>JBBDHG010000262.1:177500-777500 GCA_037951165.1 Lophius americanus | reverse complement strand
ACAAATCCATAATTCCTCTGATCAAAGACAAGAACTAAGTGTAAAGAAAAAACTTAAACCAATTTTAACATTTGATAATACGCTGGAACAGAAACACTGGTCTCCTGGATGAAGTACTGTGCGGTCTCCATCAAACTATTTCAAAAGCCTTTAAATATCAGAAACCACCACGGAGAAATGCTTCAAAAATCAAATTAAAATTTTAACTCAGCAAGATTTCCAAACTGATTGTTTGCTTCAAAGATTGCCCAATAAACTTCCAGTTACAGAAAATAACAGTTTTGAAATATTTGTAACATTTAAATATAACTCATGTGTCATGTTTCATGCCATTTGTCTAAGAATGATTTAGCTGCGTTTTATTAAAAAAAACTGCCTGATTTAGTGTGGAAGAAACTTTACAAAAACAGTAGCTCTGCTGTGTCTTCACTTGTGACATACATTGTGGCCTTGAGGCTTTTCATTGTGTGTCCAGAGTCATCTCCCTTTATACAGATGCCTGGGCCCAGATTAGATTTTTGGATGAGTTTAGGATCAAATGATAAATTTTCCCTTCTCCTGATGTTTTGGGAGATGAGCTTACAATCATCGCATGTGAAGGAGAGATGGCAGAGATGAAATGTGGTGAGAATGTATCTCCAATTCTGCCTGTGTGGAAATATTTAGTTATTAAAAAGGAAGACATATCTTCACACATGGTGTTTGAGAATGTCTCTTGAGAATGTTCAAGAATGTCTCCTTTAAACTTATTTGTATTCAATAGTAATGCACAATTGTAAAAAAGTGTGTCAATGATTCCATACAGCAGGAAAGCCACCAACAAGTAATAGTAATCCTTTCTGTTTCACTACTCGGCCTGTAATAAACCCTTTCATTCAAGTCAAGTCAAAATTTATTTATGAGCACATTTAAATAAAAAGTGGTTTGAACAAAGTTCTGAACAGATACGACTAACAAAATAATAGCATGAATTAAAAGAAAAAAGACAGATCAAATAATGGGTTTAAAATCAAGTTAGATAAAAGGATGAAAGAACATAAAATAAGCATTAAAACAACATTTAATCGAGCAGATCAAATAGAAATGTCAACGCTCAACTTGAATTAAATACGTCACTTTCAATGGTTTAACCTACTACTACTGTTATTATAACTACGACTCCTACTTCTACTACTACTATAACCATTACTACAATTAATTAAACTGCATTAAACATTCAGCATCCACAATGCAGTTTCAACCGGAAATTGTTTTAGTTATTATTATTATTAATTTTCTTCCGTCTACATCTTTAAACTCCTTCATACTTTAAGCTCTAGAAAGCTTTCAATTATTCAACCGTTGATCTCCTAAACCACGTGTGCTACGAAAATTTCACATTCAAACCTTTTAAACTTTTGAAGATACTATTTATTTTTATAAGTATTTCCTAACAAGAAGTTCACCATTGAAATGATTGGAGCATTTCCCAGAATGCCTAGAAATAATAGACCCTGAGTGTGGTTGGTGATACCAATAGTCGGCTTGTACCCGTGTGTGCATATAAGATTCCACATAAGTACTCCTATTATCACATGTCCATGTGATAATAGGAGTTACCGACCCACTCCCTGCCAGTTTCAGAAATTAACTGAGAAGATAGTTTGTAATCAGTGTCACCTCATATTTATACCCCAGTAAAACAGGAAGTCATTGTTTACTGCTTCGGAGTTCCTACTCAAACAGGTGAACTTAAAAATATGAAATAGGACTTGAAATATGATTCAGTTACCTTTTACTCTCAGAATGGTACCAATAATTGTGGCGTACATTTCGAGAAAAGTGTTTTATTTATGTTAAGAATGTTATCTTTATTTGAATTATGTTACTTTATTTAAAGGTTACATTTTTGTCATGACTTTAAATTAAAGGTCATGGCCGATATTTGCTCCAGTCCCTGTGACCCTGAACAGGATGAGTGGTTATGGGTGAACCAATGAACAAATGAATTAATGATAGAGAAAGAAAGAAATCCTTTGCATCTCATTTTACTTATTTTTTGGAAGGGTGAAAATTTGTCTGTAGGACACTGCAATTATCCTGAGGGAACAAAATAATATCTATGAAAAGCTCCCAAAATTTAAGGTTTTGAATATTTTAATTTTACCACTCAATTCATCATATTCAGTCATTGGAATGAACTTTTTTGAAAAAGACTTCCTTGTGCCTGTAGGTGGTAGGGAGATGCTAATCTGAAAATTCCTCTGATCAAAGACAAGACCAAATAACTTTTATAGGCCAATAGCCAAAATTGTTATTCTTGCTCTTGCATCAATTTCGTGTGTGAAGGGCTTCACATTAGCAATAATAATACTTAATTTATCATTAAATATACACTGCAACATTGTAAAATTAATTCTGTGCATTTGTCCCATCCCTAAGAACAGTGGACAAATGGCCAGTTTGACAAAGTGTGAGTTTTGGCTTGTTGATATAAATAAAAATTCTCTGTTTGGTTAGGTCAGGTCACACAATGCTAGTATTTGATTTGATTTTAAAGACAAAAATGGGAACACAAACACTCACATCCTTGGTTAAATCCTGTGTAGATCCCATCCAACCACTTGAAAAGCCTCTGCATTCAACTTAACATGCTCCTAATACTACTATATTACTATATATTATATACTACTATGGCAGAGGGGGACATCCAGACGTAAGGCCAGAAGGGTAAACAGAGGCCGGATGAATCTGAAGTATGGGTCAAGTGGTGAAAGTGTTGAATCTGACACGTTAAACAACCTGTTCTTCAGTAAGTAAATTATGTAACATCTCCTTCATATATGAAGTCCTAGAGAATTGATTTTGTTTATATTTTTATTATTTTCATATGAATAAAAGCCAATAAATACATGAAATATCAAAACTGAGGAGAGGATCAACTGATCGTCTCCTCAACTGTACTGCTTCTCTTTTACATGCATGATAGTAAATGAAAAGTTCTTATATTCTTTATGAAACTAGTCATACCCATCAATGAGATTAAATTGTCTTTTCTGTCGGTTACATTTCCGAGAGAGAAACAAGGAAACTGTACGACTATTAATAGACAGCTCAAAGAAACAACTTTCAAACACTACGAATGGCTGAATATGTAAAATAAGTCAAGGAATCATTTTAAACATGTCCTAAAAATTATTTTAATGACATTTTTGAAGTAATCACATGACTTAATAGTATCATTTGATACTTTTTTGATGATTGACCCTTTAACCAGATTGGAACCCAGATCTGTTTCTCCTTAAATTAAGATTATGGTATGTACACAAAAAAGATTGAACAAAATCACATTAACACATTTCTCAAATGATTTTTTAAATGCAGGACCTTGCCATAGATTTGCAATGAGTGTATTTAATTTTTCGCTCATTTGAAAATTAAAAAGCTTAAAAGTTAGTTTTTTTGAAGAAGGAAAAGGAGATATTTATAATAAATGCAACTAATGTGAAAGTCAAGTGTTTATAATGAGCATTGACAGCCTGTATTAAAACTTATTTAATCAAATTAATACACATTTTTTAATATGTTTTTCTTACTTACCTGTTTTACCCCTTCACATACACCGATTTTTGTTAAATTAAGTTGTTATGTTATTCGATTAACAAACTAAAAATATTTAATATTTAACCAATTTTAATATTTTATGTCACACTGTTTAGACAACGAAGACAAACACTAATCTCCTGAGTAGAGTACTCTGTGGGTTCCATCCAATTATTTGAAATTCTTCAAAAATCCAAAACCACCACATGCAATACTTCAAAAATGAAATTAAAATATGATATCAGTTAGACTTTCAAACTTGTTGTGTGCTTCAAAGATTGCACAAAAACCTTCAAAAACTATTAGATCTCATCTGGCTGTCAAATCACACTCTCATCTTATTCCAAATATTCCAAATATTTGAGATTCAAATATTATAACATTTAAATGTTAGTCATGTCACTTGTTTGAAGCCATTTGTCTAAGACTGATAGAGCTGCCCTTTCTAGTGGAGAAGAAACTGTATTAAAAGCTGCTCTCTGCTGAGTTATCTTCAGTCATGACAACCGACAAGATGTTTCTCACCGGAGTGACAACCATCGCCTGTGAGTGAACGACTTGTTTAGTGACTAATCTTAATGACGTTAAATGTTTTTTATTTGAGTAATTATAGATATCTTGTTCTGTGTTTTAGTTCTGGCTGCTGTTTGCTGTTGGGCAGCAGAGGGTAAACATTTTCAATTTCCATAATATTGCCGAGTTCCTGTTCACATTCATCTAGCCTTTGTTTCATTTTGACTTTCAAACTGGATTTTATTATTTATGTATAGTTTTTGTTGGTTGTTCAACCTTTCTGTTGTGTTTTTTAATTGTTCCCTCATATCTTTCTTTCAGTCATTTATACGGTAACTTAATCTCTGTAACCTATCATTCATTATTCCTAATCATGGTCATAATTCACGTTAATAAATACAAAAATCATGAAATGCAGCTCATCACTAAATGGGATCAGTGTACGTTAAGTGTTGTGAAAAAATATGGAATTATTTTTTAGGTATGCCCCAGAAACCCTGGAAACATGGAAACAGAATGAATATACATAAATTGCTTGAGACACCTCTTCAGCTTTGGCTGGGAGCTTTAATGAATAAACTAGATGTGTGTTGAATTAGGGAATGGAATCAACTAGTATCCCCCTCTGTACTTCATCTGTGGAATGTATAAAAATCTGCTGAAATTTTTAAATGGGTGTAACTCGGTGTTTTTAAAGTGCTGATCATCATCAACTGAATGATTGACGTATTCTATACTTTATTTTTCAGCAGGAGAGCTCTACCATCTGGCGTGTCCGGATGACTACTTTGACCTGCGTTGCCGTACGGATCCTTATAGTTTAACATTTATTCACAAAACTTCCCTTACACTCTCAAATGTCACAACCTTTTTTCCCTCTCGAACCTTGTGTTGTCACTTTTTATTTTTGTGATCCATGTTTTATGTTCGTTCAGCTGAAGGACAAGTATTGGAAATGCTGAATGTTGGCTATGGTGCGAAAAGTGATGCCAACTGTGACATTAGAGACCAGCCTGCTCCACTCTCAACCAAAGACTGTCTACATCCATGGCTGATTCCATTGGGCAATATCATGTAAGTTCACCATATTAGTTATTCATGTTGTTCCGAGTAAAGGGTTCTATAATATGGTTGGATCCAGTTTGTTGGGTCAGTTGTGCACCGGACCAAAACTCAAATATGTGGTGTAACTTCATAGATTCTGCATCCTCCCACATGACATACATGTGGGAGGAAAGGTTAAATTGGAATTGAGATTGGTTTATCCAATCAGATTTCCCCACTGCGGTCTCTGAGGGAAACATCTGTGTCTGAACTTGGGCAAGCAACTTCCAGCCTGAATACCTCCACCAATTGAAGGGAGGAAAATGGGAGGACTTTGTTAATTGTCATATTTTTGAACCAATCAGATTTCGAAGTTGTCAATTAGTTGTCAAGAACTTAATTCATCCCGGTAAATGTTACTGTATTATCAAATATGTGCTGGTTCTGTTGTCTAAGAAGATGTAGCTGCAGTGTAACTGAAGTTATTGGAGGGTAGCTAAAATACAGGTATATAGCGCTGAAGCCCAGGGGGAAAACCCACTGCCCACCACTGCTTGATTCTCCCCACAAGATAGGATGATAAGAGGTCAAGGATGCACGCGACCTCAAAAAAACTCCCTCGCTTACAGGTGGTAAACTATACTTTTTGGTATTTGTTATAAAAAGCGGTTTGAGCCACCAAGTCACAAACCAGTAGAGAAATGCAAAATGTTTCATGAAAAAATTAAAAAATAATCCTGACTTTGCAATAATTTGACCAATAATAATAATTTTTCCACAGCTGTGGTAAACTTGAACACTGCATCCTGCCAAAGCCCAGTCCCGATCTGTTTGCCTGCGGAGAATACCAGGATAACTTTGTTCAAGTCACCTACCAGTGTAATCCCAGACAGCCCAGTAAGTATTATGTACAGCAGAGGACTGGCTGGTGTTCACCAACGTGATTCTGCAGATATCATTAGATCAGATGTTTGGAGTTCAGGATCCAATTGTAAGATCTAAACTTCTCTTGATGTTTTGACAGATGAGCGTACCCTCACTACATGTGAAGGAGAGATGGCCGAGATAAAATGTGGTAAGAATGAATCTTTAATCCTGTCTGTGTGAAAAAATGAGGTAATGAAAAAAGATGACATATCCACATCATGAAAAGTCACAAAAACAAGCAAGTTTTATTAAATACCGCGATAATTTGATTCACAGGATGATTCTAATCGATGAATATAAATATGCATATAATTCAATTTCTTTACAAAACTGTGATTTCAAGGGTTTTATTACTAGTCTACAACTGAAGTGCAGAAGAAAAATCAAGGGATATTATGTAGTAAAAAAGAATGTTTAGACAGTCCTCACATTAAAAGGCAGATAGCTATTTTTGTGAATTGTATAAAATTGCAAAGATTTTTGCTGGTAAGTTTTTCGTTGTTAAATAAGGACATTGTATTGGGCTAATCCAAAAGGTTACATTACATTAAACTGATTATATTTAGTTTTGTCTGCATTGACACGCTTCCTTCATCTCTGTCACCCTCAGAAACTGGAGTTATAAACATTGTGAAAGCCAACTTTGGACGTGTTGATGCTACCACCTGTGCCGACAAACCTTCACGTTTTACCTGCGCAAGTTATGGAACGGAACCCATAATGAGATTATTGTAAGTATCACCTCGCAAGATCTCGAATTGAGGCAGGGGGAAATGATATCCACACCCTATTGTGTTTTTTCATTACTAGATTTTAAAGGCCTTAAAGAAATCAAAGTATTTCACACTGTAAAAACTGCTGGGGTACAAGATAAATGGGTAAAAAGGGACCACTTTAGCCATGGGTTGTTTAAACAAAGCTGAGATGGGTTAATATTTTAGACGCAGAAATTGGTTAAAATCACTCTTGTTGAGTTAAAACAACCAAAAAGTGGCTAAAAATACAACCTCAAATTCTGAGTTATTAGTATTGCATGGTGATAGGGAAATGAAAATATCCCCTTTGCTCCACTTGTTTCTGAAAATCTTTCCGTATGTGTAGGCGGTTCTTTCCGAGGGGGTTCAAGATAGCTGAGTCACGACCAAGGCCTTGCCAAATGTCATTGACCTCATACAAATAAAACTCTGCGAAAGTATCTGTTCTAGAAAATTCCGGGTAGAGACTCAAACTTGAGCGTGCCGGGATCTTCTCTGTTTAACAGATCTGACTGTGATAAACCCATATATCATAGTTAGATAAAAAAGACTCCCAATTTTGACTTTCAAAACGGCCTCCATCTCTTGAAAAATCATCAGTGAATTACACATTTTTCTGTTGCTATTAAGTTTCACACCAACAACAGAAACATATCTCCTTTTTTTCCAATGTTTGTTTGTTGTACAGAATATAAAGAAAATTTAGGCTCCTGTATAAAAACAAAAACAAAACTTTTGACTTTTGACAATATCATTGCCACTAACGTAATTTGCTTTGTTTCATATTAAAACAAATCAAAATTTTTAATTAGGTCATAATATTATGGATAATTATTTGCAATAGAACTATTGAAGAAATCAGTTTCACCAATATCATTCATATAAGCGTTAATGTAGAATAATCTTTGTTAATTTTTTAGTGCTCTTATTTATCAACTTATTATTTAAAGTCTTCTGTCTTACACTGAATTACTGATTTGAAACCAATTTTGTTTATATGTAAAGCATAAAAATAAAGGAATGTTGAATAACAATAACAATAATAATTATAATTATCATCATCATTATTGTTTAATTTTCCCACATAGCATTCTATTGAATGTGTTTTTAACATTAAAAAAACTTTTTCCTTTTAATCTGCCCTCAGTTGTGACGGGAAGAAGGAGTGCTCGATTCTGGCCGTTGTTAAATTTCTGGGAGCACCCACTCACTGTGGTGATGTTCCAAAGTACCTTCTTGTGGATTATGTTTGCGTCTGATTGGTATGTAAAATAAAAGACATCAACTTTCCACAATTTTGCTAACAGTTTGACGTGTCATGTGATTCCTGAGGATGTTTTATTGTTATTTCAGGAGACTGACTTCGAATATTACCGTCAAAGAGAGGAGCTACGATTCTTTCTTCAACAGTTGCACTTCAAAAGAATATAACATCATGAATTAATAAAATAAATTAGCATCTACTCATTGTGTTTTTTGTCTTAATTTGCACCGGCAGTATTGATTAAATTTATTCAAAGAACTTGTTAAGTAACATAAAATGACTTACTAACCCTTTAATGTCCTGCTCAACTGTTTGATTTATCACATTTTGAGTCTCTATTGCTGATTGAGAAATGTTTTCCACTTGGTTGAACCTGTATATTATATGACCCGCAGCAGCAGGTACAGTACTTACAGGTGTATAGCTTAAAAGTAAGCGGTCAATGATGGAACCCCTGGGAACGTCACAGAGGAGCCATCAACCATGATTATTGAGGAAGTCATATTCGAAAAGTAGGACTTCTTTGGTAAATTAAAGCTTGTGAAAACTTACCAAACATTATTATGTTACTTCATAGAACATAATCCAAGGAGGAAGGGAAAAGGCCTAGTCCAGTCTTGGCTCTATGGTCTACAAAATATTCTCCCTCTTGGCTTCCTTCCATCCATTTTCATGGGGTCCCAGAAGGAAGAAGTATTGCTGGGCTAAATAGCCTGAGCCGGGTCCTTCTGCCTTCGTATGAAGACGTGTTTTTGTTTAAATCCGTCTTGGTTTAAGCTTGTCTAATACATGAGAATTTAGAAATTTGTACCAGATAGTTACTTTGGGCCAACACAGATACGCAGACATTAGATTAATTCCTTTTTTTCATTGTTGAACTGGGTTTTCATTACGATATCTTGAAATAATCAGGTTAATTTTCCCTTTATTGATCAAATACAATCATAGAGAGGACAAAATAGTGAAATTATTTCACTGAATTTGACCCATCTCTGAGGGAGAAGTGGGCAGCCCCACATATTGGGTTCAGGGTGTTGTTGAGCTCCTGTTTTTGCTTGTGCTCCGTGAAGTAAGCGCTCCAGCTACTCACCAGACCTCCCAGTTACGACCAGACACTAATTTATGGTTTAGCTTGCGCTTGGTTAGGCAAGAAAAGGCTAATTTTAGTACTTAGGGACTCCTATAATCTTCCTGCACAACACAGACAAAAAAAAAATACCAGTAATGCCATGCTCTTAAAGTCCCAGACCTCGCTCGTCATTAAATAAGCTGCGGCTAAGTTACAGCGTTTTTCTCACATTATGACTTAAAATGCTTGAGAATTGCCATATTTCACAAATGAGATATGTTTCAAGATTGCAACCCCTTCATGATTAATCACTCAGATCTAATGTGGAGACATTCTCTCAAGCATTAATGAATCTGGATTTAAAAAACAGTTGCACTACAAAAAGTAATATTTCTCTATCTGTGACAGGCTGGAACGCTGCTTTCTGCCAAAACTCGGTGCACATCTATCAGTTTGATGCTACGCCAAACAACTTCCTTCAAAACAATTAGATGTGTAGTCCCAGACAACCTGGGTATTATTAAGTACAGCAAACCTGATTTTGCAGATTAGATGTTTGGATGAGTTTAGGATCAAATGATAAATTTTCCCTTCTCCTGATGTTTTGGGAGATGAGCTTACAATCATCGCATGTGAAGGAGAGATGGCAGAGATGAAATGTGGTGAGAATGTATCTCCAATTCTGCCTGTGTGGAAATATTTAGTTATTAAAAAGGAAGACATATCTTCACACATGGTGGTGTGGAGAAATCTGTTCAAGAATGTCTCCTTTAAAGTTATTTGTATTCAATAGTAATGCACAATTGTAAAAAAGTGTGTCAATGATTCCATACAGCAGGAAAGCCACCAACAAGTAATAGTAATCCTTTCTGTTTAACTACTCAGGTCTGTAACAAACCCTTACATTCAAGTCAAGTCAAGTCAAAATTTATTTATGAGCACATTTAACCAAAAAATGGTTTGAACAAAGTGCTGAACAGATACGACTAACAAAATAATAGCATGAATTAAAAGAAAAAAGACAGATCAAATAATGGGTTTGAAATCAAGTTAGATAAAAGGATGAAAGAACATAAAATAAGCATTAAAACAACATTTAATTGAGCAGATGAAATAGAAATGTCAAAGCTCAACTTGAATTAAATACGTCGCTTTCAATGGTTTAACCTACTACTACTGTTATTATAACTATGACTCCTACTTCTACTACTACTATAACCATTACTACAATTAATTAAACTGCATTAAACATTCAGCATCCACAATGCAGTTTCAACCGGAAATTGTTTTAGTTATTATTATTATTAATTTTCTTCCGTCTACATCTTTAAACTCCTTCATACTTTAAACTCTAGAAAGCTTTCAATTATTCAACCGTTGATCTCCTAAACCACGTGTGCTACAAAAATTTCACATTCAAACCTTTTAAACTTTTGAAGATACTAAGTATTTCCTAACAAGAATTTCACCATTGAAATGGTTGGAGCATTTCCCAGAATGCCTAGAAATAATAGACCCTTAGTGTGGTTGGTGGTAACAATAGTCGGCTTGTAGCCGTGTGTGCATATAACATTCCACATAAGTACTCCTATTATCACATGTCCATGGGATAATAGGAGTTACCGACCCACTCACTGCCAGTTTCAGAAATTAACTGAGAAGATAGTTTGCAATCAGTGTCACCTCGTATTTATACCCCAGTAAAACAGGAAGTCATTGTTTACTGCCTCGGAGTTCCTACTCAAACAGGTGAACCTAAAAATATGAAATAGGACTTGAAATATGATTCAGTTACCGTTTACTCTCCGAATGGTACCAATACTTGTGGCGTACATTTCGAGAAAAGTGTTTTATTTATGTTAAGAATGTTATCTTTATTTGAATTATGTTACTTTATTTAAAGGTTACATTTTTGTCATGACTTTAAATTAAAGGTCATGGCCGATATTTGCTCCAGTCCTTGTGACCCTGAACAGGATGAGTGGTTATGGGTGAACAAATGAACAAATAAATTAATGATAGAGAAAGAAAGAAATCCTTTGTATCTCATTTTACTTATTTTTTGGAAGGGTGAAAATTTGTCTGTAGGACACTGCAATTATCCTGAGTGAACAAAATAATATCGATGAAAAGCTCCCAAAATTTAAGGTTTTGAATATTTTAATTTTGCCACACAATTCATCATCTTCAGTCATTGGAATGAACTTTTTTGAAAAAGACTTCCTTGTGCCTGTAGGTGGTAGGGAGATGCTAATCTGACAATTCCTCTGATCAAAGACAAGATCAAAGAACTTTTATAGGCCAATAGCCAAAATTGTAATTCTTCATTTAGCATCAATTTCGTGTGTGAAGGGCTTCACATTAGCAATAATAATACTTAATTTATCATTAATTATACACTGCAACATTGTGAAATTAATTCTGTGCATTGGTCCCATCCCTAAGAGAAGTGGACAAATGCCCGGTTTGACAAAGTCTGAGTTTTGGCTTGTTGATATAAATAAAAAATCTCTGTTTGGTTAGGTCAGGGCACACGATGCTAGTCCCCCCCCCCCCCCCCCCCCCCGTTATGTTAATCAAATATATGTGTCACATTAAGTTTTTCTTTGTGAATTGAAAGCATTTGATTAAATAATCAAAAGAGTTTTGCCACATTTGAACAGATCATGTTGAGGTTACCTTAGATTTGTCTTCATTATCTTTATATCCTTGTTCAAATAAGGTGCATCATAGGGACTTCAAATAATAGTTAAGGTTCCTTAATGTGAGCAAGCATTACGTTGGCTAGCTTATGGGAAGGAAAGCTAACACTACATTCAGTAAACATCATTTTCACTTCACTTGAACTGTGAAAATGAATTATACATTAAACTAGAACATCATCCAGATTTCAGGTGTCATCTGCAACCCCATGAGTAAGCTCACTATTTTAATCCCGATGTTAAAGCTAAAGCCATTTGTCTCAGTAATTGTTGTGTATTATGTACTGCTTTTCTTTTTCATCCATGATAGTAAATGAAAAGTTCTTATATTTTTTATGACACTAGTCAAACTCATCAATGAGATTAAAATGTCTTTTCTCAGGATTACATTTCCAAGAGAGAAACAAGGAAACTGTACGACTATTAATAGACAGCTCAAAGAAACAACTTTCAAACACTAGGAATGGCTGGATATCATCATTTTAAACATGTCCTAAAAATTATTTTAATGAAATTTTTTAAGTAATCGCATGACTTAATAGTATCATTTGATACTTTTTTGATGCTTGACCCTTTAACCCGTTAGAACCCAGATCTGTTTCTCCTTAAATGAATATTATGGTTTGTACAAAAAAGATTAAACAAAATCACATTGAACACATTTCTCAAATTGTTTTTTAAATGCAGGACCTTGCCATAAATGTGCAATGAGTGTATTAAATTTTTCACTCATTTGAAAATTAAAAAGCTTAAAAGTTTGTTTTTTTTGAATAAGGAAACCAACTTTTCCCCATTTATATCATATATAACAAAAAAGTAAGCAGCCAAAGGAGAGATTTATAATAAATGCAACTAATGTGAAAGTCTGTTTATAATGAGCAGTGACAGCCTGTATTAAAACGTATTTAATGAAATTAATACACATTTTTTAATGTGTTTTTCTTACTTACCTGTGTTACCCATTCACATATACCGATTTCTGTATCCAAACTTTGATGCTAATATTTCAAAAGAAATAAAGATTATTTCTACGAAGATACCACTCTAAGAGCTCAAGATTCTGCTGATTTCAAATTAAAAACTGACAACCATCCTTATTCATGGAAATTAACTTTCTTAACAAACTAAGCCTGTTGGTGGTGGGGAGATGCAAATCCAATATTTCTAAACAAAATTATGAAAAAATAACATTATATATATATATAATGTGGGAAAAAAAGGAAAGGAACATTGTTTGGTCACATCTGGGACTACAAACCTATTTGACTTGAAGAAAAACTAATGCATTTGGTTAAATTAAGTATGTTATTCGATTAACAAACTAAAAATATTTAATATTTAACCAATTTTAATATTTTATGTCACACTGTTTAGACAACGAAGACAAACACTAATATCCTGAGTAAAGTACTCTGTGGGTTCCATCCAACTATTTGAAATTCTTCAAAAATCCAAAACCACCACATGCAATAATTCAAAAATAAAATTGAAATATGAAATCAGTTAGACTTTCAAACTTGTGTGCTTTAAAGATTGCACAAAAACCTTCAAAAACTATTGTATCTCATCTGGCTGTCAAATCACACTCTCATCTTATTCCAAATATTCCAAATATTTGAGATTCAAATATTATAACATTTAAATGTTAGTCATGTCACCTTTTTGAAGCCATTTGTCTAAGACTGATAGAGCTGCCCTTTTTAGTGGAGAAGAAACTGTATAAAAAGCTGCTCTCTGCTGAGTTATCTTCAGTCATGACAACCGACAAGATGTTTCTCACCGGAGTGACAACCATCGCCTGTGAGTGAACGACTTGTTTAGTGACTAATCTTAATGACGTTAAATGTTTTTCATTTGAGTAATTATAGATATCTTGTTCTGTGTTTTAGTTCTGGCTGCTGCTTGCTGTTGGACGGCACAAGGTAAATAATTTAATTTTCTGTAATATTGTCGAGTTCCCGTTCACAATCATCTAGCCTTTGTTTCATTTTAACTTTCAAACTTGATTTTATTATTTATATATAGTTGTTGTAGGTTGTAAAAGCTTTCTGTTGTGTTTATTAATGTTCCCTCATATCTTTCTTTCAGTCATTTATACGGTAACTTAATCTCTGTAACCTACCATTCATTATTCCTAATCATGGTCATAATTCAGGATGAAATTATCCGAAGAATCCAAAATGACAAAGTTAATAAATACATAAATTATGAAATGCAGCTGATCACTAAATGGGATCAGTGTGCGTTAAGTGTTGTGAAAAAATATGGAATAATTTTTTAGGTATGCCCCAGAAACCCTGGAAACATGGAAACAGAAAGAATATACATTAATTTCTTAAGACACCTCAGACACTTCAACATTGGCTGGAGTGTCTGAGGTGGAGTGTTTAAAAATCTGCTGGAATCTTAAAACTGGTGTAAATCGTTGTCATTAAAGTGCTGATCATCACCAACTGAATATTTGACGTATTTATTCTTAATTTTTCAGCAGGAGAGCTCTACCATCTGGCGTGTCCGGAGGACTACTTTGACCTGCGTTGCCGTACGGATCCTTATAGTTTACCATTTATTCCCAAAACTTCCCTTACACTCTCAAACGTCATAACCTTTTCTCCCTCTCGAACCTTGTGTTGTCACTTTATATCTTTGTGATCAATGTTTTGTGTTCGTTCAGCTGAAGGACAAGTATTGGAAATGCTGAATGTTGGCTATGGTCTGAAAACTGATGCCAACTGTGACATTAGAGACCAGCCTGCTCCACTCTCAACCAAAGACTGCCTACATCCATGGCTGATTCCAGTGGGCAATTTCATGTAAGTTCACTATATTAGTTATTCATGTTGTTCCGAGTAAAGGGTACATCCACTGCTCCTCTGAGTGATCTTTTGAATAAATTAAATTTTTTTCGAAAAAAACGGACAGGAGAGCCTGCCAGCACTGGTCTACCTGCCAATTGAAAAGAGAACACACCTGTATACTGGAAGTGAAACGGACAAATGTCCTCTACGACCGGGTCATTGGGCCATTTTTGAAATATAGGAAGGAGGACAGATTCAGAGGAGGAAGGCCTTTGCTGAGTCTTATTTTGAAGTAACTTAAATATCTGTCGATTATTGCCTGCTTTTGATGGTTGCTGGTGTTCTGGCGTGAATAAGCTCCAGATTCAGTAGTCTAATGGTACCAGTATGCCCGACGGCACATTTCATTATCCCAGCAGCTTGTCTGAGAGAAACAATGAAGGATCATACTTACTGACATTTAATGGTGCTGTTGCTGTCTTTGTGGTCTCATGACAAACATGTGAGTTTTTTGAGAGTTAATTATTTAGTTATGAGAGTTACCTCGGATATGTGATCTATTTGTGATAGATGATGATGTAGTCTGACAACTCAGTAGCTGCGTTGTAACTCTGAAGTTATTGGAGGACATCTCAATTACAGGAGTATAGTGCTGAA
Source organism: Lophius americanus (assembly GCA_037951165.1). NCBI lineage: Eukaryota > Metazoa > Chordata > Actinopteri > Lophiiformes > Lophiidae > Lophius > Lophius americanus. Next base: position 762,189 of record JBBDHG010000262.1, on the reverse strand, counting down.
GGCCCAAGTGGAAAACCCATGCCCCGCCACTGCTTGATTTTCACAATAAGATAGGATGATAAGAGATCAAGGATGCACACAAACTCACCAAAACTGCTACGCTCACAGGTGGTAAACATTACATCTTGATATGTGTACCAATCCCCAGTTCACAAACTAGCATGGAGCTGCAAAATGTTTCAGGACAAAAAAGTAAAAATGAATCATGACTTTACAATAATTTGAACAATGATAATAATTTTTCCTCAGCTGTGAAAAACTGAAACGCTGCATCCTGCCAAAGCCCAGTCCTGAATTGTTTGCTTGCGGTGAATACCAGGATAACTTTGTTCAAGTCACCTACAAGTGCAATCCCAGGCAACCCAGTGAGTATTACTGACAGCAAAGGACTGGCTGGTGTACATCAAAATGATTCTGCAGATATCAGTAAATCAGATGTTTGGAGTTTAGTATCACAGTAAAAGATCTAATCTTCCCCTGATGTTTTGGCAGATGAGCGTACCCTCACTACATGTGAAGGAGAGATGGCAGAGATAAAATGTGGTAAGAATATATCTATAATCCTGTCTGTGTGGAAATATTTGGTTAAGAAAAAGATGACATATCCTTACATGTTTAGGAATCTGTTGAAAAAATGTCTTCTTTAAACTTAATACTTGAATATGATAAGACATAGAAAAGTCACAAAACAAGCTACTAGTCTACAACAGGATTTGAAGAAGAAAATGCCTGGGATATTATGTATTTAAAAAAAGAACATTTAGTGATGGTGAAGAGAGTCCTAACAATAAAATGCAGTTAGATATTCTTTGAGAATTGCATAAAATTAAAAAAGTCTCTGCTGGTAAGTTTTTCTTTGTTAAATAAGGACATTGTATTGGGCTTACCCAAAAAGTTACATCACGATTAAACTGATTATATTTAGTTTTGTCTGCATTGACACGCTACCTTCATCTCTGTCACCCTCAGAAACTGGAGTAATTAATATTGTGAAAGCCAACTTTGGACGTGTTGATGCTACCACCTGCACTGACAAACCTTCACGTTTTACCTGCGCAAGTTATGGAACGGAACCCATAATGAGATTACTGTAAGTATCACCTCGCAAGATCTTGAATTAAGGCAAGGATATTAAATTTATAACATATTATTTATTCTTTCCTAGATTTCAAAGGGCTTAAACAATTTAAAGTATTTCACACTGTAAAAACTGCTGAGGGAAAAAAATAAATGGGTTAAAAGGATAATGTTAGCCACGGGTTGTTTAAACAAAGATAAGATGGGTTCATATTTTCAACACAGAAATTGGTTAAAATGACTCTTGTTGAGTTAAAACAACCAAAAATTACTTACTTTTACTTTGTAATATTCATGTCAACATTTGATGAAAAGCAAGATAACTAGGTAGGTTGAAAATATCAACAGGTATATGTATTTGACTAAAGAATTCTTTTTATATCTGGCTAGCCTATTAACAAATCCATGTAGTTAGTAATATTACAAAAAATAAAGATTATTCACACTATTAACCTTCAAAACCACCTCTATCTCTTGAAAATCCTAAGTGAATTACACATTTTCAGTTAGTATTAAGTTTCACACAAACAACAGAAACAATTCTCCTTTTTTTGTTCTTGTATCAAGATAAAAAAAGATTTGCACTCCTTCATTAAAACAAAGACAAAACTTTTGTAAACAGTCAGGGAGTGACAATAATATTGCCACAAATGTAATTTGCTTTGTTTTATACTAAACGAAATCACAAAGGAAAATATTGTTTTTGCAATAGAACTAGTGAAGAAACATGTAACAACACAAATATCATTGATGCAAAGCGTAAATGTAGTATAATCTTGGTTTATTTATTAGTGCTCTTATTTTTTAACTTATTATTTAAAGTCTCCTGTCTTACACTGAATTACTGATGTGAAACCAATTTAATTTTCATGTGTAGCATAAAAATGGAAAATAAAGGAATATTGAATAATAATTATCATCATCATTATCATTATTGTTTAATTTTACCACATAAGTTCTTTTAACATTAAAAAAACTTTTCCTTTTAATTTCCCCTCAGCTGTGACGGGAAGAACGAGTGCTCAATTCTGGCATTAGATCTCTTTCTGGGAGCACCCACTCAGTGCAGTGATGTCCACAAGTACCTTCTAGTGGATTACGTTTGCGTCTGATTGGTGAGTAAAATAAAAGACATCAACTGTCCACAATTTGGCAAACTGTTAAAATATTTGATTTGTCATGTGAATCCTGAGGATGTTTTCTTATTATTTTAGGAGACTGACTTCTAATATTAGCGTCCCAGAGAGGAGCTCCGATTCCGTCTTCAACAGTTGCATTTCAACAAGAATATAACTGGATGAATTAATAAAAACAATTTGCATCTCCACATTGTGTTTTTTGTCTTCATCTGCACCAGCAGTATTGATTAAATGAAGTCAATTAAATTGTTAACTAATATGAAATGAGTTACTAACCCTTTAATGTCCTGCACAACTATTTGTTTGAGCACATTTTGGCCTGTATTTCTTATTGAGAAATGTTTGCCACTTGATTGAACCTGTTCATTATATGACCCAGCAGCAGCACGTATAGTATATGCTAAAAAGTAAGGTGTCAAGGACTGAACGCTAGGGAACACCAAAGAGGAGCCATTAATCATGACAATTGAGAAAGTCATTCTCGACAAGTAAGATTTTTTTTTTGGCATATTAAAGCTTAGAAAAACCTACACAACTTTACTATGTAACTTCATAAAACTAAAAAGTCTAATTCGGGTCAGAAAGTATTTTAAAAACATTAAAATACCTAAATACAAATTATTATTTTCCATGAAATACAAATTTTGACCATTAAATTTAATTTACTAATTAACTTTTTTTTTACGTTTTAAATACAACCAAACAATTTGTCATTTGTGGTACATTTAGAGGTGCCTATTACATTAAAATAAACGCTTCAAAGAAATAAAATGTGAAATTTAATCAGTTTTCCACATTTGTTTTCGTCAACATAAAGGATTAACTTAGCCCAGAAAAATTTTTTCTAAATATTCTTCATGATTTGGATATAAAAATCATTCAAAAGAACAAACATTATTTCTTTGAAAAGTGAAAAAACTAAAGGTTCTGTATATTTGAAATAGAAAACTGAAAACTGGCCTCAGTCATGGAAATAAACTTTTCTGATAAACACTGCCTCTAGTTATACAAATCCATAATTCCTCTGATCAAAGACAAGAACTAAGTGTAAAGAAAAAACTTAAACCAATTTTAACATTTGATAATACGCTGGAACAGAAACACTGGTCTCCTGGATGAAGTACTGTGCGGTCTCCATCAAACTATTTCAAAAGCCTTTAAATATCAGAAACCACCACGGAGAAATGCTTCAAAAATCAAATTAAAATTTTAACTCAGCAAGATTTCCAAACTGATTGTTTGCTTCAAAGATTGCCCAATAAACTTCCAGTTACAGAAAATAACAGTTTTGAAATATTTGTAACATTTAAATATAACTCATGTGTCATGTTTCATGCCATTTGTCTAAGAATGATTTAGCTGCGTTTTATTAAAAAAAACTGCCTGATTTAGTGTGGAAGAAACTTTACAAAAACAGTAGCTCTGCTGTGTCTTCACTTGTGACATACATTGTGGCCTTGAGGCTTTTCATTGTGTGTCCAGAGTCATCTCCCTTTATACAGATGCCTGGGCCCAGATTAGATTTTTGGATGAGTTTAGGATCAAATGATAAATTTTCCCTTCTCCTGATGTTTTGGGAGATGAGCTTACAATCATCGCATGTGAAGGAGAGATGGCAGAGATGAAATGTGGTGAGAATGTATCTCCAATTCTGCCTGTGTGGAAATATTTAGTTATTAAAAAGGAAGACATATCTTCACACATGGTGTTTGAGAATGTCTCTTGAGAATGTTCAAGAATGTCTCCTTTAAACTTATTTGTATTCAATAGTAATGCACAATTGTAAAAAAGTGTGTCAATGATTCCATACAGCAGGAAAGCCACCAACAAGTAATAGTAATCCTTTCTGTTTCACTACTCGGCCTGTAATAAACCCTTTCATTCAAGTCAAGTCAAAATTTATTTATGAGCACATTTAAATAAAAAGTGGTTTGAACAAAGTTCTGAACAGATACGACTAACAAAATAATAGCATGAATTAAAAGAAAAAAGACAGATCAAATAATGGGTTTAAAATCAAGTTAGATAAAAGGATGAAAGAACATAAAATAAGCATTAAAACAACATTTAATCGAGCAGATCAAATAGAAATGTCAACGCTCAACTTGAATTAAATACGTCACTTTCAATGGTTTAACCTACTACTACTGTTATTATAACTACGACTCCTACTTCTACTACTACTATAACCATTACTACAATTAATTAAACTGCATTAAACATTCAGCATCCACAATGCAGTTTCAACCGGAAATTGTTTTAGTTATTATTATTATTAATTTTCTTCCGTCTACATCTTTAAACTCCTTCATACTTTAAGCTCTAGAAAGCTTTCAATTATTCAACCGTTGATCTCCTAAACCACGTGTGCTACGAAAATTTCACATTCAAACCTTTTAAACTTTTGAAGATACTATTTATTTTTATAAGTATTTCCTAACAAGAAGTTCACCATTGAAATGATTGGAGCATTTCCCAGAATGCCTAGAAATAATAGACCCTGAGTGTGGTTGGTGATACCAATAGTCGGCTTGTACCCGTGTGTGCATATAAGATTCCACATAAGTACTCCTATTATCACATGTCCATGTGATAATAGGAGTTACCGACCCACTCCCTGCCAGTTTCAGAAATTAACTGAGAAGATAGTTTGTAATCAGTGTCACCTCATATTTATACCCCAGTAAAACAGGAAGTCATTGTTTACTGCTTCGGAGTTCCTACTCAAACAGGTGAACTTAAAAATATGAAATAGGACTTGAAATATGATTCAGTTACCTTTTACTCTCAGAATGGTACCAATAATTGTGGCGTACATTTCGAGAAAAGTGTTTTATTTATGTTAAGAATGTTATCTTTATTTGAATTATGTTACTTTATTTAAAGGTTACATTTTTGTCATGACTTTAAATTAAAGGTCATGGCCGATATTTGCTCCAGTCCCTGTGACCCTGAACAGGATGAGTGGTTATGGGTGAACCAATGAACAAATGAATTAATGATAGAGAAAGAAAGAAATCCTTTGCATCTCATTTTACTTATTTTTTGGAAGGGTGAAAATTTGTCTGTAGGACACTGCAATTATCCTGAGGGAACAAAATAATATCTATGAAAAGCTCCCAAAATTTAAGGTTTTGAATATTTTAATTTTACCACTCAATTCATCATATTCAGTCATTGGAATGAACTTTTTTGAAAAAGACTTCCTTGTGCCTGTAGGTGGTAGGGAGATGCTAATCTGAAAATTCCTCTGATCAAAGACAAGACCAAATAACTTTTATAGGCCAATAGCCAAAATTGTTATTCTTGCTCTTGCATCAATTTCGTGTGTGAAGGGCTTCACATTAGCAATAATAATACTTAATTTATCATTAAATATACACTGCAACATTGTAAAATTAATTCTGTGCATTTGTCCCATCCCTAAGAACAGTGGACAAATGGCCAGTTTGACAAAGTGTGAGTTTTGGCTTGTTGATATAAATAAAAATTCTCTGTTTGGTTAGGTCAGGTCACACAATGCTAGTATTTGATTTGATTTTAAAGACAAAAATGGGAACACAAACACTCACATCCTTGGTTAAATCCTGTGTAGATCCCATCCAACCACTTGAAAAGCCTCTGCATTCAACTTAACATGCTCCTAATACTACTATATTACTATATATTATATACTACTATGGCAGAGGGGGACATCCAGACGTAAGGCCAGAAGGGTAAACAGAGGCCGGATGAATCTGAAGTATGGGTCAAGTGGTGAAAGTGTTGAATCTGACACGTTAAACAACCTGTTCTTCAGTAAGTAAATTATGTAACATCTCCTTCATATATGAAGTCCTAGAGAATTGATTTTGTTTATATTTTTATTATTTTCATATGAATAAAAGCCAATAAATACATGAAATATCAAAACTGAGGAGAGGATCAACTGATCGTCTCCTCAACTGTACTGCTTCTCTTTTACATGCATGATAGTAAATGAAAAGTTCTTATATTCTTTATGAAACTAGTCATACCCATCAATGAGATTAAATTGTCTTTTCTGTCGGTTACATTTCCGAGAGAGAAACAAGGAAACTGTACGACTATTAATAGACAGCTCAAAGAAACAACTTTCAAACACTACGAATGGCTGAATATGTAAAATAAGTCAAGGAATCATTTTAAACATGTCCTAAAAATTATTTTAATGACATTTTTGAAGTAATCACATGACTTAATAGTATCATTTGATACTTTTTTGATGATTGACCCTTTAACCAGATTGGAACCCAGATCTGTTTCTCCTTAAATTAAGATTATGGTATGTACACAAAAAAGATTGAACAAAATCACATTAACACATTTCTCAAATGATTTTTTAAATGCAGGACCTTGCCATAGATTTGCAATGAGTGTATTTAATTTTTCGCTCATTTGAAAATTAAAAAGCTTAAAAGTTAGTTTTTTTGAAGAAGGAAAAGGAGATATTTATAATAAATGCAACTAATGTGAAAGTCAAGTGTTTATAATGAGCATTGACAGCCTGTATTAAAACTTATTTAATCAAATTAATACACATTTTTTAATATGTTTTTCTTACTTACCTGTTTTACCCCTTCACATACACCGATTTTTGTTAAATTAAGTTGTTATGTTATTCGATTAACAAACTAAAAATATTTAATATTTAACCAATTTTAATATTTTATGTCACACTGTTTAGACAACGAAGACAAACACTAATCTCCTGAGTAGAGTACTCTGTGGGTTCCATCCAATTATTTGAAATTCTTCAAAAATCCAAAACCACCACATGCAATACTTCAAAAATGAAATTAAAATATGATATCAGTTAGACTTTCAAACTTGTTGTGTGCTTCAAAGATTGCACAAAAACCTTCAAAAACTATTATATCTCATCTGGCTGTCAAATCACACTCTCATCTTATTCCAAATATTCCAAATATTTGAGATTCAAATATTATAACATTTAAATGTTAGTCATGTCACTTGTTTGAAGCCATTTGTCTAAGACTGATAGAGCTGCCCTTTCTAGTGGAGAAGAAACTGTATTAAAAGCTGCTCTCTGCTGAGTTATCTTCAGTCATGACAACCGACAAGATGTTTCTCACCGGAGTGACAACCATCGCCTGTGAGTGAACGACTTGTTTAGTGACTAATCTTAATGACGTTAAATGTTTTTTATTTGAGTAATTATAGATATCTTGTTCTGTGTTTTAGTTCTGGCTGCTGTTTGCTGTTGGGCAGCAGAGGGTAAACATTTTCAATTTCCATAATATTGCCGAGTTCCTGTTCACATTCATCTAGCCTTTGTTTCATTTTGACTTTCAAACTGGATTTTATTATTTATGTATAGTTTTTGTTGGTTGTTCAACCTTTCTGTTGTGTTTTTTAATTGTTCCCTCATATCTTTCTTTCAGTCATTTATACGGTAACTTAATCTCTGTAACCTATCATTCATTATTCCTAATCATGGTCATAATTCACGTTAATAAATACAAAAATCATGAAATGCAGCTCATCACTAAATGGGATCAGTGTACGTTAAGTGTTGTGAAAAAATATGGAATTATTTTTTAGGTATGCCCCAGAAACCCTGGAAACATGGAAACAGAATGAATATACATAAATTGCTTGAGACACCTCTTCAGCTTTGGCTGGGAGCTTTAATGAATAAACTAGATGTGTGTTGAATTAGGGAATGGAATCAACTAGTATCCCCCTCTGTACTTCATCTGTGGAATGTATAAAAATCTGCTGAAATTTTTAAATGGGTGTAACTCGGTGTTTTTAAAGTGCTGATCATCATCAACTGAATGATTGACGTATTCTATACTTTATTTTTCAGCAGGAGAGCTCTACCATCTGGCGTGTCCGGATGACTACTTTGACCTGCGTTGCCGTACGGATCCTTATAGTTTAACATTTATTCACAAAACTTCCCTTACACTCTCAAATGTCACAACCTTTTTTCCCTCTCGAACCTTGTGTTGTCACTTTTTATTTTTGTGATCCATGTTTTATGTTCGTTCAGCTGAAGGACAAGTATTGGAAATGCTGAATGTTGGCTATGGTGCGAAAAGTGATGCCAACTGTGACATTAGAGACCAGCCTGCTCCACTCTCAACCAAAGACTGTCTACATCCATGGCTGATTCCATTGGGCAATATCATGTAAGTTCACCATATTAGTTATTCATGTTGTTCCGAGTAAAGGGTTCTATAATATGGTTGGATCCAGTTTGTTGGGTCAGTTGTGCACCGGACCAAAACTCAAATATGTGGTGTAACTTCATAGATTCTGCATCCTCCCACATGACATACATGTGGGAGGAAAGGTTAAATTGGAATTGAGATTGGTTTATCCAATCAGATTTCCCCACTGCGGTCTCTGAGGGAAACATCTGTGTCTGAACTTGGGCAAGCAACTTCCAGCCTGAATACCTCCACCAATTGAAGGGAGGAAAATGGGAGGACTTTGTTAATTGTCATATTTTTGAACCAATCAGATTTCGAAGTTGTCAATTAGTTGTCAAGAACTTAATTCATCCCGGTAAATGTTACTGTATTATCAAATATGTGCTGGTTCTGTTGTCTAAGAAGATGTAGCTGCAGTGTAACTGAAGTTATTGGAGGGTAGCTAAAATACAGGTATATAGCGCTGAAGCCCAGGGGGAAAACCCACTGCCCACCACTGCTTGATTCTCCCCACAAGATAGGATGATAAGAGGTCAAGGATGCACGCGACCTCAAAAAAACTCCCTCGCTTACAGGTGGTAAACTATACTTTTTGGTATTTGTTATAAAAAGCGGTTTGAGCCACCAAGTCACAAACCAGTAGAGAAATGCAAAATGTTTCATGAAAAAATTAAAAAATAATCCTGACTTTGCAATAATTTGACCAATAATAATAATTTTTCCACAGCTGTGGTAAACTTGAACACTGCATCCTGCCAAAGCCCAGTCCCGATCTGTTTGCCTGCGGAGAATACCAGGATAACTTTGTTCAAGTCACCTACCAGTGTAATCCCAGACAGCCCAGTAAGTATTATGTACAGCAGAGGACTGGCTGGTGTTCACCAACGTGATTCTGCAGATATCATTAGATCAGATGTTTGGAGTTCAGGATCCAATTGTAAGATCTAAACTTCTCTTGATGTTTTGACAGATGAGCGTACCCTCACTACATGTGAAGGAGAGATGGCCGAGATAAAATGTGGTAAGAATGAATCTTTAATCCTGTCTGTGTGAAAAAATGAGGTAATGAAAAAAGATGACATATCCACATCATGAAAAGTCACAAAAACAAGCAAGTTTTATTAAATACCGCGATAATTTGATTCACAGGATGATTCTAATCGATGAATATAAATATGCATATAATTCAATTTCTTTACAAAACTGTGATTTCAAGGGTTTTATTACTAGTCTACAACTGAAGTGCAGAAGAAAAATCAAGGGATATTATGTAGTAAAAAAGAATGTTTAGACAGTCCTCACATTAAAAGGCAGATAGCTATTTTTGTGAATTGTATAAAATTGCAAAGATTTTTGCTGGTAAGTTTTTCGTTGTTAAATAAGGACATTGTATTGGGCTAATCCAAAAGGTTACATTACATTAAACTGATTATATTTAGTTTTGTCTGCATTGACACGCTTCCTTCATCTCTGTCACCCTCAGAAACTGGAGTTATAAACATTGTGAAAGCCAACTTTGGACGTGTTGATGCTACCACCTGTGCCGACAAACCTTCACGTTTTACCTGCGCAAGTTATGGAACGGAACCCATAATGAGATTATTGTAAGTATCACCTCGCAAGATCTCGAATTGAGGCAGGGGGAAATGATATCCACACCCTATTGTGTTTTTTCATTACTAGATTTTAAAGGCCTTAAAGAAATCAAAGTATTTCACACTGTAAAAACTGCTGGGGTACAAGATAAATGGGTAAAAAGGGACCACTTTAGCCATGGGTTGTTTAAACAAAGCTGAGATGGGTTAATATTTTAGACGCAGAAATTGGTTAAAATCACTCTTGTTGAGTTAAAACAACCAAAAAGTGGCTAAAAATACAACCTCAAATTCTGAGTTATTAGTATTGCATGGTGATAGGGAAATGAAAATATCCCCTTTGCTCCACTTGTTTCTGAAAATCTTTCCGTATGTGTAGGCGGTTCTTTCCGAGGGGGTTCAAGATAGCTGAGTCACGACCAAGGCCTTGCCAAATGTCATTGACCTCATACAAATAAAACTCTGCGAAAGTATCTGTTCTAGAAAATTCCGGGTAGAGACTCAAACTTGAGCGTGCCGGGATCTTCTCTGTTTAACAGATCTGACTGTGATAAACCCATATATCATAGTTAGATAAAAAAGACTCCCAATTTTGACTTTCAAAACGGCCTCCATCTCTTGAAAAATCATCAGTGAATTACACATTTTTCTGTTGCTATTAAGTTTCACACCAACAACAGAAACATATCTCCTTTTTTTCCAATGTTTGTTTGTTGTACAGAATATAAAGAAAATTTAGGCTCCTGTATAAAAACAAAAACAAAACTTTTGACTTTTGACAATATCATTGCCACTAACGTAATTTGCTTTGTTTCATATTAAAACAAATCAAAATTTTTAATTAGGTCATAATATTATGGATAATTATTTGCAATAGAACTATTGAAGAAATCAGTTTCACCAATATCATTCATATAAGCGTTAATGTAGAATAATCTTTGTTAATTTTTTAGTGCTCTTATTTATCAACTTATTATTTAAAGTCTTCTGTCTTACACTGAATTACTGATTTGAAACCAATTTTGTTTATATGTAAAGCATAAAAATAAAGGAATGTTGAATAACAATAACAATAATAATTATAATTATCATCATCATTATTGTTTAATTTTCCCACATAGCATTCTATTGAATGTGTTTTTAACATTAAAAAAACTTTTTCCTTTTAATCTGCCCTCAGTTGTGACGGGAAGAAGGAGTGCTCGATTCTGGCCGTTGTTAAATTTCTGGGAGCACCCACTCACTGTGGTGATGTTCCAAAGTACCTTCTTGTGGATTATGTTTGCGTCTGATTGGTATGTAAAATAAAAGACATCAACTTTCCACAATTTTGCTAACAGTTTGACGTGTCATGTGATTCCTGAGGATGTTTTATTGTTATTTCAGGAGACTGACTTCGAATATTACCGTCAAAGAGAGGAGCTACGATTCTTTCTTCAACAGTTGCACTTCAAAAGAATATAACATCATGAATTAATAAAATAAATTAGCATCTACTCATTGTGTTTTTTGTCTTAATTTGCACCGGCAGTATTGATTAAATTTATTCAAAGAACTTGTTAAGTAACATAAAATGACTTACTAACCCTTTAATGTCCTGCTCAACTGTTTGATTTATCACATTTTGAGTCTCTATTGCTGATTGAGAAATGTTTTCCACTTGGTTGAACCTGTATATTATATGACCCGCAGCAGCAGGTACAGTACTTACAGGTGTATAGCTTAAAAGTAAGCGGTCAATGATGGAACCCCTGGGAACGTCACAGAGGAGCCATCAACCATGATTATTGAGGAAGTCATATTCGAAAAGTAGGACTTCTTTGGTAAATTAAAGCTTGTGAAAACTTACCAAACATTATTATGTTACTTCATAGAACATAATCCAAGGAGGAAGGGAAAAGGCCTAGTCCAGTCTTGGCTCTATGGTCTACAAAATATTCTCCCTCTTGGCTTCCTTCCATCCATTTTCATGGGGTCCCAGAAGGAAGAAGTATTGCTGGGCTAAATAGCCTGAGCCGGGTCCTTCTGCCTTCGTATGAAGACGTGTTTTTGTTTAAATCCGTCTTGGTTTAAGCTTGTCTAATACATGAGAATTTAGAAATTTGTACCAGATAGTTACTTTGGGCCAACACAGATACGCAGACATTAGATTAATTCCTTTTTTTCATTGTTGAACTGGGTTTTCATTACGATATCTTGAAATAATCAGGTTAATTTTCCCTTTATTGATCAAATACAATCATAGAGAGGACAAAATAGTGAAATTATTTCACTGAATTTGACCCATCTCTGAGGGAGAAGTGGGCAGCCCCACATATTGGGTTCAGGGTGTTGTTGAGCTCCTGTTTTTGCTTGTGCTCCGTGAAGTAAGCGCTCCAGCTACTCACCAGACCTCCCAGTTACGACCAGACACTAATTTATGGTTTAGCTTGCGCTTGGTTAGGCAAGAAAAGGCTAATTTTAGTACTTAGGGACTCCTATAATCTTCCTGCACAACACAGACAAAAAAAAAATACCAGTAATGCCATGCTCTTAAAGTCCCAGACCTCGCTCGTCATTAAATAAGCTGCGGCTAAGTTACAGGGTTTTTCTCACATTATGACTTAAAATGCTTGAGAATTGCCATATTTCACAAATGAGATATGTTTCAAGATTGCAACCCCTTCATGATTAATCACTCAGATCTAATGTGGAGACATTCTCTCAAGCATTAATGAATCTGGATTTAAAAAACAGTTGCACTACAAAAAGTAATATTTCTCTATCTGTGACAGGCTGGAACGCTGCTTTCTGCCAAAACTCGGTGCACATCTATCAGTTTGATGCTACGCCAAACAACTTCCTTCAAAACAATTAGATGTGTAGTCCCAGACAACCTGGGTATTATTAAGTACAGCAAACCTGATTTTGCAGATTAGATGTTTGGATGAGTTTAGGATCAAATGATAAATTTTCCCTTCTCCTGATGTTTTGGGAGATGAGCTTACAATCATCGCATGTGAAGGAGAGATGGCAGAGATGAAATGTGGTGAGAATGTATCTCCAATTCTGCCTGTGTGGAAATATTTAGTTATTAAAAAGGAAGACATATCTTCACACATGGTGGTGTGGAGAAATCTGTTCAAGAATGTCTCCTTTAAAGTTATTTGTATTCAATAGTAATGCACAATTGTAAAAAAGTGTGTCAATGATTCCATACAGCAGGAAAGCCACCAACAAGTAATAGTAATCCTTTCTGTTTAACTACTCAGGTCTGTAACAAACCCTTACATTCAAGTCAAGTCAAGTCAAAATTTATTTATGAGCACATTTAACCAAAAAATGGTTTGAACAAAGTGCTGAACAGATACGACTAACAAAATAATAGCATGAATTAAAAGAAAAAAGACAGATCAAATAATGGGTTTGAAATCAAGTTAGATAAAAGGATGAAAGAACATAAAATAAGCATTAAAACAACATTTAATTGAGCAGATGAAATAGAAATGTCAAAGCTCAACTTGAATTAAATACGTCGCTTTCAATGGTTTAACCTACTACTACTGTTATTATAACTATGACTCCTACTTCTACTACTACTATAACCATTACTACAATTAATTAAACTGCATTAAACATTCAGCATCCACAATGCAGTTTCAACCGGAAATTGTTTTAGTTATTATTATTATTAATTTTCTTCCGTCTACATCTTTAAACTCCTTCATACTTTAAGCTCTAGAAAGCTTTCAATTATTCAACCGTTGATCTCGTAAACCACGTGTGCTACGAAAATTTCACATTCAAACCTTTTAAACTTTTGAAGATACTAAGTATTTCTTAACAAGAAGTTCACCATTGAAATGGTTGGAGCATTTCCCAGAATGCCTAGAAATAATAGACCCTGAGTGTGGTTGGTGGTACCAATAGTCGGGTTGTACCCGTGTGTGCATATAACATTCCACATAAGTACTCCTATTATCACATGTCCATGTGATAATAGGAGTTACCGACCCACTCACTGCCAGTTTCAGAAATTAACTGATAAGATAGTTTGCAATCAGTGTCACCTCGTATTTATACCCCAGTAAAACAGGAAGTCATTGTTTACTGCCTCGGAGTTCCTACTCAAACAGGTGAACCTAAAAATATGAAATAGGACTTGAAATATGATTCAGTTACCTTTTACTCTCCGAATGGTACCAATAATTGCGGCGTATATTTCGAGAAAAGTGTTTTATTTATGTTAAGAATGTTATCTTTATTTGAATTATGTTACTTTATTTAAAGGTTACATTTTTGTCATGACTTTAAATTAAAGGTCATGGCCGATATTTGCTCCAGTCCTTGTGACCCTGAACAGGATGAGTGGTTATGGGTGAACAAATGAACAAATGAATGAATGATAGAGAAAGAAAGAAATCCTTTGCATCTCATTTTACTTATTTTTTGGAAGGGTGAAAATTTGTCTGTAGGACACTGCAATTATCCTGAGGGAACAAAATAATATCGATGAAAAGCTCCCAAAATTTAAGGTTTTGAATATTTTAATTTTGCCACACAATTCATCATCTTCAGTCATTGGAATGAACTTTTTTGAAAAAGACTTGCTTGTGCCTGTAGGTGGTAGGGAGATGCTAATCTAAAAATTCCTCTGATCAAAGACAAGACCAAAGAACCTTTATAGGCCAATAGCCAAAATTGTTATTCTTGCTCTTGCATCAATTTCGTGTGTGAATGGGTTCACATTAGCAATAATAATACTTAATTTATCATTAATTATACACTGCAACATTGTAAAATTAATTTTGTGCATTTGTTCCATCCCTAAGAACAGTGGAAAAATGCCCAGTTTGACAAAGTGTGAGTCTTGGCTTGTTGATATAAATAGAAATTCTCCATTTGGTTAGGTCAGGTCACACAATGCTAGTATTTGATTTGATTTTAAAAACAAAAATGGGAACACAAACACTCACATCCTTGGTTAAATCCTGTGTAGATCCCATCCAACCACTTTAAATGCCTCTGTATTCAACTTAACATGCTCCTAATACTACTATATTACTATATATTATATACTACTATGGCAGAGGGGGACATCCAGACGTAAGGCCAGAAGGGTAAACAGAGGCCGGATGAATCTGAAGTATGGGTCAAGTGGTGAAAGTGTTGACTCTGACACTTTAAACAACCTGTTCTTCAGTAAGTAAACTATGTTACATCTCCTTCATATATGTAGTCCTAGAGAATTGATTTTGTTTATATTTTCATTATTTTCATATGAATAAAAGCCAATAAATACATGAAATATCAAACCTCTTACATCTTCAGTCAATAGGAACTGAGTATGTAAAGTATATGTTAAAGCTAAAGCCATTTGTCTCAGTAATTTTTGTATATTATGTACTGCTTTTCTTTTTCATCCATGATAGTAAATGAAAAGTTCTTATATTCTTTATGAAACTAGTCAAACTCATCAATGAGATTAAAATGTATTCTCTGAGGGTTACATTTCCGAGAGAGAAACAAAGAAACTGTACGACTATTAATACACAGCTCAAAGAAACAACTTTCAAACACTACGAATGGCTGAATATATAAAATAAGTCAAGGAATCATTTTAAATATGTCCTAAAAATTATTTTAATGAAATTTTTGAAGTAATCACATGACTTAATAGTATCATTTGATACTTTTTTGATGATTGACCCTTTAACCCGTTAGAACCCAGATCTGTTTCTCCTTAAATGAATATTATGGTTTGTACAAAAAAGATTAAACAAAATCACATTGAACACATTTCTCAAATTGTTTTTTAAATGCAGGACCTTGCCATAGATGTGCAATGAGTGTATTTAATTTTGCTCATTTGAAAATTAAAAAGCTTAAAAGTTTGTTTTTTTTGAATAAGGAAACCAGCTTTCCCGATTTATATCATATATAACAAAAAAGTAAGCAGCCAAAGGAGAGATTTATAATAAATGCAACTAATGTGAAAGTCTGTTTATAATGAGCAGTGACAGCCTGTATTAAAACTTATTTAATGAAATTAAAACACATTTTTTAATGTGTTTTTCTTACTTAGCTGGGTTACCCATTCACATATACCGATTTCTGTATCCAAACTTTGATGCTAAGATTTCAAAAGAAATAAAGATTATTTCTACGAAGATACCACTCTAAGAGCTCAAGATTCTGCTGATTTCAAATTAAAAACTGACAACCATCCTTATTCATGGAAATTAACTTTCTTAACAAACTAAGCCTGTTGGTGGTGGGGAGATGCAAATCCAATATTTCTAAACCAAATTAAAAAACAACAACTTTATATATATATATAATGTGGGTATAAAGGAAAGGGTCATTGTTTGGTCACATCTGGGACTACAAACCTATTTGACTTGAAGAAAAACTAATGCATTTGGTTTAATTAAGTATGTTATTGGATTAACAAACTAAAAATATTTAATATTTAACCAATTTTAATATTTTATGTCACACTGTTTAGACAACGAAGACAAACACTAATATCCTGAGTAGAGTACTCTGTGGGTTCCATCCAACTATTTGAAATTCTTCAAAAATCCAAAACCACCACATGCAATACTTCAAAAATGAAATTAAAATATGAAATCAGTTAGACTTTCAAACTTGTGCGCTTCAAAGATTGCACAAAAACCTTCAAAAACTATTGTATCTCATCTGGCTGTCAAATCACACTCTCATCTTATTCCAAATATTCCAAATAGTTGAGATTCAAATATTATAACATTTAAATGTTAGTCATGTCACCTTTTTGAAGCCATTTGTCTAAGACTGATAGAGCTGCCCTTTCTAGTGGAGAAGAAACTGTATAAAAAGCTGCTCTCTGCTGAGTTATCTTCAGTCATGACAACCGACAAGATGTTTCTCACCGGAGTGACAACCATCGCCTGTGAGTGAACGAACTGTTAAGTGACTAATCTTAATGATGTTGAATGTCTTTATTTGAGTTATTATAGATATCTTGTTCTGTGTTTTAGTTCTGGCTGCTGCTTGCTGTTGGACGGCACAAGGTAAATAATTTAATTTTCTGTAATATTGTCGAGTTCCCGTTCACAATCATCTAGCCTTTGTTTCATTTTAACTTTCAAACTTGATTTTATTATTTATATATAGTTGTTGTAGGTTGTAAAACCTTTCTGTTGTTCTTATTATTATTTTTTCTTCAAGACTTTCTGTCAGTCATTTATTCAGTAACTTCATCTGTAACCTAGAATTCATAATTTCTCATTTTTGGTCATTATTCATGAAAAATTATCCAACAATTAAAAATTATAAAAATCAAATAAATACATAAAATGTTAAATGCAGCTCATGGGTAAATGGGAGTTTAATAATGCTGAAAAAATATGGAACGATTTTTTAGTTGTGCCGCAGAAAAGCTGTAAACATGGAAAGAAAATAGAAAGAAAGAAAATACACAAATTGCTTCAACTTTGGAGGGGATAACAATTTGCTGTAATTTTAAAATTGCTGTAACTTAGTGTGTTTAAGTGCTGATCATCATCAACTGAATAATTGATGTATTATATATATAACGTTTTCTGCAGGAGAGCTCTACCATCTGACGTGTCCGGATGACTACTTTGACATGCGCTGTCGTACGTATCCTTATAGTTTAACAATTTTCCCCAAAACTTCCCTTACTTTCACAAGCTTGACAATCTTTCTTCCCTTTCCAACCTTGTGTTATTTCTTTCTTTCTTTATTATCATTGTTTTGTGTTTGTTCAGCTGAAGGACAAGTGTTGGAATTGCTGAATGTTGGCTATGGTCTAAAAACTGATGCCAACTGTGACATTAGAGACCAGCCTGCTCCACTCTCAACCAAAGACTGCCTACATCCATGGCTGATTCCAGTGGGCAATTTCATGTAAGTTCACTATTTTAGTTATTCATGTTGTTCTGAATAAAGGGTACTATAATACGAGTGGATCCAGTTTGCAGGGTCAGTGGTGCAATAGCCCAAACTGAAATATGATGTGCCACTAAAGTGCAACTGCCAATTTGTTGCATCTCAAACATGTAGTGTAACATCAGTGCATCTGCATCAGTCATGTGGGAGGAAAGGTTAAAATAATAAAGTGAGTTGTTTTATCCAATCAGATTTCTCTTTTGTGGTCTCTAAGTGAAACATCTGAATCAGTGCTGGGAGAAGCAACTATCAGCCTGAATACTTCCACCCGTTTAACTACATGGGAGGATTTTGTTGATTGTCATGTTTTTTAACCAATCCGATTTTAAAGTTGTCATTTAGGCCTGTTCTTTGACTAGCAAGGGAACTCTGCTTGAAGGCACGTTTGATAATCCCAGCAGCTTGGCTGGAGTCCGAGAGAAAATGTTGAATCATACTTAGTGACATTAATGGTGCGGTTGCTGTCTTTTTGGTCTTATTACTAAATGTGTTTTTTGAGAGTTGGTTATTTAGTAATGGCAGTTACTTAAGATATGTGATTTATTTGTGATGCCGCATCATGTCATTCTGAGAAATATGCTACATACTTGATGGTTTCAGTGTGTCTATCAGTATACCGGTCAGAGAGGTTAAACCTCGTTGTAACACTTTATTCCTCTAGATAAATGTTACTGTATCTTTGAATATGTTATGTAATCTCATAAGATTGTAGCTGCAGTGTAACTGTGAAGTTATTGGAGGGGAGCATAATTACAGGGGTAAGGCGCTGAAGGCCCAGCTGGAAAACCAACAGCCCCCTACTGCTTGCTTTTCAGCATAAGATAGGATGATAAGAGGTCAAGGATGCACACAAACTCACCAAAACTGGTACACTCACAGTTGGTAAATATTACATTGTGATGAGTTATAAAAAGCAGTTTCCAACCACTAGTTCACAAATCAGTAAAGAGATCCGAAATGGCTCAGGACAAAAACTAAAAAATAACCATGAATTTACAATATTTTGACCAATAATAACATATTTCTATAGTTGTGCCAAACTGGAACGCTGCATGCTGCACAAGCCCAGTCAGCGCCTGTTTGCCTGCGATGAATACCAGGATAACTTTGTTCAAGTCACCTACAAGTGTAATCCCAGACAGCCCAGTGAGTACAACGTACAGCAGAGGACTGGCTGGTGTTCACCAACGTGATTCTGCAGATATCAGTAGATCAGATGTTTGGAGTTTAAGATCGCATGGTAAGATCTAAACTTCTCCTGATGTTTTGACAGATGAGCGTACCCACATTACATGTGAAGGAGAGATGGCAGAGATAAAATGTGGTAAGTGTGTATCTTTTATCCTCTCTGTGTGGAAATATTTGGTTATGAAAAAAGAATACATATCTCCTTATGGTCGTGTATAGGCATGTTAAAAAATTTCCTCTTTAAACTTAATACTTTCAATGTGTGTGTAATTATTATGCACTATTAAAGAAAATTTGCTTTTCTCATGTAGCAGAATAAGATATACAAAAGTCATTAAAAAAGCAAGTTTCATTAAATACTGTGACGATTTGATTTACAGGTTATTCTAATCTATGAATATAGATATGTTTATAATTCAATTTCTTTACAACCCTATAATTCAAGGCATTTTTTACTGGTCTACAATTGAAGTGCAGATGAAAATGCGTGGGGATATTATGTACTAAAAAAGAAGATTTGGTTAAGTTGAAGAAAGGCCTCATATTAAAAGGAAGATAGATATTTTGTGAATTGCATTAAATTGAAAAGGTATTTACACGTATGTTAATAAAATACATGTCTCATAAAGTTTTTATTTGTAAAGTAAGGACATTTTATTGGTCTTATCCAACCAGTTACATCACAATTAAACTGATTATATTTAGTTTTCTCTGCCTTGATATCTCTGTGTCACCTTTAGAAACTGGAGTTATTAATATTGTGAAAGCTAACTTTGGACGTGTAGATGCTACCACCTGCACCGACAAACCTTCAATTTTTACCTGCACAAGTTTTGGAACGGAACCCTTAATGAGAACACTGTAAGTATCACTTCAAGGTCTTGATTTGAGGCTATGTGAGGATATGATATTCATACAATTCATGGTCTTAAATAGATTTTAAAGGGCATAATAAATTAAAACTATTTCACACTGTTAAAAGTCCCAGGATACGAAATAAATGGGTTGAATGGGACCACAACAGCCACAGGGTTCTTTAAACACAGCCGAGATGGGTTAATATTTTCGACACAGAAATTGGTTGAAATGACTGTTGTTGAGTTATAACAACCAAAAGACGCTAAAAATACAACTTCAAGTTCTGAGTTATTAGTATGCATGCATGGTGATAGGAAAATTAAAAATATTCCTTTTGCTCCACTTTTTTCTAAAATCTTTCCTTATGTGTATATCGTTCTGTCTGAGGGGTACAAGATAGCTGAGTCATGACCAAGGCCATGCAAAATATCATTGACCTCATGCGCATAAAACTGTGAGAGAGTATCTGCTATAGAAGATTTTGGAGTGAGACTCAAACCTGAGCATGCTGGGATCTTCTCTGTTTAACAGATCTGTCGGTAATAAACCCATATTTTAAAGTAAGACACCTGAGACGCCTCAAGTTAATTACTCGAGGAGGATCAGAAGACAATAATTCTCTTCATCTCATGGTCATTGGTTAAAATTACGTTTACTTTGTTACATTCATGTCTGCATTTGATGAAATGCAAGATAACTTGAAAATATATACAAGTGTATGTATATGACAGAAGCTAAATGCTTACTCCTGGCCAGCCTGTCAACATATCTGTGTAAGCTACCCTACAAAACATAGAAGTTACTCACACTTTTAACTTTCTACACGGCATCTATCTCCTGAAAAATCGTAATTTAATTACAATTTTTTTAAGTTGGTGAAAAGTGTCACACCAACAATACAAAGATATCTTCTTTTTATCTAATTTTTGTTTGTTGTACAGAAAATACAGAAATATTTACCCTCCTGTATAAAAACAAAAACAAAACTCTAATACCGTGTCTGGGAATGACAATAATTTTGCTCCAAATGTTATTTGCTTTGTTTTATATTAAACCAAATCGCATTCAATTTTATAGAATCAGACTTAAGAAATAGTGGGTTACTGTGGTAAAAATTTCATTTTTATGTGAAGCATAAAACTGAAAAATAAAGGAATCTTCAATCCTGAATCTAAAGAGTTTCAGACTGAGCTCTGATCCCTTAACTGTTTATTGCATTATTATTATTATTATTGTAAAAAAAAATAAAAAATAAAAAATAAAAAAGGAGAAAAGAACAGGTTTAAAGTATTCCTACTATCTGGGCTGTAAAGTAAAGTAATAATAATTCTCATCATCATCATCAATATTGCTGAATTTTACCACATAGAATTATATTTAGATTGTTTGTAGCATTAAAAACAATTTCCTTTTAATCTCCCCTCAGTTGTGACGGGAAGAGTGAGTGCTCGATTCTGGCCGTGGTTCAATTCCTGGGAGAAATCACTTTCTGCAAAAATGTTCCCAAGTACCTTCTTGTGGATTATGTTTGTGTCTGATTGGTGAGTACATAAAAGACTTCAACTGTCCACAATTTTGCAAACATTTGATGCATCATGTGATTCCTGAGGATGTTTTCTTGTTATTTTAGGAGACTGACTTTGAATATGAGAGTCCCAGAGAGGAGCTGCGCTTCTGTCATCAACAGTCACACATCAACAAGAATATAACTTGATGAATTAATAAAAGAAATTAGCATCTATTCATTGTGTTTTTTTGTCTTCATCTGCACCGGCAGTATTGATTAAATTAAGTCAATTAACTTGTTTACTAATATAAATTGAGTTACTAACTTACCCCAGTACTACATTTTCTCTATATTCTTCATGTTTTGGATATGAAAATCTTTCATAAGAAATACAGATTAGCATTAGTGCAAGAACCAAAGGTTCTGAATATTTCAAGTATAAAACTGACCTCAGTCATTGAAATGAATATTTCAGACAAACACTGCCTGTAGTTATGCAAATACTACATTTTTCAGATCAAAGAAAGGATCGAAGTGTAGAGAAAAAACTTAAACCAATTTTAACATTTGGTGTCATGCTGTATACACGGGGAACACAAAAACTGGTGTCCTGGATAAAGCACTGTGTAGTTTTCATCAAACCATTTCAAATGCCTCAAAACATCCAAAACCACCACATAGAAATGCTTCAAAAATGAAATTGAAATTATGACTCAGCAAGACTTCCAAACTGATTGTGTGCTTCAAGATTACCCTAAAGACTTCCAGTTACAGAAAACATCAGTTTCAAGTATTTATAATATTTAAATATAAGTCATGTGTCTTGTTTCATGCCATTAATCTTAGAAGGGTATAGTTACATTTTCACCATAAAAAACCTGTGCAATTAAACTGTTTATTAAAACAGTCTCTCCACTGTGTCTTCACTTGCGACATCCGACAGGATGTTTTTCACCAAAGTGAAAGTCATCGCCTGTGAGTGAACTCCCTGTATCCTGACTAAAGATTAATGATGTTCCATGTCCTTTATAGAATGAATTATATTATATATTTAATATTCTGTATCATTTAGTCCTGGCAACTACTTGCTGTTGGACAGCAAAGGGTCAATTTCCTTACACCGTCTGTGGATGGATAACAATCTGCTGAAATTTTAAAAATTGTGGAACTCTGTGTTGTCTAAGTTGCTGATCATTCACAACTGAATAACTGATGTAATCATTACTGCAGGAGAACACTATTATATGTCGTTTTGTGGTGTATACACTTAACTGCACTGCCGTACGTATCTTTATAGTTTAACATTTATTCCGTTAATCTCTGAAGTTTCAACTCCTTTTTCCATATCCTACCTTCATGATGTCATTTTTTTTTTAATCTCAATCATTGTTTTGCATTTGTTCAGCTGAAGGACAAGTGCTGAAAGCTGACTATGGTGTGAAAAGGGATGCTAAATGTAAAATTATAGATCAGCTAGCTCCAGTCTCAACCAGAGACAGGATACATTCATTCATTTTCAGCACTCCCCACAGATATTATTGAATATGAAGATTCTATGGGGGAGAAATGAGTACATTTCTGAAGCCCCCTTGAACCTGAAGGTGAATGCTGGGCTAGTTGTGGGGCTGAAAGGACAGAAAGCAACACATGTGCAGAGCAGAAGCAGCATGTCAGGGAGGGGGAGAAATTGGGAAATTGTTGCAGCTTTAATAGACCGCCGATTAGGAACAGGTGAGCTTAATGACCCATGAGGAGAATGGGGCATGTAGTGTGTTTATGTGTGTCAGCAGCAGCGGACTCAAGTTGTCTGCCTGAACAAGTTCAGAAACCTCACCACATGTATTAATTTTCTCTGAGGAAAAGGCACTGTGACTTTATAGTCTTTGTTCTACTACAGAGAGTGACGGAAATGCCTTCTGGGTGGCTTAAACTCAGTGGGTAGAGATTCCATCTTCCAATCAGAGAAGATTGGAAGGTAGTCGGTTCGAGCCCCAGCAAGTCTACATTTTGTAGGATCCTTCAGCAAGAACCTGAAACCATAGTCCCCCACTGCTCACTCTGGGATGGTTCAAATGCAGAGCTATAATTTCAATGTGTATGTGATTAGTAAGGGTAAGTTATTATTATTATTCTTAAAAACAGGGATAGATCCAGTCATGTGGCCAGAAATGCATTGTCCCAAACTGAAATCCGATTTGCTGATTAGGTGCCCCTGCTAATTTGTGGCACCTCAAACATATGGTGTAGCGTCAGTGATTCTGTCTTTATGTCATGTGGGAAGAACGGTTATAGAAGGAATTTCCCTTGTTTTTAAATTTGATGCAGCTTAGATGTTAAGAGAATCATATTTAGTTGCATATGGTAAATGCAAATTGACCTGACACTGCTTTAGTTTCAATATTGTGTTTCTGTCCAACTGTATAGTCATAGCAGTTTAGCAAATAAAGACTCTCTTTTTTTTTAATCAAATAGCACTGCAGAGCTGAGACTCTTGATTTTCACCAGATGATAGGATGCTAAGTGGTCTAGGATGCACAGAGGTGGTAAAATTGTTTAAGGAGCGGTCCCCAACCACCAGATCACAAAGTATCGAACTGCAAAGTGTTTCTGGAAAAGAAATAAAAAAATTAATCATGAATTAACAATGTTTTTGACCAGTAATAATAATGTAAATATAGCTGTGACAAACTAGAACATGCTTTCTGCCAAAGCCGAGTCTGCTCCTGTTTACGTGAGACGTATCACCGGAAAACTTAATTCAAGTCACTTACAAGTGTAATACCCAGAAATATACATTTGTAATGTATATTGAATTATTATGCACTATTGGGAAAAGAAATGTGTGATTTTCTCACATAGCAGGCACAATCAGTCAGAAAGGTCACAAAAAAACTAAGATACATTAAATATAAATAAAAAAGAAGTCTGAACAACATGATTCAATGAAGGCAGTCTAATCCATAAATATAAATATGTGTATAATTCAATTTATTTCTGACACAATAATACAAGGGGTTTAATGGTTGGTCCGTCACTGATATGCAGAATTAACCATGGGGTATATATTTATTTATGTACGTATTAAAAAAGGAAGATTTAGTTATGGTGAGGGAAAGGTTTGGCTTTGTGAACGTCATACTAGTTCTGAATTATTTGGTGTTATGTTAATAAACTATATCTAATTGAGCTTTTATTTGTAAAGAGAGGATATTTCATTAGTCTGTCTAAGAAGTTAGACTTATTTTTGCAATGGATCAAGTTAATTTGCAGCTTTCTTAGAGGTTGATCCCCACCGCTCCACAGAGTCAGATATGTAAAATATGTTTTCCAATTTCATTTTCTGTGGGGCATTTATTTATTTAATGTCATAGGTACTCTAAACTTACCATTCTCTGTTGTTTTGTAATCCATCTCATGCTCTCGGATATTCAAACTCACATTTTTAAATAAATTAAAATATACAATGGAGAAAAAAGGCAGTGCAGCGTTTAAAACCAAAACCAACCAAAACCTGCCAAGGTGCTTTCAGAGGTGCCTGAGGCGGGCTCAGCCTGAGGTGGGCTCAGCCATTGTTCCTAATATTCCTGCTTCTCAGTTTTACTTAGTTTCACAATCTCTTTGTCTTTTTATTGGATAACTTTGCGATTGATCTTTAAATGTGTCATTTCTCTACAAGTACTTTTTCTTCCAGAAATTAAATTTATTATTATTAATTCTGCGTAATGTCAGCAGAAGAAGTTTTAAAATTTCACAATAAGATTGAAACAAATGCTTGTGCGGAATTACTATGTCTTCAAACCACAACGGTGAACAAGCTCTAAATCCCTCTGGGAATCAGGTTGGGAATGTATTTAATGTTTATTCTTCTCAAATATCGTCTGATATTTTGATGTCAGGCTGGAAGTTATCCATGAACGATAAGTTGTAATCTTCCACTGCTAAATCAATAAGCTGTGACTTCTTGCATATTCTGTGGAAAACAGAAACGTTTCTTTGTTACAACATAATAAAAATGTTGCATATCATGTAATTGTGCTGATTTTTCCTTGACCGCTGCTGGCGGATGCTCACTGGTGAGAGGTCACAAAGTTTATCTGGACTGTCTCATTTGGATGTGGCACCATCACTTCCTCTATGTTCCATCTGTCACCACCATTCGCCAATACGGTCCAGTTCATCATTTCATGTTTTACGCCAAGGATTAAGGTTGTGCGAGATATTCATTTTGCTGATAATCTGTTGTTCAGTGGAAAATTTGTGTATTTAACACAAATGAACGCAAAGTCAAGTTGCTTTAGTGGCTTCTTAACTTCTCATTTTGGGTGCTTGAGAAGATTTCTTCTATTCTTGCACAGTTTCCAGTCTTCAGCCATTTTGGATGCATCACAGGGATGGTATCCTTCTGTACTAGATTTCTCTCTCCATAAAGATTGACTGTCAACAACTTCTTTCCATTGATGGCATACTAAACCACAAACACGAACCACTTGATCGGGAGGAAGACTCAGGAGGAACACTTACAAGCACTGACCTTTGATCAATGCTTTGTAATCATTCTTTACATAAGCAGAGATGTCAGACATGGCGTGTCTTTCCTCCTTTGTCCTGTTGATGCCATGGCTTATATTACTCATCAACCTTTATGTGAGGATAGCATTGCAAGACCCAGATTAGATGTGACTTCATGCACTGATGAATACCTGGTGCAAAGATGCTGTTTCTATTCACATTCCATTACTTGTGTGAATAACATTCTCGAGCCGTAAATCTTCAAAATCGCACAGTGTGGACATTTTCTCACATCCAACAATTGCTTCGATTTTGTTGCTGTCTATTTTTTTTTTTTTACAAACTGTAGCTTCCTCTAAAACATCAGTGACATAGGAAACAAAGCAGCTGCACATATAAGAAAAGTGTGTATTTCATATACACACATATATTAACACCTGCGGCATAGTTTTGCACAATTCCCTGACCACAAACCTCTTATTTAAGGTGTTCTGTCGACAGGATTGAAGTTGACTGATAGTTTCACCTGCTTTGGTGCAAATAAAAGCGACGAGATGTTGACAAGTGAGGTAACGGCAAGACAGCTCCCAGAAAGGGATTGATTTAGCAAGAAGCTATGACAGACATTTTTGCATTTGCATTTTACTGGTGTCCTTGTTACAACTGGTATGATGCAGTACCTGCAGCGCATTCAGGTTGCACAAGGTGTCCAGCTTCACTAGGACAGAATGTCCATTACGTTCCATCACAAGACGGTTAACTGTGTCTCCAAGGACAGTCTCAAGAACCAGGAGGTGATACCAGGAGCCGTTACACAGGGAGAGCTGAAACAGATCCGTACAGGGGCAAAAACTCATCAGAAAGACCCATGTCTCTTCCGTTGTGTGAACAGGAACAGGACGAAAACTGCTAGAACCCCACAAAATGATCACCAAATGGGCTGCTAGTATGCATGTTTCTCAGACTTCATGAGGATGACGCGAGGGCCTAACATCATCTAGTGGGAACTATGCTAACAGTCCACCACCATACAACTCGATTGTCATTGGCAGGTACACCACTGGCACCTGATTTTCTTCACAGATGAGAGCAGTTAGGTTCTAACTGACAAGTGTGACAAACTTGAAAGAGTCTGTTGACACCATTGTGGACGTTATGCTGCTGCAACATCATCAAGCATATGTAATTCAAACTTAATTGAGGTATGGTCATGATCCTGTATGAAAATAAAGTATGTCAACCTGCTTGAACAAAGTTTTTATATTATTTTTGTACCTATTTCAATGTGCACTTAGTGCATATTTAAATGAACATAAAATTCTATATGACATTCTAAAACCAATTAAACTTAATACAAAATGAAATTTTGGTAGAACAAATCAATATTCTTGTGCTGTTCAGATGTTTTTTCATATATAAATTTGCACAAATAAAAACTTCTTTCTAACTTGAATGGAACAGAGCAGTTTCCCAGAATGCCTAGGGATATAAGACCATGAGTAAGGTTGGTGGCACCAATAGTCCTACTGCAATTGTATGAGCTGATCTTCTTGCTGTGATTGGCTTAATATAATCTGTTCTGAAATATATTAATTCTCAACAACAATAACCAAACTTACTAATAACACAAAACTATTTAAACTTTAAAAAAAGTAAAATTATGCCAAAGCAATTAAACCATTCAATTTAAACTTTAAAAAAAAAATCAAGAATCCACTCAAATAATTAAAACATTTATCATGAAAAAAACTCCAAAGAAATACTGCTAAACTCACTGGTCGTAATCTTTACATTTTGATATGTGTTGTAAAAAGTGATTTCTAACCACCAGGTCACAAGCAAATGCGGAGCTGCAATATGTTTCAGGACAATAAATGCAAAATAATCATGACTTTAATTACTTTTCTAAAGCAGTGACAAACTGGAACGCAGCCTACTGCCCAGTCCAGAGCTGTTTATGTGCGATACATCACCGGATAACTTCACCTACAAGTGTAATCCCAGACAGCCCAGTGAGTATTACGTACAGCATAAGACCGGTTGAAGTACACCAACGTGATTCTGCAGATATAAGTAAATCAATTTTTGGCGTTAAAGATCACATGGTAAGATCTCAACTTCTCCTGATGTTTTGGCAGATGAGCGTACCCTCACTACATGTGAAGGAGAGATGGCCGAGATAAAATGTGGTAAGAATGTATCTATTATCTTGTCTCTGTGGAATTATTTGGTTATAAGAAAAAGATATTTCTCCTGATGGTGGTCTAGGATTTTGTTTGGAAATTTCTCCGTCAAACTTGAATACTTGTAATGTGTATGTAATTATTATAAACTAGAAAGTGTGTGATATTCTCATGTAGCAGGATCAGACATAAAAAACTCACCAAATAAGAAAGTTTCATGAAATAATGTGATGATCTGATTCACAGGATGATTCTAATCCATTAATATAAATATGTATATGATAAAAAAAATTTACACTATAATGCAAGGGATTTTATGACTGGTCTACCACTGACCTGCAGATGAAAATTCAAGGGATATTGTGTTTTAAAAAAGAATAATTTAGCTACGTTGAAGATTATCCTCCCATTAACAGGCAGAAAGAAATTTTTGTGAATTGCATGAAATTAAGAAATTTATGCTGGTATGTTAGTTAACGATATGTCTCAAAGTTTTTATTTGTAAAGTATGGACATTTTATTGGGCTTATCCAACGACAGCCAGAGGGTTGTTTGAACATAACCGAGATGGGTTATTTTTTCTACCCTTCAATTGGTTAAAATTACTGTTATTGAGTTAAAACAACCAAAAAGTGGGCTAGAAATACAATCTCAAATTCATGTTATTCATGTTATGTGTGACAAATTATGTGTTTACCATTCTATTTGAGGGTTCAAGATGGCAGAGTCATGACACATACCATGAAAAATGTAAATTACCTCACAAAAAATAAAACTGTGAGAGGATCTGTTCTAAAAGATTACTGGTTGAGACATAAACCCGAGCGTGCCAGTATATTCTCTGTTTTAACCGATATGTCTGTAATATATATTACACACACCTATATTTAAGTTAGACACATGAGACTTGAGTTAATTCCGCGAAGATGGTCAGAAGACATGATTTTTCGTTATCACATAGTAATGGGTTAAATTTACTTACATTCATGTCAACATTGATAAAATTATAAGTTACTAGGTAGGTTCAACATATATACAGTTATATGTATATGATTGACTATGCTCAGGCAGAAGCAAAATGGTATACCTGCCTAGCCTATCAACACACATATTTAAACTACCCTAAAAAAAAAAATCAAATCACACCATTAACTTTCAAAACGGTCGCTTTCTCTTGAAGATCACACATTTTTAAGTTGGTGAAAAGTTTCACACCAACAACAAAAACACATCTCCGTTTTATCCCAGAGAAAAATATATAAATATTTGACTGAGCCCGACCCAAAGCTAGCGGACTTTCTTTTCTCAAGTCCGAACCCGACTGTGTCTGACAGAGAAACTATGGTATCTGTAGCAAACCAGTGTCCAGATCAGAGGCCAGGTCAATTCAGACGACCCCCTTCCATCATCTTTCTCACTCAGCACTTAGTCCTCTACCCTTTTATATTCAAAGCATTTGTGCAATGAAGTGATGATTTCCTTTTCCCTTATGTCTAGCTATATTTTCTCAAGAAAAGGAACAGGTTGACACATACACTGTACTGAAAAGAGTTAAGTCCACTGAGAATAGCTAATGTGTTTTCTAACTTCCACACAAAGTGCTATAAAGACTGACAGTTTTATAAACTTTATTTGGAACAAGTGTCACAGCTCTTGTCAATGTATGAAAAAAGGAAAAAAGAATGAATGAGAATGATTTTACTCTAAAATGTAATGTGTTACTGTTCAAAGGTTGATCCTAACAATTCTGCACAGTAAGATATGTAAGGATGTTTAAAGGAATATTTTTGCTCTTGCATTCTCTATGCTCTATTTCAAAACACTATGAGCTTCAAATTTCACATGAAATTTCTTTTTACGTTTTCGTCAAAAACAATAGGAAATTATCATCTGCTTGTAGCAATAGTAGCAGAACTGATTCCATTATTGGTTGACTTTCAAAATGGCATGTTTTATATCTTACATAGAATTCTGTTTAGTTTGTTTTTACTTTAAAAGAACTTTTCCTTTTATTTATCTGCAGTTGTGATGGGAACAACGAGTGCTCGGTTCTGGCCATTGTTAAGTTTCTGGGATATACCAATCTTTGTAATGATGGTCCAAAGTACCTTCTTGTGGATTATGTTTGTATCTGATTGGTGAGTAAATTAAAAAACATTGAACTGTCTACAATTTTCTACAAGAGTTAAAATATAAAATTGTGATGTGTAACGAGATGTTAACAATTTATTGTTCTTCAGCACTTTGACATTTGATCCAAATGTAAAGTGCATTAT
Source organism: Lophius americanus (assembly GCA_037951165.1). Taxonomy (NCBI): domain Eukaryota; kingdom Metazoa; phylum Chordata; class Actinopteri; order Lophiiformes; family Lophiidae; genus Lophius; species Lophius americanus. The sequence goes on along the minus strand of JBBDHG010000262.1, from coordinate 731,722 downwards.
AAATTAAATGTATTATTATTATTATTATAGATACTGGCTTTTAATAATACGGTACCAGAGAGGAGATGGGAATCTGTCTTCAATAGTCACACATCAACAATACAATTGGATAAATTAATAAAGATGAGTATCTACCCATTGTGTTTTTTGTCGTCATTTAAGAAAAAACAAATCTGCACCACTAGTATTGATTAAATACATTCAATTAACTTGTTATTTAATGTCCAGTTCAACTTTTTTTAAGTAAAAATGTCCAAGATATGAAATTAATAAATGTCAGAAAAAAATATTTTTTTCTTTGGCATGAACAATAAAGGATCAACTTACCTGTTACAAATTCACATATAAAGATTTTTATAGACTTTGATGCTGATCTTTCTAAGAAAAATAAATTATTTCTAGATAGAGCAACTTTCAGAACTAAAGCGTCTGAAAATTTCATATTAATTACTTGCAATAATCCTTTGTCATGGAAATAAACTTTCTTGAAAAACACAGCCTCTGGATGGTAATGAGATACAAATCCAATATTTCTCTGATCGAAGACAAGACCAAAAAATAGAAAAAGAACTTTAAATACATATGTAATGTTGGTATAAAGGACACTAATGTTTTGATTAGTCTGGGACTACAAACTTACTTGACCTGAAGAAAACTAATGAATCTTAGAGTTTTCTTAAGTATGTTATCTTAGAAGTTAAATTAAGTACGTTATTGATTTTACAAACTAAATATGTTTAATATTTAACCAATTTTAACATTTGATCATCATGCTGGCTACACAACGAACACAAGCACTAGTCTCCTTAGTAAATTACTGTGTGGTTTTCCATCCAATCATTTCAAATTTCAAATTTCTGAAAGATCCAAAACCACCACATGGAAATACTTCAAAAAGGATATTAAAATATTAAATCAACAAGACTGCCAAACTGTGTGCTTCAAAGATTGCTAGCTGGGTTGTGTAACCACAGCTGCCCTTTTTATTGGAAAAGAAACTGTATAAAAAGATGCTCTCTGCTGTGTTATCTTCAGTCGCGAAAACTGACAAGATGTTTCTCACCAGAGTGACAACCATCGTCTGTGAGTGAACTAACTGTTAAGTGACGAATCTTAATGATGTTAAAAGTCTTTTATTTGCGGAATTTTAAATATCTTGGTCTGTTTATTTCAGTGCTGGCTGCTGCTTGCTGCTGGACATCAGAGGGTAAATAATTTCAATTTCCGTAATATTTTAATGTTATATTCTGGATGAAATTATCCAACAATTACAAATGATGAAAGAAAATAAGTACATAAAATATTAAATTCAGCTCATCACTAAATGGGAGCTGTGTATGTTTTTAATTATGCCCTACAAATGCTGTAAACATGGAAACAAAAACAAAATATAAAAATTGCATAAGACACCACTTCAGCATTTGCTGGAAGGTTTCATGAAAAAACTACATAGGTGTTGAATTACGTAATGGAATATACTAGTATCCTCCTCTGTACTTTGTCTGTGGACGAGCCAACAATCTGCTGGGATTTTAAAATTGGTGTAATTCAGTGTGTTTAAACTGCTGATCATCATCAAATGAATATTTGAGGTATTCAATACTTTTTCTTTCAGCAAAAGTGCGCTATCATCTGACGTGTCCGGATGACTACTACGACCTACGCTGTCGTACGTATCCTTAATAGTTCAATATTTATTCCCAAAACTTGCCTTACTCTCTCAAGCTTCACATCCTTTTTTCCCTCTCCAACCTGGTTTTGTCCCTTTTAATCTTTGTGATTATGTTTGTGTTTGTTCAGCTGAAGGACAAGTGATTGAATTGTTGGGATCTAACTATGGTCTAAAAGGCGATGTTAACTGTGACATTAGAGACCAGCCTGGTCCAGTCTCAACCAAAGACTGCCTACATCCATGGCTGATTCCAGTGGGCCATTTCTTGTAAGTTCATTATTTTAGTTATTCATGTTGTTCTGATTAAAAGGTACTAGAATACGGCTGGATCTAGTTTGCGGGGTCAGCGGTGCACTGGCCCAAATTGACATCTGATGTGCCCAGATATTGTCGAAAAAAATAAATGATAAAAAACATAATTTATGAACATTTTATTTGAGAATACATATATTTAAATAGTTTGTTTTTATCAGTTTATTTATGTGATTTCATTGCTTCTATCTTTGGCTGTTTCCAGTGAGCTCATATAAGTGAGATTTGTTTTAGGTTATCAGATTTCTCCACTTCGGTCTCTAAGTGAAACATCTGCGTCTGCGCTGGGATGAGCAACTACCAGCCTGAATACCTCTTCTCATAGACTATATGGGATGAGTCTGTTGGTTGTCATATTTTTAATCCAATAAGATTTCAAAGTTGTCATTTAGGAAGTGTTCTTTGACAAGCCAGGTAAGTTATTTGACCACTTTTTAAAAGAAATAAATTAGTACAGACTTTATTCAATTCAGATAGTGAATGGCTTTGGCGTGTTAATTTTGATTTCTCTTATATATCTGTTGATTATTGCTTGCTTTTGACGGTTGTTGTTGTTGTGGCATGAATAAACTCCAGATTCAGTGGTGTAGTGGTGCTAGTATGCCTGATCGCACATTTGGCTGGGCCCGAGTCTGAGAGAAACAAAGTTGAATCATACTTACTGACAATTAATGGTGCTGTTGTTGTCTATTTGGTCTTATTAATGAATGTAACTGTTTTATTCATTTTTATAAATGGTACTGTATCTTTTAATTTGTGCTTATTATGTTGTCCGTCAAGACTTTAGCTGCATTGTAACTGTGAAGTTATTGGAGGGCAGCTTTATGACTGTATATAGGGCAGGAAGCCCAGGTGGAAACCCACGGCCCGCCGCTGCTTGCTTTTCAGCTTAAGATAGGATTATAAGAGGTCAAGTATGCACACAAAATCACCAAAACTGCATCAGTCAGAGGTGGTAAAAATTACATTTTGATGTGTTATAAAAAGCGGTTCACAACCACCAGTTCACAACCAGTGCGGAGCTGCAAAATGCTTCATGACAAAAATAAATAATAATAATCAACACATTACAATAATTTGACCAATAAATAAATCATTTTTCTATAGCTGTGCAAAACTGGAGCGGTGCTTCCTGCCTAAGCCCAGTCCGGGCCTGTTTGGGTGTGATATATCACAGGATAACTTCATTCAAACCACCTACAAGTGTAATCCCAGACAGCCCAGTGAGTATTACGTACAGCATAGGACTGGCTGGTGTTCACCAACGTGATTCTGCAGATATCAGTAGATCAGATGTTTGGAGTTTAGGATCATATTGTAAGATCTAAACTTCTCCTGATGTTTTGACAGATGAGCGTACCCTCACTACATGTGAAGGAGAGCTGGCAGAGATAAAATGTGGTAAGATTGTATCTATATTATACCTATTTATATATAAATAGGTATTATATATACCTGTTTGTGTTCGAAATATTTGGTTATGAAAAAAGATGACATATATCCTTACGGTGGTGTATAGGAATTTGTTCAAAAATGTCTTCCTTTAAACTCAATACTTGGAATGTGTAGGTGATTATTATGTACTATTGGAGAAAATATGCGTTTCTCATATAACAGGATCCGACATAGAAAAGATAAAAAACAAGCAAATTTCATTACATAATGTGACGATTTTACTCGCAGGATGATCAAATCTTTTAATATATATATATATATCGGAAATTTCACGTCTTTACAACACTATAACGGAAAGGTTTTTATGACTGGTTTAACACTGACGTGCAGATGACAATGCATGGGATATTATGTATTAAAAAAGATTAAGTTATGGTGAAGACAATCCTCACATTAAATGGCAGATAGACATTTTTTTGAATTGCATTAAATTTGCTAAAGTTTTTGCTGGAATTATTACAAAATATATGTCTCATAAAGTTTCTATTTATAAAGTAAGGACACTTTATTGGGCTTATCCAACCAGTTTGATCCCAATTAAACTGATTATATTTACTTTTCAGAAACTGGAGTTATTAACATTGTGAAAGCCAACTTTGGACGTGTTGATTCTACCACCTGCACCGACAAACCTTCAATGTTTACCTGCGCAAGTTATGGAACGGAACCCATAATGAGATTACTGTAAGTATCGACCCACAAGATATGAATTGAGGCAGGGGGTAAGATAATCTTACCGAATTGTGTTTCTTCTTTACTAGATTTTAAAGGTTTACACTATTAAAACTACTTCACACTGTAAAAACTACTGGGGTACAAAATAAATGGGTTTAAGCGGACCACAACAGCCACAGGGTTCTTTAAACAGAGCTGAGATGGGTTCATATTTTCAACGCAGAAATTGGTTAAAATGACTGTTTTTGAGTTAAAACAACCAAAAAAGTGAACTAAAAATACAACCTCAAATACTGAGTTATTATTATTTCATGGTGAAATAGGAAGGGAAAATATTCCCTTTATTTCACTGCTTTCTGAAGTCTTTCTTTGTTATGGCTGACAAATATGTGTATACCGTTCTTTATTAGGGTTCAAGAAAGCTGAGTCATGACCAAGGCCAAAAATAAAATGAGGTCATTGAAAAATGTCAATGACCTAAATAAATATTTGTGAGAGTATCTGTTATAGAACATTCCGGGGTGAGACTCAAACCTGAGCGTCTCAGGATCTACTCTTTTTAACAGATCTGTCTGTAATAAACCAATATATTAAATTAAGACACCTGAAACTTTCGAGTTAATTCCTCGAAGGATCATGAGATATTTTTTCCTCACAAGGTCATTGGTTGGAATTAAGTTTATTTTGTAACATTCATTCCAACACTTGATGAAATCACAAATATCATTTTACGTAAAGCGTTAATATAGCATTACCTTAGTTTATTTATTAGTGCTCTTATTTATTAACTTATGATTTTAAAGTATTTTGTCTTGCACTGAATTACTGATGTGAAACACAATTTCATTTTTGTGAAACATAAAAATGAAAAATAAAGGAATCTTGAATCTCAAGAATTTCAGACTTATCTCTGATGCCTTAACTGTTGGTTGTAAAAAAAAAAGAAAAAAAGAAAAAGTTTAAAAGTATTCCTAATATCTGGGCTGTAAAGTAATAATAATTATCATCATCATCAATATAGTTGAAATTTACCATATAGAATTCTATTTAGTTTGTTTTTACATTACAAAAACTTCTGTCTTGAATCTCCCCTCAGCTGTGACGGACAGACGGAGTGCTCAGTTCTTGCCATTGCTGAGTATCTGGGAGACACTAATTTATGTGGTGATTTTTCCAAGTACCTTCTTGTGGATTATACTTGTGTCTGATTGGTGAGTAAAATAAAAGACATCAGCTTTCCACAATTTTGCAAACGGTTAAAAAATTTGATGCATCATGTGATTCCTGAGGATGTTTTCTTGTTACTTAGGAGACTGACTTCTAATATTAGAGTCCCAGAGAGGAGCTACGATTCTGTCTTCAACAGTCACACATCAACAAGAATATAACTGTATGAAAAAATAAAAATTAGCATCTATTCATTGTGTTTTTGTCTTCCTTTAAGATTGCCACATCTGCAACTGCGGTATTGATTTAATAAAGCAAATCAACTTGTTTACTAATATAAAATGACTTACTAACCCTTTAATGCCCTGCTCAACTTTTTGGTTGAGTACATTTGGAGTCTCTGTTTCTTATTGAGAAATGTGTGCCACTTGATTGAACCTGTTTATTATATGACCCGGCGGCAGCATCTATAAAATATGCTAAAATTTAAGGGGGCAATGATGGAACCATGGGGAACACCAAATAGGTCCCATTAAACATGGCCAATGAAAAAAGTCATATTCGATTAGTAGGATGTTTTGTGAAAGCTTGTGAAAACTTACTAACATTATTATGTAACTTCTTACAACAAAAAACTCTAATAAGGGTCAAATAGTGTTCTAAAAACATATTTTACCAAAACGCTGCGCTAATCTAATTAAAAATTACGATTTTCCACTAAGTACAAAATTTCACCATTAAATTATTTTGAAAATCGATTTTTTATTTTTTATTTAAATATGCTTGAACAAACTATCTGTCATTTCATGGTACATTTAGAGTGCCTATGAAATTAAAATAATAAACACAACAAAGAAAAAAAGTTTACAAAGAAAATACTTTTCCACATTTTTTTTTGTGGTTTCGGCAGATGAGCGTACCTTCATCGCATGTGAAGGAGAAATGGCAGAAATAAAATTTGGTAATAATGTATCTATGATCCTGTTTTGACCTAGATATTCAGCTATGGAAATGTATCCTAATAATGCTGTTTAAACATTTATAAACTTTAATTTGTTGTAATGTATTTTTAACGATTATGCACTTTTGGAGAAAATGTTTGATTTTCTCACATAGCAGGCAGGATCAGATAAACAAAAGTCACAAAAACAACTATGTTTCATTAAATTTAAATAAATAAAATAAATCTGAACAACATGAAGCAATGAAGGAAGTGTAATCTATGAATATAAATATGTTCATAATTTATGAACATATTTATATTCAGTATTATAACAACCCACTCAGGTTTTAATTTTTAATTTGTGATTGCATTGATACCCGAAATATTTCCAAAACTCCGTTCGTCACTAACCTTGAGTGATGCTGAAAAGCTGGTTCACGCATTCGTTTCCTCCCGACTGGATTACTGTAACTCACTTCTCATCGGGATCCCTGATAAAAGTCTTCAAAGACTGCAGTATGTTCAAAACAGTGCTGCAAGGATCCTGATGAGAGTTCGTAAACACGAACACATCACCCCTGTTCTTCATTCCCTTCATTGGCTTCCCATCTCCACCAGGATTGATTATAAGATCTCTCTCCTCACTCACCAGTGCATCCATGGTAACGCACCCCCCTACCTGAAAGAACTACTCACCCCACTGACCTCGACACGATCCCTCCGTTCTACCCAGTCATACCGCCTCCTTCCCCGGACTAAGCTCAGCACCATGGGAGATCGGGCCTTCTGTTCTGCTGCCCCTCGTCTGTGGAATGCCCTCCCTGACCATCTGAGGGTTCCACAGATGACTGACACATTTAAAAAAGGACTTAAAACTTTCCTTTTTAGCAGAACCTATAACTGTAATTAACATTAATGCTTTTGGTCACGTCTTTGTATAGTTATTATTATTATTTATTTATTTATTTTTTTTATTGATGCTTTTATCTGCTTTTGCCTTGTAGCACTTTGAGATTTGATCCAAATGTAAAGTGCATTATAAATTAAATGTATTATTATTATTATTATTATACATTTGAAATATATTATTATTAACTGGATTTCTTTCTCATTTCTCATTATCCAATTTGGATGAAATTTAAATTGTACTTATTTGAGCTCAATCAGAGAGCTCATGTTTGAATCAGAGTATAGATGTATAGAGTATAAAGATATAAATGAGATTATATGTGGTTGTTTCTCCTGAGATGAATATGAGAAAATTCATTTATGGAATCTAGGAGAAATGAAGGAGAAATCTATAAGATCCCTTCTTTGATTTTGCTTTCCTAAAAGGGGCCAAAGATGGAGCACTGTGGGACACCACATGTCAAATGGGCCACCCAGGAAGTGGCATTAACAAGGCCTATAGGATCATTTTGGTATATTATAGCATGCATATAGCAACGTCATACTAGTGCTTGGCAATTCTGGCTAAAATGTGAATCGTAATTTGCTTAGAATTGAGATTATGATTCTCTCCATAATCCTACCATTCCGTTTAAATCAAATTGCACTTTGTTATATACATGAGAAATTAAAAAGCGCAATACGCTGTTGGCGTCTAACACAGATAGATGTGGGCACTACTGGGTTATCTCCTTCTGCTGTTCTGCACAATAGAGCTCAACCCAGGTGCAGCATTATCTCCAAGCCCGACCGAGTCCGGGAGACTACTGTACTGAGCCAGACCCTAACACAGCAAACCTTCTGTTCTCATGTCCAAACCCAACCGTTTCCGGAACAGTTAACACTAGATGAAGCACTGAGTTTTTAGCTGTCTGACTTGTTGTTACCATGATTAGTACTCGTCTATTTACCCTGATTACTTGTCGGCAGAGTAAGCAACTGAAAAGGTTTTTTTTTTTTTTGGCTCAATGCCTTTATAGCTGGTGTTTAAATCCATCAAAAACAAACATTACAAACTGTTATCAACAGTTATAAATAAACTTAAACTGGAGTCTTACCATTGATGGACAGCTTGTTTAGACTACATCTAGAACTAAGTCAAAAACCATCTGGTTTCCCTTCACGGGTTCCAGTAGTTTTAAACTTTACCAAAGAACATTGGTAGACCAAATTACCATTTTTTGTATTTAGGTCCTTTGTTTAAACTAGGCTACTACATTAGAATTTACCGCTAGAAAAGTGACAGACAAGATTGGCCGGGCTTCGGTCTGAAATCTACACTAAATCGCAAACCTCATCATCGTGGTAAAGAGTGAAACAGATTATTAGCCATTATGAAGCAACAGAGAAATAAAGTGGTAGAAAGAAAAGGATTACAAAAAGAAGGAGTTTAGTTAAATTACTATTTTCCACGAAAATAGCGCCTTGGCAAAACGATGTAATTTTATGTTGAATTCAGATTCTGTAAAATTAAATAAATAAATGCCCCAAAGAATTGATCAGTGCTTGGTGACTCCCCATGGCGTTCATAACGAGGATTGTGCACATGTTCTTCTCTGTGCTCCTGCTATTGGCAAGGCTGCTCCTCCTCCCTCTGGCCATGTGCTGTTTTTAAACTGTAAAAACAAGTCCACTTGCCTACCATTTCTGTAGCTTGCGCTAACATGTTAGAGCTAATGAATTAGTTAATAAGAATTAAAACTAAGATTGATTAAGACTTTTTGCTTAGTTAAGAGAGTTTAAAATATTGAATTAATAAATCTCCTAAAGTAATACAAACATTTCTTCTTGACATGGACATTACGGATCAACTGTGTTAACAATTCACATATACTGAGTTTTTTATCCAGAATTTCTTCCATATTCAAATTTTTCAAAATAAATGAAGATTATTTTTATGAAAAGTGTAACCCTCAGAATAAAATTTTCTTCCATATTTCAAATGAATTACTGACAACTGTCCTTCGTCATGGTATTAAACCTTCTTGACGAATTCAGCCTGTTGCTGGTAAGGAGAGGCAAATCCAATCCAGATCCAAGACTAGACCAAGTTATAGAAAAATAACTTAATATATAATGTGGGTATACAGGAAACTGTCACTGTTCCGTCAGGTCTGGAACTACAAACTGAATTGGCTTCAATAAAAACTAATTTACTAACTAAAAATGTTTATTTTTTAACCAATTTTAGCAGTTGATGTCCTGCTGGTTATACAAGGAACACAAACACTGATCTTCAAACACAACATGGAAATGCTTCCAAATTAAATTAAATTATTAAATAATAATAATAATAATAAATCAGCAAGACTGCCAAACTGATTTTGTGCTTCAAAGACCCCATAGCAAACTTCAAAAATGATTTTTATCTCATCTGAACTTCATCCTATTCCAGCTGCACAGAATATTTACGTGTCAATTATTTATAACATTTAAATGTAAGTCATACCTCTTGTTTAATGTCATTTGTATAAGTTTGATAGAGTTGCATTCTGTGTAACCAATAATGTTTGTGTAACCCCAGCTATCTGTTTTAAAGCAGAATAAACTGTATAAAAAGATGTTCTGTGCTGTGTTATCTTCAGTCATGACAACCGACAAGATGTTTCTCACCAGATTGACAATCATCGCCTGTGAGTGAACAACCTTTTTCTGGAAATAATCAATGATGTCAAATGTCCTTTATGGGCATAATTATAAATGTAATTTCAATTTTCTTTATCTTTTAGTCCTGGTGGTTGCATGCTATTGGACAGCAGAAGGTAAATGATTTCAATTTCCATTATATTTTCAAATTCCCATCCTCAAACATCTAGCTTCTGTTTCATTTTTACTTTCAAACTTGATTTTATTATTATTGTATAGTTGTTGTTGGTTGTTCAACCTTTCTGTTGTGTATATAAATGTTTCCTACATGAATTTCTTTCAGTCATTTATACGGTAACTACATTTCTGTAACCCACCATTCAATATTCCTAATCGTAGGTCATAATTCATGATGAAATTATCTGACAAATTAAAAATGATAAAAGCAAATACATACATATAATACTAAAAGCAGTTCATCACTAACTGAGAGCTGTGAATGTTAGGTATTGCGAAAAATATGAAACAATTTTTGAGTTATGCCCCGAAAATGTTCAACTGAGACTGTTTTTAGTTGGAAAATTGTGTTTAACCATGAAATGTGAGCTTCAATTATTCCCCTCCCATTGGTCCAATCTGATTCAAAATTCTCAAATATGTAAATGTCCCAGTCCATCTTATTCATAAGACTAACTTGTAGCACCAAGATATTTAAAATTTCATAATTTGACTACTTTTACGCTGACAATAATGAAGCTTTAGTTTTTATAGAACAGGAGTGCAGAGCGGAGATTCTTGATTTCCCCCATAAGGTAGGATTATAAGAGGTCAAGGATGCACACAAACTCACCCAAACTGCTAAACTCACAGGTGGTAAACTTTACATTTTGATATGTGTTGTAAAAAACGATTTACAACCACCAGTTCACAAACAAATGCGGAGCTTTAATTTGTTTCAGGACAATAAATGCAAAATAATCATGACTTTAATTACTTTTCTAAAACTGGATAGTCGCTTACTGCCAAAGCAGAGTCCACTTATGTTTACTTGCGATGAATAACCGGAGAACCTAATTTAAATCACCTACAAGTGTAATCCCAGACAGCGCAGTGAGTATTATGTACAGCATAAGACCGGTTGAAGTACACCAACGTGATTCTGCAGACATCAGTAAATCAATTAAGTTGAGTTAAAGATCACATGGTGAGATCTCAACTTCTCCTGATGTTTTGGCAGATGAGCGTACCCTCACTAAATGTGAAGGAGAGATGGCAGAAATAAAATGTGGTAAGAATGAATCTATTATCCTGTCTGTGTGGAAATATTTGTTTATAAGAAAAAGATATTTCTCCTGATGGTGGTCTTTAGGATTCTGTTCGGAAATTTCTCCTTTACACTTGAATACTTGTAATATGTATGTAATTATTATGCACTAGAAAGTGTGTGATATTGTCATGTAGCAGGATCAGACATAGAAAAGTCACTAAAAAAGAAAGTTTCATTAAATAATGTGATGATCTGACTCACAGGATGATTCTAATCTATGAATATAAATATGTATATGATTCAATATCTTTACATGACAATGCAAGGGATATTCTGACTGGTCTACCACTGACCTGCAGATGAACATTCATGGGATACTATGTATTAAAAAAGGATAATTTAGCTACGTTGAAGACAGACCTCCCATTAAAAGGCAGATAGATATTTTTGTGAATGAAATTGAAAAAGTTTATCCTGGTATGTTAATAAAATATGTGTCTCATAAAGTTTTTATCTGTAAAGTAAGGACATTTTCCTGCGTTTATCCAACAAGTTACATCACAATTAAACTGATAAATGTTTAGTTTTTTCTGCATTGATATCTCTGTGTCACCTTTAGAAACTGGAGCTATTAATATTGTGAAAGTTAACTTTGGACGTGTTGATCCTACCACCTGCACCGAAAAACCCCTTAACTTTTACCTGCACTAGTTATGGAATGGAACCCTTAATGAGCCTGCTATAAGTATCCCTGCAAATATCTAAAATTAAGGCAGGAGGATATGATATTCATACCAAATTGTGATTTTCTTTACTAGATTTTGAAGGGTTTAAACAATTAAAACTATCTCAAACTGGAAAAATTAGTCGGTTACAAAATAAATGGGTTAAAAGGGACCAAGGCAGTCACAGGGTTGTTTAAGCATAACCGAGATGGGTTATTTTTCTACCCTTCAACTGGTTAAAATTACTGTTAATTTTAACATTTTTTGAGTTAAAACAACCAAAAAGTGGGCTAGAAATACAACTTCAAATTCATGTTATTCATGTTATGTGTGACAAATCATGTGTATACGATTCTATCTGAGGGTTCAAGATAGCAGAGTCATGACACATACCATGAAAAATGTAAATTACCTCACAAAAAATAAAACTGTGAGAGGATCTGTTCTACAAGATTACTGGTTGAGACATAAACCCGAGTGTGCCAGTATATTCTCTGTTTTAACCGATATGTCTGTAAAATATATTACACACACCTATATTTAAGTTAGACACATGAGACTTGGTTTAATTCCCCGAAGATGGTCAGAAGACATGATTTCTCGTTATCACATAGTCATGGGTTAAATTTACTTACATTCATGTCAACATTGATAAAATTACAAGTTACTAGGTAGGTTCAATATATATACAGTTATATGTATATGATTATATGATTGAATATGCTCAGGCAGAAGCAAAATGGTATACCTGCCTAGCCTATCAACACACATATTTAAACTACCCTAAAAAAAAAAATCAAATCACACCATTAACTTTCAAAACGGTCGCTTTCTCTTGAAGATCACACATTTTTAAGTTGGTGAAAAGTTTCACACCAACAACAAAAACACATCTCCGTTTTATCCCAGAGAAAAATATATAAATATTTGACTGAGCCCGACCCAAAGCTAGCGGACTTTCTTTTCTCAAGTCCGAACCCGACTGTGTCTGACAGAGAAACTATGGTATCTGTAGCAAACCAGTGTCCAGATGAGAGGCCAGGTCAATTCAGACGACCCCCTTCCATCATCTTTCTCACTCAGCACTTAGTCCTCTACCCTTTTATATTCAAAGCATTTGTGCAATGAAGTGATGATTTCCTTTTCCCTTATGTCTAGCTATATTTTCTCAAGAAAAGGAACAGGTTGACACATACACTGTACTGAAAAGAGTTAAGTCCACTGAGAATAGCTAATGTGTTTTCTAACTTCCACACAAAGTGCTATAAAGACTGACAGCTAATGTTTTATAAAAAGTGTCACAGCTCTTGTCAATGAATGAAAAAAGGAAAAAAGAATGAATGAGATGATTTTACTCTAAAATGTAATGTGTTACTGTTCAAAGGTTGATCCTAACAATTCGGCACAGTAGGATATGTAAGGATGTTTAAAGGAATATATTTGCTCTTTCATTCTCTATGCTCTATTTCAAAACACTATAAGCTTCAAATTTCACATGAAATTTCTTTTTACGTTTTCGTCAAAAACAATAGAAAATTATCATCTGCTTGTAGCAATAGTAGCAGAACTGATTCCATTATTGGTTGAATTTCCAAATGGCAGGATTTATATCTTACATAGAATTCTGTTTAGTTTGTTTTTACTTTAAAATAACTTTTCCTTTTATTTCTCTTCAGTTGTGATGGGAAGAACGAGTGCTCGGTTCTGGCCATTGTTAAGTTTCTGGGATATACCAATCTTTGTAATGATGGTCCAAAGTACCTTCTTGTGGATTATGTTTGTATCTGATTGGTGAGTAAATTAAAATACATTGAACTGTCTACAATTTTCTACAAGAGTTAAAATATAAAATTGTGATGTGTAACGAGATGTTAACACTTTATTGTTCTTCAGCACTTTGACATTTGATCCAAATGTAAAGTACATTATAAATTAAATGTATTATTATTATTATAGATACTGGCTTTTAATAATACGGTACCAGAGAGGAGATGGGAATCTGTCTTCAATAGTCACACATCAACAATACAATTGGATAAATTAATAAAGATGAGTATCTAAACATTGTGTTTTTTGTCGTCATTTAAGAAAAAACAAATCTGCACCACTAGTATTGATTAAATACATTCAATTAACTTCTTATTTAATGTCCAGTTCAACTTTTTGGTTCAACTCATTTCGAGTCAAAAAATGACATGACCTGTATTTCCTTTTCAAAAAATGACATGACCTGTTTATAATATTACCCTGTGACAGCATGTATATGCTGAAGAGTAAGAGGCCAGGGATGGACATCGAGTCCATTAAGAGGAGGCGGCATTAACCATCGCTATTGAGGAACCCCGACATGGACTTAGTAAACAGAATTATGTAGCTTCACACAACAACAAAAATGTCTACGGGTCAAACAGTTTTCAAAATAAGCTAATCTAATTGATCTGATTAAATCTTTTTTCTTTTTTTCTAACCTTGAAAAGCATTCATTTATTATCAACAGCTTCTCCTGCTCAGGGTCGCGGGGGTGCTGGAGCCTATCCCAGCTAACATCGGGCGAGAGTTGGGGTATACCCTGGACGAGTCGCCAATTCATCACAGGGCCGACACATAGAGACATACAACCACTCACACTTACACTCACTCCTGCGGTCATTTTTAGTGTCACTAATACACCTGTATCTCATGATTTTGGACTGTGAGAGGAGGCAGAGTTCCCGAGGTAAACCCATGCAGACAAGGGGAAAACATGAGAACTCCGCAGAGACAGGCCAGCAGAGGTGGATTCGAAACTGCTACCTTCACGCTGCGGGGCAACTTGAAAAACATGCTTGACTAAAATATGTGATTTTTTTGTTAAGTTAAAATGTCTAAGATATGAAATTAATAAATGTCAGAAAAAAATATTTTTTTCTTTCGCATGGACAATAAAGGATCAACTTACCTGTTACAAATTCACATATACAGATTTTTATAGACTTTGATGCTGATCTTTCTAAAGAAAAAAAAATTATTTCTAGATAGAGCAACTTTCAGAACTAAAGCTTCTGAAAATTTCATATTAATTACTTGCAATTATCCTTTGTCATGGAAGTAAACTTTCTTGATTAGTCTCGGACTACAAACTTACTTGACCTGAAGAAAACTAATGAATCTAGTTAAATTAAGTATGTTATTGATTTTACAAACTAAATATTTTTAATATTTAACCAATTTTAACATTTGATCATCATGCTGGCTACACAACGAACACAAGCACTAGTCTCCTTAGTAAATTACTGTGTGGTTTTCCATCCAATCATTTCAAATTTCAAATTTCTGAAAGATCCAAAACCACCACATGGAAATACTTCAAAAAGGATATTAAAATATTAAATCAACAAGACTGCCAAACTGTGTGCTTCAAAGATTGCTAGCTGGGTTGTGTAACCACAGCTGCCCTTTTTATTGGAAAAGAAACTGTATAAAAAGATGCTCTCTGCTGTGTTATCTTCAGTCGCGAAAACTGACAAGATGTTTCTCACCAGAGTGACAACCATCGTCTGTGAGTGAACTAACTGTTAAGTGACAAATCTTAATGATGTTAAAAGTCTTTTATTTGCGGAGTTATAAATATCTTGGTCTGTTTATTTCAGTGCTGGCTGCTGCTTGCTGCTGGACATCAGAGGGTAAATAATTTCAATTTCCGTAATATTTTAATGTTATATTCTGGATGAAATTATCCAACAATTACAAATGATGAAAGAAAATAAGTACATAAAATATTAAATTCAGCTCATCACTAAATGGGAGCTGTGTATGTTTTTAATTATGCCCTACAAATGCTGTAAACATGGAAACAAAAACAAAATATAAAAATTGCATAAGACACCACTTCAGCATTGGCTGGAAGGTTTCATGAAAAAACTACATAGGTGTTGAATTACGTAATGGAATATACTAGTATCCTCCTCTGTACTTTGTCTGTGGACGAGCCAACAATCTGCTGGGATTTTAAAATTGGTGTAATTCAGTGTGTTTAAACTGCTGATCATCATCAAATGAATATTTGAGGTATTCAATACTTTTTCTTTCAGCAAAAGTGCGCTATCATCTGACGTGTCCGGATGACTACTACGACTTACGCTGTCGTACGTATCCTAAATAGTTCAATATTTATTCCCAAAACGTGCCTTACTCTCTCCAGCTTCACATCCTTTTTCCCTCTCCAACCTGGTTTTGTCCCTTTTAATCTTTGTGATTATGTTTGTGTTTGTTCAGCTGAAGGACAAGTGATTGAATTGTTGGGAGCTAACTATGGTCGAAAAGGCGATGCTAACTGTGACATTATAGACCAGCCTGCTCCAGTCTCAACCAAAGACTGCCTACATCCATGGCTGATTGCAGTTAGCAATTTCTTGTAAGTTCATTATTTTAGTTATTCATGTTGTTCTGATTAAAAGGTACTAGAATACGGCTGGATCCAGTTTGCGGTGTCAGCGGTGCACTGGCCCAAATTGACATCTGATATGCCCAGATATTGACGAAAAAAATAAATGATAAAAAACATAATTTATGAACATTTTATTTGAGAATACATACATTTAAATAGTTTCTTATTATCAGTTTATTGATGTCATTTTATTGCTTCTATCTTTGGCTGCTTCCAGTGAGCTCATATAAGTGAGATTTGTTTTAGGTTATCAGATTTCTCCACTTCGGTCTCTAAGTGAAACATCTGCGTCTGCGCTGGGATGAGCAACTACCAGCCTGAATACCTCTTCTCATAGACTATATGGGATGAGTCTGTTGGTTGTCATATTTTTAATCCAATAAGATTTCGATGTTGTCATTTAGGAAGTGTTCTTTGACAAGCCAGGTAAGTTATTTGACCATTTTTTAAAAGAAATAAATTAGGACAGACTTTATCAAATTCAGATAGTGAATGGCTTTGGCGTTTTCATTTTGATTTCTTTTATATATCTGTTGATTATTGCTTGCCTTTGACGGTTGTTGTTGTTGTGGCATGAATAATGCTGATCGCACATTTGGCTGGGCCCGAGTCTGAGAGAAACAAAGTTGAATCATACTTACTGACAATTAATGGTGCCGTTGTTGTCTATTTGGTCTTATTAATGAATGTAACTGTTTTATTCATCTTTATAAATGGTACTGTATCTTTTAATTTGTGCTTATTATGTCGTCCGTCGAGACTTTAGCTGCATTGTAACTGTGAAGTTATTGGAGGGCAGCTTTATAACTGTATATAGGGCAGGAAGCCCAGGTGGAAACCCACGGCCCGCCGCTGCTTGCTTTTCAGCTTAAGATTGGATTATAAGAGGTAAAGTATGCACACAAAATCACCAAAACTGCATCAGTCAGAGGTGGTAAACATTATTATTATTATTACATTTGGATGTGTTATAAAAAGCGGTTCCCAACCACCAGTTCACAACCAGTGCGGAGCTGCAAAATGCTTTATGACAAAAATAAATAATAATAATCAACACATTACAATAATTTGACCAATAAATAAATCATTTTTCTATAGCTGTGCAAAACTGGAGCGGTGCTTCCTGCCTAAACTCAATCCGGGCCTGTTTGCGTGTGATATATCACAGGATAACTTCGTTCAAACCACCTACAAGTGTAATCCCAGACAGCCCAGTGAGTATAACGTATAGCAGAGGACTGGCTGGTGTTCACCAACGTGATTCTGCAGATATCATAGATCAGATGTTTGGAGTTTAGGATCACACGGTAAGATCTAAACTTCTCCTGATGTTTTGACAGATGAGCGTACCCTCACTACATGTGAAGGAGAGCTGGCAGAGATAAAATGTGGTAAGACTGTACCTATATTATACCTATTTATATATAAATAGGTATTATATATACCTGTTTGTGTGTAAATATTTGGTTATGAAAAAAGATGACATATCTCCTTACGGTGGTGTATAGGAATTTGTTCAAAAATGTCTTCCTTTAAACTCAATACTTGGAATGTGTAGGTGATTATTATGTACTATTGGAGAAAATATGCGTTTCTCATATAACAGGATCTGACATAGAAAAGATAAAAAACAAGCAAATTTCATTACATAATGTGACGATTTTACTCGCAGGATGATCAAATGTTTTAATATATATATCGGAAATTTCACGTCTTTACAACACTATAACGGAAAGGTTTTTATGACCTGTTTAACACTGACGTGCAGATGACAATGCATGGGATATTATGTATTAAAAACGATTTAGTTATGGTGAAGACAATCCTCACATTAAATGGCAGATAGACATTTTTTTGAATTGCATTAAATTTGCTAAAGTTTTTGCTGGTATTATTACAAAATATATTTCTCATAAAGTTTCTATTTATAAAGTAAGGACACTTTATTGGGCTTATCCAACCAGTTTGATCCCAATTAAACTGATTATATTAACTTTTCAGAAACTGGAGTTATTAACATTGTGAAAGCCAACTTTGGACGTGTTGATGCTACCACCTGCACCGACAAACCTTCAATGTTTACCTGCGCAAGTTATGGATCGGAACCCATAATGAGATTACTGTAAGTATCGACCCATAAGATATGAATTGAGGCAGGGGGTAAGATAATCTTACCGAATTGTGTTTCTTCTTTACTAGATTTTAAAGGTTTACACTATTAAAACTACTTCACACTGTAAAAACTACTGGGGTACAAAATAAATGGGTTTAAGCGGACCACAACAGCCACAGGGTTCTTTAAACAGAGCTGAGATGGGTTCATATTTTCAACGCAGAAATTGGTTAAAATGACTGTTTTTGAGTTAAAACAACCAAAAAAGTGAGCTAAAAATACAACCTCAAATACTGAGTTATTATTATTTCATGGTGAAATGGGAAGGGAAAATATTCCCTTTATTTCACTGCTTTCTGAAGTCTTTCTTTGTTATGGCTGACAAATATGTTTATACCGTTCTTTATTAGGGTTCAAGAAAGCTGAGTCATGACCAAGGCCAAAAATAAAATTAGGTCATTGAAAAATGTCAATGACCTCATACAAATACATATTTGTGAGAGTATCTGTTATAGAACATTCCGGGGTGAGACTCAAACCTGAGCGTCTCAGGATCTACTCTTTTTAACAGATCTGTCTGTAATAAACCAATATATTAAATTAAGACACCTGAAACTTTCGAGATAATTCCTCGAAGGATGATGAGATCTTTTTTCCTCACAAGGTCATTGGTTGGAATTAAGTTTATTTTGTAACATTCATTCCAACACTTGATGAAATCACAAATATCATTTTACGTAAAGCGTTAATATAGCATTACCTTAGTTTATTTATTAGTGCTCTTATTTATTAACTTATGATTTTAAAGTATTTTGTCTTGCACTGAATTACTGATGTGAAACACAATTTCATTTTTGGGAAACATAAAAATGAAAAATAAAGGAATCTTGAATCTCAAGAATTTCAGACTTATCTCTGATGCCTTAACTGTTGGTTGTAAAAAAGAAAAGAAAAGAAAAAGGTTAAAAGTATTCCTAATATCTGGGCTGTAAAGTAATAATAATTATCATCATCATCAATATAGTTGAATTTTACCCTATAGAATTCTATTTAGTTTGTTTTTACATTACAAAAACTTCTGTCTTGAATCTCCCCTCAGCTGTGACGGACAGACGGAGTGCTCAGTTCTTGCCATTGCTGAGTATCTGGGAGACACTAATTTATGTGGTGATTTTTCCAAGTACCTTCTTGTGGATTATGTTTGTGTCTGATTGGTGAGTAAAATAAAAGACATCAGCTTTCCACAATTTTGCAAACGGTTAAAAAATTTGATGCATCATGTGATTCCTGAGGATGTTTTCTTGTTACTTAGGAGACTGACTTCTAATATTAGCGTCCCAGAGAGGAGCTACGATTCTGTCTTCAACAGTCACACATCAACAAGAATATAACTGTATGAATAAATAAAAATTAGCATCTATTCATTGTGTTTTTGTCTTCCTTTAAGATTGCCACATCTGCAACTGCGGTATTGATTTAATAAAGCAAATGAACTTCTTTACTAATATAAAATGACTTACTAACCCTTTAATGCCCTGCTCAACTTTTTGGTTGAGTACATTTGGAGTCTCTGTTTCTTATTGAGAAATGTGTGTCACTTGATTGAACCGGTTTATTATATGACCCGGCGGCAGCATGTATAAGATATGCTAAAAAGTAAATGGAACCATGGGGAAGACCGAAGAGGTGCCATTAACCATGGCTTTTGAAAAAGTCATATTCGATAAGTAGGATTTTTTTGGCATATCAAAGCATGTGAAAACTTACTAACATTATTATGTAACTTCTTACAACAAAAAGTCTAATAAGGGTCAAATAGTGTTCTAAAAACATATTTTACCAAACGGTTGAGCTAATCTAATTAAAAATTACGATTTTCCATGAAATAGAAAATTATGCATTAAAATATGCTTGAACAAACTATCTGTCATTACATGGTACACTTAGAGTGCCTATGAAATTAAAATAATAAACACAACAAAGAAATAAAGTGTATAAAGAAATTATTTTCCACATCTTTTTTCGTGGAGAGGATAAAAAGGATTAACTTACCCCAGAAATAATTATGAATGAAAGTTTCCAACCAATTCACTTATTCATGTTTTTGTCTTGAAATTTTATGCATATTCATGTTTTTGATATGGAAATCGTTCAAAGGAAATTAAGATAATTTCTGTGAAAAGTGCAAGAACTAAAGATTATAAATATTTCAAATAAAAATCTGACAACTAACCTCAGTCATGGAAATAAACTTGCAAATCCAACATTCCTCTGAGGAACACAAACACTGGTCTCCTGGGTGAAGTTACGCATCGCTATACTTTATATATTCATTCAAGTCACCTACAAGTGTAATCCCAGACACCCTGGTGAGTTTTACGTACAGCGGAGGACTGGATGGAGTACACCAACGTGATTCTGCAGATATTAGTAAAGCAGAAGCTTGGAGTTTAGGATCACATGGTAAGATCTCAACCTTTCCTGATGTTTCAGCAGATGAGCGTACCTTCATCGCATGTGAAGGAGAAATGGCAGAAATAAAATGTGGTAATAATGTATCTATGATCCTGTTTTGATCTAGATATTTGACTATGGAAATATATCCTAATAATGCTGTTTAAACATTTGTAAACTTTAACAAGTTTACAAATTATGCACTTTTGGAGAAAATGTTTGATTTTCTCACATAGCAGGCAGGATCAGATATACAAAAGTCACAAAAACAACTATTTTTCATTAAATTTCAATAAATAAAATAAATCTGAACAACATGAAGCAATGAAGGAAGTGTAATCTATGAATATAAATATGTTCATAATTTAATTTATTGAATATATTTTTATTATAAATAATCTGTTTCTGACACTACAATACATCGGGTTTTATCACTGACCTACCAATGACACGCAGAATAAACCACGGGATATAATGTATTACTAAAGGAAGATGTAGTTATGATGGAGGCATGGTTTGGCTTGTGTGAAGTGCAAACAACTGCATAATTAAGTATGTGTTTAATAAAGTTTTTATTTGTAGTGTGAAGATACTTCATATGTCTGTCCAAGAAGTTACATTACATTTAAACTGACAGAAATATTGATGTCTGCAGTGAAATATTATCTTCAACTCTGTCACTTTCAGAAACTGGATTTATTAACTTTGTGAAAGCCATCTTTGGACATGTTGATTTCAGAACCTGCACCGGCACTCCTTCCCATTTTACCCATGTAAGTGATGGAGCAGAACCCTTAATGAGATGGCTGTAAGTATTGCTTCAAAATAACTTGAATTGAGGTAGAACAACTCCAACTCCAACAACAGACACACTTCTCCTTTTTAGCCCTTTTTTGTTTTGAAGAGATGATTTATAAATATTTTCTCTCCTGTATTGGAGAAAAAAAACCTATTTACAAAGTCTGGGAGTGACATTGCTTTCGGTCGTAACATTATTTACATTGTTTTATAATATATAATACCATTCAATTAATTTAATGATACTCGCTCCACATAGTAAGATACAAAATTATTTTAAAGTGAACATGAATATGCTAACGACACCAGGATTTTGCCTATAACAGAGTCAGTTTGTTGCTTCCATGTTCATATATGTTTGATCACAAGCTCTTACACCTGATGTGACGGTAACTATGGTTTTTACCGCTAGAAAAGTGAAACTCACGATTGGCCGGGCTTCGGTCTGGAATCTACAATAAATCGCACACCCCCTCTTCGTGGTTAAGAGTGAAAGAGATTTGTAGCTATTGTGAAGCATCGGAGAAATACAGTGGTAGAAGGAAAAGGATTACAAAAAGAAAGAGTTTAGTTAAATTACTATTTTCCACGAAAAACTAAATGTTATCATTTATTTTAGAAATCTGATTTTTATTCATCTACTTATTTTACTGTTTAAATGGGCCTCGGCAAAACGATGTAGTTTAAGCTGAATTCACATTGTTTAAAATGAAATAAATAAATGCCACAAAGAATTGAAATATGAAAACAAATAATTTTTCCTTTTTTTTTATATCTTGGCGAGGGTATTCTAGTATTAACTTATCTTTGATATGAGTGTAAAAATCTTCAACAAATTCACTTATTCATGTTTTTAATCATGAATTTTCTGCATGTTCTACATATCTTACGTACGCAAATGAAAAAAAGGTTCAGGAATATTTCAAGAATTATCCTGATGGAAATAAACTTTTTTGACAAAGACTGCCTGTGGGTAGTAGGGAGATGCAAATCCAACTACCTTTGATGGGCGACCAAAGTATAGAGAAGAACTTTAACCAATTTTAACATTTGGTGTCAGGCTGGTTACACAATGAACAAAAACACTGGTCTCCTGGGTAAAGAACTTTGTGGTTCGAATCCAACCACCTCAAATGCATTAAAATATCCAAAACCACGACAGAGAAATACTTCAAAGACGAAATTAAAATTTTGACCCAAGAAGACTGCCAAACTGATTGTTTGTTTCAAAGATTGCACAATAGACTATTAAGTAAAATAGAAAAATTATTTGATCTCTTTTGACATTCAGATCACACTCTTGTGCTCCTCCAGCGATAGAAAATATTTGAGTTTCAAATATTTACAACATTTAAAGTAAGTCATGCCCCTTGTCTCAAGCCATTTCTCTTAGAATGGTATCCTTGGTTCTGTTGAGTAACCCTCCATTTTAGTGCAGAAGAAACTGTATAAAAAGATGCTCTCTGCTGTGTTATCTTCATTCACACCAACCGTCAAGATGTTTCTCACTAGAGTGACCATAATCGCCTGTGAGTGAACGACCTGTTCTTGACTAAGATTAAGAATGTTCTTTTTATGGAATTAATTACAAATATTGTTAATGTTTTTATCTTTTAGTCCTGGCCGCTGCTTGCTGTTGGACAGCAGTAGGTAAATAATTCCAATTTCCATCATCTTTCTCATTTAGCTTTCCTTTATCCAAATATCTATCTTTTATATAAATTTTGCTTTTCAAACTTGATTTTATTATCAATATATTTGTTTGTTATTCAACCCATCTGTCGTGTGTATTTATTTTTACTTTTCCAAGATTTGAAGATACACAGTGACCTCAAATCTATAACTTACCAATCAATATTGCTAATCATCATTCAAAATTCATGATAAAATGATCTGACAGTTCAAGAAGCAAAGAAGTAATTAAATAAAATATCAAAAAGCACATCTTCATTAGATGGAAGCTGTATATGTCGAGTACTGATAATCATAGAAAATAGAGATATATCCTACTCACGCTGTAACTGTCTGGCCACGACTTGCCACCCTGCCATGAATCTCTTTGTTGTGTTGCTCTCTTGCCGGGTGGGGATTATTCTGTGTAAAACACGATAAATTTAGTATAGTCAAGTTCACATGCCCTTGGTTTGACATGCACACACTGCTCAGTGCTATTACTTCATACATTAATTCAGAAAAAAAAAATATATCACACCGTGATCATCATCTTATATATTGATATGTAATTCAAGGATATAATCTTGAACATAAAAGCACCATATATATATATATATATATATATATATATATATATACATATATATATATACATATACATATATATATATACATATATATATATATATATATATATATATTTATTAAAGATATATATTTATTAAAGATATATATATAATTTGTATGCATATATGCATCTTTACAGAAAATCGAAATTATAAAGAAAAAATGTCCTTACATTAATCTAACAAAGATTAGAAAGAAAGAAAAGCCTTTTTTTTCTGGCCACTGTCACCAAGTGCTTGTTCACTGAGGAATTTGTTGGGTCTCTGTAGATAATTATATAAAGAGTTTGTTCTAGACCTGCTCTATCAAGGAGGCACATTGAGACAACTGTTGTTTTGAATTGGCCCTATATAAATAAAGATTGATTGATTGATGGACTCCATTAGCCTAGCATGAATTCTGTAAACTAGTATGTGAAATTACAGAGCTGTAATAAATAAAATAAATACAGTTTGTATGACTATAATAATATTTTATAACCGATATTTGGTAAATTCTTTGTATTTTTAAGCTTTTTTACCATTTTTAAAAAAATCATTAGCATGAGAGCTCTTATCGGCAGAGAGAGTTGGGGAGCCCAGCGTGAATTTACAAGTGATATCAGCGTATGTTAAGGCGCTGTAAGTAGCATTGCATTAAACAGAATAAAAGCTCCCGTATTCATGGAAAAGAGCAAAATTTGAACTAGATTTAATTTTGTATTAATTTTGTAAGATTTAATAAATCATTCACATAACTACATGGGTTGCATTACCATGGAAACTGAAAAAGATTACATAAAAATAACACAAGACAACACTCCATTTATGACTGGTAGCCTTCATGAAAAAGCTTTATAGTTGTTGAATTATACTAATCCAAACGTGACTACTGACAGATTGACAAGACGGAAACCACTCCTGTAACCTTAATTGTCTGCATTTTTAATATGTTGTAACTCAGTTTGTCTGAAGTCCTGATCTTTCTCAACTGAATAATCAACATATTTATTTTGGGTTTTTTCATCAGGAGAGCTCTATCATGTGACATGTCCTGGCAGATACACTCACCTGCACTGTCGTACGTATCTTTATAGTTTTGAAAATTTTCCCTTACCCTTTAAACCTTCTTTCCCTATCCTACCTTTTGGTTTGTCACTTTTTTCAATTTTGTGATCATTGTTTTGCGTTTGTTCAGCTGAAGGACAGGTGATCGAAATGCTGAAACTTGATTATGGTCTGAAAAGCGATGTTAACTGTGACATTAATGACCAGCCTGTTCTGCTCTCAACCAAAGACTGCATACATCCATTGGTGCTTCCATTGGTCAAGGCTGTGTGAGTTTACAATTTACTTATTTATTTTGCAACATATTATGGGTGGATCCAGGTGCTAGGCAAACTTGAAATTAGGTTTGCAGCTGAAGTGCCTCTTCTACTTTGTGCCAACTCAAACGTGTGGTGTAACATGACTGATCCTGCATCTGTGTCATGTGGGAGGAAAGGTTGTATTGAAAAGTTCCTAAGGTTTGCAACTGTGATGCGGCTTGATAAAGAGTGTATTTAATCGCAAACGGTTAATCTTAGGTGACCCGATACTGCTTTAGTATGAATATTGTCTTTCTGTCACTGTAGTGCAGCAAATAAAGACGTTTCATGATGAAAAAGTGAACTTCAATAACTCCACTCTCATTGGTCCTATTTGCCTCAAAGTTCACACGGATGTAAGACTCCAAGTCCATCTTTGTCGTAGCACCAACTTGGTGCCATAACACCAACAAAGTGTCATTGAAATGGGTCAGCATATATATAACAACTTAATGGAAATTGAGCTTGAATATAGTAAGTTCAAACAGCCGTGCAGAGTTCAGGAAATCACCAAATTTTCTACACTCAACGTTATATTTTGATATGTGTTAAAGCAGGGATTTGTATCCACCGGGCAAAAAACAGTTACAACAAGATTTAAACAATTAAATGAATCATAACTTTCCAATAATTCAACTAATAATTCTATTTATTTTTCTCTAGCTGTGACAACTTACAACATTGCTTATTGGAAGTGGATGGTGAGGTCATGTTTACCTGTGATGCATCCCCGAATAACTTCATTCAAATCACCTACCAGTGTAATCCCAGACAGCCTGGTGAGTATTACGTATGGCAGAGGACTGGCTGGTGTTCACCAACGTGATTCTGCAGGTATCAGTAAATCGGATGTTTAGAGTTTAGGATCACATTGTAAGATCTAAACTTCCTGATCTTTTGGCAGATGAGCGTACCCTCATTATACGTGACGAGGAGATGGCAGAGATAAAATGTGGTAAGAATGTATCTTAGTCACGTCTGAATGTAAATGTTGGGTTATGAAAATATCCCATAAAGATGCTGTTTCAGAATGTTTTCATGAATATCTTTTTTGAACTTTAATTTTTTGTTATTCATGTGTAATTATTGTATACTATCTGGGAAAATGTGTAATATTTGCATACAGCAGGATCAGACTGATTAAAGTCACTAAAAACAACATAGTTTCATCAAATGCTATGATTTTTGACACAGTAAATTAGAAATCCAAACTACAAGTCAGTCTAATCTATGAATATGAATGTGTATTTAATTCTATTTATTTCTAGCACTGAATGCAAGGCTATTTATGACTAAAAGCATGTATATGTTGTATTCCAAAAGGAAGTAGTTTTTCTGAACCTTATACAATTGCATAATTTTTGCTGGTATGTTAATGCACGACGCGTGTATGTTTTTATTTGCGAAGTTAGGACATTTTATTGGGTTCATCCAATAAGTTACATCACATTTAAACTGATTATGTTCAGTTTTTGTTTATTCTTGACATGCTGTCTTCATGTGTGTCACCCTCAGAAACTGGTGAAAAAATTTTGAAAGCCACCTTAGGACGTGGCTATTTCAGGAAATGCCCGGTTGCTGTAAGTATGGCTTCAAAGATCATGAATTGCGGCAGAAGGAAGTGATATTTGCAATAAATAGTTTTTATTCCGAAGCATATTTTGGAGAGCAAAAAAATTTCAAACTATTTCACACTATAAAAACTGCTGATGTTAAAATACATGAGTTTAAAGGAACCAACCTCACCACAGGGTTGTTTTAACACTCCTGAGTTGGGTTCTGTTTTTTATCCAACAATGGGTTAAAATGACATTTGTCAAGTTAAAACAGAGAGTGGGATTAGAATACAACCAAAATTTCTGAGTTATTAGTATTATATGATCATTGGTTCTAAAACTTTTTATGTTTTAACATTCACGTGAACATTTGATCAAATTTCCAGCTATCTAAGTAGGTTGCAAATATATATTATATAATAATAATAACAATAATAATAATACATTTAATTCATAACGCACTTTACATTTGGATGAAATCTCCCATATAGACCTTAGTTATTATTTCATGGATTTAATTATCTATTAAATAATTTTTGATTTAGTTGGTTCTGATTTATTTTATACTTCTTTCTCTGGGTTTTCAGCTGCGTCACTGCAGTGTTAAAATCAGAAATGTTCTGCTTGATTTTCATGTGTCATTCATTAGCAAACCCTCCCCGGCATCGTCGACGTGATTGTGCTTTTTGTTTTTGGTTAATTGCATTCAAAATGAAAGCATCAGTCAGTCTCAACGTTAAGATCAATAATGAAGAAGTTCAAAAGACTGAAGATGTTAAAAATCAGCCTGGAAGAGGCCGTATCTGCAAACTGACCCCAAATACTGCGAAGAGAATGTTTCCGGTGGCAAAAGACCCTCAAAGGATAACAGCAAGAGATTTATCGCATTAACGGGAAGGATCTGCGGTGGCTGCAATGACATTTTCATGATATCCCTGGGATATTGTTATTATTACCAGTCGTAGCTAGTAATATTACGAATAGTGTCTCATTTCTATTATTGGTAGCACTCAAAATGGCAGGTTTAATTTAACCTCACAAAATTCTATTTTGATAGTTTTTACATTAGAAACAACCTTTTCCTTCTGATCTGTCCTCAGTTGTGAAGGGAAGAGCGAGTGCTCTGTTTACACCATCAGTAAGTTTCTGGGAGAACCTAATTTCTGCGATAATCTTTCCAACTACCTTCTTGTGGATTATGTTTGTACCTGAATGGTGAGTAAAATAAAAAAACTCATCTTGACAATTTGGCAAACAGTTAAAAAAGTTTGATGAGTCCTGTGATGCCTGAGGATGTTTTTCTCGTTCCTTTAGGAGACCTGCTTCTGTTAACGGCCCAGAGAGGAGCCATGATTCTGTCTTAAACAGTCAAACATCATCAACTGGATGAAATAATAAAATAAGGATCTACTCATTTTGTTTTCTGTCTTCATTTAAGATTGAGAGGTATAGAAAAGGCCAGAAGTAGTTGCATTGTGTCTTCATCGATTTAAGTTAAGCGTACAACAGAGTGCGTGAGGAAATCTGCAGTGGTAGAGAAGTAAGATAATGTGGAATAGGATGTGTATGAGAGCACAGTTGCGTTTATGACACCCCATGTCATGCATACAGCATGACATGGGGTGCACTAAAGACACGTAGCACTTGCATTTATTTATTTTATTATAAAATATTGCATTTCATTGGAACGTAATTTGTGCAAGTTTAATGTGTGTGTGTGCATGCGTGTGTGTGAGTGTGTCAGAGGGATGATTTGTTGATTTGTGACCTATGTTACTGTGGTCCAACTGTTCATCTATGTTGCAATATGTGATATTTGTAATAACAAACAAAAATCAGACAAAAAGAGACGTAGCGTTATTTCAAGTTCATAACAAAACAAGATAGAGATAGGAGGACAGTATATGCTACAACTAGTTCTGGACATTCATTCATTCATTCATTCATTTTCAGTAACCACTCATACTGGACATTCACTGAATCTGATTTTCCCGAGACAGTCTTTATGTAACTCATTGACATTTATTTGGATTTAAAAGAGTCACAGAAGGTAAATCCCATGTGATTTGACACTGCTTTAGTTAAAATATTGCGTTTTACCATTAAAACGGAAATGCAAAACTCCATTACACTTTTTGCCTCGAATATCACAAATCTGGAAAGTCCCAGTCAATCTTAGTCGTGGCACCAAGAAATTTAATATATATATGTATATCATACAGTGACGTTCATAAGCCATTTCAGTAATGTGTCCTTCAATTGTGTGAGTAAATGTATAACACCAACAAAGACTTTTTATCAAACATTGGTTCAGAGCAGACACTCTCCAATTTTTCACCATAAGATAGGATGATAAGAGGTCATGGATTTACACAAACTCACCAAAATAGCTACCATCACAGGTGGTAAACATTCAGGAAATAAAATAAACAATAATCATGACTTAACAATATTTGACCAATGATGCTAATATTTCTAAAGCTGTGAAAACTGGAATTTTGCTTACTGCCAAAGCCCAGTCCGCGCCTGTTTACCTGGGATACATCTACTGAAACTTCTTTCAAATCCCCTAACAGTACAATCCAAGACATCCTTTTGAATATTACGTACAGCTGAGGACAGGGTGGTGTACACCAACCTGATTCTGCAGATATCACTACATCAGATGATTAGAGATTAGAATTATATGTTAAAATCTCAATTCCTCCAAGTGCAAGAACTAAAGGTTCTGAGTATTTCAAATAAAAATAACTGACAACAGTTTCTTGTTCCATGCCAGTTGTCAAAGAATGCTGTAATTGCATTATGTACAAAAAAGAATACTTTGTTTAACCCCAGCTGCCAGTTTTAGTGAAGAAGATTCTGTAGAAAAAAGTATCTGCTGTGTCTTCACTTACCAGCCTGTTTTAGTCGTAGTGCCATCTTGTGGCACAAGGAAATTTGACATTTCATACTTTGAGCCCTTTAACACTGAAAACCCTTTTTACTAAAGTGTCCTTGAATTGGGTCAGCAAATATATCACCTTGACAAAGATTAAGCTTCATTATTTTATTTCTTTCACAGCGGTTTAGAGCTGAGACTCTTGTTTTTCACCAGATGAAAGGATTTTGAGGTCAAGGATGCACAGAGGTGGTAAAATCGTAAAAGCAGCGGTCCCCAACCCACCATATCACGAACCAGTATCGAGCTGCAAAGTGTGTCAGGAAAAAACAAACAAATTAATATTGTCTTTACAATAGTTTGAACAAGAATAATAGTATCTCTCTAGCTGTGACAAACTGGAACATTGTTTACTGCCAAAGCCCAGTCTGCTCCTCTTTATATGTGACGCATCGCTATATATATTCATTCAAGTCACCTACAAGTGTAATCCAGACAGCCAGGTGATTATTACGTACAAATGAGGACAGTCTGATGTACTATTTAGCAGATATCAGTATCCTCATTACATGTGGGGGGCATTTGATTTAGGAATTTGTTCATGAAGGTCTTCTTTATAGCAGAATATTTGTATTTAATGCACTACTGGAGAAAATGTGTAATAATTACATGAAGTAAGTTCAGACATGGAAAAGTCAGAAGAACAAGCAAGTTTAATTAAATACTGTGACTCATCAAATAAGAAATCTGAATAACATGATACAATGAAACCAGTCTTGTCATAATATAAATATGTAAATCAATTTATATATATATATATAAATGACACTATAATGAAAGGTTTGAACTGGTCTACCACTGACATGCAGAATAAAGCATGGGATATAATTCTTTATAAAAATTAGATTAAATTATCCCGAAGACAGTACTTATGTTAGGAGGCATGTAGAGAAGTGAAATACAAATTTTGAAGTTTGTGTTGGTGCTGTCCGTTTTAGCCTTTTTGTTTCTTGTAAAAGAAATGTATGAATACAGTATTTACTCTCTTGTAATAAAAAAAACTTTTGTACAGTCTGGGAGTGACATTGATTTTGGTCTGAGCATTATTTGTATTGTCTTATAATAAACTAAATAATTCAATTCGTAGCTTGAGACTCAAGAAACAGTGGTCATAATAATGAAACTCATTTTTAGAATAGAACTATTGAATTTGTTGTTGTTGATCCCCATCACTCCAAACAGTAGGATATGCAAGAAAGTGTTAAGAACTTTGAGATTTTGCCGTCAACATCGTCAATTTATTTTTTCCATGTTAATGTACTGTCTATTACAAAACTTAATAATTTTATTTGAATAGTCTTTGAGTTTTATCAAAACTGACTTTTAATTCAATATATGTTCGTTGATTAATTTTCATTTTCCAAACTACATAAGCTTTGTTTTCTTAATGTTGAGTGACAATTTATTATCACAGTGTATTCTGCATGTTTCAACACGTCAAATTTAAGACTTTTTAAGACCTTTCTAAGACCATAATGAATGGAATATCACATCCATACTGGCTAGAAAGTATTAAGAATATGAAAGAACCCCAGACTGCCATGTAAATTAATTTATTCTGTGAAACACATTCCTTCCAGCAGTTTTTCCAGTGTTTGTTCAAGGTTTACACAGTTTTAAAAATTATATAAATTAAATTAAGTAATAATAAACAAATAAATAAAAACAATTATGAATAAAGAGAAAAATATGGATTGGGATTTTTTAAAAGAGCTGGCAAAAAATACCTTATAAACCTGGATAAAAACGCAGTCTTGCTGGCTTAATTCTTTTTTTCTGAATAAAAATTTGTTTTCAACCTAAAATGAAAACATATTTGCCATATTTGGTCATAAAATCTATAAAGAGAGTGAATGAGTGTAAACACAAGTACTAAGCTACATTAATCTGAGCTCTTCACTAATCTGGCTGCAATCTCCTCAACAATGTTCTTGACCTCAGCCATTTTCGCCTTTTAGCTCCTCTCAGAGCATTTGATTTGGTTATGAGTTGGGCCATCTTACTGCCAGCCTTGCCCTCAGCCTCGTCTGCATCTCTGGCCAGACTTTCAGAAACCTCTTCAATGGTTTTCCTTTTTCTTTTTAGTTCTTCCAGGTCCTCTTTTGCAAGCTTTTCTTCTTGCCCTTTGTCCCAGACTCCTGCTTCCTTCTCTGTTGGTCAAGGTGGATGCGGTACTTTGACCTGGCTGATGACACAGAACTCAAATGTAAAGTGCATTATAAATTAAATGTATTATTATTATTATTATTATTATCAGTTCTTTTGTCAGAGGAACCTTTGAACCCCCCCATGTTGTTTGACACAAGCCTGTGTGCAACGAAAGTTTCCATGTTGCAAGTCTCAACTTTGTTCACAGAAAAGCCCCTCTCCAAAGTGGCCTGTCCATGGGACAAAACTAGCAGTTTCTGGTAAAAGGCCCAAAGTTCCAGATAGGACTTACTAAGGAACCCATACAAGATGTCCAGCCTATTTTGCATTGGCAGGAATGAGAGAAACTCTTCATTCCTGCTCTCAAGGGAAAGGAACTTCTCCAATTGTTGGAGAATGGCATCACCTGTGAGAAATCAGATAAGAAAAATAGGTTAGTAGAAATACATGATAAATCATTATATTATATCAACAATCTATAATTGTGATAATGGTGTACAATGTCAAATTCCAAAACAAAAAGTGAGCCAGTGCACACAGAACAGGTGTCGGGCCATGTAAAAACAACAAAAGTAAGAGATCCACTCATATTATTTTGTCTATTGAAAATAGATAAACTTGTGGAAAAGGTAATACAGTTTATAATGTGGAAATATACCGATTGCTCTGTTACCAATTACTTTTCTATAATAGTGGAGCAAAAAGATTCTGTTCGTAACAAAAACACAGCCTGTTTACAGCACTGCCTCCTACTTTTCTTTAAAGTCTATGCCAATACTTCCTACCAGCAGAAACCCCTCATGTCAGCTGTCTGTCCTACAGAAATGTCTGAATCAGACATTTCATCTGCTTCTTGCATTTGTCTGGATCTCTGAATATGACAGAAGGGGTCCTGAGGAGCAGAGCCATGTTCATCGATCTTCTCAAGTAACCATTGGATACTTGAGAGGGCTCCTCTCCTGCACGTTCTAAATCCAAGGACCCTGAGCTCTGAACTTTTGCTGCACTGGAAAGGGGAATAAGCTATAAATACAATAAAATATGTTTCACTTGCATCCCAACCAAAGTTTATGGAATGATCTTTCAAGATTACCACATTACCTTGAGGACTGACTCAGCACCCAAGCCGATGTCAATGTTCTTTGATTAGAGCTAGTTCTTCTTGTCGTCATCGTCGTCTCGCAGGATGTCTCGCTTGATAAAGCGTCTAAGTAGAGCCTGTCAAAAGACAATCTCAAAAGTAAATACTAAATAAAAGTAAACTGTAAATAATTGTCCCCTGTATCCACATTTGTCATAAATTCATAATTGTAATGCATGAGAAAGATTGACAAACTGAACTGTTTTTTAATGAGTGTGTTCACGTTAATTAGGTCTAATCAGTAATGACAAGGCTTGTGATGACTATATGAATCATTTCCTTGATCAGCTCAGCCAAGTCTCTGCTGAGGAAAGGCATCACTGGGTCGTCTGTAATACCGCTTTAAAAAGGGTTTGAAGGTCTTGGCAACAGATGCGTAGAACTGTAACTTGGCCAAGATGAGCTGGTCTTCCATTGCTGTTTGGTACTGTATCAAGGATGCTGTCCCAGGGTTTGGAAGATTCTTGCTTGTCACTGCATCCATATACTGCTGAAGAAGTGGTCAAAATGTAATAGCCCTCTTTGCAACAAGCAAGTTCTCGATCCACAAATGACCAAAGAAGGATAAAGGGAAGACGGTGGATTTGGTGACAGCACTGCAGTCTTCTGTACTTCCTGGTACATTGTCGAACAGTGTGTGCATGCCTCTCAAAGGATTGTCCAGCTGCCAAGTGGCAAATTATTTTTTATTTTTTACCTTTATTTAACCAGGAATCCCCATTGAGATGAGAAATATTTTACAAGGGAGACCTGCTGGTTTAATAGCCATGCAAAATCAAATCTATATGAAATACTTACATGATACACAAATTAAAATAAAACCCAATGACAGCTATTTAAGCACAGTGGCCTTATTTAAAATAACAATAACATTACTCCTCACTGCATGCTTTCTGATACTCTTAAAACCTGAATGGATATGAATGTTTTTATTTTAAGAGCTTGTAATGTATGCAGGCTACAGATCCCCACAAAAAAATTGACTACCTAGTACATGTACAATTGTGTGCGGTATAAAGACAACTACAACTGTCCAACTGTACTACATTAGGGGATATGTGAACAATAAAAAATAGGTGAACTAGTATATGCAACAGAATAGATTAGGATTTGACAAATATATATACCACATATATTATGGTGAGAGTAAATACTATGCAATGCTTCCATATAAAACATTTACTTACTTTGACATGTTTCAGTATGTCTGGAGCTGTCGCATGTCCCATAAATTGGGACCCAAAATTCGCCTTGACTGGACCTGTTTGCCTTCCCAGAAAATACAGGTCCAGCTGCTTGCTCTTTGTCTTCCCATTCAGACTTTTGTCGAACATAAGAAGGACAGGACCCTTGACTCTGGAAATGAGGTCTTTCTTCATGAAATCAGCTAAACCAAATCGCGTGATTTAGGCCGTTTAGTTCCATCCACATGTTAAGGTTTTCGATCCGAATATTGTCATAAGAATTTCATCAATGCCGTCATTGCTGAAATATGACTGTAGGAATTCTTTTTGCATTCCCTAAAGTTTTCTTAAAACAGACTGGCTAAGCCAAAAAAAATTTAATTTTACGGTACACTTAGACTGTCTAAAATGTTGAATTTATGAATGACCCAAAGATATAACATATGCAAATAAATAATTTATCCATAATTTTCATACCTGGCATATCAGTATGAAAATTTCCGACCAATTCACAAGTTTTGTGTTGGATATGAAGATCTTTCAAAGCTTATACAAATTATTTATATGTAAATTATTAAATTGTTATTATTCTGTAACATGCTCTGCTGCTGTAACCTTGCAATTTCCCCATTGTGGGACTAATAAAGGTTATCTTTATCTTTATCTTTTATCTTTAAAATGCAAGTCTCAGAACTAAAGGTTCTCAATATTTTAAAAGATTATCGTCAGTCATGGAAATAAACTTTTTTGACAAAGACTGCCCGTGGGTAGTAGGGAGATACAAATCCAACTACCTTTGATGGGAGACCAAAGTATAGAGAAGAACTTTAACCAATTTTAACATTTGGTGTCAGGCTGGTTACACAAGGAACACAAACACTGGTCTCCTGGGTAAAGAACTTTGTGGTTCAAATCCAACCCCTTTAAATGCATTAAAATATCCAAAACCAAGACAGAGAAATACTTCAAAGATGAAATTAAAATTTTGACCCAACAAGATTGCCAAACTTATTGTTTGCTTCAAAGATTGCACATTAGACTATTAAGTAAACTAGAAAAATTATTTGATCTCCTTTGACATTCAGATAGAAAATATTTGAGTTTCAAATATTTATAACATTTAAAGTAAGTCATGCCCCTTGTTTCATACGATTTCTCTTTTAGAATGGTATCATTGGTTCTGTTGAGTAACCCTCCATCCTAGTGCAAAAGAAACTGTATAAAAAGATGCTCTCTGCTGTGTTATCTTCATTCACACCAGCTGTCAAGATGTTTCTCACTAGAGTGACCATAATCGCCTGTGAGTGAACGACCTGTTCGTGACTAATATTAAGAATGTTTTTTTTATGGAATTAATTACACATATTGTTATGTTCTTTATCTTTTAGTCCTGGCCGCTGCTTGCTGGTGGACAGCGGAAGGTAAATAATTTCAATTTCCATCATCTTTCCCATTTACCTTTCTTTTAAAATCTATCTTTTATATTCATTTTGCTTTTCAAACTTGATTTTATTATCACTTTATAATTGTTTGTTATTCAACCCATCTGTCGTGTGTATTTATTTTTACTTTTCCAAGATTTGAAGATACACACTAACTTCAAATCTATAACTTACCAATCATTATTGCTAATCGCCATTCATAATTCATGATGAAATTATCTGACAGTTCAAGAAGCAAAGAAGTAATTAAATGATATATCAAAACGCACATCTTCAGTAGATGTATGCTGTATATGTTGAGTATCGATAATCATAGAAAATAAAGATATATCTTACTCACACGCAATTAACTTCAGCTCAATATGTAGCTGTAGCCAGTTTGGATCCAACCGGTCATCCTGCCATGAATCTCTTTGTGGTGTTGGTCTCTTGCAGGGGGGGTTGGGGGGTTGGTTATTCTGTGTAAAATACTATAAATTTAGTGATCATCTTTTTTTTTAATATGTAATTTAAAGATATGAACTTGAACATAAAAGCACCATGTACTTATAGGTTATTATATTATTTATATATATATATATATATATATATATATATAAATATATATAAATACATTAATCAAAGAGTAAACTCACATACCTTGGTAAAGAACACTATATCTTTGGTATAGCGAACTTCCCAAGCCCTTGTTTTTAACATGCTCACCATTAAAAAGGAAAACGGTTGACTATCTGAAAAATAACTATAACTGGACTCCATTAGCCTAGCATGACTTTCGTAAATTAGCATGTGAAATTAGAATTTCGTAAATTAGCATGTGAAATTAAAGTGCTGTAGACAATACAAATAAAATAAATACTGTTTGTATGACTATAATTAAATTTTATATCCTATATTAAGTAAATTACTGGTACTTTTTAAGCGTTTTTACCATATTTAACACACCATTAGCATGATCGCTAGTACAATTTTACCTGTCATCGGCAGAGTGAGCAGCTGAAGAGTCCAGCGCGATATTACAGGAAGTGACATCACCGTAGGTCAAGGGTCAGGAAGTAGAAGTGCCTTTCGCAGAATTAAAGCTTCCAACAAAGAAATGTACCTCATTACACATGGAAAACAACGTAAATGGAAGAGAAATGGATTATGGTGATATATAAATCAATCACACAAGTACATGGGTTACATGACCATGGAAACTGAAATGGTTACCTAAAAATAAAACAACACTTCAAAACTGTATAGTTGTTGGATTATACTAACCCAAATGTGACTACTGACAGATGTATGGGATGGAATTCTCAATTTAATAATCAACAAATTTGTTTCTGTTTTTTTCATCAGGAGAGCTGTATCATGTGACATGTCCTGGCGGATATACTCACCTGCACTGTCGTACGTGTCTTTATATTTAAAAAAAATTCCCACTAACCTCCCTTACCCTTTAAACCTTCTTTCCCTATCCTACTTTCTTCTTTTTTTTTAATTGTGTGATCATCGTTTTGCATTTGTTCAGCTGAAGGACAGGTGATCGAAATTCTGAAACTTGATTATGGTCTGAAAAGTGATGTTAACTGTGACATTAATGACCAGCCTGCTCCGGTCTCAACCAAAGACTGCATACATCCATTGGTGCTTCCATTGGGCAAGGCCGTGTAAGTTCACATTTTACTTATTTATTTTGTTCTGAATAAAATGTTCCATATTATGGGTGGATCCAGGGGCTGGGCAAACGTGAAATCAGGTTGAAGTGCCCCTTCTACTTTGTGCCAACTCAAACATTTGGTGTAACATGACTGATCCTGCATCTGTGTCATGTGGGAGAAAGTGAAAAAGTTTCTCAGGTTTGCAACTTTGATGCAGCTTGGTAAAGAGAATATTATTTAAACGCAAACGGTTAATCTTAGGTGACCGGATACTGCTTTAGCATGAATATTGTCTTTCTGTCACTGTAGTGCAGCAAATAAAGATGTTTCATGATGAAAAAGTGAACTTCAATAACTTGCCTCAAAGTTCACACGGCTGTAAGACTCCCAGTCCATCTTTGTTGTAGCATCAACTTGGTGCCATAACACCAAGAAAGTGCCATTGAAATGGGTCAGCATATATATAACAACTTAATGGAGATTGGGCTTGAATATAGTAAGTTCTTATCAAACAGCCGTGCAGAGTCCAGGAAATCACCAAATTTGCTACACTCACAAGTGGTTAACGTTATATTCTGATATGTGTTAAAGCCGGGATTTTTATCCAACGGGCAAACAACAGTTACTAAAAGATTAAACCAAAATAATGAATCATGACTTTCCAATAATTTGACTTATAATTCTAATAATTTTTCTCTAGCTGTGACAACTTACAATATTGCTTACTGAAAATGGCTGGTGAGGTCATGTTTACCTGCGATGCATCGCCGGATAACTTCATTCAAATAACCTACCAGTGTAATCCCAGACAGCCTGGTGAGTATTACGTACAGCAGAGGACTGGCTGGTGTTCACCAACGTGATTCTGCAGGTATCAGTACATCAAATGTTTGGAGTTGAGGATCACATGGTAAGATCTAAACTTTTCCTCCTGATCTTTTGGCAGATGAGCGTACCCTCATTGCATGTGAAGGAGAGTTGGCAGAAATAAAATGCGGTAAGAATGTATCTTAGTCACGTCTGAATCTAGATGTTGGGTTATGAAAATATCCCATAATGATACTGTTTACAAATGGATTCACAAATATCTTCTTTGAACTTTCTTTTTTTTTTATTCATATGTGATTATTGTACACTCTTTGGGAAAATGTGAAATATTTGCATACGGCAGGATCAGACCTAGAAAGTCAATAAAAACAACTAAGTTGCATCAAATGCTATGATTATTTGACACAATAAATTAGAAATCATAACAAAAGGATGCAAGGTGTATATTGTATTCCAAAAGGAAGTAATTTTTGTGAACCGTAAACAGTTTCATCATTTTTTGCTGGTATGTTAATGAACGACATGTCTACGTATTTATTTGTGAAGTCAGGAAATTTTATTGGGTTTATCCAATAAGTTACATCACATTTAAACTGATTATATTCAGTTTTTGTTTAGTTTTGACATGTTGTCTTCATGTGTGTCACTTTCAGAAACGGGAGCTATTCAAATTGTGAAAGCCAACTTTGGACGCGTTGATTCCAGCACCTGCAGCGAAGTGCTTTCATTTTATACTTGCACAAGTTATGCAACGGAACCCATAATGAGAGCACTGTAAGTATGGCTTCAAACGTACTTGACTTGAGGCAGAAGGATATGAAAAGTATTCCATTTTGTTTATTCTTGAGACTATTTTAAAGAGCTACAACAATTAAAACTGTTTCACACTATAAAAACTGCTGAAGTAAAAATAAATGTGTTTAAAGGAACCGACCTCACCACATAGTTGTTTGAACACAGATGAGTCGGGTTCTGTTTTCTACCCAACAATGGGTTAAAATGACTGTTAAAACAACCAGCTAGTGGGATTAAAATACAACACAATTTCTGAGTTATTAGTATTACATGATAATTGGTTCTATTTCTTTTATATTGTAACATTCACATGAACATTTGATCAAATTTCACGTGAATGAATTATTGGGGTCAGTTTGCAAATCAGCCTGGAAGAGGCCGTGTCTGCAAACTGACCCCAAATACTGTGCCGAGGATGTTTCCAGTGGAAAAAGGCCCTCAAAGGATAACAGCAACAGATTTATCGCGTTAACACAAAGGATCTGCGGTGGCTGCGATGAAGAGTTCATGATATCCCTTGGATATTGTTATTATTACCAGTCATAGTTAGTAATATTACTAGTAGTTTCTCATTTTTATTATTAGTAGAACTCAAAATGGCTGGTTAAATTTAACCTAATAGAATTCTATTTTGACCTTTTCCTTCTGATCTCTCATCAGTTGTGATGGGAAGAGCGAGTGCTCTGTTTACGCCATCATTAAGTTTCTGGGAGAACCTAATTTCTGCAATGATGTTTCCAACTACCTTCTTGTGGATTATGTTTGTACCTGATTGGTGAGTAAAATAAAAAAACTCAACTCCGCACAATTTCGCAAACAGTTAAAAAACTTTGATGAGTCCTGTGATGCCTGAGGATGTTTTTCTCGTTCCTTTAGGAGACCTGCTTCTGTTAACGGCCCAGAGAGGAGCCGTAATTCTGTCTTAAACAGTCAAACATCATCAACTGGATGAAATAATAAAATAAGGATCTACTCATTTTGTTTTCTGTCTTCATTTAAGAATGCCACATCTGCACCAGGAGTATTCATTAAATGCAGTCAACTAACTTGTTAACTTGCTTATATTTTATAAAACAAGTTTTCCCCCCTTTAATTTCCTGCTCAGCTGTTTGGTTGAGCACAATTTCAGTCACTTGTTTCTATTTGAAAAATATGTGCCACTTGACTGAATCTGTTTATAATATGACCCAGCGGCAGCTAAAGAGTAAGGGGTCAAGGATGGAGCCCTGGGCGACACCATGGGTCAAAGTGGCCACTGAGGAGGCTTGGTATTAACCATGATTACTAAGACAGTCCTATTTGACAGGCAGGATTGTTTTGTTATATTAAGACATATGAGGAAGTATTTAACCGAATTATTTAACACGATAAAACCAACAAAAGTCTATTAAAGGCCAAATCATTCAAGGAACATACTTAACCAAAATGTTGAGCCTTTTAATATAAATTGTTATTTTTAAATCAAATTTTTTAATAGTATACCTGACCAAACCTTTTCTCATTTATAGTATCTAAAATAAGAAACAAGAAAAGATTTCTAGAATTCAACATTTTTAAGAAGAAATTCTAAACTGATGTTTTCACTTCTTAAAATAATGAATTAATTTGAGCATTCAGGTTTGACAGTGTAAAAAAAAAAATTAAGACAGTAGATGCTGAAATGTCAAAGTCTAACAGTGATATACTCTTGTTTCAGTCAGTTCTCTTGAGACTAACCCTTTAATTAACATTATGATGAGTCAAATGTTCATGGTGAAGCTAAGTTAGGTTTTCTATTCAAATATGAGTGAAACCATGGGACTAGTCTGAATTATGTCCGTAAGAAGAAAGAATTTTAGATAAAATAGGACATAACATACCACTTTAGAATAAGAATATATAAAGGTTTATGAATGTTTTATAACTAATATGTGAACACTTTATATGACATTAATAACCTACTATAACTCATTAGAAACAATATGACCTGTGTTGGTTATTAAAACATTCCTTAGTAGTTGCTTATAAAAGTGTATAAGATTTTTATAACGCAATTATAAAGCATTTACAAATGCTTTACAGGGTAGTCTCATTTTAAAGTGGTACTCAAAAACCTATTTATGAGAGTCAGCTAAAAAATGTTTGTCTGTTTTGGACATAATTCTAACAAATATTGAATTGCACTTATCGGTTGGTATCGAGCTTCAGATTTCACAGTGTGCCTTTATTATTCTGACAATGTCTCTAGCGTCTGTGTCATGTGACCTGCGAACAAGACTTTCTACTGAACTGTTTTTTCTTTAAATTATTTTGCCTCTAGAGGTTTTGGTAAATACAATATGTGTGATGGCCTGTTAGAGGTTTTAATTAATAGCGATAACGTGTCTCCAGCCAGTCAGCTGATTTAACGTCAGGACCAGGGAGCTTCTTCCAAATTAAATTACAGAAACAAAGAAATACAATATGAACACGCCATTTGAAGTCATGTATGACAAATACTGTAATAGCAAATACAATGCCACAATCAACCGTCAAGACATATCATTCAAACGCTGATCAAATTACATTAAACTCAATTTGAAGAATCATATTGAGAAGAATCTCTTCTGTATTTTAGAACTGGCTGTAAATATGCACCAATCTGTCATAACATTAAAACTACCTGCCTAATATTTTGTAGGTCTCCCAGTTCAGACATGGTTGCCACCACATCTGAATTGGGAATTGAATCCCAGTATCAACTTTTTCAGAGAAAGCCATCATCTATTGGTTTCTCGGATCTTAACACATGGCCATTTTCCTGGTCCCAACTTTGCAGAAAAAATGTTCACTTGCTGCCTAGTATATCCCAACCTCTGACAGGTGCCTTTGTAACAAGAAATAAAACCATCAGTGTTATTCTGACTTCACCAGTCAGTGATTATAATGTTATGGCTAATGTATATGTGTGTGTAGCTATGGCCATGAGTCTGAAAGCACAATTTTGAGAGGAACAGCCTTGATGGCTTCATTAATCTAATCCCCCATAACCCCTTTTATAAATAAAAGGCTCAAAGACAAGAGAATGAAAGAATACAATAACTGGGAAAAGATTACCTCTGGATTTCTGGATAGATCAGCAATGAAACCCAACCTAAACAAAACTTTAGGAATATTTTGTACGAGTGCT
Organism: Lophius americanus; assembly: GCA_037951165.1. Lineage (NCBI taxonomy): Eukaryota > Metazoa > Chordata > Actinopteri > Lophiiformes > Lophiidae > Lophius > Lophius americanus. Next base: position 689,706 of record JBBDHG010000262.1, on the reverse strand, counting down.
GGAGCGAGAAACGTCTTCCACCCTGGACAGTTCTGACTGAAGAGTGGGTCTCCATCCCACAGAATGACGTCTGGAGGTTTGTGTCGGTCCATGAGGAGGAGGATAACAGCTGGAATCAATGTTCATCACAGAGGCTGGACACGGTCCAGGTCTATCACCTCCAGCTATCATTGTTTTAGCAACGGATTCAATTAAGAAAATCATTCAAAGTTATTTTTATACGACACCAACTACGCATTCAAATGTGCTGCTGTTAAAACCCTTAAATGTGCTTCCATGCAGTAAAACAGACTAAATACAGATCGTCTGACAGAATTGAGGAACTAAATTTGGAGCTGGCCTGTTTCCCCTCAGTCACCAGGGGAAAATTCATTGACTTTCTTTTCATTACCTCCGTTTTGGGTAGCTGTTATCTACAATCTTTACTGCCCTCATAATCAAATTAGACATTGACTGATTATCGGCCTGTCTGACATGTTCTACGGAAGCACCCTTGAGAGTATTCTCACCTTCTGCATCTCTCCCCGGTTCGTTAACATGCAGCAGAGGAGAGACACAAACTGAACAGGAACCAGAGAATGGTAACTAATATTACTGCTCTTAGTTATTAACTTATCATTTGTAAGTCTTCTGTGTTGCACTGAATTACGGATTTGAAACATAATTCTGTTTTTATGTGAAGCATAAAAATGACAAATAAAGGAATCTTGAATCTTATTGGATCCAAAATGCAGCAAAATGCAGCATTTTCTCACTTTTGTGAGATTGCCTGTGAATAAAAATTGTGTACCCCTAAAGTTAAGAGATAGAGCGCTAAATTTAATGCAGGGGAGTATATTGGGTAATACTTGCTCCAAAAATGTCGGTATTATAAAGCAGAAAAATAGAAATGGTTCATTCCAACTGCCTGTAAATTGTAATGGACTAAGTTGTTCTTGGTTAAACTCCATTAATGGTTATTCTTAATTCTGGACCAAGATTTAGAAATCTTACTGCAAATATATAAATAAGTTCCAAATTCTGTTCTTTGACTGTTAATAATGTGTGGTATCAGCCCTGAATAACACAAATCTTTTGATCCCTTGATAAAATTCACTCTGTCTCGCTACCGTTAAAGGCCGTTCAAGCCGTAACAATCAGAACCTTTCATCTTTCAAGCATTACAAAAGTACAAAACTTCTTTGAGAAAGTACCAAAATGGTTGAGCAACATGGGAGATGCTAATTTTAATATTAACATGGCAAACACACAGGATGTGCACTCACGTCTTCAATCATAGGCACTGTAGTTTGTGTACTAAACAGTACACAGAACCCGCTCATAAATTACAAACCATACCCAAAATAAATGGATACCAAGGAGGCCAGAAGACCTGGGATGTGGGATGGCGGCCATGATCTTTCAATCGGACCACAACTCTGTCCACGGATAATGAAATTTCATCGATCCGGTTTGTGATGCCGTTACTCCGCTCTGCATATTTGAATGAATATAAAGACAATTGGTAAATGAACAATTTTTGAGTAACAACGACTTCAAATCCAGGTCGTATCTAAAAGAGGTTCAGCCATCTTCTGTCCAACAGCTGAGAAAGAATGAATCTTTTTCGGTCAGCAGAAGAGCTTCTATGTGTCCGCGTCAATCCTGTGAGCTGCACGGGAGAAAACCAACAAAAAAGGGGAAAAAAAAGTCAGTCAATCAAAAAAGTAAATAAAAAAATAAATCTGATACGAAGATTAGAATATTGTAAACTATACTGCATCAAACAAACAAAAGGCTTTGTGTTTATGTAAATGATCCCTGATGTCCATCAGGAATAAGGAAAGGTTACAGTTATATATATATATATATATATATATTATTTTATTTCTTTTAATTAAACCTTTATTTAGACAAGTAATCTCATGAGACCCAGGGTCTCATTCACAAGAGTGAGCTTTTTTGAACATATAACAACATATAGCATAGAAACATTTACATACAGACAGACTTAACATACAATACTGTGTACAATACAAGTTAAAGTGCCAGGTAGAGATATATATACACACAGTACATCGGGAAAGTATTCACAGCCTTTGACTTATTCCACATATTGTTATGTTACAGCCTTTTTCCAAAATGTATTAAATTAATTTTTTGTCCTCAAAATTCTACACACAATACCCCATAATGACAAAGTGAAAAAAGTTTGTTGGGAATATTTGCTAATTTATTGAAAATAAAGAACGCAAATATATCATGTACATAAGTATTCAAAGGCTTTGCTCAATACTTTGTTGAAGCACCTTTGGCACCAATTACAGCCTCAAGTCTTTTTCAGGATGATGCTACAAGCTTGGCACACCTATTATTGGACAGTTTCTCCCATTTTTCTCTGCAGGACCTCTCAAGCTCCGTCAGGATGGATGGGGATGGTCGGTGCTCAGATCTCTCCAGGAAGTTCAATCGGGTTTGAGTCTGGGCTCTGGCTGGGCCACTCAAGGACATTCACAGAGTTGTCCCGAAGCCACTGCTTTGATTTCTTTGCTGTGTGCTTAGGGGTCGTTGTCCTGTGGGAAGATGAACCTTCGCCCCAGCCTGAGGTCCAGAGCACTCTGGAGAAGGTTTTCATCAAGGATGTCTCTGTACATTCCTGCATTCATCTTTCCCTCGATCCCGACTAGACTCCCAGTTCCTGCTGCACTGTCAACTGTGGGACCTTATATAGAAAGATGTGTGCCTTTCCAAACCGTGTCCAATCAACTGAATTTACCACAGATGGACTCAAATCAAGTAGTAGAAACATCTCAAGGATGACACGTGGAAACCGGATGCACCTGAGCTCAATTTAGAGTCTCATGGCAAAGGCTTTGAATACTTATGTACATGTTATATTTTCGTTCTTTGTTTTTAATACTTTTGCAAAAATTTTAAACAAACCTTTTTCGCTTTGTCATTATGGGGTATAGTGTGTAGAGTTTTGAGGTAAAAAATGAATTTAATCCATTTTGGAATGATGCTGTAACATAATAAAATGTGGAAAAAGTGAAGCGCTGTGAATACTTTCCGGATGCACTGTATATATATTGTTAGATGATCTACCACATTATCGCACACGAGGAGCTAAACTCAATAGTAAAAGGAGGACAGGCACAAATACAGAGGCGCTGTATAATTCATGAGACTCACATTGCTTTGGTATCCTTAGTGGTTCTGTGTCTCCTGACAGAACTTGATGCATGACCCCTCGGAACTGATACAGCACCTTCAGGCTCTTCTCCTCCCCCACACAAGGGTCGTAGAAGCCAGGGAGTCCTGACTGGAAAGGCAACATGAGGTCATTGTACGGCAAAGTGAGGACATGGAGTTAAAAGACTGCAATACTTCTTCTATCCAATATGTTTTCCATAATTGGAAAATTCAAAGAATGGATACAAAAACATTACAGCTGAAAAATACACCCATGTTGGGTTTTTTTTGTGATTCTTCATACCTTTGTGGTCTCAGTGAGGATGAGTTTAGAGTCCTTCACCAGACACTGCAGTGGCACGGTCACATCGATGACCTTTGCCCTCTCGTGTCGTTTACTATTGTCCGTCACAAACTTGCCGTACCAGGCGTTGAGGATGATGAGACCTGGTTTAAGAAAGCAGCGTCAAGGAGCGTGAATCAGCTGGAAATTGAAGGCATTATGTGTGTCTAAATACATTCTATTCACTGAAACAGTCAAGAGGAGAATTCAAAATCTAAGGACAAATGTTTTTTAAATAACTTCATATGTAAGACAAACACAAGTCCAAACGTAAAATGTGGAAAAAAGTAAATGTAATTGTAATCAAAGAACTATAGTATATATATATCAATTCATAATCGGGATTACTTTAAACTTTTATCTTCGTTACATAATGAGCGTCTAATGTTTTCCCTCCACTTTCTGCGAAGTCCTCTGACCAGGTCAACACTGTAAATATTTTTTTAGGTCGGCATATTTTTTGCTATTGAAAAGAGGAGATGTCAGAGACTTTTCTCTTCCATCACGTTTAAAGCTGAAAACGTGTTTCTCAGGTCTGATTATTTCTGACTGGTAATCATCAGGAGAATTTGCTTTCTCAAAGCGTCTGTTACACAGATTCCATTAACCGTCTATACGATGAACTCAAATATGGCTCCAGTGTCCTACATGAGCAGAGTTTTCAAACACGTCATGTTCATGTTGGTCACTGCACTGAAAAAGAAAAGGGAAGAATTACTTGCTAGCGTATTTTTTGTCGAGTTTGCGATGACATCTGTCCTTTTTTTTAATCCTTTCCATATTGTGTCGTAAATGCTTCTTTTAGAGACAGCTGGACTGTGGAAGCATTTTGGCGTCAGTATCTCTCTCCATTTGAGCCATGCACTCTTCATACTTGGCAATGTGACGGCAGCTCTGCCACATGACTGAATATGATGTGTTCAGGGACAGTTTGTGAGCTCACATGTCGTGAAATTATGCATTGAACAGATCGATTAGAGTCTCTAAACAATTTTTGATTACGTTCAATTATTTTTTATGAATTGGCAAGCTCTGATCAGAACCATTTCATACAGTGTCGTGTCCATAAAGTAACAGTGAGCAGCTGTGTACTATCAGATGCACACAGCTATTAACTCTTACTTTGTAAATGCAAACTCATAGGATTTCTGATGACCGGAAAATGTAATGAACCTCGACAGTGACAGATGTCTTAAGTAAATTATCGCTTGACAAATGTCTCTGTGGTGAAAACAACATTCTCCTGAGAGCTTTTGTTCTTTTACAAAGCGTAAAGAAAAGTCACAACTGTCACTTGACGACATTATAAAATCCACTGAACTCTGTTACCCCTAACAATTACAATCCTGTTTGAAAGTCAAGCCACATCTTCCCCACATTACGCTGGATAGCATCTACAAAGTAGGTTTTCATTTACTACTATGGAAAATCCCACACTCTGGTCGTGACCTTGCCAGGTGTTCTGTTTTCCTCTTGAGTGGACCGCTAGAAAAAATCATCCCCTCTACCTTTGTTGCTGAAAAACTGAAATTACAGGCGAGTTAAGTTTTTAGAGCATCTTAAGACTCTAAGATCTCACAGGAATTCTATAAAAGGTGACACCCTTGATGCATTTGCTAAGTGTCATGAAAACATGTGTCGTCGTTTCCCACAGCAATGGTATATAACTAAAAGCCCCTAATCCCCTGCGTCATACAAGCACTCCTCCTGATCCAACTCCTGAAATTAAATGTGACTCATCAATAATCTCACACAGTCCATATTGACTTAACTTAAATATTTCTATGAAGTCAGCAGTCTGCTCTAGGATCAGATCCCATAGTGACTCAATAATGAAGATGAATACAGTTAACTAGTTTTTCTGAGCTCAGGAATAAAATGAGACAGATTTCCTCTTGTGGATTAATAGGAGCTACATTTAGACAAAACTGGACTGATGGCTAGGAAGCTACGGATGAGAAACAGTTTTCCACAAAAAGCTCCCCCTATTGAATAAAATATGAATTATTAAAGTGGAATAAGTATACAAGACAGATTTCCTTGTGTCGATTCATAGGAGCGAAATTTAGACCCAAGTCGACTGATGGTTAAACTGTGTTGTGGTTAAATTATTCCACAAAAAGCTCCTCCTAGTGAGAAAAATATAAACTTTTATAGTGAAATAATATATATATATATATATATACAAGATAAATCTCCTCATATACTTTCATGAGAGCCACTTCAGACATAACTGGACATATGGGTGGGAAGTAACTGTCAAAACAGTGATTTTCTTTCTTTGCAACACTCCCTCTAGTGAGTGTAGAATGATTTTAAAATAGGACAGATATAAATCAGATCTCCCTGAGGTTCATATGAGGTAAATCTGGACTAAACTGGACCAACGGTTAACGAGTTTGAAAAACTGTTTTTCATAGGTTCCCCCTAGTGAGTAAAATATGAACTATTAATTATATACATATAAAATATGTTGTATCATTTCATAGGCACCAAATGTGGACTAAATCGGAACAACGGTTGAGAATTTATGGTCTGTGAACCTTTGGAACTAAAACTCCTCCTAGTGGCAGAATTGAGCAACTGACCTTTCCTAAAAGACAATTTAGATCTTCCTCGCACTGAGGTCTAGGGGGTGTAAAATTAGAAAAAGGTTCATGAAACATCTCTGACTTTTAAGGGACATAATTACAGAAGAGTTTTTTGAGTTATGCCCAAAACAAAATGTTTACAGAGGGAGGAAAAGATAGACAGCCATATGATAGGGGGCTAATAAAGAGCATGGATGATTATGACTATATGATAATTATTGTTGGTAAATATTACTGATCTTACCCATTTTGGACTCCTCAACTTCAATGATCCTCCGCACAGACTCCTGCATCAGCAGAACCTTTAGATTTAAAAGAGACGCACAGAAGAAGGGAGAGAAAACAATGAGATTCCCATCATGTGGATTTTACTAATGAATATCCTTCCGACTTTGCATTTGATCTAATCCCCTCTCAGCCCGTCATCAGACTGGTGTGAGACTAATATTTCTCGTCGCCCCATGATACCTGCATCTCTAATGCTAAACTGCCATGCAGCATTGACAGCACAGAAACATGTGTGCCTTTCAAATACGTACTGCAGCTTCGGCCTCCAGTCTCTTCTTGGCGATGTTGGAAGCCGAGCTCTCCTGCTGCTTCTCCAATTCTCTGTTCAAAGATAAACGGAGAAATAAATTGAGTTCATAAAATGTGGCCATGTGGTGCTTTTTGCAATAATGTTTCTTGCATGAGAAAAGAAAAATTTAATGTGAGGGTTCTTACTGTTCCTTCTGGGCCTGCACGTAGGGCCGAATAATCAGCCGCTGGATGGCGAGGTAGAAAACCAGTGGTCCAACTGTGGCATAAAATACAGCACTGGGCAGGAGTTGGTCCGTCAGGTGAATAGGGAAGAAATACGTCTGGCTGGCCCTGTTTAGCCTGAAATAAGAAAGTTTCATTATTGATATCTGAACAGGCACTTAACGCCTGCTAAAATTCACACAAAGCAAAGTGAAAACAGGAGTTATACTCCAAGTCTACTTTCACATGACGAGGCAGGAGGGACTCAAATTCGTTTTGTTTGCCATAATGTGACAAAAACTTGACTTTGTAAAGTACGTCTCATCCAAAACGTCCTTCTTTTCATCTTTATTTAGATTTATTTATTGTTTCATTATATAAAATGCTTTCAGACGTCTATCTCCAATCTCACTACCTCATATGCAAGACATTATGCATGATATTTTCACATTTTAGTGAAGGTGTACAGTTGGTTTTCATCTCATTTACCATTAATAATTTATTATTATTATTCCATTTCTTCACCATTTTAAACAATATCGGGTGCAATTATATCTATTACTATGTGGAATTAAATATATTTTTGTTTACAATTCTAAAGTATTTATTTATGTGGTTTGCCAGTGCAATAACCCTGATCATCTGCAGTATCAAAGTCACTCCATGTACAGACTACTAATTTCTATATATTTTTTAAAAATCTATTACTTTTATTGCCTTCTACTTTTGTGTTTTCGTTATTTTGTGATGGAGCCAAATGCAACGTTTCGTTCTGCTGTGTACCTGTCTGGTGGATGGTCTGAATGACAAAGTTAATCTTGAATCTGATATGAATCTTCAGCAGTGATCTTTCTCCTTGATCTGAACAGTTTGTCCTGCGTGTTTTTCTTTTCTGTGTACTTAAGACCTTATGTCTGTTTCTCTTGCTTTATGACTCCTCTGTTGGCCTTAAAATTGCCCCTTGGGGACACATAAAGTTTCTTGAATCTTGAATTTGTAATCCTGGATTGCTTGCATCTCCAATTAATTGCCATGCAAGCATTTATCCCTGCACTGAGAGCCGACCTCATCAGCCAGCAACAGAATGATGAAGCAAAACATTTAGGCGATATTAAGTTGAGCGTTGTGACACCTCAACATAATCTGTTTTATTTTAAGGGTTATTTTCCTTTTATCTTTATTCCTTACTTGTTTGTAATTCAATGGATAATCTGGATTACTCACTTTGTGTTTCTGAATTTCTTACAGCACTTTGGTCAAAACTTTGTGACTGTTTTAAATTTGCTATACAAATAAAATTATTCTCCATTTCTTGACCTAAATACTATCATTTGTCTCACAAACATGACATTTCTCTGTAGATGGTGAAGTAAATAACTTCATCTTGATCTTATTTGAGCTAAAAGTCTCAACTGAGAGAAAAATGGTTTATTGAGTGAACGTACCTTTAGTTAGACAGAACGGTGAATCACGTGTGGATTGTTTCCTTTGGTGTGCGGTTGTCTTTATTTCTATGAGTGGTCTAAAATGTATCCCTGTGTCTTTCAAAGTTCTAACCCAGTGCAGGCACAGGGTTGATAATATGTCATGTGATTCTGAGTTTGGAATCAACACCAAAAAGGAGACTGGAGCCAAAACCTGACTTACTTGATCTTGAGGGAGACACCTTGAGGCACTCCCACGCTGACGGTGGCCCCCAAGACACTGTGTCGACTGATCTTCCTCTCAGCACCATATTCTACTACAGTCCCAAAGAAACCGGATCTGTAACGAGCAGACAACGTCACAGTTTGCTTACAACTGATCTGCAGGTTTGCCTAAAACCGAATTAAACTTGCAAACCTAACGGGGTAGAAATTTGAATTGCATTACAACTGTATTGATTATATGACCCATAAATGCAATTAGACAACATACTTTACTGAACCCTTAATCTTGGTCTGGTCATCATCCTGGAACTTGTATTGGTAGCTCATCATCATAAATGTGTGAGGAATACCAAGCTGAGGAGAGAAAAGTCTGAATGATCATTTTGGCAACACTGTGGCAAGAAAATGTTGATATACAGCGCTCTTAACTTACATTAACGATACAAATGATGGCTCAATGCGTACCTGCATAACAAACGTGAAATGACTGCTCTTGGTGTCCCTGACAATGCTGGTGTTCATTGAGGACTGGATCCCCCAACGCCACTGCAGATAGCCCATGGTGTTCTTGTCCAGGTGACGGGCCAGCACTGTGGTAACCCCAGGACGAATTCCTCGGGTTGAGAACTGGAGTCCGCACTGAGCGGTCAAAAAGCTGAGTACAAAAGCAAAGAATCAAACAATTGTTAATGTTGCTGCGAAAATAAAGAACATTGTTTTAGTATCAGTTAAATTCAAGACTAACCATCGAGGTGTCAAGTTTCGGAATATCTTCATTCCAAGGAGTGGTCCCTGGGTGTCCCCCGCACCAAGCTCCACCTGCGTGCACACGGATTATTTCACTACACAAAATGCAAAGGCATGCTGTGCTGTGTTGGCTGTTTCTGTTTATTTTATGTTAACGGAAGCAAAGAAATGAACTCTTTGGCCATTCATTGAATAAATTACGGACTGAGTGCCTGTGAGAGTGCGTCATACCTCTCCCCAACCCTTAGCTGAGGTGACTCTTCTCAAGGCCAAGTTAATAGTGCCGCCTCCATTTCCATTATGGGTTGACAAGGAGCCAGACAAAATGGCTGTATCTTTTGTGGTAAGAGGAGCCTGCAGTAGAAAATATCAAATAATACAGAAACACATAAAAGTCCTTCACTAACAATAAGCTCCAAATGTTTTGTGAATGACTGTTATGACTTGAATTATAGCTATAAATATTTCATTCGAAAGCACTTCATATGTCATCTAAATTTCATTTTTGTTAAAAAAAAAGGTATAATCTGGAGTCCGTCATTACCTCTATTGATTGTGATATGTGCATCTTGTTGATCTCCACATGAGGCACTCCTCCTCCAGTTACCTCCTCAAAGTCTTCCTCATACCGGTCAAAGAGGTCTGTGGCATCAATGCCCACGCTAATCATTCCCTGCAAATAACAGTGTCAAGAACTAATATTTATCGACCCAATTATGCATATAATACATACAGTATACCAAATGACTCTCCATGTTTAACTAGTTGCATGGGAGGCTCCTTATCGTCGTCTGGAAATACCTTTGGATTCGTCCTTTGCTGAAGCCTTCTTTCCTCTCGTTCCTTCTGAAGGCGCTCGTACTCTTCTCGAATCTCTGCAGGGGTTCTTCTTCTTTCCACCACCTGGAGTAAGAAGATGCGACTTGAATGCAGAACAAACAGAGAATTGGCTGCTTTATGGGTGCTGCTTTATGGGTCACAGAAGAATAAATACCATTCCAATTTTTACGTTCCCAAATGTTTTTAACTGTGAAAATATTGTAGGCTTTTAGGTGTTAAATGTTGTTCTATCCATGTGTTCAGTGAACTCATCTGAAGCGAAATGAAAACTTTCTCCCGCAAGCTAAAAGAGGCGAGGTCACACAGGACAGGAAAACCTGGTTTCAAGAACGGTGCAGGATTTACACCAAATATCAGGTTGTACAGAATAAATGAATATGATATTATTATATTATTATATGATAGTATGATATTCTAGCATCTTTACATCTTCTGCTTTTGGTTGTTTCCTTTAGGGATCGCCACATTGGATTATATTTTTCCAACTTTCCCTCTCTTCTTTATCTTCTTCTGTCATACGAACCAACTGCATTTCCTCTCTCATCCAGAAACAACTCTTTGGTCTTGTCTCTCTTCTCCTGCCTGCCATTTCCATCTCCAGCATCCTTCTACCAGTAGATCCACTATCCCTCCTCTTCTTCACGGGTCAGAACCATCTCAATCTGTCCTCTCTGACTTTGTCTCCAGGATGTCTAACCTGGACTGTCCCTCTGATGTCCTCCTTTCTAATCCTGTCCATCCTCCTCACTCCCAGAGAACATCTCAACATCGTGAGCTCTACCTCCTGTCTTCTGGTCAGAGTCGTCATCTCTAAACCATTCAGCAGAGCTGCCCTCACCACCATCTTGGAAACCTTTCCCTTCACTCCTAATGCTGATCTTCTGTCACAGATAACTTTTGACACTCTTCTCCACCCACTCCACCCTGCCTGCACCCACTTCTTCACCTCTTTTCAGTAATGACACCAAGAGTTGACCCCCCAGTGCTTTAACTCCACCCTCTCCACCTCTAATTAAATGTATTATTATTATTATTGCTCCGTGCATCCTCACCGTTCCACCTGCCTCCCTTTCATTCACACACATGTATTTTGTTTTGCTGCGACTGACCTTCATTCCTCTTCCCTCCAGCACATACCTCCATCCCTCCTTGTTTATTAACATTGCATTTGTAGCGCTCTCTTGGCATGAAACCACACTGCTGCCCACTAATTGTTACCTCTGTTCTTAACTTTAAGCTTCCACGTATCTTTCACAGATCTTCATTGTGTGGCTCATCGACTTTACACCTCTGTAGTTGCTACAGCCGTTGTTCTTGGAAAAGTAAAAACTAGATTATATAAAGTGAAAATTATACTTCTGAGGTATGAGTTAAATACATTTTTTCATAGTATTTAAAAAAAACCAAACATGTTCCTAAGTACCATATTCAAAATATTAGATTGGGTGATAGTTAGCATTTCCGATTTCTCTCTGAGAAACCTAGATGTTTGTAGTTTATAGATATACTTGTGAAGTTGACAAGTCCTAAAGCACTATTTGTTCCAAACTAAATGGCACAATTGCATTTAAGAAAAATAAATGGATACCAACAGAGTCATTTATTTGATACCATAAGTTAACGATAAGTTTAACTCACCAGCTGTTTATTAGCGTCTGAATAAATTAATATTAATTTCAATAAATCTAAGGATAAAACTTAAATGACGAGTAATTTAATCTAGTAACCGTTTATACTTTAAATGACTGATAGTGGTGAGTCAGCGTATTCTTCTGAGAAGATTATCGAAGAAGCGGTAAGCCTTGCAAGGGCAGTGCAACTGTCTGAGTTTTGTCCTTGCTTAATGAGGTTCTTTATCATGTTACACAAATTCCCGGCTCCATGTGGAATAATCCCTTTGTCTTTTATCAATTCATTTTCATCAATTGTCATGTTCAGAGAAGCCCTATTTTGGAGTTTGTAAAGTGCACACCCCTTGTGCAAAGGCTGAGTTTTTCCTCTGCACCAGCCACTGGCACGACTCCACCTGTGGCCATTTTCTGTTAGTCATATTTCCTCTGCCTAATTACCCCCATTTCCTGTTGCTCTCAAGCGGCTCCATTAATACTTTTTAAAAAATAATGAAGCAAGCCCGGCAATAGTGTTTGAAAATTTCAGAACTCAATACTCGACACTAAACACTCAGAAGTGAGTTGAGCTAATAGCATGTGTTCAGATTTTACATTTTAGAAGCATCATTGTCACCATGTACAACATAGTGAAATATGTCCTCACCATTAAACCCATCCCTTCAGGGCAGTGGGCGGGCAACCCAGGGTACAAACTAGGGTTCAGTGTCTTGTTTCACCATGCAGACTGCAGACGGATTGAACCACTGACTGTGATTAGTGGATGAATGTTCTACTCCTGAGCCACAGGGGATGGAACTGTAATCCCTTCTTTCCCATCCTACTGTTTAGGTCACTGGCTACATTACTGGACACATTAATGTCTGTCATGAACTTACCTCCCATCCTTCAACATCGAGTCCTCGTTTGCCATAGATATCATAGATAGCGCGAGCCTGTGGGTCACTTAACACTGGAGAGACAAGACACAGACAACCACCAATCATATTAATTGACCACCAAAGTATTTTTTAAATGTTTCTACATACTGTAATATTGGTCAGTTAAAATCAGCTTGACATGTAGCTGAAAACGGGGGATGACTAAATGATGTCATTAAAGCCTCTCTTACCTTCATAAGCTTCATGTACAAGGTTAAAAAGCTGCTCTGCTTGAAGCTTTAATTCAGGGTCACGGTGTTTGTCTGGGTGATACAGCATGCATAACCGTCTGTACGCTGCCTTTAGCTCCTCCTGCGTTGCCTGAAATGCCACATTAAAATGAGGAAAGGAAAACAACCTAAAAACACATGATATGCTCACCTACCTAGCAGAATAATTTACCTGTACTGCTTTTGTTGTAACTCACTATACAACAATAAGTCTGATCATTATAACGACCTGCTTACTGCTTAGGTCTCCCTTTTCGCCACCAAAACAGCTCTGAGATACACTGGCAGTGTTATCAAACCTTTTTTCATTCATTAATTTTCTGTAACTACTTATCCTGTTCAGGGTCACTAGCAGAGGACAATGTGTGAGAGACAAGGTACACCCTGAACACGCCATCAGTTCATCACAGGGCAAAGAAATTTAGCCAGAGAACCATTCACAATCACACCTGCCCACAATTTAGAGTCACCAATTCACCTATATTACATTTTATATATGCAGACAGAAACCGAGAAAACATGCAAACTCTGCACAGAAAAGCTGGGTAGATGTGGATTTGAGCTTTTCCGACATTTGTGCTGCAGTGGCTGTTCTGTGGGATCGTTAAACCTGAGATGACCTACTCTCTCCTAGTGCATCAATAAGCCTTGGATTAGAAGGTTTTTGTCACTGGTTCACCATTTGCAGACTGGCAACACCCAAAGAGACTTGCTGTTCTGATGATTGTCTGAGACAGTTATCTAGCCATCAAAAAGTTGCTCAGAGCCGTATGCTTACCACTTTTCTGCGTGTCGGTTGATAAGTGGAATTAGATAGAATTAGTACCTTTTGATATCCAAACACCAATCAGCGTAGTCAAAAGCATTTACATTTATGTATATTAATCTATTTTCGTACATAAAATCCAGGTCATATTTTGAATTTTATTGTGACAAAATGGGGAATTTTGTCCCGGATGACAACCTTTTATATGACTATTATGTCATATAAAATATAAAAGGTTTTTCTGCCCGTATTTAACCACTTGAAAATAATAAACTAGTAAGAAAAATAATTTATTTGCTGCAAGCGTGACACTGAAGAACAGAATGTCCCTGAACCAAAATATACATTTTTGTGTTTAATGTTATATGAATTTCAACTTATTGTTCAACTGTAATTCATGAATAAAAATATAAAGACGAAAATATCGCGAGAGATGTGTGCCTGAATAAAAGTTTCAGCAAAATTGTAGCATTAGCAGTTTAGCATATCTGGAATCCACGAGTTCCTAAAGAAATGAAAAATAACTTTCACGTAATCACGTTGGTGGCATTAGATCCCAGATTACAAGAGTGGAACAGGATCCTCTATATTTGTTTTAACATCTGAACTACTGTTGTTCCAGTTTGTCCTGTAAATCAGCGTAGGTGTCACAGAAACACAAACCAAAGTCGAGGGTCAGAAGTTAGCTACTGAGCTAACGTTACATGTCACAATACAAGCAACCGTTACGGTCAAAGCAGAAATATATCACACAAATGCTTCATCAATCACGCGCGCAAATAAATATCTAGGTCAAGCGTGCATAATGTACCTCTCTCCTGACATTTAGCAGGGAATAATAATCATCATTAAGGATCTCATCATCTTCCAAGGGAGACGCCATATTTACAACCGGTCATCCCTTCTTCGTCTCACTGAGATGGCTATTACATGTCTGCGCGCGCTCTGACGCCCCCTAGCGCTCTGGCTGAAGGACAACTCGGCCTCTCAAAGGTTTGTTCCAGTGAAGTCCGATCAATTTAAACATACAGTGCCCCCCAGAATTATTGACAGCCTTGAATAAAGGCATAAAAATGTCTATTCCCATGATCTTTGATTCAAATTATTCACAAAAAACCTTTATTGAAGTTTTTTTTTTTTTTAAACATTACAATCAATTTTTTTTCTCTAAAACGTGTGTGCAATAATTATTGCCACATCTAAGATATCCTGTAATCAAAATGTGCATCTGTTTGAGTGGGAACAGTAGTGAACAAATACTCCCTGTTTTATTTGGTATAAGTATAAGGTGACACAGGCCTAATTCTCATTCTCTTCAACATTTTTCTTCACAGTGGGACCAGACCAGAGAACTAAGTAATGATGTGAAAAAAAAAGTTGTATTTTCTATGGAGGAATGGTCTCATCATCTTTTCCATGTGTTCTCAAACCTCATCACGGACTAGAGAAGGAGACTCAGAAGTGATATTGTTATTGTATTGTTATCTTAATTGAATAAAACATTTTAGTGAATAATTTAAATTTAAGATCATGGGTATGGACAAAGACTTGCTTCTCATTTTACCCATTTATTTGTATGCAGTGGTGGATAATTATGTACATTTACTCTTGCACTGTACTTAAATATACATTTTACGTTGTCATTCTTTGAGTTTTGTGTTTCATGCTACTTTATACTTCTACTCCATCGAATTTCACAAGGAGTTATTTTACTTTCTATTACAACATTTGTCAAATGGCTGTAGTTAATTTTCAAATTACATTGTTTCATATACTTCATGTATCTCCAATTGATTGATAGGAAGGGTTTCTTCACCGATAGAAAATATTCTCAAACGTATTGAGCTCAATTAGCTATTATAAAAATCCTTTTTAACTATTCAGTAGCATTAAGTAGTTAGACTTCCTCAACTTCTAACATCTACAGCAGTAACAAAGTCCCAGGCATTAACAAAATATGATAGGAAAACACTGAGGGGGACCATTCTACACTAGATCTTTTACTTTCATACTTAAGTACATTTTTTTAAGTACATGTATGTATGTATGTATGTATGTAAGTATATATGTGTATACGTGTATGTATGTATGTATGTATGTATGTATGTATGTATGTAAGTATGTAAGTATGTATGTATGTATATGTGTATATGTGTATGTATGTATGTATGTATGTAAGTATGTTTGTGTATATGTGTATTTATGTATGTATGTATATATGTACATTATGTATGTATGTATGTATATATGTTTGTATGTAAGTATGTAAGTATGTGTGTATGCATTTACAGCATGTATGTATGTATGTATGTATGTATGTATGTATGTATGTATGTATGTATGTATGTATGTATGTATGTATGAATGTATGTATGTATGTACGTTTGTATGTATATATGTTTGTATGTATGCATGTCTTTATAAACAGTTTTTATGTATGTATGTACAATATGTGTGTATTTACAGTATGTATGTATGTATGTATGTATGTATGTATGTATGTATGTATGTGTGTATGTAGAGTATGTATGTATGTATATATGTATATACAGTTTGTATGTATGTATGTATGTACAATATGTATGTATGTACAGTATGTATGTTTTTTGTATGGATGTATGGATGTATGGATGTAAAGTATGGATGTATGTATGTATGTACACAAAAAAGCGTGCATTCAAAACCTTACTTAAGTAAATTTATGAAAGTATAACCAGCTAAATATACTTCAAGTATTAAGTAAAAGTACCCATTGTGCATGAGAATTGTCCCACACTGTTTTACTATTATGGGATGGTTTTGGGTTAATATTACTGCATTAATCTGTAGGTCTATGTTAATGCTGTAGATGTTAAAGGTTGATGTAATCTAATCTATTTGCTGTTAAATAGTTAAATGTACAATATTATGATAGTGGTTTTATAGAATGTCTGTCATACAATACGTGGGTATGAAACATTGTAGTCTAAAAAGTAACTAGTACTTTCAGCTGTAAGAGAAACGTAGAGGAGTAGAGAGTAAAATTTTCCACTGTAGTGGAGTAAAACTATAAAGTATCATCAAATGGAAATTATTAAGTTCAATTACAAGAATTCTTACTGAAGTATAGTACTTGAGTAAATGTACTTAGTTACTACTCCCCACTGTCCTTGTATGTATGTGTGTACATACAAGAGAGAGGGAGAGAGAGATAGAGGGAGAGAGAGAGAGAGAGAGAGAGAGAGAGAGAGAGAGAGAGAGAGAGAGAGAGAGAGAGAGAGAGAGAGAGAGAGAGAGAGAGAGAGAGATAGATAGATAGATAGATAGATAGATAGATAGATAGATAGATAGATAGATAGATAGATAGATAGATAGATAGATAGATAGATATTAAACAAAAGGATTTTCTTTATTTTGAATTATATCCTATTATTATCGCTATCATTATTTGAACTTTGAACTTAACTTAAGAGCAAATTTATGCTCTCTTTTCCTTAAATGACATTGTCAGGCCGGGAATACTTAACAGTCCCTGCTTTAGGTAGCCCATTCCATGCGATCATTGGCCCATTATCCTTTGCAATAACAACAAGCCATCGACACAGGAGCAGCAGGCTGAGGAGCTGTCCTTTCAGCACCACCACCTCAAACTGCATTTCAGCACTGGCGGCCACCAGCCTGCTAATGCACGTTGAAGGCTTGCTGTCCTTAAGTGCTGTAGTTGACGAGAGTGCCAAAGGCAAAGACTATTAAGCACAATGATCTGTAATAAGATTGGCTGCAGTCTGTTGTCAAGCCTATGTGCCTTAATGATGCTGCCTGACAGCATGCTTCAGGCTGCAAGATTAAAGTAACCGTATTGGTCTGCATTACACCTCTCTGTACCTGACAGGACGGTTACATGGAACCTACTAAAAGCAAATAATGGTTTGGCACCACATCTCCTTGACATACCTATCCATTCATCATACCTTTCATCCATTTTCTTCAACTGAGCTTGTTCACATCAACACAAATATGCATGAATGACGGCTTTGCAAAACAAGGTTAAAAATTTAATAAATAATGGGAAAATTCTTCAATCAAAAACGGATTTTTTCCTTCCTGCATTGTGCCTGAGAAGATGACAGACGGAATGCCCACATCACTAGATTATGATTTCAGTGAAAGAAATATTTCCTCTTGCTCATCAGTATGCTTGTTATAAAGATCACATGCAAAGATTAATGTGAACAGTGAAGGCAAAAACATGTGATTTCAGAAAAAAGATTCAAACAATTGTGTCCCTATAAACTGCATAGGGAACTGCAACTTAGCCTCAGAGTCATCAGTTCACCTGTATTACATGTTTTCGGACTGTGGGGGGAACTTACTAGAGGGAAAACACAACGGCTGTAAATGCTGATCATAATGAATTGTCTTGAATGAGACAGGTTTCTCAGATGGAGCTACTCACCCCCTAAGGGTTGTTTTGGGTTACTGCAAGGATGAGATTTTTCTAAATTCAAGTTATCATGATTCCTAAAATGAAAATACCATGCAAAGTTCTTATTTTTTAAATGCAAATATAAGTCAAATAAATCTACCTCTAAATTCAGTATTTATATATTAAATGCAATTGTTAACTGCTGTAAACAGCAAAAAAATGCTGTTCATTGTAAGCAGGAAGTTGGATATCGAATAACAAACTAAATTCAACACTCCTGGATAAAACATAGACGTGTCAGAAATCATTAACATTCCAATAAATCCAGGACCTTTATTAATCATTATTTGAGCATCTGAAACATCAAGATGCCTCAAAACAATTCATCTCTTGCTGCAACAAAAAAAACTGCCACTTATGTCATTGAAAGCAAACAGTTCCAGTGTGTGTGTGTACTTGTGTATGTGGGTGTATGAGTGCGTGTGTGTTTGTGATTTTGTTCCTCTTACGGAGATCGGTCTTTCCGTCATTCTGTCATTAAACCATGTATACTCAACGCATACGTTGCCCAAACTGATTGGAATTAAGCATTATTAGACTGGGATTAGTATTTTAGACCGTTGATTCAACATTAACAATCACATTTGTTTTTCTATCTTGTTGGGTCTGTGTGAAAAAATTGTATAAGCTTAGTCTGCATCAAATGTGTGAATAAAAACGTCTCTTGAAAGTCTTATCTTTCAGAAAAGAAAATTATACGTTGTATTTGTGATAAAATGTTTGCTACCATCAACACTAGGACAGTTTGGGGGGAAGACTGTTGTGGAGGACAGTTTGGGTGGAAGACTGTTGTGGAGGACAGTTTGGGGGGAAGACTGTTGTGGAGGACAGTTTGGGGGGAAGACTGTTGTGGAGGACTGTTTGTAAAGTACTGTGGGTACAACTGAAGACACCAAACTCTGATAGGATTAAAGAAAACTTGAAAATGGGAAGTAATTCTTAGTGGAGTTATACTGAAGGTATGTTATACAGTAACCTCAAGAATTATTGGCACTCTACTAAAAATGTCTTTATGGTCTATACTTGACCTTGACCTTTTGATCTTTAATTCAAAGATCACTGAAAAATCTAACCTCTAACTGAAGTAACAAAATAAAAAGGTTTTCATCCAGCATCTGTTGGTATTTGATGGAGTCCATGGAACTATGTATTTTAACAAGATGTCCAGGACCTTTGGAAGAAATACAGCCTCACAGCACCAGAGATCCACCACCAGACATCACAATGGGTATGAGGTTGTTTTCTCAATGGCTTTCTTTCTTTCTACATCACACCCATCTTAGATGTTTATTGTCAAAAAACTAGTTTGGTCTCTTCTGAACTCTGACCATTTACCATTGAAGATCCCAGTGGGGTTTGTCAAACTGTAGGAGCTTTAGCTTGTGTGTGGATGACAGCAGAGGCTTTTTCTTGCCACCCTCCAAAACAGCTAGTATTGTTGAAGTTTCCATCTGAAGGTGGTTAGGGAAATTTTCTGACTCAAATATTCAACTGACCTCTGCAATTCTCTTGCTGTAATCTTTGGAGAGCATTTTGCCATGCAAGCCATCCTCCCCACAGCATATGGGGTCCGTTTGCAGACAAGTCCTCTTCCAGGTGGATTTTTACCATCGCCATTCTCATTAAAGTTCTTAATTACTGATTTAACTGTTGAAACTGATTGAAACTTCCATTTTAAATGTGATTGGTTATTACACACAACAAACACAGCGGGAGGGTTGGAAAATGATTGCATGATGACAACAAAAAAATCTTGTCATGGATTTGCTGATGGATTTTAACATTTGTGGCTTGTTTTACGCAGTGATAGATGATATCCTCACATCCTTTACTTCAGTAAATGTACTTCACTGCCGAAATACTCCATCACAAGTAAAAGTAAAAAAGGTACAATTAAAAAAAAAAGAAGCCTGATACGTGTTTCATATATACCTGATTTGGTCTATTTTATAACTCCTAAAATTTTCCATTAAGCAGTGAGGTCAATGGTTCAGAGCAACGGGGGAAAAAAGTGAAGACGCGAGTGCAGGCAGGGTGGAGCGGGTGGAGAAGAGTGTCAGGAGTTTTCTTTGACAGTAGAGTAGCAGCCGGAGTGAAGGGTAAGGTTTACAACACGGTAGTGAGCGCCGCTCTGCTGGATGGTTTAGAGATGATGGCACTGACCAGAAGACAGGAGGCAGAGCTGAAGATGTTCAGATGTTCTCTAGGTGTGACGAGGATGGACAGAATTAGGAAGGAGTACAATGAGCAGTTGGTTGGTGTGATAGAGGAAGATGCAGAGGCCAGGGCAAGATGGAAACAAATGATCCGCTGAGGCCCCCTAAAGGGAAGAACCGAAAGAAGAATAGGAAGAGGAAAAAAATTCCGTTGAGGAGAAATGGGTCTGTTCTTATGGGTTAACCCATGAGGCACCATGGTGACAGGAGTGTAAGAAAATTATTTAATTAATTAAAAGTTATGGAATGTTCTTTTTACATCTTTGTCCTTGATTTTTTTTGCCATAAAGTTACATGTTTCAGCTACCCAATGTTAATTTTGTTTACTTACTACTGTAAAGCTTCAACATCTTTTAAACAGAAGCAACATCATGCCAGCCATTTACAGTCCAGAAAATAAGTTTGTGTTTGATTTATTTCAGTTTAAATCATCTAACTCAATGAAAGTAAAAAAAAAAAAAGATGTTAATGTACAATATTTTATGGCAGTTTGTAGAAGAGGACATTTGTGTCCTCATAGAGGGCATTTGAGTGAATAACGCTTGTGAAGTGAAGCCCGATCATGTTTTCCTTCTAAACATGATCAGAGGTAACATTATTTAGAAACGTTGCTTTACTTTGACATTTTAAATCTAAATAACATGGAATTAAATGATTGACTTTACTTCATAAATGTTCTACTAGAACTCAATAAAATACTTTTTATAATGATAAACAATAAGCAATTTTAGGCCTCGGAGAGGTTGAGGCTTGATGAAGTGAAGCACAAGGTTGGATAAGGCATCTTTCCCTCCCAAAGTCAATCAGGAGGTATATAGTTAGAGGAAAATAGGAAAGGGTTACAGTACTAGGAAATATTTAAGAATAACTGTTTTATATTGATCTGATGTAATGAAATTAGATGATCATTTTATATGGCATTAAAGAACCTACTTTCAAGTTTTAAGGTCCTATTATTTTATCTCTGAAAACACCAGCATATGACAGAATCATCATCACTGCTGCTGATCCTTGTGTTAACACTTTAACACAAACCCTGTTTCATTGATCATTCTCAAAGTTTATACTCGCATGGACCTTAGAGCGAAGAACAACTGGATTGATTTTGGGAAAGGTTGGTTCCATATTTCCACCGCTAGGGGGAGCTTAATCTCCAAAATCACAATTTTCTTGACCTTTATCACAAAAATCCTTGTTTTTCGAACATTACTTCCTAGTCGTTGCTCTGATTTAGTTAAAATTTACCTCATATGAACAACCTGGAGGAGATATAACTTGTATATCTCATATATTACTGTAATTGTTCAGATTTTGCCCACTAGGAGGACTGTACTGCTATAAGCACAGTTTTTTTGACCGTTAGCTCTCAACCACATGTTAAATTATGTCAAAATTAGCTCTTATAATCTATGCACATATATACATCTTGTATATATACATCAATTAACTTTAATATTTCAGATTGAACTTATCAGGGAGGGGGGGTCTTTTTGTTGAAAACATAATTCCTTGTTGTGACCCCCCTTACAACAGTCTGAGTGTGTCAAATTTAGCTCGTATGAATTGACAGGAAAGGATATCTGTCTTATTTGAGTTTAGTTTTAATCTTCAGTGTTTAGTCACTTTAGGGGATCTTATCTTGGAGCATATTAATTCAGTTAAGATGTGTCAATATGAAATGAGTTCCATTTCATCTGTGGTGTTCCATCAGGGGGATTGCTTGTACAATGCAAGGGAAGGGGGGCTTTTTGCATCAGTATAGGCCTCGTTTCTTTGAGTGCATTTTTCTTTTTTTTTTTCTCTCCTTGAGCTCAATACAAACATAACCATTTTAAAATAATAGATCACCACACGCAGAGTGTAATGTTTTGTCTTCTTCTGATGATAAAACCTGAGCATCTCTTTGAACAGGAGCGTCATGCTGCCAGCCTTCATCGCCTCTGAGCTCTTTAAAGAAAAAAGAAAAAACAGAAACACCCGGCTGACAGTGTGAAGGTGAGGGGAGATGAGCCTCTCCTCTCCGTCACTCACCACCTCACAGCCAATGGTAAGTTCTCCTCCACCGGACAGACTCGCCGCTTGTTCCGCCAGTCCCTCCTCGTGCTGTCCTAGCCGTGCACGCGCGTGGTACCCACGGTCGTGAGGAGGAGGAGGATGTTGCGCGTGAAGGGGAAATGGCTGCCGAAAACAAGCCGGAAGGTAAGAGAAACATTACGGTGTTAATTGATAATTTTGACCGCCGTGTCTTTCTTAGAGGAGCCGTCACTCCGCGTGGAGACGACGCGGGACAAGTGGAGAAATTTCGGGCGCAGATATTTTCTTGTGAACAGGAAGCTGGAGCGTGGAGACATCACCTAGCCGGCTAATATTAGCTTCCTCTCTAGCCAGCTACTATTCCCATCCTAGCCCACATTTAAAGCCCGCCACGGGGGTAAACACTCAGCGTGGGTTGACTTTAACATTTATTTAACTTGTCAAATGGCGTGTAATTCAAGTTGGGCTAAGTTAATGACAACATGTCGTCGGCTTCTACTAACTTCTCCCCTCATTACCAAGCTCCGAGAAGCGCGTGCCTCTCTCAGTTCATCCCGTATTATTATTATTATTTATACACCTGTTTTATGGTGTATTATTTTAGTTTTCTTTAATTTCCGACTTCGCAAGCCGCGTTTAGTTCCTCCTTTTAAGCGCGAGAAATGTATTTGGTATCCGGCGAATGGTCAGAAGTGATGCGTTTCCTTAAATAAGCGAATATTACGCTCTCTAAATGACAATTAGTAGGTTTAATTTGGATTGAGACGCTGCAATCAGAGCCTTATCGCACTTGAAATGAAATGCCATCACAGCAGAGGAAAGAGCGAGGAGGATGGAGAGCAGGGTTCCCAGCAGCCTGCGCCTTAAACTACTTCACACAGAGCACACAATGATGACTTTTCTCCCCTTCAGCTTATTTCTCACGGCTCACTAACTTAAATTGAAATGCATAAGACTTCTTGTTTTTATAGCTAAGATACGTGTTCTCCTTCAAAAGATGAGTCCTTGAAATATCATGGATTAGACAATGCATACATGAGTCTAAGATGTAATGCTTGCATCCTAAAGGGACTCCCTTTTTTTTTTTAACCAGATGTCAGCTTTTGTCTAGAATTTGAGCAGACTGATATGAGTTACGAGCAGATTGTCAGCTTGAAAATATAATTTATATGAACACGTTGAAAATATGTGCATGTGCATGTTTAATTTTACTGTCCTTTTAATGTTTTTCTTATGGCATACCAGTACATGTTCAACTTTTGTTTCTGATGAACTGAATCCAGCAGAAAGATAGGTTGTTACTACACCGTGTTCATCCTTGTAGTGTTTTTTGTATTTATTGATTCATATTGACCCGTAGGGTGGAGCAAAAGAGCCATACTAAAGAAATTTCAACACAAATCGTTAGGTCCAGCAGTTTCTGAGCTGCTCAGAACATATGGTTGCAGGCTTGGAAATTGGGTTTTGGTGTCAGTAGCTTCAAATGTGAATTATTTTTGATGTAGAATTCCTTTAATGTATCAAAGAGGTGTAAACAAATTGCTTCTGTCCATGTGAAGGGAACGATGAAAGACTGGGAATTCAGTTGTTTGGATGTCAGTGTGCCAACCACTAAACAGAATCCCACCAGGTGGTGGTATTGAGCTATAGAAGTACACCAACTATATAGGGATCTCTATGGCCATGACGAAAAATGAAGACATCTGGTTTTATGATAGTAATGAATTCACTGTGGTGTATGCTCCTAATGTATTCATCTATAACTGATCTTAACAAATAAGATCCAGTTGTTAATCTGGGCGCCTCTCTCTAACACAGGCAGCTCTCTCTGAATAGCCTCACTTTAAAGTCCCATTGCTGAGCAGGTTAAGTTATTTTCGGTGTTCCTGTGAGGCCGGTCAGTGGAAATAGGAGGAGGAGGAGCAAGGGGAGCATTGACAGAGAGAAAGAGTGCTTCATGCCTTCACATGAATGCAATGCTGTCTCATGAAAACCTGCCGCTTGAAGCTTTTTCATAGAGCTGTCATGCTGAATCTTTGCTCCTGTAGCCAATTTTTATTAGTCTGGCTGTTCATTAATGTAGAACAGGCTTTTTTTTTAATGCACATGGCTAATACATTTTTTAGTATGATTGATCCTTGGATGTAGCCAGTGACAGAGCTGGACTGTTTTTCCTTAACCTTTTGTCCTTGTGGTGTGCAGGCAGTGCTGATCTCTCTTAGTTGTTTGGCAGATCTCATGATGGCCCGTGACAAGTGAGGGTTAAATCTTGTGTTAAACCCAGGGGCCACAACCCACTCTCAGTCACTGGTGTAGTGTTTACATCCTGGGGTGTTTCTCTCTAGCCTAACTGATTGTCAGGGCCCTTGGGGGTATTTTTTTCTTCACACTCTTAAAAAGCATTCTGGGTTCGATACTTTAAGTACAAGACCTGGAGGGCACCATAAAGACAGCCTTGATATGTCTGTGAGACTATTCCAGATAGATCTAAAGCTAATGGAATCCACCAGAGCACATACTCCTACAGAATGTTGCCAAATCTGAGAAGTAAAACACAGAAACAGAAATCCTGCACCACTAGTACTGCTTTTAGACATTGGGACTCACAAGAAAAGGTCATTTTAAAGTTGATACTGTCAGTGATTTCATTATGCAAGCCTGGCACAACCCTGTAGGATATCTACGTTAATTTAAAATGATTTAAATTCAAGGTCAAGGATAGAGGCATAGTTTATAGACACATAAAACTCACACAGGTGCGTTAAACAAACTACGTCATCCAGTATACCGCAGTTATACAACCAAAACAATCAACAAAGTTTGCCTTCCAAAGTGTAGTGAATACAGCCTGCAGCCACAGCCGTGAGAGAAGTAATAATCATCTTTTATTTTTCTAGAGGGTGCAGCATTAAAAAGTTTCAAGATGTTATCATTTCACTCAAAGTTCAGGGTGAGGCGGCGGCAAAACATCAAGTAAGCACGCAGTCAGCCATTAACTTACAAAAGTGCTTGTGCAGCAATGATATAAATATTTCTCTGCTGTTTTGTAAAGAAAGATGAATTTAACCTCCTTGCAATGTCGGATGACTTGCTCTCCCAGTTTTGTGTTGAATCAGGTGCTAGAATCTTTCCCCCGGCCTTTTAATTGAATCAGTGAGGTGTGGATGGATGGAACCCCGGTGTGGTCTGTGGTTGCTGAGACGTATCATTCCTAATGCCTGTCTGTAATAGACCTTTACTGACTGCTTTGTATGGCCTCTGCCGATTGATTGTATTGATTCATCAAGTTTGCCACTGATACAATAAGGAGTATTACTCACCTGTATCGAACACCACACAACTTATTTTTCCCTAGGCAGAAATATTCAGTCAAGAGTTTGGTTTAAGTATTTTAAATGACAACAGATTTAATTCATTATGGTTTCTGATCATCATTTTTTATCAGTTTCACATTTTAATTAACAGCCCTTGTCTGTTTGAAATGTATTTCAATATACTGTCTAGCCTCTGTTGATATTGTTTGCATGGTGAGTTTGCTTAGTTATAATGGGCTGGGAGAATGCTTCTATTCCTCGATTTTCTCTACTTTTCTCTTTGCCTCCTGAAGGACTGAAGAAAGTTCGTAATCCGGATCGAATGTACAGATCAGCAGTGTGTTTTGCTGGCCATGGTCCACCTAAGAGTATCAGTGATGACACAGAGACGAACAGTAAGAGTCAGTTATTAATACTGCATTGCTGCTCCAAGAGGCCACTCGCTGGCCAATCTATTATTCATTCATTGATTCATTTATTTACTTCTTGATTTCATCGTCCCCATGCCCCCCTTCATCCCCCCCTCCCTCCTTCTCCTACTTTCCTCCAACACAACACCTCCTCCGGCAGTTTTGTTGATTGAAGTGTCTGCTTTACGGGATC
Organism: Lophius americanus; assembly: GCA_037951165.1. Classification (NCBI taxonomy): domain Eukaryota; kingdom Metazoa; phylum Chordata; class Actinopteri; order Lophiiformes; family Lophiidae; genus Lophius; species Lophius americanus. The sequence continues at coordinate 663,448 of JBBDHG010000262.1, read as the reverse complement.
ACGCTGTCAATAGCTGAAGTGTTGTCGTTAACTAAGAGTGATTGTTTCAGGTTGAGGCCAGAGGATCAGGACCTGAGCAGACCCTCAGAGGGAAAGCTTACATTTTGAGCCATCAATTATGGCCCAGTACTCGCCTTTTCCTCTCCCCCTGCTTTCCCTGCTTTTGATTGGGCATCTTGTGACATTTTTTTCAATCAAATGGATTAATCTTTGCCTCCCTCTCATTACATTTGTGCTCCATGAGAACTGTAGACTAGGGGCGAAAAACACAGACAGCCCAACATCATAACTGGGCTTTTTATGACTTGTAAAAAAAACAGTTTCAGTGGGAATTGCCTCAGTTCAGCGCCCGCACAAGTCTGTGTACGTGTAAGTGCTATTTTCTGTCACAACCAAAACAAATCAGTCTGAAATATAGGCCATAGTCTTAATTTCATTTTAGGATGATTTTCTTTTCATTACTCTATAGAAAATGTGTTTTTGGCCTCTGTCTTTGCCCATTGTAAAAATATCCTGAGTGAAGCAGATTGTTTCTCTGCCGAAAGGAGCTCCTTCATTGTTAATAAATACACCAGTCTCTTCACTGCTGGAAGACTCTGTTGATCTAGACTAGAGACTGGGTAATTAAGTGGGCTCATGTAGTGTCATTTCTAAATAGAGAGTCTCAAATCACCCCCCAAACCCTTGTTAGACTCCTCACTCGATGTTCATCACTGGGAAAGCTCTGCTACACCAAATCTTTTTGTTATTTTTCAAAAAGAGAATGTTTGGAGGTGTTTAATGGAAGCAGTCTGCTTGTGTAGAACTGAAGCAGGGATCTTATATGGGAACATTACAGGACTTTAATGTTACCCCATCATGTGTGACAGCTGTGACTGACAATACATTTTGCCAGTATTGCTTTTTACCTTGTGTTATTGCATGGTATTACAGTATCCTTTACCCTTGTCAGACACCCTGTTTAATTTGTTCAGCCTGGAGGTTTTTTCGCCTCGCCCGGACACTCTAGCAGCGCAAACAGGCAGGTAAACCACTGATCTGAGTAATCGTTTGAGTAATTGTGGGAGTAGTTATGACACAGAAAGACGGGCTTTGTTTGTGTGCATGCGTAAGCGAAAGGGGGAAAGTGAAAGGGAACAGGAGCCAGAGAAAGGGAGTGAGAGACCTCACCTCTGCTCTCCTTGAGATGGGATTTTTATGGATGGGTGAGCCTGGTGAGGGCTGGAAACACATAAAGAGTCATTTTCAGTTTGTTGCAGGCAGTTAACCGTGTGTGCATGTTTGTTGAACTTCCAGTAATAGGCCGAGGCTTTTCTTCAAGTCTTTGACTTTTTGACAGTCTTCCCTTATTATGCTATATAATTAAAACATCATGGCGCCATAGAGCCATATCAGAGGTAGAGCCATTAAGTAAATATACACAATTAATTCTACCACTCTGCCTGTGTTGAGTATAATCTTATTCAAATAGCGTACCTGCATTCAGACTATTTTTATCTTGGCCACTGGGAGTAAAAAAAAAAACAACACAATTTACAACAGTTGTTTTTTAGGTCGAACAGTCATTCCAGATGCTATCTTTGGGAGCCATGTAATGTTCTCTTTGTTGTAGTTTCATTGTAACATAGCAACAGCAACATAGTGAAGTTCAGTGACATTATTTTGCTTGTGGGTGGTAAGTAATTTCACTCTATGTAAGAGTGCTATCGAACAGGCTATAGGCCAAATGATAAAGATAATTGGATTCCCAGTCCGACACTAACACATGGCTATTTTAAGTCTAGATAGTCCTCTGCATCTCTCCATCATGAGCCATCAGGCTGTGGGGAAACCAGCCTCCGGACTACGGGACCATCATTGTTATTGCTGCCAGAGAAATGTGACACTGCTTATATTGCCCCGTGTTGTAGTAAAGCTCAGGTCAGGATCTCCCACTTTGGTTCAATCAGCTGCTGTATTCATGAGTCGCCTCCTGCCATCAGCCTTCCGTGTTGAATTGATGATAGGGTCTGTTCAAACTGAAGAGTATGTTGCCTATTCCTGTGATGTTTATTAAGAAGTTGTGGATTTTGGTCTATCATATAAGAGAAAAATGTCACAAATCGTCACAGTAGTGTTTCTTTAATGGTATACAATATTGATTACTTGATTGATTACTAATTATTTTTGTCCTTTGAAAAGGTCAAATGAGCCCGGAAGTAATAAGAAATTGTTTAGGTGCTTATCTTAATCATGGCACCTTACCTTACCTGAAGGCTACAGTGCCAATATTTCATTACAGTAAATACCATTACAATGGTTTCCTGCTGGTTAACCCCCCTCTTTCCATTTATCCCTTCTCCTTTCACACCTCTCAACCAGACCAATCGCTTTTAATTGACAGCATGTCATCACTCCACCACTGCTCCGTGGTCGTTCAGAGTTCATATTTGCTTCTTTTGTTTATGTGCAAACAGCTGCGTTCACCATGTTAACCTGCCACACCTTTGTCTTTGCTCTGAACTCTGTCATAAGACTGGCTTGACATCTTTCCTCTTACATCTCGTCATTATACTCAGTGCATGTCAAATATCACACACTCCATTTATTTCCTCTAATGTCCATTTATTTCACTAACTATATTCTCTCATCCCTCTAAAGAAAGTGCATGCTGCAGAAACAGTTCTGTTTCAAATCCATTGCAAGAGATGAAGTGCAATGATTTAAATAATATGTGATGTTATCCTCTCACTATGATTGCATGTTTGAGTGTTACTATGTCCATATAATGATAAAGTGATCAAAATGTTTGATCCTGGAACAAACACCATTCTTACTTGCAGGATGAATTAATAGAGGCTGCATCACCAGGTGAAACAATGAGGCCTATTTCATCAGGGTTGCCAAATAAATGGAGATATCCTCATTTAGAATACAGCCACCACCAAATATGCAAAACAGGCATTACCTAGTGATGATAAATTAACTTTCATTAGGGTGGAAGTTTGAAAGGTTCGCCATTAAATGTTTGCAATAACTTCTGCTGTCTACCATTGATAACTTGTTGCTTGGCCTGGGAGCATTTGACAGAGTATGTTTTTCTTTCTGCCAGCGTGAAAATTCCTCACCCCAAATGATAAAATTTCTTTGAGCTAAGCCCATTTGGCAAACCAAACTAATTTTGGAGCTAAACTAATCTTTGGTCCAGCCTGGTGGATGGATGTCTTCCAACCTAATGATAACAGACATTGTCACAGGCCTAATTCAGTTTCACAGCACTTCTTAGCAGACAGAGACGAGAGCCAAATGTTTCTCCACAGGACTCTTTGTTCCTCTGCGGCTCACCTTCTTGAGGTGTAGCTATAAAAGAACAGATTCTGTAAAACTGCTCTCTACATCCTTAAGCCACATTAGCCACTGAACTGTTGTGGAAAATGATTGCATTCAAACTGTTACTTTGGATATGCACCGCCAGCAGCGATTTGTTGAATGATCTATAGCCAAAACATTAGCTTGTAATTTCTCCACAATGTGGGCACAGATTAAAAAGAAAAACTGTCACTCCCAGAGCGCTCTGAGACAGAGACGGAAGAGAGAGGTTTTTGCGTTCAGGGCTCCAATATTGATTAAAGATTTGTTTTTGTCAGCCTTTCCAGTCTCGTGACCCCCGCTCTCGTCTCTAAGGGGGGGCTGGAGCAAGCGAGCATGAAAGATACCCTTAAATTTGGCCAGTATGTTTGCTTAGCAGCCAGGATCAGTGGTAATCCAAACATCAGCACACACAAATGTAGATCTCTATACCCGTTTGACAGAGGATGGTGTAAATTATAAGGGCCAGGTACTGGCTTCTTCTGTAAAGCATACAGCGGGCCAGTGATGGCTACATGGCAGCTGCAGACCTGTAGCCTCTGTTTTGAGCACAACTCCTCTCCCTGCTTAGCCTTTTGTATGTGAGCTTCCTTATCAAGACCTACAATGTAATTGGCTCCAGCATGCCAGCTCAGCTCAGCACATCCTCTCCTGTAACGAGCTCTGCTATCATTCTGTCCTGCACTTTAGTGTTTCAAGCAGTTTTCTGTCAAAGCCTTTCTTGGATAATTTACATACAGCCATTAAGACAGCTGTTTAGACACCAAAATAAATATTAAACCCCACAGGGAAGTCCACTGAGAAGAAGTGTGCTTCCTTTCAGGCTTTGATTAGCCTCTGATTAAGAAAATAAACCCGCATTTACATTTTCAAAGCCAAGATTTTGAGGATAATTTGTCTACCTGACAACTTGATTAAGAAGAGAGGATATAACGCTATATATATGCTTATTCTGTAAACCTATTACAAATCTGTTGTATAGATGATTCACCTGTCTTGCACAAACTGAAGACTACATTGATTCCCACGCCACGGTAAACATATCTTTAGTTAGTAAGGAATACTTTGTTGAGGCACTCACAGTTCTTTCTTCGCATCCTTGAAAATGCCCAGTGGAAGCATCAGCAGACACAGAGCAGCCTAAATATTATTAGAGGAGATGAATTGCAGCTGAGAGAATTAAACTGTTTAAAGTCCTGAGAGCGTAATGCAGGAGAAAAAATAACCTCAGCACTTCAACAACAGTTATGCCGGGTTCAATTCTTTGTACTTTGAGAGCTTCGAAAGAAGCGTTTTTACATGAAAACAAGGCCCCTTTTAAGTTAGACAAGGACTCCCAGATTAGAGAAGGCTGACAGAAAAGATCTAAAAAATAAGAGGCACAAGTACATAGTTTATTTACCTGCACAAAGCACGGCGCACCGTTTGAAACACGACAACTGTTGGCCTTTTCTGTCTATATCTGAGAAAAGGAAAATCTTGGCTTACAGTATAACCTGATTGAAATGTGCTACAAGCTGTAAAAGGTCTCTGTATCTAATTAACCATGTGTAGCTAATATGGGCTGGACAGCTCCCATGGCTGCCATCTTTTCTTTTTATTAGTATTTATTTATTGTTAACACTGCTAATAAAAAAATAACTATCTATAACTATGTTGGCCATTTTACTGGCGATGCTGCGGACACCAGGATAGTTTTCAGAATATTTGGCTCTAATTTTGAATATTGTAATGTCTATAGCTAAAATTTAAATACATTAATAGATATTTTATCGCTTAGATCAGAACACTGTCATTATTATATATTATATCAGACTCTGCCTGAAATCCGCAGAAATCATCACACACTTGGGGTGTTCCCTATGCGACACTTTACCAAGTCTTTACTGCGGATACGTATATTAATTTCTTGCTTGTTTTGGGGCTTTTACTCACTTAAAATTGAGTTTTTGTGACTTAGCTGGCTAGCCCATAAAGTTCCAAACTTTGGTCATAAAAACAGCCCAACTGCTGCACATGCATGATGCACATTGGTGATTCCAGCTAAATGAAAATCAATTTATTTTTTTACATAGAATTAAGATCATGATTCTATCCACGATTTTGCAATTTTACAGTTACAATTTTACAGAGTTTACATCATATTGCACTTTGTTGTGACAAAGTGCGATATGTCGTAATATGTCGTATGACAAATCAAAAAGTGCCGCGCGCTGTCCATGTGTAACCCAGAAAAGTTGTAGGGCCTATACGAACTTTAATTAACTCCCAGCAGCTCTATTGCGCATATCCTTCATAGAAAGAGAGATGAGTAGGTATCATGAAACGGGGGAAAATAAGTAGTGGAAAGAAAAAAGATTAAGTTAAGTCACCTGAAGGAGTTTAAGAGTGATAAGGAACTATCCTGTCCTGTCCTGTTTCGGCTTTTGCTTTCGGTCACAGTCGGTCCAGTATTAACTCTACGTCGTCTCAGCCCCTGAAACACTCACTTAACTTAGCTCTGGCTAAGCTCTAGCCAAGCTAAGTGAGCTTGCCGGAGATAGGCTAAGCGCTATAGTGTCTGGACTAACTCTGAAGCAGGGGAACCTGCGTTTTAGTTTTAACAGCCATTCTACTGAGTGGCTACAAGTGACAATATAAAAACACTTCTAGCAGAGCGGAGGTTCTCCAGCATGCTCACATAAATGTGGTTACACACCAACAACGAACTACGACTCCCATGATCCCCTATGTCACAGATACACAATCTCCATTAGGCAACCCCCCAAAAGGGCCAGATCTCTTGAAAGGCCGAGTTGGAACACAAGTCACTGGCCTTGCAGCAGAGTATGTAACGAATTAAGATGCTGCAGAATCGTTGTACTTCAGAAGTGAGATCGCATACATCTAAATCGAGATTGCGATTTTTTTTACCATTAATACTCCCCAAGTCTACCTAATATTATTCTCCTGATATAGAAAGTAAAAGAAAAAGCAGAACAAAAAGCTCAGCAAACTATAATGTTCACTCAAAATGTGAAATATATATATGTCCATGTATGTAGCATAGCCTGAAATTAGGTTTCAGAATCAAAATTTCAGGAACAAGTACATAATAATGTTTGATAATAAAGGGAACATCATTAGTATACTTTTGGCTTCTAATTTGACCTGCTTTCCACAATGACATCTGTTGTAACTACAGCGGGAGACGAGGCTCACAGCTCAGAGAGTGTTGTATTATAGTATTTCTGAACCAATAACATCCCAGTCAAATAAAAACACAGAGATATGACCCACAGGCTGAGATCCAGTATGACTTATGTTTCTCCTTTAAAGACCAAACTTGCATAAATGTTTCTAAAAACCTGAAATCGGTATGAGTGAGAACTTACCTAAAAATCATCATGGCAAGCTTTGTACATCCAGGGGTAGACTTCAAACAATACTAAAAGTGATTTCAGCATACTTTTACTCGAAGAAATCTACCTGAGAAGTGAAAAAACATAGGAAAAAAGACTGAGAAGTTGTAGCATACATATAAATAACTGGCAAATTCTTGTTTGCATCGAGTGAATGTAATCAGAAGTATTTCCCTAATTAAAACTGTCTAAGGTGAGGTAAAACAGAAGAAATAATAATAATAATAATTAAAAAAAACTAAAAACGTTCTAGTCGAGGATATAAATGTTTTTGTTTGCAAGATGTTTGATCTACGAAATTAGAATGTGTACACTGGAAAAAATACTTCTACGCTGTAAAGTTAAAACTCATTGCATGTGGGGCTCTGTTTTCATAACATAGTTTACATTCAGAGTGTTTAAAAGCACATTAACAATCTGATGAATTCTCACTTTCAGAAGTAAGCTGAATTTTGAGGCGTTCATGTAAGGTTAAGGGATTAAGAGAAACCCAGTTAACACCGTGTTAGTCCTTCAGTGTTTTACACAGGTTGTTCTGTTGCTTGGGGGGTTAGCTGACAAAATACAAGACTAGCATTTTTAAGTTTAATGCATGTTTCACGCGGACAGCATATTGAGCTGAGTAGTGTTTTACAGTTTCATAATTCAGGGGTCCATGACGATGCAATAATTTGTTCACAAATTTGTTGTGCATGTTATGTTGTGATCTGAGTAAGGTTATGGTTACAACCAAGTTTGCTGTATATTCTCATCATTTTTAGTTTGCTGCCAGTTTGAGCAGACATTTCCCCTGACAGAAGATTGCTATTCCAGCTCTCTCTATGTGAAAATCCTCAACATACTTGAGATATATTCCAATTCAGCTCCGTCTCCGTGGAGTCATAGGAGGGTGTGGCAGACAGCGGCATTGAATCCTGAATAATCTGTGCAGAGACCGTCTCGCCATATGTATCTAATCATACCGCTGTCTGTCGGCTGCAAAAGTGCAAATCTTTGGAGTATATTTTGGAAGAGGGGAGACGGCCAAGACTTTATACCAAGAGTGCTACTATCGGCATTTTTGGCGTTGATTACTAAGTAGAGATGGGCTATAATGACTTCAAATCATAATTTTGATTAGTTCAAACCGTCGCTCACTTTCGATCACGATTAATGAGCAACTATTTATCTATCTTTTTGCTTTTTTTTTTAACCATCTGTAAAGTTCTCTCACATGGTCTGTACTGTACATTTGCTGGGATATTTTTGCTACCGATAGACAAGAAATTTTAGAGAAAACATATTTTTTCAGGGCCTGTGCGATCAATTTTGACCTAGGACATTAAGGAAAATATGCAATCTCAAGGCATCTGAGGTGCAGCCAGGGTCCATCCAACCATCTATGTTCTATTACTTAAACTGTGCAGTGTTGCAGTGGGGCTGGAGCCTATTACAGCTGACGTCGGGTGAGAGACGGGTTACACCCTGGACAAGTTGACCTGTCATAACATAATGCCAAATAACTGCTCAACCTCACGTTCACAACAGGGGCAATTTAGAGTTTATTCAAGTTGGACTGCTGGACTACCCAGAGCGAAACCACGCAAACACTAGGAGAACATGCAGACACACACAGAATAGATCCCATGTCCAAAGGTGGATTTGAATGTGCAGGTTCCATGCGTGGTCAGTACCGTGCCAGGGCTCATTCAGAGATGAGAAATGGCTGCAACCACAAGTTCTCACAACACAGCTCGTGCATGTTTGACATCACAGCTTGGGAAATAATGGTTCATGATGGCACAACACATCTGTACTTACATCTGCAATTAGTTAGCCTGGGTGCTTATTTGTCCGTCTCTTACTGAGTCCCGCTTGCTTCATAGTCAGAAGAGTGATTTCTCTGTAAGCGTTTAAAACTGGTGGCTTTAACTTTGGCCACCAAAATTGTTTTTGTGTACTGTTTACGTTTGTGTACTGTTTACTTTTCTCTTTGGTATGAATTTCTCTGAAGCCAAAATTGACGACATATTTGTCGAGGTTTTTTTTTGGAATTATGTCATCCATGGCGCTCAGCATGCACCTGAAGCAACTAACACTGGACAGGTCAGAGTCATGAGACAGAACATGATTTTTTCAAAGACAGTTGTCGGTGACAGTTTCCCCCAGTGTGTAAGCGCACACATGGGTGGGAAAGTATTGATGAACAAATTACCATGAGTAATATTATGTTAATTAGAGGTTCCGAATGTCAATTTTGGATCATTTTTGATTTATTGCATGCCCCTCACTGATAGCTCATGTCTGGGCTATTGGCTGGTCGAAAATGTTATCTTATGTTTTATTGTCATCTATGATATTCATAAGTAGCATAATAAAAACACCATTTAAATGTTGACTAAATAATTAGTTACTAATTATTTGTTTTGCTCAACAGAATACCTTTACAAAAAATAATTTAAACTGAAAGGAGTATTAAGAAAAAAGTAAAGTGGACACAAAATTTAGCGAAACTTAATTTTGGAAAAATTTCCAGCCCCAGTCTCATTTGTCTCCAGTCTTTGTGCCAAAGTCTTTGTGATCTGAAACCACTCCCAACATTTGGTCACTGCATGTACTTCTGGCAGAAGTTCTGCTACGCCACTGGTTCCTCTGATCAGAAACCTTCAGTTCTGTGTTGTGTTTTTATCTCATTTGTAAATTATTAGCTCTTTTAGCCATTAGCTCCCATAACCAAACACAGAAACGGTGGACCCAGCTACCCGCCGCGCTCTAACAGCTTAACACTAAATCGGCCAGTTCCCCTGGTACCAATTTTAATGCAGATTTTCCTACTACTCTTGGTTTAATCAATGCATCTCATTTGTGAAATCATGCTGGTAGGTCATTTTTCAACTGAGGGGATATACGGACCGGTTCTGCTCGATCATGTCAGACTCAGCCATTGTCAGTAGCTATAGTATCAGTGTGAGAGGATATCTTCCTCTATGGTCAGTACTGCATTCTGTTGTTGTACCTCGTGGGTCCAAACCCTCTAATATGCTTCGTCATTTTAGTGAAGAGAAAATATGCCTTTGATCGGCCCATATACAGACCAGTATATTTATTCCACTACAGACCGATAACGATCTATGATCCACAAAGAGGGTTTACCGTTTTAGCATGTTTTTGCAGCTATAGTATTAATTTCTACAAGAGCAAGTCCTACCTCGGTCACATACAGCAGTTTATGGCCTCAAATAATTAATTAATATGACATTTCAACACATGAACTTATATCTGCACTGCAAAATCAACTAAAATTACAAAAAAACTTTCTTTCCGAAAAATCTATTTGATATGCACTTTTTTTTACTTGAGCACATGTCCCATTTGCAAACATGGAGAGGGGTGGAATTTATGATTTGCAATGTAGCCAGTCACCAGGGGGCGATCAAGATGTTTTTTGCCTCAACTTTGGTGAGTTCTCTTGCCATCCATCTTTTATTTTACAGTCAATTGGGGTACCAAGGAGCAGATGCTGTGTGTGGTTCTTAATTGGGCAAAGCGAATGATTACAGATACTTGAGCAGGTTATATAAAACCCACTACAAGCAGAATTCTTGGTAAGGAAATGGAAATGGCAAATTCTACATCTTTTCGGGCTTTCCTTTGGGAGCGATGATGTTCCACCTTATGAGCTACACTCAGAGGCACCAAGCCAGCTCCTTCTCTGTGGACCGACTGTATTCATTCTACCTGAATCTTCAATATGGAGTTTTTTTTTGTTTTTTTTGCAGTAACGCTCTTTTCTTGCTGTGATATACAACAAACTACATACCCTCACATAATCATATGGCTTATTTGTATCGGCTCTAAAGTGGTATTTTGCTTTGGAGGAACTTTTTCTCTCCTCCTCCTCTGTGTCAACTACTGACACCCATGGGAACCATGCTTAAGCCTCAGATTCAGGATTTTCTCTCTATCTCCTTTTTATCCTCACCTATTATTTCTCCCTGTTATCCTAAGCTTTGGTTATATCAACGTGAAAGAATATTGCTTTCTGGTTGTAATGCATTTTCAAGCTAACCTGCATTGCGGATAAATTTGGTATTTTGAATTACCTTTAATGAATTCATTCACATGCAATCCATACACATTAAACGTGAATAATAAAATTGGCCGTATACGCCGAGGTATTACCTGGATTATCTGACTCTGCATTCAATATGTGCATTGATAAAGCTAGTAAATGCATTAGGGGCATTGTATTTAAATGAGATTATCACAGTCAGACAGGAATAGCCTAAACTTCTGGGCGAGGAAAAGCTCATATCATTTGTTTCTTGTATTTTAGAGAACATCTAGACTTAAACAAATGTTTCCTCTGTGATGCTGTTTCTATTTCCCTTCAAATTTAACCATAAACCACTTCCAAACAGTATGCTGATGACCTGATATTTCTTTATTATTGAGTGGTGATTTTAGCATGTTGTACAACATTAAGAAGGTCTCTGTCATTTCGCATGAAGGAAAATAACAGATTCATAATAGACCATAATTACAAATAGTATTCTTGATTAATCCATGAGAACCCAGATCAATTTCTCCTTAAATGAAAATGTGGGAATAAAATAGACTAAAACAAGGAGAACATATCTTAAGTTATTATGGAGAGGCTGCCGCTTGTCAGGGATCTGAGATTTTACCTCTGGCTTTTACGGTAATTTATTTTCCTCATTTGAAAATAAATCAGCATGATTGACTTATTTTCATTTCTATTGAGGGACACAAATTGTAATTGTTTATTGTTTGCAATCATACAAAATATATAAACATTTTGATTCTAACTGATTAAGTTCTACAATATGAAAATACAATATTAAATTATTTATTGTATAAATACAACAAATAATACTATTTTATATAACATAAAGTTGCTTCAAATATGTCATTAGAACTGCTTTTAGAGAATTCGAGGCATTTTATTACAGCATCAAAATTGTTAAATTGATTAAAATGTACATTGAGCAAACAAAAAAGAAGCTGTAAATTTGTCCTTTGTCAATTAAGAAAAGAAGATAAATCTGTACAAAGTCAATTTCATAGCATTTAAATGTTTTGTGATGCTTATGTCACCATGGTTTCTTATAGGTTAAAATAGTCCTATTTTGTTGTTCTGCAAATGTTGCTTACAATAACGCTCACTTACTGCAGGATCAAAACAGCAATCATATTATTACAGGTTAAGCATGATTGTAAGCCCTAAACAAATTGGTTCGAACTTAGGCACTTACACATATTTGAAAAAAAAGAAACAATAGAATCAAATGAACATTTCATGCGTGCGCCGACGAGGACACGTTTAAACCTTACTGTTCTGTATTGTTAGTTGGTGAAATATAAATTCTATATTGAACTACATATGTTGTGGGGTAAGCCTGGCCTGGTAATTGTAATTATTTGTGTGAATAGTATAACACTGGCGTGCGGCACTCACTTTCTCATGGTAAATCCCCATACGCTATAAAATCACTCAAGGGTGTTTATTGTATCTAAATAATGAATAGACACAGCCTTTACAAGTTGACAGTGAAAAATTTCCTATAAACTCCCTTGATAGAATGGGTTTCACTGTAAAATAATTTAGCCGAGCACAAAATAAAATGTGTGCAATACTCTCTTTTTCTTAAATTAATTTCCTAATTCAGCTGGGGATAGTTATTTTACAGTCAGCGTTTTGCTGCTGAGAGACTGATGAACTGATAAAGAGAGAGACGGCGAGTCAATAAGCTATGAAACATGTGCTAATTCATCTGTTTTGTCTCGCTCTTGTCCCAGATGAACATGGACATTTGAAAATATACCTGCCCAAGAAGCTGCTTGAATGTCTACCAAAATGCACCTCGCTGCCAAAGGAGAGACACAGGTGGAACACTAATGAGGTAAGGCCTGACCACGCCAGTCTTTCTCCTTAAGTCATGCCTCTTTTTCAGGATATCTTCAGACACTTTGTAAACAGATCGACCCTCTTAAACCATCTCTGCACTGTGATAACTGGTAGGAGGGTTCAAAAGGATAGAATATTTTAAAAGCTTTATACTTCTTGTCATATTTCTAATTAATATGCTTAAATTGCAACATCAGAAAATTTATCGAGACCCACAGCTGTGGGCACAAAAAATGATCGAGACCCACAGCTGTGGGCACAAAAAATGATTGTTTTAATACTGACCCAAAGATTCCTTGGATGTTTGATTTTATCTTCTTTACATTATTTTCCATAAGACTGGCAATCCATTACATCAAGGCTTTTCATTTAGAGCCTGACCTTTAATTGTCAACTGTTTTTTTGGGCCACTGCCAAAGGGGGCATATATGGTCAACCTCGTCCATAGCCATAGGTCTGCACATATTCTCTGCACATTTTCTCAAAAAGAGCTGGTCAGAACTCAATGACATTTCACACATGGGCCCTAAAGGTGTGCATCCAATAATTTTTCTGTTTTTATGAATATTTTAAGCTATATTCATGTCATTTTGTTCACATTCAGTAGATGTGATCTATCAAAACAATTATTTAGTATCAGATAGTATCAGATTTCATTCACAAGTTTTTGGCTCCTAAACTTGTGCGTCTTATAACTGGCTAAGGCAGTCTGCTTATTTTTTCATTTTTAGGCACATTTTTAACCTTGATGATCATGTCAGTTCACACATTTTCCTGTTAAGAAGATTATGGTCTCACAACATCTTACACATATTTCACTAGCATGGGCATCTGTGTCCTTGGACACATTTTTTCTTGTTTAACATAAGAATAAATGGTAAAAGTGACACTTTTTTTTTATCCCATCATAATTTTCAAACTCGGACAGCTGTGAGAAAAACGTATATCGTGCTCTGACTGTGTTAAGAAACACAGTTTGGCATAAATCAAAGGTAAATAATTGCATGTTGAGTCGTATTCAAAAACTTCACCGCTGCTGTATTAAGCAGATACACTAAGGGCTCTGGATGTAAATGTTGTTTAACATTGTTGCTCTGAAAGCTCCAGGTAATTTGCATTTCATATTTGCATCCTAAAGGAAGATAACACACTGCTTTGCATTTTGTATCTTTGAAAGTTAAAGTCAAAAAGGCTTACTGGTTGTAAGAGGATGTCACGGAGGCCCATTGCTTTGTTTTCCTTTTCTTATTCCAAATGGTTGGAATCAAAAACTCTTTGTCTTGTTGGGTTTTTATGAAATTACAAAGTCAAGAATGTAAAATATGTTTCAGGTATGTGGAGGCTCTGCAGACTAAATCTTAGTCGCCTAAAGGAATGTTTTCTCACACATAATAATCCAGTATTTTGTGTAGTCATTTTCAAAAATAGGCCTACGCTGTTTTCCCTGAGAGCAAGGATTTATTCCTGAGAAGTCCCCAATATCCCACTTTGTACAAACAATCTTCCTTATTGAACTCCTCAAATAAAGGGGACTCATTAATAATCTCAAAAATCCATACTGACTAAACTAAACTATTTCTATGTATTTAGAAATATGTTCTAAGATTAGATCACACAATGACTCAATATTGAAGATAAATTTTCTTCTTCTTCATCTTTTGGCTGTTCCATCCATAGGTCGGTACCCACCGGACCAAGTGTACCAGGGACGGCATTTGTTAATCCAGGCACAAACCAATTGGGTGTTGAATCAGTTTCGTGTTCAGCATATGGATTTGACATAGGTTTCGATGCTCGATCTGGGCTTGGGACAATAAGTTAATAATTATTGTCCCAATAAATATAGTTAACTGACGATAAATATAGTTGACTATTGTTCCATGCTCCGCAAGACAAATTTCCTTGTGTCAATTCATAGGAACTAAATTTAGACACAGATGGATTCATATGAGACCTTTTGGACAAAATCGAACATAAAAACAAGATAAACTTTCTCGGGTCGTTTCAAATCCAAATTTGGACTAAATCAGACAAACTGCTAAATTATGTTCCGGAAAGTCCCTCTAGTGGCGGGAAAAATATAGCCTTACCTTTAAACAACCAGTTCTTCCTCGCACTAAAAATTATGTTTTATAGAATTATGAATGATCCATGGAACATTTCTTGAGTTATCTTGTTAACATGAACGATCTGTTGCAGACCGCCTGGTGTGGGAGCGGCGATGATGATTCCATAATGTCCCTGACCTTTTGGGGATATAAAGAGAAAAAGAAAAACACAATATATTCCAAAAACAGAACAATTTAAAGAAAATGTAATAATTACTGGACAGTTGCTCATGTTTTTATACTATATTTCAAAGACAGGGATTTAATGTATTCATTTGTCTTAGAACTCATTTGCCAACCTGCTGTTTTTCTCATGAGACAGGTTGATCAATCTGTCATTTTCATTTCCACTAATGATAGATGAAAAACTCGTACACACTATTACACACCATGATAAATTTGAAATTCAATATGCAAAAATCAGCCATCCCTTCTTTTGATAAACAAATTATGGGACCACATAAATATATACATCTTCAGTGATTAAAGGTAATCGGCTGAAAAAAACCCAGATGATAAGGCACCATTCAAGCTTGTTTCAAGGAACAGGATGCTCAAAAAGGCAATCTGTCACTAGCGTCATCTTAAATGTTATTTTACACTGACTTCGTTTGGAAAACAGATGATAGTGAATTTATTTATGTGGGGCAAATATGTAGATCTTTAGAAGTAAAGGCAATCTCATTCTGGTTATTACAGCAAGATATGTGTGGAGGTTCTGATTGTAGCCTCTATCTAAGCCTCCATCTGTCATATTTTGCTCAATAACCCTGTCCGAGTTATGAAAAACTGTGTAATCTTTGTGTGTTGCTAATTGGCTGATGTAGTAACTTGTATGCCCTACCTGACCTGCATTGTGCTGCTAGCAGTCTAAATTAATTAACATGGCTTTGAAATTGATCTCAGACTCTAAATCTAAGCATTTGGTGGGGATAAATGCTGCCGGCCATAGTTGTTAGAATGTCCTGTGATTTATTATCAAATTTAATCGTAAGAGACATATTTCAGGGAAAGCGCCATGTTTTTTTTTGTCTGGGCTGCACATTAGTGGACATTTGGCAGGCTGATGAGATGTTGGAGGAAAAAAAAGCAAAATACGATGGTTCCGGTGGTGTTGTGCTATGCATGTCAATAGCGTTTTCCGGGGTTGAAGAGAGAAAGGCAACCTTGCCTAAAATCAAGGACGTTTCTTTTATTTGCAGAACATGCAAATCAGAATGGTTGTGTTCATTGGTGGCAGACAGACAGGGAAGGAGGAATCAGAGAGACTCTTGCTGGTGCAATTTTTTGATTCTTAGTGAAAGTGACGCCTCATCAATTCTGTGCATATTTCTGCCACTAGCTCAGCATGTATAATGCACCAACTTCACACGATTAAAGAATCTAAGCAGTCTGGTAGGTTATAAGTGCTAATATTCATTTGATGATATACACACATCAGCCATAACATTAATACCACCTGCTCTGCAGTTCACTTTGTGTTCTAAATACTTTCTAGCAGAACCAGCATTAAATTAATTAACAATGTATACTACAGTAGCTCCTCTGTTGGATCAGACAGCAGCAGCGAGCCTTCATTCCAAAATGCACATCATGAAGCTCGGGCAGGCATGGCCCTGTCGCCTGTTCACCAGTTGTCCTTCCTGAGACTTTTTTGGTATGTACTCACCACTGCAGATCAGGAACACACTTTGACATCAAATTCACTCTGATCCCAACTTGCTGTCTAATTTATCTCACCCACTGACAGGTTCCAATATAACAAGATGTTCAGTCAATGTACAGACTTCATCTGGTTATGGTTATATTGATCTGGCTGATTGGCGTATAATTTACTTCTATATTGGATTTCTAATGTTTGTAATGTAAGCAGAAATATTAGAGGTCCAAATGTTTTGATAACATTTGGATTCAGCTTAATTTTAACACCCTTTTTTAATAAGCAGTTCATGGTTTTAGAAGGGTATTTTGTTCAAGACAAAATGCCAACATTGACCTGTTCGATTATCATAGATGCAAGAATTCACTGCTTTTTCTTCTCACATGATGGTAAACTGGGGATTGTTTATATTTAAACTGTTGGTCAAACAAGGGTGTTAAGTTTTCCATTTGGTTTGTGTGTTTGTTCCTTTGTTTGACTGTAAGCATGATATCTCCAAAAGTTAGAGATTCGGCAGATTTGTCTGAAACTTTCATCAGACATAAACATCAGGATGGGAACAGTGGGGAAGAATCCGCACAGGAGGAAGAGGATGTCTCTTTTAGGAGAGCTGTTTTCCTGCCACCAAAAGTTACAGATGCATGGCTCTAGGTGTATTTTTTAATATCAAAGTGGGAATTGGAATGTCAATTGTGTGGAGAAAGGACCATTATGAGAAAATGCTCCGTTTCTGCAGAGATTACTGTGCTCTTGCTTCATCGTCAATTCATCACAAAAATAATCTCCACATTTATCGAGAGTAATGTAATTTAATCTAATGTAATCCTTGAAATTAGTCAGTATAATGCCTGTTTCTTTGCTTTGGAGCTCATTTTAAGATGGACACAGGAGGATATATCTAATTAACTGGTTTCTGTTGCATTCGAATATAATTAATTATTTTATGCTAAACATAATTTTTGGACAGACATGCTCACAAAAATGTCGCTTGTCCACTTTTTCTTTTTTCTGTTCTCCAGGATTTCAATTGCATATTTGAAAAAAAAAAATGATATTCTTTTTAATTTACATGTATTTTTAACTACCTGAAATGAAAGAAATAAGTAACCATTTATAATATCCGAAAGATTGAGATTACTAGAATCCATCCATGTCTTCCAATTTAGTTGGGCATTTTGACTTAACTTATTTATCTCCTGTTATTGTAGATGTAAATCCACATATCCAGTTCACTTAAACAAATACACAAAAACACATTTGCGCCTGCAAAATTACCGTAAAATGTCCTGTAAGAAGGGATATTCATTAGGTCTATTGTTCCTTTCCCAGTAAGCGCACTTTTTTTGCAGTTGGATTTTTCAGTGTCTTTCAAGAAGTGGTGCATTTTTAATTTTAGTTTTGTTGGAGATGATTGAAAATACAACTCTCTGCTCGGATTTGGTGTCGTTAGTTCAGTGATATTAAGCAAATACAGAAATATTCATTTCTATCTCATTCTCCCGATTCCCCTGTGTAACTCCCTAAAATGAATATTCGTTTCGGAATACATTTCAAGAATTTACATGAAAATGACATAAACCAATCAAATCAAAATTCAAGGAAGGAAATTATAGTTTAGAAGATTGAATGGTACTCCCATCATTGAATCATGAGCTGAGTGCTCGGAATGGATGTGCTGTATGCCACCAAATGATCAACGGGAGAGAAGTACCTGGCAGGACTGGAGGTAAGAAAAACAGAAAAGACAAGATTTTAATGAGGGAAACAGAAAAGGAAAATTTCTTTATGGCCATACCAAATGGGTCATACAGGGATACTGCAATATATGACCTGGAATATTCTATCCACATCTCCTCAAAAACAACTGGAGAGAAGTTAAGGAAATGTAATACGTGCCTCATAGAGCCCCTCAAGTTGTGCATCACAAAATTGGTCCACATGATCCACATCAGCACCCGTTTTATCAGTTGCACAGCCCTTTGTATCCTTTCTAGTTTGATGTGTGACTTAATGACGTTATTATGAGAATGTTTCCTTTAGATATTTAATGGAAACCTATATTTACCTTATTTTATAGATATTTTTTTCAGCCATTTGTGTTCCATTTTCTCTCAGGTGAGACTCATAGGAACATATCCCTACAGAATTCCTCTCAGGTTTGTAGCAAATAGCCATTGTCTGCAGGGCGCTTTGGCACCATGACCTCTATTTTCCTAGACATTTCAGCTTAGATTAGAATCTTTTTAAAGAAGGACATCTCACGCAGAAAAAGACTTGAGGCTTAAATCCCTTTCAAGATCAAACATTCAGCCTGATGGTTGGTAACACTGGCATGAAGGTTGCAGGACTAAAAGAGGTCCCTGAGAATTTCAATTTTACCAGTGCTAATTTCAAGATGGTCTTCTTGCCCTTTGGTTAACTTTAGCGCTCTGAATCAACTTTTGTATGATTATAGGTTTCAAAGCAGGTGTATCAATCAATGATAATCCACTAGTTAAAGAAAGGAGTTGATTTAATTTTGACTTCACCTTTGTGCTATTTTATTGCAGTTTTGCCTCTTAAGTGAGAAGTTCTGTAGAAGCTGCCAGGAAATAATGTTTGAATGAGAGCATTTACTCCTTACTTTAGAAAGCCTCCATACTTACTTTCAGTAAGTTGTTCAAAGTTGTGATGTTATGATGCACTGACACACTTAAAATCTGCCAGTTGTGGAGATATGACTATAAGGTCTATATGACCAAATCACTCATTCTTAAAAAGCCGAGGTAGAGCAGTAGAGAATGAAATCTTTGGTTGAGAGAGGACACCCTCAGCTTTTAATGAACGGTACAATGCAGTGTGAGTACTCTGTGCTCCCACTCAGCTTAGAAAGGGCTTCTTTTGAACTGGTGCTGAACTAAAACAGAGTGGAGAGCATCAGCTCAGGCCTGCTTCACATTTAATGCCCCTGTCGTCAAAAATAATTCTCTTTGCCTCATGCAACTGCCAGAAGCAGCACAGCATGGTGCCTTCATGCAATAAGTCAGCACTGAGCACTGGAGCACCAGTAGAAACACTTCAAAAGCCAAAATAATGACAGCGATTGCAGTGGTTTTCAAACTTTTTGGGCCCAAGATTCACCAAAGGTCCAGCCATAATCCCTGAACTTTATACCTGTGCAAAAGAGTCCCCACTCTTAATAATTTATTTTATTTACTAATACCTCGAAAAAATTGGACAAACATCTAAACAATATTATTGGGAAATAATGATTATCAGTGTATTTTAACTAACTTTTAAACTTTGCAAATACACAATAAGCAAAAGATTCCAGAAATCACAATTTACAGACATGGGGTAATAGAATTCAAAGGACTGAACAGAGGATAGATAGATAGAGAGAGAGAGAGAGGGAAAGAGAGAGAGAGAGAGAGAGAGAGAGAGAGAGAGAGAAAGCACTCTGTCCACTTTAGATAAAGTCCTATCCCATCAAATATCATTCATTTTATGATCTAGGTTTCTAAAAAGATTCACAGCTTTGGAGCAGCTACAACTATAGTACTATATCATAATGACTTGACTGGATCACTCAACCGCCACAGTTACTTGGTGTTGAGGCAATAATTCAAAAACTGTTTAATAATTTTCAAAGTCAATACCTTCATTGAACTAATTGCCAGGAAGAACTGGACTTATTTTGGGAATGGTCAGTAGCATATTTCCACCACTAAGGAGAGCTGAGGGAACTCCTCAGCTGGTGGTTAGATTTCCTCCAAATATAAGTAAGATCAACTGGAGAAGATCTATCTTGAATATATCATATATTTAACTCAAATTACCTCATATTCTACTCATTTGGGAGAGATCTTTTACAAAAAATACTGTTTTTCGAGCCTTTTGGGGATTGGGGCATTTTGGAGATAAAACCTTTGCTCTCAGGTTAACATTTGAGTTAAGTGTGGTATCTCTTGTCTTGAAGAATTCCGGTATGTGTCCCAGTCCAACAGTATATTTCAGAGGTAGATCTAGTGTATTTTATTATGTGCAGAGGAAGTGTGGTGTGTTTTCTACCTAAGCAGAGATTTACAATTCTAAATGATCATAGTTTGTTCTGTATGTACTCTGCTTGTTCCTTATTATCATGATGTTTTTTCTCTTTTGCTAGTCTGTCATATCGCAATGAAAAATTCCTGCACCGCCCAAAAACATTTTCCCCATAGACATCCATCTGAAAGAAACACTTGTGAAACCGTTGACAGAGCATCTTAAATGACAAACAAGGTAAATTAAGACTCGCTCTGTTATCAGAGTTGGATCTGTGAAGGTTATATATTTGTAAAACTTTCCTCGGGCAGATGTCATCACAATGTCTTTGTAAGTAAGTAGCCAGCAGTAGTAGCACATACTAATTTCGATGGTACTGAGTAGGAGCCTTCTTTGGCTTCAGCCTCTAATACTACACATCCTTCCTCAATACGCTGTCACATACAAATAGTCAAGACAGCCATGTGACTGGATTTTATTTTTTTTATTTTTTTTTACCATTTTGGGTTGTGTTACACATATCCTGTTAATTTTTTGTTCTATTTTTGAGCATGTCTTGTAACACAATTCTGACCAGGATAGTGGTAGTGATTAATGATACAAGTCCAGCCGGTCAACAAGGACGTTAAGCTAAACAGCAAATTGCTGCTCTGATTAATGACTGCAAATTGAACTTAAAGATGCTGAGATGAATTGGACAGATTGCAACACAACTAATCTCCTCATTAATGTAGTTAATAAATGACAGTTTAAGCGGTGGTCTCTTATTAAATACTTAACCTTCGCTGCTCACTTTCCCTTACATCAGCCGGATTTTATATTTGGAAAACAAAAGGAATTCCCTCTGGTATTTATTGATTAACTTGAAATTTATCTCCGATGAAATGGGGTTCCTTCACTGCTAAATCCTGCAGGAAGTCCCGTGCATCTATTTAGTATGAGCGTTGTTGAATATATAGAACTCCAGTTAAAGTGTGCATGTCTGCATCTATTCTCAGCATTGAAGCTTACTGCAGGCTTAGAATGTTATCTTGACAGTCTTGGTGCTAAAGACGGTCTCTATCTTTTGTAAAATCCTGAGCTCATTAAACACAGACTTGATAAATTTTTTTTCTCCAATTGATTAGTCGTAGTATTCTTCACCGGTTCTGATGCTTGTCGGTCAGCAGGCTGCCAAAACTGAACCATCGGTGTTGTCTGATGGACAACAAAGATTGGAGCATTTACCTAATCAAACACAAGGTCATGTTTGATTAAATGTTTATCTTCATTTGAGCTCCTTAAAATGCATAGTTTTTCTCTGGAGAGTAATTAAAATGACTTCAACCAATTGCAAATGTTTAGAGAAATGCTCATTAGCTTTTCTAGGGCAGTCGGTGGAATTAAAAGGTCATGTTTGTCCATCTATCTCTTTGTTGTTGTTGTTTCTCTCAATTTTCTTTTTGGATGCACACAGCGGGCTTTCATCTCGGTACGGGAGATTATCAAGTTTTTTACAGCATTCAAGCATCTTCCTTTACCGTTGTTTAGATTTTCTTTTTATATCAGCTCTTCTGTTTTCAGCTGAGGTTTAGAAATTATATTCAGGCTTTTCAGACAGTAGTTATTCACCCATTATGCGAAGAGTCTTTACCGTTGACTTTAGAGGTGTTTTAACAGGAAGTAAAATATATGCCTTCGTGTTGAGTCTTGTCTGCATACCATCATCTTACTGTAGTCCAAACTAAATTACAGTACACTAAATATATGTAATGGTATATTTTCATTATCTGGCTGGTGAAAATAAAAGACAGTAAGATCAGGAATTGGAAAAATTTCTTTGAAAGACCGACCTCATAGTGACTTTCTGGGAGCTTGATAGCTTTGCTGATTACTACTGGTGTTGTAGCTTACTGTGAAGTGTCAATTGTGAGGCTGCAGCCCAGTGAGGCAGTCGTAATAGGAACCCACCAGTCAGGTCTTTCAGGGGGTCCTGGATGCTATTGGGACCCTTTGCTTTTTCCTCTGAATGCGCACCTCAAGGCAGGGGTCCTGAGCATCCTCTGAAGACAGAGGTATCCACTAAAAATTGCATGACCTCTATTCAGATACAGGTCACTCCACCTCCTGTGGGAAGCCTCTAAATTGAACCCAGCTTGTGTCTTCGATTTCACTCCAGCTCTCTCTTCCTCTGGTTTCCTTCTTTTACTCTTATCTTCTGTCTTTTTCCCTTTTCCCTCATGTGTTCAGTGAGCTGCAAAGCTATTCGGGTATAGATGGAAAGATTTCTACCTTTTCTCTGAATTGCTGGGTCAGGACTTTTCTGTGCGTAACCATTTTGTAATGGAGTTTAACTTTATTTGGTAGATAAAGGAAAATGAGATCTGCATTTGATGTGCGCCTGTATGCTTCAATAAACTGTTATATTGTTCCATATACAGTAGATGATCCTGTATTAATGAGCTCTTCTCTTCTGTCAGCCATGAGTGAGATTGAATGGCAGAAGTCTAGATTATCAAATTAACTTCAATGGCCACTGTGTTTTCTGAAGATGCCCGCTAGAGCTTTTAAACGCATCTAGGTTTTTTCCACTGGTGATGCTGGAGCTTCATAACTCCTGCAAAATGTTCTAGGTTTATTATGTGAAGAATTTCTCCATAATTAATTTTTTTTTATTATTTGTAACCTTTAGTAGTTTCATACGGTGAGTCAGTGATATTTAAATATATAAACTTTTGTGACAATCTTATACAGTGCTTTGAAAAAAGCAGCTTAGATTCATACATAATTTCAAAATGCCTCCCATAGATTCCATTTTTGCCTGATATCTTTCAAATATTGGAGCCATGACATTTGACCATTATTTTAGTTGTTGTTGGACGAGGAAGGTCGGTTACTTCCAAGAAGTAACTACTATTTTTCTTCTTGTCTTCTCCATTTGTAGATAATCTGTCCCACTCTGAATTTGTGATGTCTGAGAGCCATATCAATAGCTTTGTAACCCTTCTTAGAATGATATATTTATCAACTTCTTCCTTGTCTTTTCTGGATGTTCTTTTCATTTTGGCTTGGGTGTCCTACTGTTATGACCTTTAGCTAACTTTCTGCCCCCAGAAAAAGGTCTATTCAAGTAATGAAATGATTGAACGTAGTTCATTTTGTGCCGAGTCCAGCAGCCAATTATTAATGCAGATTTATTTTCTATTGGAATTAGTTTTTATGGCTTGCAGGATGAGCTGGAGAGTGTTGCTGGGTAGAGGGATGTCTTGAATACCCCTCTTAGCCTGCTGCCACAGCCTCCGGACCACAGATAAGCAGAAGTAAATAGATGGATGGGTGGATGGCCCAGTTACTATTAAAGACTTGTACTTGTATCAGAACTCTTTTCAAACCGTAATCTTTTAAAAGGGCAGTTTTCATCCTCCTACAGTTTCTTTTCAATACAGATTTAAGCTAGACATGCTTCAAAGCAATACAATTTATCTCCCAGCTTACAGTTAACTCTGCATCCTTCAACCTCTGAACCATCTTATACTCCTTCAGTTCTATTTAGCAATTCATTTTAGCATTTTATTTTTTTATGAAGCGCAAAAACATGAAAAAAGTTATAAAACTTTCAAAGCAAGTGTCACAGTTAAGAGTCAACTCATCCACATCCTGAATTCACACCAACATTTTTCTCTATTTCTTAAATTAATTCCCTTTAGCAAAAGCCTCAGATTTAACGAAATAAAGTAATTTTTCAGATTTTCTTTGGTGTCTCCGGTGGCGGATATGAAATTAACAAGAAACAGCTTCTAACAATTTAAATAGAGAGTAAATTGGGCAAAATGGAAACAAAAAGAAAACCAAATTGGAGCCTGGAATAAAGTCTACTCACAGAGGATATACATCAGAGAAAACAAAATGTACAGGGGAAATATTAGCACCACATTGTCAAGGGTTGACAAAAAAGATGCATTGAAAGTGATTGCAAACAAAATTAATGCCAGCCACACTCTTGTCTGTGGTACCCTGTGGAATAAAAAAGTGCTTCAACATTCTGTCAGAAGAGTGTCAGGAGATTGCAGCTTACAAGAAAGCCGCTGCTGCAACTCGTAAGATATAAAATTACTCTTTTCTGAATTATGCATATTACTGCAGATAATGTATTCTTCATAGTAAGTGCTGCTATATATTGTTTGGTGAGTTTGCCTTGTAGGACAGGAGGGACTGCCTCCTGTCGAGTTTTTTCAGGTTGACATCACGTCTTAAGAAGCAGTATATGAGAAGTGTTAGACTCAGTTTGATATTCTGCAGTGTATCTCAGGTCGATTAGTCATTGAAGGTTAATAAAGTTTCATACCCCACACCAAGAGATAACATACATATAATGTTGCAAGTGACAAAGACACAATAGTTGGCGCAATGTCATGGGAATTTTTGTGTCTCTTCAATAGAAATATATAGTTGACAGGATTTTACGTACACTATATCCCCTGACAGATTTAATAATCATATCCAAACATCCAAACTGGCCCACATGGACGTTCATTGCTGATTGTTGAGGTCCTTTTTCTCTTATTAGTAGTCTTGTACATCCTCTTCAGTCAAACCTCTTTTCATTCTTCTTTAGCTTCTCCTTCTCTCCATTGGTGACAGACTAAAAAAAAAATCAGATTTTAATGACTCCACAATTTACATAAACCTCACTAACAGCCACTAACATCTGGCTTTTGTTGGTAGTGGGAAATTGGTACAATCAGCATGCATGCCTGTGTCATTTTTCTTCAGATATTTAACTACTCAAGCTCCAGTCTGCTGTGGTGTAGTGATAACAGCAGTCTGGTCATGCTAATATTTGTACCTTTTCTGCCGCAGTTCTGTCGTCTGTTAGGGGGTTAAGGACTTTGGCACTTATTGAGATTTCCATTCATCCAATCATTTTCTTGACATTGAGGTTGAAAAAGTGAATTAAAAAAAGTTTGTGTTCATTAGATTATTATTATTATAACTAGAAGTGCACTTATTGCAGTTTTCTCAGCCGATCAGCGATTTTTATAAAGTCTAGCTTATTTTGACCTTACTGGTGTCAAAAATTGCGAGCTTTGTGTTTTTGTGGTGTACCTGTACTTGTGAGATGTTTGGAGCCATGGTAGTTCATGCTTGGTGTGCGTGTATGGTGCATGCATGCAAATGGCACGTAACATGCCTCCAGTGTCTCTGCTCGGCCAATTACCGATTTCATCAAACTTGGCCTGCCGGCACTGATGGATCGATGCATATATACATATATATGTCTATATCTATATCTATATCTATATCTATATCTTTACATATATATGTGTATATATATTTATACATATATGTATATATATATATACATATATATATGTGTATATATTTTTATCAATATATATATATATGTTCATACCGATGACCATACCAGTAAATTAAGAAACTATGATTAAATTACATAATGCTGCATGGTGGCACAGTGGGTGGCATAGATACCTCAAAGCAATAGGGTTCAGGTATCAAATCCTTCTCTGCTCAGCCTTCCTGTGTGAAGATTGCATGATCTCCCCATCACTGCGTGGGTTTCCCCCCGGGTAGTCTGCCTCCCTCCCACAATCAAGAAACATGCAGTGCAGGTGAACCAGTGAGTCTAAAGTGGGAATTTGAGAGGAATTGTTGTCTGTCTCCATGTGTCGATGAGCTGGAGACTTTTCCAGGGTGTACCCAGCCTGCTGGAATAGGCTCCAGCCCCCTTGCGACCCAGATAAGGATAAGTGGTTACAGAAAGTGAATGAATGAAAAAAGGCTTCAGAACGCTCTCAGTGCATCCCAAGTGTTTCGGTGGCAAAAAGGAGACCTACACAATAATAAGTAGGTAGTTGTAATGATGTTGCTTATCAGTGTATAGTGTGAATGAATATAAGAGCAACAAGCGTCTGTTCAAGCAGGTAAAGTATAAATGAATGAATGAATGAAAATGTAATAACACTTGAAGGTCTGGTGTTTGGTATTTAGTGACGTTGAGTGCTGACAATCCCAGATTGAAATCTGAGTCCTCCATTTCCCAAATTGGACCTGAAAGTTAAAGTAACATTAAGATTCATTTTTTTCACCATCTTCTTGCTAATACAGTATTTTAGCCGTATATTATTAAAACAACTCTGCATTAACCAAACTAAAAGGAATCATTTATTTTATTATATTCATAAACACTGCAGGAGCCATTTGTTAAAGTGCATCTTCATTGCCATAGCAACCTAAAACAACTTATTGAATCAATAAACAAATGTGTTTGTCAATAAAACAAACAATAAAATGAAGTCATCTGCTGTATTTCTCATGTAACAATTCCTAATAAAAACCTTGCCAGAATAAATTTTATTTAATTACGTTTAAGTTGCTACGACAAGAAGGAAATGTCAATGTACGAAGAAAATCATAATATCTGATACAAAAACTGTATGTTCTTATATGCGTATATTTACGCACTGCAAGCAGAAACGACAATCTCTTCTTAAACAAAGTTCTTTTGTAAAGAAACATGAGAGCTTTGATCTCCATCCGAACCACCTCCATGAAACTCAAGCACATCAGTGATCCAGGTTCAGTAGGATCTCTCATAAAACAATCAAAAACCTAAATGTAGTCTAAGCTGATAACCTTAAATAGAGATTACAAAGAGAAATTCTCTGTTTTTTGTGAGAAAATGCATTTATTGATTATTGATAATCCCAACTCCAGTCAGCAAATTGTGTATGAATGCGTGATTGGACCAGATTTTAAGGTTCAGAGGTTTCATAATAAGCCGCTTGTGTATAACAGCTTTTTTTTCCTAGGGAATAAAGGTATTTCTCTGTTAGAAATCAATAGTTTAATTTCTAGTTATGCAGAAGATCTTTTATGTTTTGAAATGATTTACTCTGAAAGTTTTATACACTTTAATAAAAATTGATTGAATTGTTATCAATTTAACACATTTTTTAATCTGGAACTGTACTGTATTGTGTATGATTTTCCTGTCCTTTAACCGTTGTTTTTTCCATCCATAGTGGTCACTAATGCGGTTGAACGTACATTCTTAACCCACCACATTGCTCAAGGTGGTTCTGATTGAGAACAATCATTGGAGCAAATCTCATATTGGTTGAACTCCTTTTGTCTGCAGTAAAAATTATGCCTTTCCATCTCTGTGCTCAGACTCAGTTAATATTTAGGAGACCAACCCATTCGGTTATATATTTGTTGTCCATCTTTTAGATGTTGGAATATGTTTCGTAACGCTTCGTGTAGCTCAGTATGTGTTCGGCTCTACTGCCTGTCCCATTTAGCATTTCACCAAGGTTAAACAACAGCGCTGGCTCGCAGAAGAACAACATGTATCTTTTTATTTTTGTGAAGAGTATGAAAGCAGGGAGATGGGCTACTTCAGCTTCTCCTCAGAGGAAAGCAGATCCCTTTTTAGAGCATCAAAGGGGTGCATCATTTCCACAATACAAAATATAACATGTTAGGATGGAGCTGATGTCGGAAGGTACCGGATAGAGGAGGCTGCCCTGACTCAGAATGGATGTTTCACAGATGTTCTCCAGGAGATCCCTTTGACTCTTCTTTGTACTCAGAAGGAGACCTGGAGTTTGAGTAATCACTGAAAAGCCACATGGGTTCTTCTGATTCATGGCATCCTTCCTGCTCACCCTACTCCCTTTCCTTTGGTCCATCTCTCTCTATCTCCGTCTCTCCGTTTCTGTCTCTCTTGTTGTGAATTGGTCTTTGATCTCCAATGGTCCTTGAGAATTAGGAGCCAGCAACAACAGCAGGCTGGGATTCTCTGTGGGCCTGTTTGGATCTAAGCCCATCATACCCTTTTCTATCTGATGGACGGCTCCAGGCATGGTAGTGCCTCTGTAGCCCCTCTGCATTAGGCCTTCATCTGATTAAACCCTCTCACATTGTCAAAGGCAGGCAACTAAACTAGGGCTATCACTGACCTTGTTTGCAAGCAGCAGGGACGGCCTTAAGTGCAGCCGTTTTCTTGCGTTTATCCTTCCTTTTATGTCTTTGGTTGCCATATTTTACTTAACCAAAGATTCTTTAACATTAGTGTTTAGATCTTCACACAAAAAACACACACGTCCAGCTCAACCCCATTACTTTATTTTCACTGCTTTTGATCAGTGTTTATTAAATTTGCAAATGCTGAGCATTTAGCGGGTTATTGGGCTTTTATTTTTCTTTTGTCTAAGACGTACGTAATCCTTCGAGAAACAAAGCAACTTACTGAAAAGGTTTTCATATCAAATCAGACTGTTTTACAGTTCCGATTCGGAAGCACTAGACATTTTACTGCTAATCAAATATCACCAGTGTTATCTATTCTATTTTGCAATTGATATATATACCTGTAATCAAAATTAAAATGATTTCCGAGGAAATTTATTTTGTAATTTGATGAAATACAAAATCAAAAACTTGAACACAACACAATTTTTTTCCTAAAACATCCATAAAATACCTTATTTGGAACACGCAGAATTCTGTGGTTGCGTTAACAATGGCATTGTTAAAATAGCAACATTACATACTATGGTTCACACTGACCTTTTGGATTATACAGTATTTGTGTTTCGATGAATCGTACTGTTAAAGGTTATTCCCTATTCGTTTTATTTATTTATTTATTATTAAAGCTGACTACATAGGCATCTTATAGCATCCTCATCCATCAGGAATCACATGTCCTTTAGGTTGGATGTCCTTGAGCTCTTTGTTCATCTGGGCAGTATGTGAAGTCCCTTTTCTCTTCGAGATGTTTACACATCAATAAAATGGGCTGAATTTGAAAAATAAAGCTGACAAGGACATAATGATCCATCCCACAGGTCCCAGATTGACGATTTAGGAAGTTCTTAAAAATCTTTTTAGGACAGATAAAGTTGCAGAATAAGGACTATCTCAGGAGGTTTGTCTTCTATCAGTTGTTTAAAGTGATAGGTCATTTATTTTCTTCAAGGAACCTCTCTGCTGCCTTGGAAATCATTGATAGAACAGAAATCAAAGAATGCACATGGTGCTTAAGTCCTGTTTTTCTCTAGTCACCTGAATGTCCAAAAGCTAGCTTCTTTGCAGGGGTATATGTTACTTCCAGAATAAGCAATATTTAATAAACTGGAAGAGAAAAGAGTTTAGTGGAATGAATTACAGCACACATTGAGAAAAGTGGACACTGAAATGATGAGTGACAGTAGGCTGAGGTGTTTACGTTATTGCTCTGCTCTCTAATTGGATTACATTCTTTTCCTATCCTCCATGAGTGATCTTTGCAGCTTATTTGAAAAGTTCATCTGGCAAGGGAATATCATGGAGTTTCTGCAGCAGAGTTGAGCAACTGCAAAGTGGTGTAATAGTCAAAATTGTAGTACCTCATATTATTTCTGCTTTTACTTGTGCTGCACTGAGAGAAAATAGCGAATCAGCCTTAAAAAGCTGACATAAACCTTCCAATTAATATGAAAGACTTTTTAATGAAATTATTACTGACAAACGTTTTACATTATTCAATATTCCAATATATGTAACTTGCTTAATCCCCCACATTTCAGTATGTGTAAAGCATGAACCTGAAACTAATTTTAACAAATGTAAAATGCAGATTTCAGACGCCTCTGTCGCAATACTCTGATTATCTGTGCTTAGCTGTGAGTTATAGTACCCTCTCGGACGGGTGACAATAGTTTGATCTGTATTTTTCACCCTTTTACCTTAAGTCTTTAAACTTTAAGATTTATTTTGGCATCATGAAATGTTCTGTCTCCACATTTTTGATAAGATTCTTGGATCATAAGGGCCGTAACTTATATGGTGCTGTATGAGAAATAGTTTTTTGACCCCTTCACGCTGGTTGGTGTTGATATTTGCTGAAAGACCGCAGCACTTGCTCTCCTACTTTAACCTAAAAGGTTAAGGTATCACTGTCTTTCCAGAGTCCATAAATACCTGCCCTCCTCCCCTCCCTTTTCATCCACTCCTCTAGCCTGTCCTTTAGCAGAACCTTGAAGCATCATTCAAACTCTGCGCTGCCTTTTGAAATCTCTGTTGATGAGGCAACACGGACCCGTAGTGGCTTTGCTATTCAGCCACTGCGGGATATTTTTCAAAGTCGCGTTTATACACTACAAGTAGAAAGAGGTAAAAATGCTTTGATGCTATCTAAGAGTAAAAATGCCTAGAAATATCTCCTGCAGGCATGAGCCCTTCATCTGGGCTTTGTTCCTCCCTTGACACAATTTATTAGCTTTCTCAATATGAAAAAAAAGAGGCGTCTGCTTACTGTGGATTTCATATGGCGACTCTTGGCCTACATTATGAGGTGCACCAATGACATACACTACAAAACTTATTAATGGCTAATTTAAGGTAGTGTTGGCTTGAAAAATTTAAATAAAATTTGAATAATCCTGTCTCCTGCAGTTATTTTCCAGTGGTATTCAGGTTATAGAAAAAAGAATTGGGAATAGAGCTCATGGTCATTGCATTAATGTTTTAACTTGCCTATTGTAATATATTGTATAATTTATATACGAACACATTTCTATATTTCCACTTTGTTAGTGAAACACATTTTCTTTTGCTAAAGCCAGTCCTATTTAAATTGGAAGTCGTCTTTCTCTGCTGGTTGACTGCAGAGTTATTGATGTTTATGTTTGTGTTTTCTAGTTTTCTGATGCTTTGTATGCTCGACTCCGGACTGAAAAAATACATTCAAATGCAAATTTGAACTCGTTTATAGTCTGCGGTTTGCTGCTCTGCAGCTATTTTTGAGAGATGATTGTGCTTTTACAATACGTTGTAAAACAACACACATATCCTCATTTAAAGAGGGATTGTTAAACTATTAATCCATTCAAGCCCTGTCTTCCCCCCAATTTATTCTTTTCCTACCACACTATACAACAAATAGAACAGAAAACTACTTTCTGAGTATTTCTGACCATACTGCATCGCTCTGCTGATAATGGATATTTTTTTTGTCTCGGTATGACTCAGTTTCCCAGTGCGTCCAGTCACTCATGTGACCTTTGAGAAGACCATATTGACTTTCCAAGTATCATGTATGGTATGTGAATTGATCATAAGAGGAAGAGATAGTTCCAGTAAGTCTTTCCGCATTGTGTGTGTGTGTGTGTGTGTTTGTGTGATAAGCTGTACCTGTCTTGCCATCTATGTACTGTTGGGCTTAGGTCAATATTATATTAGCCCTGGCATTGCATTTTCCACAGCCCCATTAATAATGTAAGGGATAGATATCCCTTCATATAAATACAGCCCATAATTGCTCTGTGTGCTTGCTAGAAATAAGACATAAGTTCATAGTTTCTTCACAAAATTTGATTAACCCGATTGCTGGTGTCGCATTACGTTGTTGCCACCAGATATAGACCCCAATCAGTAGCGAAAAAGACCATATTGTGACCTTGTTTGAGACAATGAATGTTCTTTATCTCCCTCAATGCATTATAAATCCTACCAAACAGTGGGTCCACACATTCTTCTAATGTAGTGAGCTGCACTGCCAACATTTATCAAGTGGACTCTCTGGCTAAATAATTTAGATTTTGAGCTTAGACTGCACTTAGTCAGTGATACCAGGACCAAGTTCGGCCTGCCATGCTGGACTGATGTCGTCAGAAGTTGTGTTGTCATACAGAAAGTTAAGAATGGTCAGGGATAGAACTTCATTAACTTTTATTAAAACTCAAGCGGAAAAGCTGGAGCGTCAGTGTTTCATATCTCCATTGTACACATAAACGCAGACAGAAGACTAAAGAAAAAAGCAGCATGCACGCACAAATCCCATTAACTGTCTCGGTCATAAGCAAGGTCAGTCACTGTGAATGTCTGTGGATCGACTCTGCCGCACACACATTACAGTTCATATAACACCTGAGCAGTTTCTGGCTGGAAAACTTATACTAGCCTCTACCCGGAATCAAAGCTTACATCTTCAGGTTTCTGATTGGTCTTTCTTATCTCAGAACCAAACACCCTTCTCGTAGACAGACACAATATGTCCCACTCTGCTTGAAGATAAGGAAAGCCTCAGACAGCAGTTTGACTTATTATCTAAACTGTACATTTATGTTTGTCCTGTTCACTTCTTTACCATCATATTGCCACAGAGCCCACAGTCAAAGCTCTTGAATCAACACAAGGGCTTCCGCAAGAGTTGTGGAGGAAAGAAAATTGCTTTCATTTAAGAGCAAATTATAGATTTGTGGCAGATGTAACATCCGAAATCTCGCTTAGACCAAAAATGAGAGTAATTGGATAATAATAATTATCTTGTAGGGTCTTTTGACAATATGAGTAATAGCAGCTCTGGATCATTCATTTCTCAAACTTCTCAGATAAATGTATGCAATATCCTGAGCCAAGCAAAGGAAAAGAGAACATCACATTCTTTTTTTCAAACAACTTTTTTATCACCACCAGCAAATATATACATTCCTTTCTCCATGAATATATAGAAAAACCTTTTTCCAATACTTTGAACAATTTCAAGAAACCAGAAACATAGCAGGCTCAGTGTAATAACTGTAAGATAAGAAAAAACACAAATTCTACAAAGCTGTCGTTGTTTGGGATGTGACAATCAAGACATCTTAGCTGACGGTTTATATTGAGGATGGGGGACTTAATAGTCTTATTCTGCCTATTTTTTCTCAATATAATAGTTTAAAGTCTAATCACAGTGTAATAATACAAATACAACTGATGCAGATGGGCCTTCTATTGGCGTGTCAGCTGATGTGGTGAGTCGGATAAAGTTCTGGAAGCAAGGCACTAAAAAACATGTAACTCATCCAGATACTGTTAAAAATGGGTAAATCATGGAAGGCGGAATAGAGATTAAATATGATATCTGTGTTTCATCAACCTGCTTTTATATAAATTCATCGAGGCGAAAGCTGTGATTGGACCATTATGTAATAATTGTGTAGGTCGTATTGAGTTCCTATGTTCCTAACTTTTAGAATAATCTTCCTTGCTATGTACAGAATCTCCATCAGTCTTGAATTGTGGCCATTTCTTAAATCGCCCACTTTAGCTTCAAAAAACCATAAGAAAGTTCTTGAATCATGTTCAACCTACGTGAATGACCTCCTCCATTCAAAAATGTTGTATCTCAGCAAGTTTCCAAACCATATGTATATCGTGACAATTTTTAAATTACATTTAATACATTAAGAAAAGCCTATACCAAACCTGCTCCTCAATACAGTTGCAGAATAAAGCTTCTGTATCAGCTTTACATTGTCTCTGTGTTAGTATTACAACTAAGAGTGAGTGTTTTTAATTTTAATTCCTCTATTTCATAGAGGAATTAAAATTTTTACCAAAAAACTTCAGAAATATGTGAGATAAATCTTTTTGGTAGAGGGAGTTGTTAAAAAATGCCTTCCAACAAAGTCCCATTCGAGGGAAGTGTATGTTCTTAGGTATGTATTCGCGAGTTGTGTAAAAGAGGAAACTGTTTTAACATTTGTTTTTTAAGCGCTCTGATGACTCCATTATTATTCCTTCGTAGAGTTTAAATAGCTAATAGGTGAGAATAAAGTCTGGGTTTCTTTATATGGGACCCAAAAGTAGTTTAAATCGATCCTATTCAATATATTAAGGACAATTAGGTTATTTTTTTACCAACCTTTCAACAAAACAAAGTTGTAAATTATATCCAACACCAAATATGAATGCATATTACGAATTTTGTTTTAAACTCACATTCACACTGTTTGCTTTTCCCTTGGTATTAATAAGAAATTAATGTTGCAAATGGCTTTTTTGAGCGCAACATCAGACTACCATACAACGCATGAATACTAAAAAGTGGAAGGGATGTGCATAGCTGAATATTAATCTATATTTTTCCCTTTAACCAAATCATATTGCCATGCATCCATTCTAGAATTCTCAAGGTGAATGCTGTTTGAGCGGTGAAAGCACTGGGCAATGCATGAAATATTCGGTCTTAATGTTTATGCAAACATCTGCTCAGGGTGGTCTGACTTATTTATATCACACTCCCTGCTGATGACCTGCTGATCTTAGTAACCAAATTCGGAAGAGTGGTTTTCTGGTGTCTTTGCCTTTTATATAAGCTGGAAAATGTATATATATTTTGCATTCAGTAGAGCAGAGAACGGACAGATTTTTAATATTATTGTATATTTTCCTCTGCGGATCATGAAAAGCATTCAGACCTCATCTAAGGTTGCGATGTGCTTTAATGATGTTTTTCATGCTGTAATTAATGACAGGGAGCAGTCACCCAAATCAATCAGCCTCCATGTAATAATTCTATGAACAATTCATCTTGTATTGCATCTAAAGGTATGTATGAAATTTTAAATAGAAGGATGCTCCAAACAAATTCTGCATAAATATTATAGCCTACTTACTACACTACTTATTCAATATTTTTTTTAGATTGCATCATCATGTACAATATAAGCAAATGTCATAAGTATGCTGACGGAAGCTTAAGATAGCGGACTGTGGAAAATGTTAGCCTCTGTATTAGATTGAAGAAAGCAACAGAAAACACTGACATTTTAATAAAAATTGTGTTGGTGCTGTGAAATAAGGCATCAAAGAAGGAATGTATAGTGTCACTGTATAATGAACTACATGAAGCTTCTGCTAGCGGTCTTACAAACCTGTTAGCACAACATGCTATCTTGTGCCAGTGTGCTGACATGATGGCTTTTCCAGTGAGTGAGCAGCGCTGCCAATATAGTGTCTGGCCTGGAATGGGCTCCTGCTGTAGAAAGGAGGGGGAGAATGAGGCTCTCTGCTGCTCTATAAATACCGCTGTCACGCTTATATCAAATAAGCCATGTGCACGAAAGGACTGGCGTGAGTGTTGAGGGTGTTTTTCTCTCACGTCTTCAGGGTTCCAAGGGGTCTGGAAAGGTCAGTGTTGCGCTCAATAGCACATTCATTCAAGCAGGTTTGTGCATTGATGTTTATCGTGATGGCCGTTGCAGATATAAAAAAAAATATCATGAGAATTAATTATCCAGGGGTTTATTGGATAAGGCTGTGAAATTGCATCCAAATGCTGATAAATTTATCATACTTCTCATTGCTGTGTGGATGCAAGATAAATGATATGAAACAGACATTAACCAAATGAGTATTATTAGTATATATTGCCTTCAAAACACTGGAACTGAAATCTCCTTAGCCCTTATCTCTCGCCTTGAGATAAATAGCAGGATGCAGTTTGACATACAAAGCTATGCCTGCATCTTTTTTCTTCCTTTTTAAAAAAAAATTTTGGTTGTAAAAGTCTTCCTGTTATTTACTAGTCATCAAAATTCATTTTTTCCCCAAGTCTTGGTGTATTTTGGACTGATGACATATCGACCAACCTATTTTTTTTCAGTGCCTTTCAAGCTGTTAAAAATAATCCATTCATCCATAACCGCTTATGGCGTATTGGGTCATGGCGGCGCTGGAGCCTGTCACAGCTGACATTGGGCGAGAGGTGGGGGTAAACCCTAGACAAATTACCAATTCATCAAAGAGCCAACAAATGGAAGCAAACAACCATTCCCACTCACATTTATACCTGCTGACAATTTAAGAAATACTTGTGTTTTATGTTGTTGGACTGTGAGGGTATCTAGAGGGAACCCAAGAGGGAATCTAGAGCTCCCAGAGGGAACCCAAAAAACAGGGTGAGAATATGCAAACTCCACGCAGAACAGGTCCCCGGTGGAATGGAACCCTTAACCCCCTTTCTTTGAAGACACAGTACTACACTCTGGAGTATCACAATAATTTCTATATTAATAATATTTTAATCACCTTTTGTAAAGATGTGCCAAAAAATGTTTTCGTTTCCTCTTTGCAGCACTTTTGGCACAGATAACTTTATTGTTTCGCACTGTTAACGTATTATTGTGGTTTTATTTGAATCCAAACCTGTAAATGCAGCTACCATTTGTGAAGCAGATGGAAAATGTAGATTTGTTTTTTCTGTATATTACATACAATGTCATCACTTCAAAATGTTCCATTATCCCAAAAGGAATCTTCTTTTTCCCCTCCTATTAAGATCTATGCCAAATGCTACTCCACTACTGTTTTATGATTTGCCAACAATAAAGGCTCAAGGAAATACGTTTAAGATAGGAAATGTTTTTTTTCAAGATAAGGGGATCCCTCTCATCGTTCTTT
This sequence comes from Lophius americanus, assembly GCA_037951165.1. Taxonomy (NCBI): domain Eukaryota; kingdom Metazoa; phylum Chordata; class Actinopteri; order Lophiiformes; family Lophiidae; genus Lophius; species Lophius americanus. Next base: position 626,782 of record JBBDHG010000262.1, on the reverse strand, counting down.
TTTAATTAAATAAAAAATAATCAGCATTCTGAACTTGGCAGTATTTTCTCGTTGGACCTGACAGACAAGGATCATGTGTTTTTTGTCAGTTGTTAGTTTTAGGCATTTGTTGAAGTAAATTATGTCGGGCTTTCTTCCCCTGTGAGGACAGGTAACTATCCTCAAGACTACCCTTAATGAGTGCTATAAGTAGCATCGTTATAATCTGAGTTGTTCGTTTATTCTCCAAAAAAATGACTCCCTCCGGACTCCAGTTTTGGGGAACCCTTGATTTAAAAGCCAAACACACGTACACGTTGACACCGCTGCAGCTGCTTTTGCCGATGACGATGAAGTTTCTAGGGAACGAATGATAATCTTGACACTGCATCCTCCTAAGTCAGTGAGCCATGCAGTAAAGATATGGATGTGTCGTTGGCAGATTGAGAGGTAGATTTCCCATTTACACTTCCTGTGGTGGCTGGTACCTCGGGGGAGCAGCTATGTAAATAATAAATGCCCGTGGGTTTGAAACATGTCCAGATAACCTTCAAGACAGGTGCGGATCAGTGCCTTCATATTAGCTGATAGGATTATTTTTAAAATCTACACAGGCCCCTCCATAAGGAAACACAAATCCAGCCATAGCGAATAGCAGGTTACATTGGTACATGGTGTTCGGCTGATAAGAGCAGGTAAAAGTAACCATAGGGGACTGGTAATTGCTCAGCAATCTGATGATGGCAATGACAGCGCTACATTTTCAGATAAAAACCACAATACACAGCCTGAGCAAAAATGTAATTCTTGCATGAATTTTATTTAACTTCAAGCATTGAGCTAGCATTGCTCATGTTGGTTTATAAATTAATTGTTTTAAAGCGTGACCTGTATATTCCAAACACTTTTCACGAAGAACCAATCCCATTGTGACAGCCTGTGTGTTACTGCCAGTTACCTCACCTCCAGTATGCAATTATGGCACACATAAGCCCAGCGAGATCTTCCTGAGTCGGGGCTCTTTGGAGAGGAAATGTTGGAATCCATAAGAGAGGAAAATACATTAGGTAGAAATCTAGTTCTTTCTCTTGTCCCATCTGTCTGCAGAGGACTTCTTTGTGCACCAAAGGCAGCATGATAGTTTCTTTTTCACAAGTCAGCCATCGCTTTGCAAAAAAAAAAAATTCTCAACTCTCTCATCTCCATCACAATGCCCTGGCCAGCATCACCTCAGTTGAGGTTAGGCCTGCAGTCAAACAGCTAATTGTGGACTTAATGAAAGCATCTGAGGCAATGAAATCCACCCTCAATAACCTTTGGATTATTTTAATGCAGCAGTGTTTTTCTTTCTAATTCATTGTACTGTGTTGGCCCTCCACAGTTCAATTTGTCCCGCCACATTCTCAAAATGAACAAAACATATTTTCAAACTTAGACATTAAAGATGGCGAAAGATATGTTTTTACGCCACACTTCTCTTTCAATCTTTCTTCACCCTGCCTCAATGAGCCCCTCCCCGCTGCTGTACAAGTGCAGGATTTCCAGCGTCTCATAAACAAACTACTAGTGAGCGCATCCGAACCAAAGTATTGTATGGTGGCCCGATTGGGGTGGCCCCTCCCGATTTCAAACACTGTGTCCACCGGTATCGTCTTGAAGCGGACGCTCATTTGTCCTATTTTTGAGATTATGTGGTGCAGTGGGTTATTTTATTTCCAAAAAAAGCAGTTAGTGACTCTGATAGTGCTAAAGTGTGAACAACAAATCAAATAAAACAAATGTTAACCGTTGAAATCGGTGGCAGGTTGCTGATGTAGCTGTCAGCAGCACATTGCATGGAGATGTACTGCATGGGACACTCATTGTAAATTCAGAAAAATTCAGTTTCTTGTGAAGAAGAATGTAATGTCATTGTCATCAAGATGTGTTCAAATGTAATCTTGTAAAATGTAGTGTTTGGTGAGAAACTTGAGTAAAAGTTTTTTGATAGACCAATTTGTAGATGTTTTCATGGCAAAATCAAATCGATATTAGATTAGAGACCATAATTAGGACATAATTAGCTGAATCCTATAAAATGTCCTCCTTTTTGGAGTTATGAAATTGGCCAGCCTAAAGAATTTTTTTGATGTCAAATGTATATCCTATTTTCGTAAATTAAGGTTATTCTCGCTCTCTCTTAATTTTTCTCTCAAATAGCAACAGATTGATAAATTTAACTTTAAAAGTTGCAAAATTTTCTTAAGTGGTATCATGCCCCCAGACCCCCTAGAAAGTCCTGTGTCATGCTACTCCTAAAAAAGTTCAGCCCCACAGTTTCTCTAAATCCTTTAGGAAAGAGTGAGGCCGTGTTGTTTCGCTCTGATGAACACTTAAAAGATGTTTGATGATGGATCTAGAAGTTTAGTGCCCTTGCTTCCTATTGTTTGGTTGTGGGAGAGATTAGAGCTGGAGTAATAACTCGTTAAAGTGGAGTAATTTGCATAAACAGCTGTAACACAATGACCCCCTATTTATCAAAGATATAGTGAGAACTGTATCTTCTGTATTTTCTTTTGATACTATGCGTCTCTGTCTTTATTACCTCACTTGTACCTAGCTCTTTTAACAACACATCACATTGCATTTTTGAGTTGGCTTTGCCTCAAGGTTATTGTCTGATGATGTCCATCTGTCTTTGAATTCTTATCCCTCACGGTGAACTGCTGTCGGTCGGAGTTAGAATGAGGAAGTAGAGGATGAGCGAAACAGAGACGACAAGGAGATTTGGGATTGGCCGTCATTGTTAAGCTGAGCTTCAGGCTGAGCCTCAAGGACAGTTAAACCTAGAGTCCAGACTAAGCTTAGAGAGAAGGATGAAAGTTAATCCCTCCTCCTGAGGCAGGTCTACCACAAAGGCTAAACATATACATAGGAAGACTGACCATGGGAGAAAGTTAGGATAATTGAAGTCTTCTAAAAAATGAGCATGTGTACCCGTAGGGGGATTCAGCTCAGCTTTGTGGCATAACGTCAAAATGTTATCAAGGTATGTAGGAATGGCTTCATTCCTCTGGCTCCAGGTGTTCGATCACAAACGGTTCATATTTGTTAAGCAATTAACATTATCCGCTCCCATGCTTATTGATAAAAAAGACATGGCAACGCTGCAGGTCTTGACCCAGGGAAATGGGGCACTGGGGATTTCTTTGTGTTCCACTAATACTTCACGACACCTCTCTTTGTCTCTACAAGGTGCCTCTGTCTTTGACTGTCCTGATTCTCCTCACCAGCGAAACAGCTAAAGTCAAATTGAATCCAGAAAGGAGGATTTTAAACGGATAGATAACGGGGCAGATATGCCTTAATCATCATTTGCTCTTGATTAGAAAATCAATGGCCTTTGATGCCAGAGTGCATGTCTGCCTTTGGAGTTAAGAGTGTGACAATGACAATGTGGACTGGAAAATTGGCCTTTTAAACAGCCACCTTCTCTTTGTTGTTATGAGCCTCCGTCTTTAATGCGCTGAAAAGTCTTCTCTATCACAAAACGTCAGCCTGTCAAAGAAATTACTTTTTCTCTCAGTCCTGTATGAAACTTTGTTAAAGAAATCCTTCGAAGCTTAGAAAGCACAGGGAATTTGTTATTTTTTCTAGCGCTGACTTTCAGAGTATTTCGGTGATTTATGTAACAGATGAGAAATGAAGTTGTCACTCAATTCTCTGTGGCAGTTTTTAGATATGCCAAAAAGAACGTCTTTGATGCCTTCATGGGTTTACCTTTCAAAAAGGTTTAAATGTAGTTTTATAGTATCGCAAGACTATTGCACAGAGAAAATCTCTACGCCTTTGAACTGCAAAACAGTTTTTTAATCTGTGTTGTTTTAAAAGAGAAATACACAGTAACTCAACAGTAATCTTACTATTGTTGAATTTTTCAAAACACCTAGCATTTAAAGTGGTGAGGTTTGGCAAACTTACCTTTGCAGCTTCCCCCAAAATAATATAAAGGTAAATATTAGTCCCCAAAAAAAGAGGTTGTTTAAGAAGTTGAGCAAATGTCCTACATGAGGAGTAGAATAATATCTATACCTTGCATCAGCTTACAGTGTTATCTGTACATTTCATGCTTCCTTTAAACTAGAACAGAAAACGAAGAGGGCACGCTTTTTCTCTTCTCATTAACATGCTATGGATGATGATTTTTAAACACAGCTTACCAGGCATCTTTCCCTCACTCTCTGCTTCTCTCTATCCATTTCTTTTTTGCCATGCTGTTGTACTTACTGTGTTTCTACCAGCTCTGCACATTGATTCTGCTTTATCACCAATGGCACCCCTTGCAATAAGCCTACAAGAATACAAATGAGTTTCGGTTGGCAAAGGATGTGCTGCTGATTAATATGCCCCTCATGAGGATGTGATGAAAATCCACATGTATATGTCTTATATGATCATTACTGAAATGGTGATGAAGCACAGGCTGTTTTTGTAAATCTTGAAACACTATTTTTACATTTAACTGCACTTTGTTTTTACCCTTCATGCACACTAAGCGCTAGTGTTCAGCATTTAAAGGCATGTTAGGTAGACACTTATCAGGTAAATGTTCTTAATTTGAAGGCACGTCAAAATTTATCATTTGCACTTCAAATAGAGGTCTGATAATCCGTGCACATGTATTAGCTGTTGCTATGCATGGAAAAATTAGATTTTTTTTTTTCTGCATTTGGGCCTTTTATCAACATGCGTTGCATGGATTGTAGCTTATCGCTCCCTGTTGGCTAGGCATACTCTTGTCAGTACAAGTGAATATACCTTTGCGGATGGAAGAACTTTTAAATTCGTATGTGTGATCACTATTACTTTCCTGAACAATAGGAGAAAAGTCTCCGTTTTCAAAAATCCCTGTGTTTATGTGGACTTAGATACTTAGCCTGAGAGAAGACCTCGGGCAGGAGTGTTTGTCCTCTTATCGGAAGATTGGGGTTTAGATCCCAGACCGCTGCATTCTACATGTCTAAGTGTCCTTGAGCAAGATTCTGAGCCCCAACTTTCTCAGTATTTGGCTCAAGGACACTTAGACATGTACAGTGAAGTCCACTTCTCATCAGGGTTGGGTCAACTGCAGATACCATATTTCGCTATGTTGCACAATTCAACAATTTTATGTAACAATGAAGGGCTTAGCTTCTTCTGCTTCTTCTTCTGCTTCTTCTTCTCTCCTCATGGAACTTACATGTACACACGCCTTCCTTTAATTCTTTGTATTATAGTGAGATTTATCAGTGTAGAAATGAACTGCATTTTCTCATTTTGGTAATGAAAAAAAATATTATAAAGATCATTGCACATTTTTTATAGATAACAAAACTCAAATAATGTATTTTTCGATTCTTCATTTTTCAAATTTGAAAAAATGCAGTTATGGATAATGAATGAATGAATTAAAATTATTTCTGACCACAAATTGAATGATGGCAACAACAAAAAAATCAGTGCTATGGAGAACGCTGTTCTGGTGCCTGTTTCTTTTCTCCAGTTTTTTTTATAATCATGAGTTAATAAAGAAATAAATTCTGTCACGCCACCATTTGCTATCAAAGTAACCGCTTACACATATTCAAATAATTCCTAATATACCTATATATCTATTCTTTTAACCTGTGTGCAATGCAGGAAGAGAGCTGTAGGAAACTGTTGGGGTGAATTGAACAACTATTATATTGTCACTTTGATGTTAAACTCGGGGCCACCGGTATAAATGGCCTTAGGCACCACACAGACCCTTGGATTAGTCTGCCACATGCAAACACAATCAGCAGGTTCTGCAGGTGCAAGCATGTCTTTGTTGCTTCATTAGTGACTCCTGCTTTTCGCTCTGTTGGAGGTGGGCTGGGGCTCTTGGAGTGAGGCTGCAGATGTGTTGGCAGTCACTAATGTTAGCGAGGACAGTGACCACCGTGCAAGGAGAAGCCACCATTTAGTAAATGTTTGACAAAAAAAAATGAAGGTTTAGTCCTTGCAGCCACTTATAAGACCATCTTTTCACAATCGCTCTCAGCTAGAAGGGCTGAGAGGATTATTTAGTCAATCAACAATTATTGATGCATAGTTTAAAATCGTTTCTAAACTCAAAATATCATTCTCTAGTTCAGGTTTTTTGAATGTGATAGGATATTTACAATCTCGAGAAATAGTGATTTGCATCGCTCACTTTTCTGAAATCTTATTTACCAAACTCTCTGAATTGAAAAATACTGTATATAGATCAATCAGTGGCAAAATGAATGATAATAATGGACAAATAACTAACAATTCTGGAATAAATAAATCATAACCGCATTTCAAAAGAATAGTCAGAGCATGTTTGAAGCTGATATTTGCCTTCCTGTGAAGGGAAAAGGCTTTAGCAGTGCCCTTGACTTGCTTTGGTTTTCCACTGAATAAAGGCATCATTTCAAGAGAATCACGTAGCCATAACAACCATCTCAGGTACATTATATTTTGTCAGCTGCAGTTGTTGAAAGTGAAGTAGAGGCTTATTCTCCCTGGAGAATAGCCACATCAGTCAAACATTAGTTGTATGTCTTTCATTTTTTTCCGTAATAGCCCTGTTTCCTGTCGTGGCGTCCAGATCAGATTAGTGATTGAAAGCTAAAGAACAGTGCCACAACTCCATGTAAGCCACTTAGGTTCCCGCCGTGATAAAAGTCACCTCTAAACCTGCTCATAGTATAACGTGCATCATCAATAAACATGCTTGTACAGTACAGATATCCCATAACTGCTGTGTATATTATGTGCCACATTGGTTTCTCCTGATCTGACTATAAATAATACCCGATATGCAGACATAGATATTCAGCATATTGCTTTCCCTCCTGTAGGTACAGTTGTTGTTTGATACATACGGGTAATTACCTGTCATTGGTGTTATGGCTTGATTAGAATATTAAACTTCCATACTTTAAGTATTAATATTGACATATCCAACACATTGTTCACTTTATATTGTATATAATTATGAAACAGTGTCTCCCCAAATGAGTCAAGGGGGGATCAGCCTCCAAAACACAGACTCACCCAGAGGGAGTCTGACTTGAGACATTATATCACTACATAGCAAACTGTAGTTTCTGCAAAGTTAATGTTCAAAATTTCATCTATTTGTCCTTATGTACTTGTGTGACCAGAGATAAGGGCATTCTGGCAATGAAAGGGCCTGGTCTTGCTCTGCCATGATGCTTCTATTGCTCCTGGTGCCTGTTTGCTCCCAGGGCCAAAAACAATATGCTGTAAATTGCGCCACGGCCTCTTCAGGTTGATATGCGGCCTGTGAACGTGATGTGATTGGGTATCGATTCACTCCACAATGGTAAAATTGCCTGCCTCATGGCCCTAGACACCGATAGTGACAGCTTCAGTACAGGAACGGAGAAGCGACATGGTTTGGGTTTGTGTCCTGGAGAGGATACTTTCTCTCTAGTTTCTGATCATCACCCGCTCCTCCTCCTCCTCCTCCTCCTCCTCCTCCTCCTCCTCCTCACAAATTAAAATGACAGGGCCTCCCTGTTGTGTTGCATTAAAGTATCATAGCTACATCAATAGCAGTCTAGTGTCCCAGGAAGCTAGATTGCCTGTTGTTGTTGAAATTTTGCAAGCCATTGCGAAAACACTAAAAAAGCAAGCAAAACATCTTTTTTTAATTAAAATGCCAGTGGTATTTGGACACGGACAGTTTTTTAATCCGTTCAAGTTTTAACATTTGTGACACTGAACAAAGATTGGCTGGCTTTCTGCTATTCATTCGAAAGCAGTGGTGACACAATACAGTCAATCTGCATTCTGTATGATTAAAACCTGCACTGGTTCCTGTTGGAAGATGAATAATGCAAGAGAAATTGCATGTGTAATGAATAAATGGCAAATAATCCCACCACAATTAACTCCCCTACATAAACTATGCAAACCATTCACGTGCCATCTTCAAGGAGAAGATGTCCATCTCAGGTAAATTCAGCAGCCAGATGTTTCAGGTTCAGTTGAACATCTCTCAATTCTATAATATGCTATCATAGGATTTTTAGAAAACTTACCAAAATTGGGGTTATTTAATACTAAACTATTAAGGAAATAAATATAATTCAGTGTTAAATTGGCAGTAAACCTATACATTTTCTGTAGTCAAAAAATATCTATTATTGTGAACATTTGGCCTCATTCACCAGTATATTATGTGGTATTCTAATTATTTTCTTTATTATCTGTCTTAAGAAGATTCTAAAGTGAAAATCTACGTCAGATTCATGAAGCCTTTGTAAACCGCAAAATTGTTCGCACTTGTATTCTTAACTTTGTGAATCCTATTTTCCCTGCCAATGCCCATAAAAGGTCATTAGGCTACAGGTCTGTGTGCAACACTCACACAACTGCCACAATTATTGCGGAGAAGAACAACGAAGAAAATGCCAAAGAGAAAATGTAAAGACAGTGCAGCTCTGAATTCCAAACCTAAAAAAAGGTCAGCAGTTCTGAAGTGGAGATATTGCTGTAGGAGGTGGACAGCAAGCGGGCTGTCTCATTTAGTAGTGTCAGTAGCCGTTATAAAATAACACAAAAAAGATGCAGGGGATGCTGTTAAAGTGAATGTTGTATCTGGAGGGGGTCACACAACAGCAGGAGTGGAAAAAAAGGGGTTTGATCTCAAATCTGAGGTTTAAAAACATCTAGCGAAACACAGAACTAAGCCAGCGCCTTACTGTAGCAGCGCACTACTCAAGATACGCGTTGAAGCGCTACCTGATCATGTGAGAGTCTGTGACGCCTAAGTTCAAATTGAGAATGACATTCAGTTAAATGACATTCTCATCCGTTGCAACGTGAACAAGTTTGCAGGAAACTATAAACGGGACAGTACTGCAGCCTTTTATGCCCTTTATGCAATGTCCTTTCATTTATGTTTGCAAGACGTTGGTAAAAAATGCTAATGATCAGAGATGGGTTGGACTTTGTAAAGAAAATTAAATGTCCCATAGTTATAATAATCTATACACAAAGTTCTTCACGGAGGCAGAGAATGACCTAATGATGCTCCTGTGTTGCCGAGGCAGCAGAAACTGCTTTGAAAACTAAAAGCTGTATGGCATGCTCACACATACCTGAGCTAAGCAGATCATTGAAACCGTACTTTGATGTTTCTAGATCAACTAGATTGTCCAAAGAGACCTACATGGGGCGGCTTGCCCGGAGCGGCAGATTTATCTGAGAGGGAAGGGGGGATCAGACCCGCCCGACCAATTAGAAGTCTCTTCCAAAGGCTAAAAATGTATGTGGGCGATCGGTAACCAACATGGTGCATAATGAACTTCATATTCAGATACGTTTTTAAGGCAGGCATTTGACCAATAGTCAATAATTAAATCATTTAAATGTTTATTTGCAAACTTTCATTGCTCACTTTCCTGTACTGCAATTATTTTATACACTACTCTAAGGATAGGCATATTTATTTTTCACATTATATATTTCATTTATATAGTGCCAATGCACAACACATGTTGTCTCGAGGTGCTATTCCAAAATGAGCAGGTCCAGACGGAACTCTACACAGACCCAACCAATTCCTTCATGGCCTAGCACTTGTTGACAGTGGCGAGAAAAAGCTGATTTTAAATCTTTAGAAACCTCGAGCAGATCCCGATTCAGGATAGACGGCCTACTGCCATGACTTGATGGGTTGGAAGAGGGATCAGGAATAGATAGAGGGAGGAAGAGAGAGACAGGGGAGGGAGGGGAGATGGTGAGGAATGTTGATAGAGGGGGAGTAAGCGAGGGAGTTGACTTTCAACTTTATTTAGCGAACAGTGAACTCAAACAGTGCAACGAAAGCCGGTGTGTTTACATGCTAGGTGAGCAATTAACGCAAAGAGACAACAATGATACCAGGCTCCACCCATTAATCCACTTTCTTCTGCCTGTCAAGGAGTCGGGCCCTGGCGGCAGCAGGACAATAAGAGCACCCCAAAAAAACATTCCTCTTCCCTATAATACTCTTCATCTCATCCCAGGGATCCCTGGATAATAATAATAATAGTAATAACTTCTGGGAAAATACTTAACTATAATAAATATATCTTTTTTCATGTCTGTTGTAGATGAGGAGGAGAATGTAACCTTTGGTTTTGTTGTACTGCTCTAAAGAGAGAGCTTTAAAGGAAGCGGCTCAGCCAGCTGCATATGATAATATCCACAGTCCATCAAATGAAAATCAACAACCACATGGACCGTGTGAATTACTCCTTTTCCTAATGAGACTTGTTGACACGGCAGAGGCAAAAAAAATGTGAGGAAAAACGTGAAACCCTTTACCAGAGGTTTATAGTCATTATTTGTTTTGGGTCAGGCTCATCATAAATATATCTACAGTTAAATATACATTTTATCCATCTCGTTTACATTAAAAAATTACAGATTTAAATACAAACCCCCATATGATGATGATTTAATTCAACGTATTTACATTTTGATAATGTTGCTTTCAAATTCTTTCTGTCAGGCAACTGCTGAAATCCTCCTCTTTCATCCTTTCCCTTCGGATATATGGGGTGGAGGTCCAAAGCAGAAGGCAGTTTCCTTGATACACAACAAGACAAAGCGTGCTTTAGGGAAGTGGGAGGGCATCTGTAGTTGATATATGTGTGTTTTGCTTCATAGAAGAGAAGAATGATGAATGGATGAAATCCACAGCCAGTGTAATGGCACCCTTATGTACCATGGCACAGGGAAAGGGGTGCACTTGAGAGAATACAATTCATCCTCTTCAATCAGGACTACCTAAAAGAATTCCTGACAATATATCCTTGTTGTTTTTTATGATAAGCCGTATGCTAGAGGATTGGGGTGTGGAGTATGTGAAGAGTGAGGTTGTGGCCATCAGGGGTGTGTGGAGGGCATCAAATGAGGTGTCAGGAAAGGATTTTTTTCTGTTGAAGAACTGAAGAAATAAAGAAATCTGTTTACCTAACCACAAATCCCTTTAATAAAAGAGGCCGCCATGGGTGAAAGTCACAGAGGAGTAGGGTTTTCACAACAAGACACCGTTAATGGAGCAGCCTTTGAAATACAACAACATGAGTAGTTTCAAATGTTGTTTTATTCCACTTTACGTTACCAACAGTGACATGGACGCAGCATTTGTGCCACATCTTAAGATCCTTTGTGGTGTTTCTAAAGGAAACAGTGCCCTGTGTTTTTTGTGTAGGTTAGTGTGTGGACGTCAAGTTGTAATACTGGGTATTTGTTCATGTATTTCCAGCCTCTCAGTCTTTTTATGTGTTTGTAGTTATCCTGTCAGGTCATTTGTTGCTGGAGCTGTTAATTCCCTCCAGTCCTCTGATCCTGTTGTGCTCTCATTTGCTGATATACTCACTCCATCATTAGTCTATATGCCCACTCTGCATGTTGTTGAGAAATATTGACATTGTCAATACGCTGCTCAGTGGTTTTGAACGTAAGCCATGCTTTTACATATCAAGTGTCAAACACAAAGGTTAGATTCATCAACATATTCACACCTCAGTGATATGGCAATTGTGCTCCCCGTGGACATAGATTGGGAAAAGAGGCACTTAGAGGGGAGAGGAGACAGTGAGCAGCACAATGCTGGAGCTGACCCAGTCATTTTGATGCATACTCTGCACAGAAATATTGACCAGCTCTTTAGTCTGACTCCCTCAAGACTGGGTAATTGTCTGTCTGTGTTTCTATTGTTTAAACTAACTACATTTTGGCAGTGCTCCTCCTCAAGTCTACAATGGAAACAATGGCAGGACAATGATGGGAGATGGTGTTCGCACTGATCAAAGGAAGTAGCTTCACGGATCAATATCTTTCCATTCAACATTGTACATTCTGAGGATGGACATTATATTCCTCTAGCAGCCCATTTTGGACTGGATCCGTTTGTTACCGTGGAAGCAGAGAATATGGAATAATGTGTACTTTTTCTACCTTTGTGGCATAGTATGACATTTTTAGGATATATGTTTATTACCTTTTTTGCAAAGAGTTGATGATAAACTGACCAGTTTTGTTTCTATAGATAGCGGATAAGATTAGCTTGAGCTGGCTGCCAGAGATATTTATCATTAGGATTTCATAGATTCTTATACTGATACTGCGTATTGAAACAATACCCCCATCAATACTTGTCACCATTTTGTGGTTCACAATAAAAAGAAATGACATGAGTGAATATGAAAAACTTGAAACTTCAAGAAACACATCAACTTTGGTCAACTTTGGTCCAGGTATGATGAGATCCACTTGTTAGGGTTAGGGTCTATGGTAGCTTTATTCCAAAAGGCAGAATTTGAAAATATGTAGATTACTAAAATAAACCTTGTGATGACATACTTTGTAAATATCAGAAAATAACCTTGTTGCCCTAATTGATTACAGGCACTTGATGAGACAGGCTGTCAGAAAATGAAAGTTAAGTCAAACAAGTGTCGCCGTAAATCCTACCAGGCTGCTTAACAGTTGCATCATTTATACTTCTGTCGGTGTTTAAAATAAACCCTGTACTTTGACGCGTGTCATTGGTCAAGCTCCCTATACTTAAAGCTTTGAGGAAGATAGTTACTAGTTAATGTCCGCTACTTATCCATCCATTTCTTCCGATTCATCAAGTGCTGTATTTTGTGTTTCATGACATTTTTGGTGTAACCTCTTTTACACGCAACAGTCTTTTTGAACATATTGCATTTGGATTAATATTTGTTTGATTTTTTAGTGTGCTGACACCGTAATACCTTTGTCTCACATAATGACAGAAGCTGACAGCCCAGATTCATGACATTTAAAACTCATGCATCCATCACGTGGAGTAGACCTCCCCTCCTGTCCCCCACTGATGTAATTAAGCACCAATCATTTAGAAGTGCCAGCAATGTAAGAATGAATTAATGTTTCATAAATACAAATAGCAACAACTTTGTTGATACCTGTCTTCTACCACCTCTTCAGCTGAATTATTATTATTATTATTATTATTATTATTACAACGTCTAGGGATCTGTAAGTAAAACTAAGAAACCAAGGTCATTTGATGATTGTGATTGTGAAGTAGATAGACTGTGGACCCAATCGGAGACACCAGGTGGAGGCAGAGCAGGTGAAGTTCAAGGATTTAATTACAAAATAAAGGATTCCCAAATTCTGAGTGAGGCAGGCAGGGGTCAAAACTGTTAGAGCTGTCCTAAAGGAAAATAATCTAGAAAACAAAAGACGAGGGCAAAGTCCAAGTAAGTAGAGTCACGATCCAGAAAAATCCCAAAAAACCCACACTGCGACACGTACACAGGAAAGACCAGGGAAATGGATGTAATGTGTGACATCCACCTTACGAACAAGAACAATCTGGCCATGAGAAAAGCAAAGCAAAGACTAAATAAATGTAATGAGACACAGCTGGAGGGAGAACACAGGTGGATATGATGGACAAAACACACAATAAGGAAAGGTAAAAGAAACACACAAAGATAAGGAAATATGGAACAGGGGAATGATGAGTTCACTGGGAGAGGGAGAGTGCAGGAACTGGGAACAGACGATAAGACAGAACAAACTAGTGAGGCAAAAGAGATAATAAACAGTTACAGGAAATGTGAAGGTAAATGAACAACATGGAGATACACACTTTCAAAATAAATCAGGTAGCAACAATAATGGTCAACCTTCAAAGTAAAATGATTGAACTAATACGTAATAAACAATGAAATAACTGTAAGTAAGAAATAACTGAACAAGTCAGACACATGGAAGAGAGAACGTCGAGAGACTCGCAATGAATGAGGAAATGTTTTTAGGTTTATTGCTGTTACTTTTAGTCACGTTTTTAAATTCCTTCATCATGTCTGAATCTCTCCCAGGGGTCAGAAACGAGAAGAAACCTATTAAAACATAATGTTAACTGAATTAGTGTACAGATTTCCATTGGCTTGAATAATTGGTTTAGAATTATTGGTATAATTGAAGTACACAATTCAACAAAATATATAAAGTGTGAAAGAGACAGTTTGTGGTTTTTACATTGGTGGTACAACTTTTTATCAGTGTGTAGTGATTAAGAAGGATGAGCTGAGAACATTGTGAAAAAAGGTGAGCAGTTAAGTCTGCTGCTTCAGGTCACTGCTCGTCTCAAACTTTTATTAGTTCAATTTTATTGCACAGCGGATGATGTTGCAATTGATTCACTAAGGATGCAATTAACACTCATATCGACAGCCTTACTTTACAAATCAGCAGCACGTTCATAATTGTCCAGACGGTACCAAATATCACCAAGCAACCGTACACTTATACACTTTAAGCTAAACACACAGTGAGTCATGGTTGTGTTTATGACCTCAGTGGATATCACTCTGTAAATTCTCACAGTGATTCAGACGGTTGATCTTGAGCAAAGTAAAACTTTTGTTGATATTTAATCAACAATTAGCAAAACAAAAGGATAGGGAGATACTGTTTTACAGACTGACTAATTTTGGATGTTGTTTTGATTTGTTTATTCTCAAATGGGTTTAAACAAAATGAATAAAATACTGTTTGCCTCAAAAAGTAATACAAAAAATAAATAATGTAGGACGCAAACTAAATAATTCATTCACACTAAAACAATGATCTACGATATGAATATTACTTTTACTGAAATATGACTATATTTAACAGAAAGAAAGAATGAACGAATCCTTAAGGTTCAAAACAGAAATCAAGCCAATACCCTGTACAGTCAGCTTAACAAAACAAAACAAAACACAAGGGAACACAAAAATCCAAAAGAGGGATTACGAGAATACATCATCCTTAAGGGGAAAGCGGTGACATTAGAAAAAATAACTACATGTTTAGTTAGTATTTCATCTACAGTATTAGTGCCTTAAATTTTGCCTACTTTATTTTCTCTCTCTTTTGCTGGAAGAGTGCCGAGTCACAATACAGGGAGGAAGAAGAAACAGAAACGAAGGCAGCCGAGAAAATCTCAACTCACAGTCACAACTAATGATAAATAAGCACATCACACATTGACTTAAAGAAGATTATTACAAAACGGCGATAAAATATGGCGCTCCCTGTAACAAATCCTCTCGTACTGTATGAGAAAAAGGAACTCACATATGTTGTCGCGGTTTCTTTGAGTGTCTCTGTTTTCATTCACAATGTATGCAAAATGCCGGGTGAACTTGCTGTAATAAAATGGGTGTTAATGTACAAGCATTCTGTTTGTCTGCCTTTATTCATGCTATAGAGGTATCTAAACCAGATCTGAAAGCAGACATTTTCGATTTGTCAATGCAAAATATTGCAATGCTGATATTTTGATGACTTGCATCCAATTTGGAATTAGCATATCCCAGTGAAGTGTACTGTAATTTGTCTTTGATGATTGGTTTGCCTGTAATAGATGAGGGGATTGCAAGATCTCCCCACTGCCCTGGCTCTCTTTCTTCTTCCCTCTGCTGGAGAGGCACACAGAATCTTTGAAATGTGCTTTGACCATCAGAGCAGTCAGAAAGCACAAATATTTTACTGACCTGAAATGAAAGGGATTAGGTGAACAAAAACCATCTGCAAAAGGGTATCTCGATTTACAGGTGATGTTTCTTTTCTTCTTTTGTTTTCTTCTCCGTCCTTTAAAAATTGGAGACTTGGATATAATCACAAGACGTATTCCAAAGCGTAAAGCCCAGGGCTTTGAAGATTTTCAAATGTTTTGTTGGGAGAAGAGAGATAGCGGAACAGCAGGCCTGCATTCGGAGCACCCATGAATTCCTCTCATCACCCGCCTTCTATCTAATGTCCCTTCAGTCGTGTAAAATCGGGCTTTTACCACAAATACAAATAGAAATTCTAGAGAATGAATAAGTAGAAGACAGAGACCAGGGAAATAATACTGTTAGAATATCACAACCAAAAGCTTTATAGATTTATTTTTATTTTATTGTGGTAATGGTTGGTAAAAAGATCTGCAATTATTTGGACTATTTGGCGTAATAAGGGTGCAAACATTTATCTTGTGTGTCCATGAAGTTCTAATGTGCATTCTGCCGGCGAGAATAGGAAGAATTAATATAGTTTTTTTTTTTCTACAGAAAGCACCGCTAGTTTGGTTGATGGCAATTAGCAGCTAATACCTGTGAGATTTTCTGTCTACTCAAACGTTTACTGTTTTTTCTCCCCACAATGATCAGACAATTAATGATGGGTGGAGAACACTGGCAGGACCATGGTTTATTCGAGGCTCTGTCACAGAAGCGGGCAATACCATGAGGTGGCTGTTGTTGTTTTCTGGTTCAACGTGACAGGTAGATTAAGATGGTTACATTTGCTCGGCGTGCTTTATCTTAGGCAGCGGAACTAATCACACACACGCGCAGAATCCTTCCAAAGCTTCCCACTAACCCTTGGGCTTTAATTTTTTTCTATTTCATATGTCTTATTTTCTGTTTCACAGCACTGCAGAAGAATCTACAAAATGCCTTCATTTGAGCATTGGTGCATGATCTTTTTGAAGTGCTAGACACTAATAAAACCCAGGATTGTTGTGAAAGGTACTTCCCGTCTTGTTTAATTGCTGGTAGGTTGCCTCAGGGCTGAATGTGTACTGAATGTTGTCTTACATCTAATGTTGTTTGGATTTCATGCTCAGGCTGAGTAAAGGGCCTGACTGCACATTTCTTTTTCTTTGTAAGACAATTTATATCGTGTCTTGTTTTCGCTCTAAATGTGACATCTGGCCCCTTGGATACTCCTCAGTGGATCTCCGGGTTTGGGTTTTACTAGCGGAGAAGTACAGTTTCTTGGACTACAATTAAAAATGAGTCATCAGCCTATTATGCTGAAGATGAGATGGTGTTTTAGTGGGTGTTTTATTGGGCTCCGTTGTAAAATTTGCAGTTCTGTGTTATTACATCTTTTGCATGCAGGTATGTAACCGGACGTGGACAATAACTACAATAACTTAAATATGTCAGAGCCTTTGTGTCCACTGGTGTAAAACATGAACCACATGCTATGCTATATGTATGTGGAGATGCATTTTTGCTGACCCCTGTGGTCACTGATAACACATGGATCATATCAACAATGGTGTAACAGTGAAACACTATATACTCTATGAGACGTTTGTTTGAGATAATGTACTGGAAAGCCCCAAAGAAGCACATTTAAAAATTCTTATCCACTTCTCACAAACAATATCAAGTAATAAAAGTGAAACATTTTCTATTCAACTTAAGTACATGAATCCTTCCTGCTTAAACTACAGAGGAATTTGTGTAGCTTTTCATTATTTTGTCTTCAGTATGTGGAGCCTCACAAACTGTTTTTCTAAGCAGGTGTAGGATTCTTTCCTTGGGGTTGGGGGTTGGAGAATAATCTAACTCACAGTTTGTCTCCATGCGAGCAAACTCAGAATTTTCTATGTGTATAGGGAATGCGTGAAACACGAAGCATGAGTGATGTGTTAGTATTGTATTGGTGTCTTGCCTAGTCTACCTAATTTTGCTGAGAGGTTTTGAAATGAGGAAACACTTAATTTATGGTCTCGACGCTGTAATAGGATGATAAAAAGATGCCTTGTATTGTTTTAAAGTGCTGCAATAAGTGCGTCTGTGATTCACTAAAGCCTGAAATAGCCCTGCGCCACTTAAGGAAACGGAGCTTCCCTGGTTTCTGCACTGCTGTGAATCAGTGCTTACTACAGCAGTGTGTCACATTTATGTTGGAGAGCTACATATTGTCAAGTAGACATAGGACTTAAACAGCACTTACAGTAAAGTGTACTTACATCAACTCCTTGTTTATTTCTTCCAGAGACATCCACGCAGACGCCTTAATGGTTTCCGCGTTTATATTGAACTTGACCCCTGACCCCTGACCTCCTGCATAAGCTTGGTAATCATTTCATTTTTTATTTGGTGCATTATTATTGATTTGACCCTTTTGACATTATCTATCATTATCTCAATTCTGTCTTCTCGTCTTATTTTCCTTTCCTTTCCTTTCCGTGAATTGTTTCCTAATAAGTCCTTGCATTCTGTTGAATTTATCTTTCCTTTTCCATTCCAACCTTATCTCTTGTTTTGCTCTGTTACTTCCCCTGTCCTCGAACGTTACACAAATATATTGTCAGTTGTTTTTGCTAACATCTTTAATTCCTCTTTTATATTCTCATCATCTCTGTGTGGGAAACTATTCATCCATATATTCTTTTCTATTACCCAGGATTTCAACTCATTATTTCATACATTGTGTACTGCAGTAAGTCTCTGTCACTATCTCTCTCTTCCTCCCATACATGTGTGGGTGGAGGTAATGTTTGAAAGTGACAACACAAGGAAATTTAATACAGAGCGAGGAAGTGTAGCGCAGCTATGTATTGCAGTGTTAGACCCTTTGTGTGTCTTATGCTATTATTTCCTGAAATATTAGCCCAACACCCACCAGGGAGACAATTCTCAAAGAAATGCATCACTCATTTTTGCCTTATTTATTCCAAAAAAAACCTGACCCCCCCCCCCCCCCCCCCCCCCCCCCCCCCCCCCCCCCCCCCAGACGGTAAGCATTTAACAGCAGCAATTGGCCAGAGAGCCCATGGAGTGGTGAGACCTGGGGTGGATGTTTGGAGCGCTGGCAGCAGGAGGGAGAAGGAAGTTACAAGGTTGCAACCCAAAGCAGTAGACTTGCTTGTCTCAGCAGAGTAAACATCACCCCTCGTCTGCACACAGTAATGACTAACGGAGGAGGACGTGCACAGAAACGTTATCAGGACTGCTGCCTTGTCCTGCCAGTTCCCACGCATGCCATTCCCATAATTTCCCCAGTCTTTGCATTCTTAAAGCCAAGCAGAGAGAGAGCGACCACACCTCTATGCTCTCCCCACGGTACCGTAGCCAAGTTCTAAGAACAAGCTGCCTCTATTAAAAACAAAAAGGGAAAAAAAGTATATAGTAAAGTCTCATGTTTCGTTGTAATTTATTTATAATGAGATACAGTTTTCATATTCAGATGCACTGACCATCACACTGAGTTATCAGACTCCAATCAGCAGCAGTGGAAATGCAGCATAACAACAGGAAATTGTGAGTGATTGGGAGCATCTTGAGATCTGACCCCCAGTTGTTTGACTGATTTTCTTTTAATTGCTTGTCGTCTCTCACTTGACACCATCAAAGCCTCAGGCTGGAAGGTATGGCAGATGAAATGGTTCTGTAATATCATCAGATTGATAAGACACACGTTAGAGACATTTTAAAATGTGATTGGAATCAGAAATTCCCGGGTTTATTGTACTAATTTTAATGAAGAAATATGAGCATACATTGGATTGCATTAATTGCATTGGATTTCTATTTGTTTGTTTTTTGACTCTCAACTCAGCGAAACAGGCCTGTGTGAAATATATTCAATAAGTTTACACCCAAGTTTAGATTATGTTAAGCATGTGTGAAACACAAAACAATTACAACGATGAATTAAAATGTCAGAAATTCATTTATGGGCTTAAGCGTATGGTTATATCTTTAGTTTTCTTCTCGGGTACATCTTCAGCAGGTCTTTTAGCGGCGTGCGGCAAATGTAGTATATTAGAACCATCTGTTTTTCTTAACGTTAACTTCAGCTCCAACTTTAACTTAATTGTGCCCAAAGGGGAATAAGAATGCTCAAAGACTCAAACATTGGAGAATATATAGAACATAATAAAATACATAAAGCACATGTAGGACATATGCTCGAACCTGAGACGTGACAAAGGCGTTCCTGCTTCATTATTTAGACGAAGATCGTCAAACACTCAAAGATAAGAACAACAAGAAAAGTACTTCTTCAACATATTTGTTCACACTGCAAAAACAGTCAGAACTAGGCTAGAAAGAAGCCAAATATTCTTTGATTAAGGATAATCAAATTGACTTGATATTGGCAAAAAGATCTGCCAATGAGGTAGGAAAATTTTGCTTGGCTTGTTTTCTTGGAACAAACATTAACATCTAGCCTCGTGAAAAGCCACGATGGGCCTTAAATTAAACAGAACAGCTCAAATTTAATATTATAACCTTTATTAACCCTTTAATGCCCCTGCCAAGAAAAAAATATCTGTGGAGAAATGTATTTAAAATTACTTTCCACCGTCATTTCTTTCAAAATGTAATTAGATTTACCATTAACATCGTAAAGCACGTTGTTAAAGGGTAAAAAAAAAAAAAAAAAATCAGACTTAATGAAATTATTTAATGATGGAGTTTTGTATTCTTTGAAAATAGTTCATTTTAATTTGTTTAGTTCAATCTATTTGACCCTAATTAGACTTTTTTTGGTTGGATCATATTAAATGATTCTGTTTATTAATCACTGCATGCTTTAAGACGCCAAAGAAAAATCCCACTTATCAAATAGGACATTCTCAATAGCGATGGATAATGCCTCCTCCTTGGTGGCCCCTTTCACACGTGCTGTCCCTCAGGGCTCCAACCTTGGCCCCTGTCTATTTAGTATGTACTTGCTGCCACTGGGTCACATCACAAACCAGTTCAGTCACATTTTTCAATAAGAAATAGCAACTCAAAATGAGCTCAACCAAAAGGTTGAGCAAGATATTAAGGGGTTTAATCACATTTTTAGGGAGTGAACATATTAAAAATATTTCTCTGCATGTGATCCATGCCTGAGGAGCAGTGGGCAGCCCTGGGGAGCATGTATTGGGGTTCAATGCTTTTGCTCAAGGACCCTTTAACATGTAGACTGCTGGACATAAACCACCCACCCAAGTTTTGCTTAGTAGAAGCAATGGAAAGTTATTTAAGTTTTTAAGTAACTTAAAATTTGTATTCTAGTCCCTTCATTGAGCGGATTTTTGGAATCAAAACCTTAATCCAAGATTAATATGTAAGAGAAGAAAGCATCTCATAAAGGAAGATTTCTTTAAGTAGAACGTCCTTATTCTTATAATAAGGAAATATAATCCTGTTATTATATATCCTGCTAGGATGTTATGCAAACCAACTTTGTAAGTTGACACTGGTTAAAACCGGCTCAATATTAACTACACTGCCGTCATAATATCATTTGCTAGAAAATAATGAACGCAAAAGCCGCTTCCTAAAGTGCCTTTAATTAAGGACTCAGTCTGCAGTTCAGAATATATTGTTGTACACAAACACTGACAAAGTTCAGTTGGGTGGCCTTTTATTTATCTGGCTTTTAGAATTTAGTGAAGAAACGCTGCTCAACCAAAATATCCTGTTTTTTCTTTTCGCATACTGCGGGTAGACTTACTTCTGGAGTGGGGTATTTGTAAAATGTAGACATTCAGACAGCCCTTAAATTGTGTCTAAGGAGTAAAAGTCCGTTGAGTTGCTTTTTGGCTCAAGGTTTCATGAAAGTAAAAAATCATCCATGAGAGTGACGGTATGTGTTGGGTTTGGCACTGAAGAAGGCTGGATTCATTAGCCAGCTGTATGAAAGGTAGCGACTGGAAAAGGTTGAGGACATATTTGTAATCCAGAGAGTGACAGAGCCTTGAAATTTGCATGTTGAGGAGAGGCTGATACTTCCTGAGTTTTTGCTATGCTTGGTGATGTGCGAGACAGAGCGTGCAGAAGATTATTGTTAGCATACTGAGAAAAGATCATGAATTGCAATGATTCCCCAAAGCGCCGGCAGAAGATTTACCGAGACTATGCCTTCTCTATCTATGTATGTCACTACAGAGCGCTGTCAGCGCAGACGGCTCTACGTAGAGGGGAATTGATGGTGTCCCCCAGTGCACTGATTCAACATCTGATAATGAGGAAGAAATGCTTTTCCTGTTAAAACCATGAGCAATGTTTGAGGAGGAAAATAGCAGACATCCAAGCTTTGCAAACCATGCAACAAGCTGAAGAAGAAAAAGATTACAGTGAAAAATTTCCTTTTGAGCCTGTTTAATATGTGTTAAGGCGTAGCTCGGGAGACCTCGCAGCTCCAGTAATTTCAACACATCAAAGACAAGCCTCCTCCCCAAACTGGTATTTTCTTAAGAAGGTCTCATCATATCCAATCACAAATTCACCAAAGCATCTTGTAGGAATACCTCTAACCATGTAATTTTGCTCATTAAAAGCAGACTAATACGGGTCGGTCAGCACCACAACTAAGTGCTGTATTGTGATTGCAATTGAAGCTGCTAATCCTAGTCCCTCTCCGGCCTGTTTTGTTAACACCGCCGCTGTATTTCACCGCCTGATTAGATGTCACTCAATTAAAAGCACATCTCTGAAGGGAGAGCGACCACCGCCGTTGCTGTAGAAGCTGCGGGGAAAGTAGCAGAGCTGCCTGATTTGTTTCCTAAAGCAAGAAACAGAGAACCAAAACTTCCACACACAATCTACGAGCGCTATGTGGCTGACTTTTTTTCCCCTTTTTTTTCTTACAATGAAAAATTAAAAAGGTTCTGCCTAGTAAGTCACAGAGGACTCAATCCGTTTTATAGTCAGCTATGAGAAGCACCAGGATTAATAGACCTCTCCTAATATGCCTTGCATTGGTGGTCCCTGAACACCCTGATCAGGTAAGGCCCAGCGAAGCAAAGATCATTTATAAGTGGTTCATTATTTTACCTTCAGAATTCTCTGTCTGGCATTGATTTAATAAACACTGATGTATCTCCTTGTAGAGGAGAAGTGCCAATTTTCATTTCCCGGATTCGCTATCTTTGTTATCGCAGTTATCTGTGGACCTCTGGCATTTCAGCGGTAATGCGTTCCCAATTGTGCACGGGAACAGGCACGGGAAAGAATTGAGATTCTTCTATGGCAGATATTCCTTTTTATGTTTATTAAAAGGCTCTTAAAAGCAAATACTGTCTTTTATCTCTCTGACTCTGTGCCTGTCTGTCCAGACATGACTTTGTAAGCAACAGCTTGTTTAATAAAGTTCTGCCAAAGTGCTCTGATTACCCATGAAAGGATCCAACAGTCTGGGACATCAACAGTGAGATACAATAATTAATGATCTATCAATGTGTTCTGATGATTAATGTATTTGTTTTTGCAACTTGATGGACCCATAAACTGTGCGAAATAGACAATGAGCTTTGCCATCCTGTATTCCCCGTTGTGAGCTGAAGCACCAGCACGGAGGCGCACTATAAAAAGCACAGAGAAGTGATGAAAAGAAAACAGGCTCTTTATTATTAAGGTTAACTGCGAGGAAAGGGCCGATTCTCCTGCTCCATCATTTCTGAAACCGAGAAACGTGCTCTGAGGATTCTCCCGTGAAGTGTTAAAAGCAGTTTGTGGTCATATTAGGTGTGTATGGCTGGCACATCAAATCAAGATGAAAATGAAATGGAATGATCAATTTGCCCTGCATTAAACCCTCCTCTCCAGCGGCATTCTATTGATTTTCTTGTTTGGCTTCCTTGATAACAAGAATCATTTAAAGGTCACATTTTGATGTGTGCCAAAAAGAAAACATTCTTAATGCACTATGAGTGGCCTTTGAAGCTTATGGCTGTCAGAAAGCACAGACTGAGTCTTTGCACCTCAGACAGATCATACAGAAAACAGGGCTTACTGGCCTAAGTTGCTGTGCTTCTCCGTTGCAAGGCAGAAACCCACCTGTCCAAGTATTAATATCATCTAGATAGATAATTCTACAAATAGTTCGCATCTCCGTAAAAGATATGAATCTCCCTTAAGGTAATTGTTATGATGTATGAAATAATTTCCATCCAAGCAAACATTTTTAATTTATCAGAGGACTGCAGGCTTTTCAAATATTCACTGTCGATGCATTACTTAAAATAGCTTGATGCATGCTATCCTGATGGACATAGAAATATTGCTAATGAGCGTGCCAGACCCGTGTCGAGCTATGCCTGACACAAATATTAAGCTCTACTTTCATCTCACATGGATAGATTGATGTTGTTTTTTTTTGTTGTTTTTTTGTCTATGTCTTTCTCCTAGTTCGGAATGTCAAAGTTAGGTCACAGTGCTAGATGGCATACATATTCTGTATGAAGGCAATAAGTGCAGCAGCTTCCTCGGTTTTCACAAATCCAGAGCTGACCTTTACTTGCTCCAGCTGTAGGATATAGAGCCATGCATCATGGGCCACTGCCTCAGGCACTTAGGATTCTGGAGGGGGCATGTCTTCAGGGATATTCTGATCAAACACAGCATGCACAGTTATCAAAGCAGCTCAACTTCTGTTTCCACAGTTTGCTATAAAAAAGCCAATATTATCATTCAAATCTTTTCTGAGATCAATAGTGCTTTTTGGGAGTGAACTAAATAAAGATTTGAAATACTGGATCAGTCAATGAAATAGTTATAAATAGTGCTGAGAGGTAATTGTTTCCCTGAAAAGTTGTATGTGTATAATTCCAACACTAGGGAGAGTTTTAAGTCCAACTATTTTTGGGCCAAAATTTTGCAACTGTTGGTCCGATTTAATCCAAATTTTGTGTATACATATCCGCTAAAGGAGATCTTTCTTGTTAATGTCATTTTACTCTAATGGTTCATATTTAACTCACTAGAGTGAGTTTGTTGTGGATCAACATTTTTACTTTGTTGTCAAACATAACTTCACATTTCATTTTAGGAGTTCAATCAGGGGGATTGCCTGTACAACGCAAATAATTGGGGACTTTTTGTGGATGTATATTTGCATGGTAGGAGAGAGCAGGTCTAGTTTCATTTTAAATCATCAAAAGTTAAAATGCTACCCTTTGCAGCTGTGAACAAATTTCAGCTATTTTCATCACCAGCAGTAATACACAGCAAACAAGCCCCAGTGGGAATATTAATGCAAGACACATACCCTGATAAGCCATAGCATTAAAACCAAGGACGGTTGAAGTCAGAATAACATGGATTTTGCTGTTACAAAAGTTACCTGTGAACAGTTGATATATATCAGGCAGCAAGTGAACATTTTTTTCTTCAAAGGTGAAATGTTAGAAGCAGGGAAAATGGGAAACATACGGATATGATTAACTTTGACAAGGACCGAATTATGATCGCTAGATGATTGGGTCACAGCATATCCAAAACGGATGTTCCCAAAGTGGTCAAAGGGAGGACAAGGGGCAGTGTTATAGGCACCCTAGGGTCTCTGATGCACATGGGGAGTGAAGACTAACCATGTTATCCAATAGCACAGAAGATGTACTGTAACAGCATTTGCTGAAAAAAAACAATTTAGGCAACAAATACAATATGGGGCAGGCAGTTTTAATGTTATGGCTGATCGATGTAAGCTAGTTGTTGAGGAGCACATTTTGAACGAGTGGGCCTGGTGAAGGATATGTCCAATCACATCAGCTTTTCTCAGCTCCGTGAAAATCTGTCTAATGAGCGAGGTGGAATGACTTGGCTGATATTAGGAAGAGAAGAGAGACAGAAAAAAAATCCTGCTGTGGTAAACAAGCTAATATTATTTAAGAATTAAAATTACTGCTTTAATTGAACAATTTGGAGGAGCCAAATATTCATTCATTTATATCACTGTGTAAAAATTGCATGGTGTTCATAATTTTTTAGATTTGGCAGTGGCTCAGAACATTTAGTAAGTTAATTGGCTCAAATTGCAATTATTGTAGCTATTTAGTCAAAACAAATCATTGTGTTGATTCAGGGATTGATTATTAGATCTATTAATTATTATTATTGAATGAAATAGTGCATGCCACAGTTTTTACAGATCTCAATGTGAAACTTTTACGTAAGATAAATATAGATAAATTATTTAAAAAGTATAAATAAAAGAAAAGAAAAATATTTTTAGCTGATTATCACATATTATCCTCACAACTCTTCTAATAACTCCCCTATACAGCTGTCTGCCGTACATCTAGTTTACCAATTTATTTTTTTTATCCATCTTTATCTATTTATCTAGTTATTGCATAATTTGAATCTTTGAGCACCTTTTTCACTCTGCTTTTTTCACGTATGTTCGTTCGTATGTACATTTCATGTATTTTATGTATTGCTTGGTGGGATTCTCCCTGTAAACAAATCTACCTACCGCTACAAATGACGGAACCTGAACCTTAACCTCTACCTGTACCTGAATCAAGAGATTTTCAAATGATAAAATAAAACCCAGAAAAGCAACAAATCTTTTCAATCCAGAATCACTAACTTGAGAATACTGTCACTTCTTGACAAAATTGCTTTTGCTATTAATCAATAAAATGTCAAATCATGTTCATTCAATTAATCTACTGGCTGGTCAAACTTTACCTTTAATGGGTCGTCCAGGAAGTGAGACCTTTGCATAATTTGATCCATAACGTCCCACACCTACTAATGACATTTTCATTAATGGCGTTTTGATAAGAGCAATGCATAGCAGAGAAAGAAACACATCAAGGGTTGATATCATGTTTGTTTGTGGACCCCTGCTAAATGAAGTGAAGGACTTTTCTGTCTGCTGGTGAAAAAGTGAGCTCAGTTGAATGCCAAAGCAACCTTGGTGCCACAAGGATGAATCAATGCTCCTTCTATGCAAGAAGGAAAATAATTCATCTCCTCAGGTTGAGAAAACCATAGCAGTATAATGTAGGCTTATGAATGCTTAAGGTTTATGTAATTTGGTTCTGCTAGCTGTCTGTGGCCGTACTGGTTGTTGTAGCGGCGCCCCGTATAGACGTTGAGGAGAAGTGCCTCAGTTTAGGAGAAGAGGAGCGGCGAGCCCTTCCACTCACTGCGCCAGGGTCAATATAAAACCTCATTACTGGGGTGTCATAGAAAATTTGTGCACTTTCTGCTCCATCTAGCAGCAATTTTGCTGGATAAGCACTGCTCTCGTTTGGTCCATTTTAAGCATTTTCACTATAGAAAGGCTTGCAAACAGGAAGCCATTGCCTCCCTATGGGGGCCATGGCAACCCAAATCCCCCCAGCGCTGCCTCTGCTCTTATATGTGCAGTGTTGCAGTTATGTGTTCATACGTGTACACACAGACACTTAGACGTCTTTATCAACACTTAAACATGTCTGTGAATGTCTGCAGAACAACGCAGCTTATGAAGCGTAGAGTGTGACAGACTTATGTGCTCCATTTCCACCCCGAGTTTCTTTTTTTCTTGGTTGTACATTTTGATGACTGACAGTGATGACATGCAACTTATATGTGGAAATATAATCTTTAGTAAGCTGGTGTTTTGCTTGTTATTAAGATGACTAATATGCAAGCTCTGAGCTCAACAGCTTATTTTTCCAGTTGAAATATACATTTTACTCACATTGCCTCTTACCTCCCTGATGTCAAAAAGAACACCCCTGAGGAAAAATCGTTTCTTTGTTATCCCGGGAATGGCTGAGGTTGACATCTGCAAACATTAACATGTTGCTAGAATGTTGTTTTTCCCTCATCTGTGCAGAATATTGTTTTATGAAAGCAAACGGAATGACATGTTTATAAATATGGATGTCTGCCCCCTGGACAAGCTTCTCAGCCAGTGCCCCATTGGCCCACACATCACGTTATGGTGGAACCATGCATTTTCAGACAATCAAAGGGAAATCGTGTAGGACAGAAATGCCATTTGGCCAAACTGTAAAAGGATTTTTTTGTGCAGAAACAGGCTAAACAGAATGTACACAACAAAGATTCTGAATAAAACATGATCAGATGAAAGCCAAACATGCAGAAAATACCAGAAAGGTCAGAAAGTACCACGGCCATAATTATGGATGGAGAATTTGCCAGGAATGTACTAATTAAACCACCCAAAAAAAACAGTCTCAACATCCCTGTACCTGCAGCTCTGCCATAAGCCTCCAAATTAATCATAGGGGAGGGCGGAAGAGATTTGGCAGGCCTGTGCAGTAGTTTAAAACACACAACCGCACACTCATCCATAGCCGCTTTTGTATGAGCCACATTATAAGTGTGAATAAGCAGGAAGTAGGAAGATCCAGATTGGATCAAGAGAGGAAGTTGGAATGAGCTGATGTTTGAGTAGCTTCCTGTTGGAATTAGGACTCACATCAGTCAGTGTCTGTAATTGAAGTGGAGAGGGAGACTTTTTTTATCTCCTGGCCTTCTTGGCTCTACAAGAAACACATTGGCGGTGTGCTGCGTCATGGTGTTTCCTTGCGCGGTACCACAGAGGATAAATCTAAGGCAGGAACATGCTGCTTCCCACCTGCAGAGCGTGTGTGCAGGACTGACTGTATCATTGCTGTTAACCTCCAGTTGTGCATCTGTAGGTGTCTTTCTTGTTAGAGTCGGATGGCTGGTGATGATCTGATTGACTCTCCTCTGAGTTTACAGATGTGTGCAACATACTGCCTGTGGAGAAAAAAGACAAATCACAACATTTGAATTTCTATGGGTACCTCATTTCTTACGGTATGATCCATTCATTACACAGGCTGCAGTAATCACTGTTAATAATCAATGAAAACTATTTATTCATTATCACTTTGACAAAGCTGTATGTGCACAGGAACACTACATGTTTACTTCTGTTTCTGGCTCAACTGCTTGTCACAGTCTGGTATTATGGAGAATGTTTTACAGTTCCCCGGGATCCAGATGGCTAACTATACACAACCTGCAGCGCTGAATGATGAATGGCAAAAAAGCACATTTCATCCATCGCCCAGCTTACCTCTCGGCTGCACACTGATGTTCCTGCTGAAAGTGTGGTGAAAAGCGCAGTTGGATGTATGGATTCGGGCTGAACTGAAGAGGATTTGATATTGAATTATTCTGTGCACTTCTCTTTATAAGCTACCTATGAGTTCGGCTTTCGCAGGTGGATGTTAGAGTTGCAAAACTTCCCAGCTGTTTGGACTTAATGGCTTTAACAATATCCTGATGGTAAGCTATCATATAAGGTCCAGCTTCACATCACATGCCCTGACAGAGGAACAAGTATAAGTTCCCCAACACATCAGTGCTATAAGCATTGTTGAAGTAATTTACAGTTTTAATTGTGTATTTAACGAAAGTTATGGGCATCATACAACAGCAGGCCATTCATTGAATTAGACTGTTCACATTATTAAATTGCCCGAATGCAGTATCTGTAGCCTGGGCTCTGATTTGTTGTTGAATTCTGTCCTGGTGGGCTCTCCGCTGGCCAGTAGTGGGAGGGGAGCCCTGGTGTTCACTGAGCCACATCACCACCCCTGTCAAAGAAGGCCTGCTGGCTGGCTGGTGCAGCCATAGAGAGTGTGTGGCCTTCTCAGTTAATCATAAAGCCGACTCACTCTTGCCTGATTGTATTGGCGGCTCCAGGGATCTGCCATAATTGGATCCTTGTAAGTGGGATGGAGGAGCTAAGCAACCAGATTGCTGTTTGTTTATACCTTTTCATATATTAGTAACGTGCCAAGACTTCTCAAGCAGTCTGGGACTTGTCTCACTGCTTGCCGCTCTAATTAGTAATTCATTCTTAACATATGCCTCAATTGTGGCCCTATCCAGCTATTTGTGATTAACTCCACTTTAATTAGAGTTGCTCATGCAGACTTTTGGCTCTAGACGGATGTGTAGTGGGCACTTGAACACCACCAGCACCCAGTGTGAATTCATGTGAATAAGGTGCCCTTGATGGTCGGGCAATTTTGGTTGCTCCGACTGCAGATTTCACATATTTGAAAAAATCTCAAAGAAGTAAAAGACACAGTTTTAAAATAAGAAATGCCAAATAAACAAAGCAAAAAGCTAATCTGATAAATGAATCAAAGATAAATTCATATTTTTGCCAATGGCGAGCTGTCTGAAGCAATGTGGTGCAGCTGCTGTGGAATGATGTGGGCGCCTGCTGTTTATGTTAATCAATCATTGCAAAGCATGGCAAATGTGTCAGCTAGCAAAGTGTGATACCACTAAGCTTATGCTTGACTTTAATGCATGAAAATACAGACATGGTGTGAAATCCACGATTCCAGTCCACCAGCTCTGTCTAGAAATGAATGATTTCTCAGCTAAAACATTGTCAGTACCAGTTTTAACTGACTTCAAATATCATACTTCTCAATGAGTCTGTGATAGACTCTATTATTCAGTGTGAGTCCTTGACAGACATAGAAAAATATCACTCTGAGCTATATCTAACAATTTCTCACCTCTCTAATGCTTTTCACCCCCCAGTACATTGAAATTCAAGCTTAATCAACAAGGATTACATATGTCTTTTATTGGTTTCTTTTGCAGTAATTCACTGACATATTTGTCAGACAGCTCCGGTTTCGCCTGAGGGAGGATGTGTGCGAGGAGTATATGGGAACATTTTCATTCTAAGAAATTTTAATATGTCTTAAATTGCAGGCTGTCCAGCTGCCGTAGTGATATATATGCTGAAACTTTGCAAAATAAATCAAATTTCTCTCACACTGGAGCACTCTTTAACCAAAAGTCAGTAATTAAAACGCGACAGCTTTGCAGATTAATTCCGCAATGGATATTGTATGGAAGCTCATGCAGGGAAGGGGGCATATCCGCGCATGGCTTCAAGTTATCCCACTGATAAAGCTAATTTTCTCTAGCAGTGGGTTAGAAAGACTGGGGAACACAGCCCATTTGGTTTTGGCCCTACATGGAGCCCACAGGGGTAGCCAACATTTTATTTAAGGTCAGTAGGAATAAATGGGATTCAGGCTGTGTCTGGCAGGTTACAGTGGACGGACACAGGCTGGGGCGCTCCATCCCTACTGCCTTCAGCAAACTCTCCACCCCTTCTTGCAGGAGAGTGCAGATCTCTTCCTGCATTCTATTTCACTGTCTGGAGCCATTGCTAAATACCCCACAGCTGTCCTACTTCCAGTACCGGTGCTGTGTCAAAGGATAATAGCATGTTAAAATCCCCCTTAGGTTGTTGAAAAGGGCGATTGCAGGAAGAAGAAAAAAACGATAGAAAATCTCTTAATTCCTTTTAGCTCAATAATGAGAAACAAAGGAGGGGGATGCATTGAAGGACGTGGATTGTTGGCTCTGAACACAGGCACCTCATGTTAGATCCCATTAGATGATCCTCTGCGGGGTGCTTTCACCCAACAGAGTGACACCTTACCAGGAGCCACCCAGTCACAAAGCCCAACGATACGCTTTCAGGGAAAATAGTAGCCACCACAGTTTAGGGTCTCCTTTCTCGGGTGGAGCAAACAAAAAGCCACAGAGATTAATCTGGTTGCCAGCGGAGCTTTGTATCATTGACTGTCCTTTCTGAGGAAATATGAGAGGCTGGACTGCTGTCCCATTACAATATGATTTAGAGTGAGGGGGAGTGGAACTGAAGCCAAGCTGTTCCAAAAAGCTGTGAATATGTGAGCGGGCCATGTGTCACGGTGATGATGGTGGAGAGGTAGGAGAGGAAGCCCCTAGTTCCGTCTGAGACATGCTGAACAGTGCTAAAGAGGAACTAACTACGTATCCGGCGTCTGTCTAATCACTTCACACCACCTTCAACTTGTTATCTCCTAATGTCTTATAACTACTTTAAACTTGTGAAAATCTGACTGTGCAGTGCAACAGCATTTGCACTACTGGTATAATTGATATACTGGGCTGTTTCTGTGTCTTATGTGGCCGTCTCAGGAGATGATTATGAAACCCAGAGGAAAATGAATGTATAAAATGATCTTATGAACAGGTTTTTATGTGTTGTTAATAGATATATTATTGCAATGCCTATTTGAACATTGAATTAGTGAATTGAATTATTGAATTGAACTATGCTCCTGATGAATAGCCACAATACCGAGGACACAGTGTTGCGACTGCCTTTGCACTTTCCTTTCGTGAAAATGCTGATAAAAACCTCACTGCTCTCAATGCCTTTCTAGAGAAGAGCTGTTGACACACACTCTCAATATAAAATAAACGTTTGTGTTAGTTATTTGTGTGTTATGATATTAAATTTATGACAAATATTAAATAACAGTTTTCTCATTATGACAATGTGTATGAAAAGACAAATATTTGAACTAGAAATGCACTCAGTAACAGCATATTGCCACTAAATAGTCCGGTCTTTTATGCAAATCTGAAAACACAATCACGAGGTTTATTGATGTTTTTCTAGAACAGCAGCAGCTGGTGAGTTTAAAAGTTGTGTTGGACAAAGTCAGAAATTAAAACTTTCTTTCACTACCCAAGGCTGTCATTCATGATATTTATGATCAAATACATGTTTTTTCTCCAACGTGTTAAAAACTGTTGTCACCTGTAACCTGATAAACACACACACAAATCAAATGATAATTGTTGGATAAATTTAACTCTTCATCTTAAGAGTAAAATACAGGATCATTCATCATTAGCAATAGCCGCACCTCTCTTATCTGACTCCAAATCCATCCTCACTGGTAAGCTTTTTAGGGCTTCTTGCAAACTACTAAGCTAAAAAGTTAACGGCTTAAGCTTATCTAATGAAATGTATTTAGATAAGCCCCAAATAGAATAAAAATATTATGGTTATATTTGAAATAGTTTTGGATTTGATCAATCTCTCATTTACTGCCAGTACAATATGCTCAAGTGCCGAACAGTGGAAGAGAATTTAAGAGATTGTTGTATAACCTTTTAATAAAGTTAAAAGAAAATTCAGATACTGTCATTGGAACAACATGATGTCAATCTTTTATTCTGGTTGTTGATTGGTTGAGGGCTGATGCTGTCATTTCCTGTGTACTGGCCAATGGTAGATCAATATAAATAAAAAGCACATTGAAATACATTAAATTAATCTAGTAGATCCCGTAACCAGAGGAGGAAAGTGAAGTCTTTCCTCCTCTGCTCAACACTTCACACATACTGCCTTTCCCCTTGCGTACCCTGTAGCTGCCTCTGTTGAAACATAATCTGAATTTCAATAATGGATTTTTCCCAAAGAAAATATAAAAATTAATTTAGAAATGATACAGAAATTTAGTGACATTATATCAATCAATTACTCTTTTTATATGTCGATCTCCGTCTTGCCTCTCAAGGTCCTCCCTCCTCATGTAGTAGCTTGCGTGTCAGCTTCCTCCCTCCATCATCACCAAGGACCGACTAGTAATTTGTCAAAATTACCAACTCTAAGTCCAGAATCATGTGTCTGTTTATTCCCATCATTAATATTTTGCTGTGTTGGAGAAGGTTCCACTCATATTCTTTAGAGAATCGAGGTCAAGCCAAAATCCTCACGCGGGATATGAGGTTATATTCTTTACTAATTTTTATTCTGCTCTGTCTGTGTGAGTGCTGTATAAAGAGCTTTAGCTGTATGGAAGACAAGTTCACAAAATCCATCAAGGTTGCGAGGTGTGGGCGTGTATTTGCGCTTCAGAATGTAACTGTGATGAAAATGAGAAAATAACTTTATATATCTCTGATTCACTGCTGTGTTGATGCTAAGACCACCCCCTCTCTTCATTTACAGTCGCCCATAGCTGCTTTGTAAATCCAAAGAGCAGCAACCTACCCTCAACATTCAGTTATAGTCACTGAAAATGAAAAATGTTTGTTTGTACAATGACTGCTCTGAAATACGTCCTTCCTTTGCTCAAGCTACACGATGCCATCATGTCACATGAAAGTCAGAGAATTAGATTTAACATAGGTGAGCACATTACCACCTTAGTCGAGCTTAAAGAGCAGCTAGCAGCTAAGCTACAATGAATGTGAAATGAAAAACTCCCTCAAAAAACACTTTAACGTCATTGTTGTGTTATTTGTTACAGCTTATAGTTTTATTTCAATCCCATTGTGTTCCAGTACATCAGCAAATGACAATGACAACAACCATGTCCAGAATCCTCTTGATAATAATAATAATAATAATAATAATAATAATAATAATAAAAATAATAATACATTTCATTTATAACACACTTTAAATTTGGATCAAATCTCAAAGTGTCTTGGCTGCATGCTCAACATATTTGTACAACTTAAAGTAATAAAGGCCTGAAAATTATCCATAGTGTTGAAAATATTTATCTTTTCAGAAACCTTTCTATAAAAGTTAGAGTGTAGACTTATAATGCATGGTAGTCTTTTGGAAAGGAAAGAGTTTGTGGACTATTACCTTTCCAGTCAAGTCACTTTGGGGAATAAGATACGGACAATCTAAACTGCCCCTTCATTGGATATTCTTACAGGCTTTTCTACATCGGAGGTGATAAGTAATATACTGTACAATGCACTGAAGATCAACACCTTGAGGTTTTATTGCATTATATGGAGAAAGGATCTAAGGCTTGATATTACTAAAACAACACTCGATAGATGTAAACACTGTGTTTAAATCATGTGCCTATGTTTTTATTGACTGTACAGCACTTTGTACAACTCTGCTGTTTTTTAAATGTGCTTATAAATAAAGTTGAGTTGAGTTGAGATTACTGCATCAAATAATGTGCTAAATATCATAATATTTTTGAATATCCCGCTCATCTGTTTGGTTTTGCACATTTCAAGTCAAGTCGCTATTCGTTATTGAAAAATGTGTGCCACTTGACTTAACCTCATAATAATATGAGCCAGCGGAAGCATACATATACTAAACAGTAAGGGACCATGAATGGAGCCCTGAGGGACACCACAGCACAAAGGGGCCATCGAGGAGGAGGCATTTACCATAGCTATAGAGGATTTCCTTTTGGCATATGAAGGCCTGTGAGGATTTACTAAACATTTTTCTAAAAACATGTTTCACCAAAAGTTTGAGTCATGAAATACAAAATTTTATTATTAAATAATTTTTTAAGCCTGATTTTGTTAAAACAAATCCTTGACCAAAAAATTTGAGCGTCTTACATATGTAGATAATAAATGCCCTAAAAAAAACAAGTTAAGTCTATGAAATGTCATAGTTTCTCAGAGGTCAAGGTAATATCTCTGAAGTGTCCAGTTTTGCTCGATCAGGTTTTACACCCCGCGTTTTTCAGTTTCCAAAGTCTAACCTATCACAGCTGAGGTCTGCCCACCTTGAATGACCTGCTTGAGTGTTTTGCCTGTTATAAGGCAGTTTTTTCTTGCGACTGTCGCCATATACTTGCTCACGTTGTAATCGCTGCATCTTAGTGGAATAAAAAGTAAGGTCTAGACCTTCCTTGTGTGGAAAGATAACTTTGGATTGGGGACATACATATTAAATAAACTTAACAAAGACGGAAAAGAAAAATTAGAGAGTAAAGCACTGGAGATTACTATTATCAAAATACCTGCTGATAATCAGTCCATTGTTTAGGCTCTAATGTGCTCTGCAGACACTGTATGATGCTGTCTGGTTCCTTCATTGGCCCTACCACAAAGCAAAAAAAAAATTCAACCTCATTTTCTCCCCAAACATATGCATGGAAATTGGGTAGGAATGTGAAAATGCAGATTGAGACAGGAGCTGGGGGTACTGAATGTCAGATGTCAGATACACATTTTCAAACCCTTGTGGGATAGAGATGATTATCATGGTAATTATTCAGTACTTAAACAATCCGTTTTCCGTACGGAACATCGGGAAGCACATCTGCCTTGGGACCTGATGTTGGTGTTTGTCTGCCACGGCAACCATGAATGTGTTAGTCAGGGATAGAGGAGACAGGGAGGCGAGGCAGGGTAAAGTGATGAAGAGTGCAATGTATGCAATTCAACTGTGATAAACTTGGTCGAGGGACAAAGAGATGCTGTACCAGCTTTTGCTGAATTCCCTCTCCTTTCTCCTAGCTCGTATCCTTGGTTCCTTTTAGCATTAAAGAGATTGGGCTGAAAGTGGAGTAGATATCAGTCATTTTTATCTCCCAGCTGGGGGAGGGCTGGCTGGAGCCTGGGTTTTCCTCTCTTTATGGCTTCTTCCCCTCTTTTTGTTTTCTCACATTCAGTGCATCCTTTTATGCACTCTGTATATTCTGAGGCCATCTTTGTGGTTTAATATGCATGATAAATTTTACTCCTATGTTCATACCCATTATCTGTTGGACTGAGCACCCCCTTTCCAGGATCTGATCTACTGACAGAGAAATGACACACTATGACCAGCAGGAGAGTGAGAAGGTCTCTCCTATACTGGCAATCATTAACCCCTTGACTGGAGAGTGACCCCAACACCTGCACACACCCTAGGCACACACACAAACACAAGCACACACTCACGCACGCACACACACCTCATGCTCGTAATAATTGTCACTCTTTGATGTCCCTTTCAGGCCTGATATACTCCGCTGAGCACACAGACATGGCTCAGTTCACTTATGGCTGCCTATCACACACAACACACTTCACACAACTCTTGTACTCCACACAGACATTACCCATTAACTGCCAAGGACATTTGTTATCTCTGATAATAGATTTTAACTTTATTTGTGAAGTGAATTATCTGCCAGCACTTGAGCTCACAAAGTTTTTCACTCAAGAAGTTCACAAAGTATTGTGCTCGATGGCTACTTAATCAAAACCTGCTCAATATTTAATGATGATCGTTTCAATTATTGAAAAAATTTAGATTGCTTATGTGTTTATCTTTTATAAATGCATAAAAGACATATAAATCATATAAATGCTTTCTGTTCTTTAACCTTTAAATTCTGAGGTCATGTTGGCATGAACCCTAACTCTTAGACTTTATACATTTACACCAAATTCAATAAAGTTAAACATGACAATGTTTGGTAGTTGTTTTTCCTGCACATCACCTCTACAACGTTACAGTTGTTTCTTCACTTAAACATAATGAAGGTCTGGTGAAAGTTCAGTCAGGAAGACTATCCCCTCACACAGTCGGGCCACAATTACTGCTCCTACCACTCTATCATTCTCACGTTTCACATATGCACACTCTAAATTACCTGCTCAGATTCTGGGGCATCAATTGATACCTGGTCTGCTCATCAGCTGGCAGCATTTGTCCAACCACGGTGACACAATTTCATCATCAGCCTTTCAACTTGCCGAAGTCTTTTTAGAAAACGATTCCCTCCAGCATCTAGTTCTGTCATGCTGCTGCTGGTTTGCACTTCCTCCAATTCCCCATCTCCGCTTAGTCCTTGCAAATCCATGAGCATCATCCATCAGTCTCAGACGTCATCAGCCACCACCACCACAAATATCCAAACGTGGGATTATACATATCTGCTGCATTGGGCAGTTACCCATAGATCACAATCTCCCCTAAGAGCCTGAGAGTTACACACTATCCAACAGACTACTTGGCACATACTATCTATGTATATAAACATATATTTTCCCTTACTTTTCTGTCCTTCCTGATTGAACTTCATTAATATAATGAATTCAAAAACATTTAGGCTGAGTGATCCCACCAATGTAATCTAGACTACTGAGGGTTAATGTCTTTCTTTTTGGGCCATTTGATTCGATAATACGATTAAGAGGGATGTTAAGATGAAAACTCAGTGTTCCACTTCTGTGGTCAGGGACGTTGACCTACAGGTCTCCATTAGAAGACAGGCAGATACAGAAGGAGGATATGATGATGACAGCCAAAACCAGACAGCCTAAAAGGGGGTTGAGTGAGTGCACCGAGACAGGCTGAACACCTATTGGCTCCGGATGCATTTTGAGTTGAGTAGAAGACAGAGAGACTTCCACCATGAATTGTTAACTAGGTTTGACCCTAGACTGCGAGCATGAGCATGTAAACAGACAAACCAGCCTTCTAACAAGATGGACTCTTAATTTGCATTATTTACCGTTTCATCTGGCTTCCATTACAAATGATAGCCCTTATGAAAAAGTAATAAATGCAAGAGTTTATCTAGGAAAATAAGGCACACAGATTAATTAAAGAATCTGGTATCTGCTGTGTTTGAGTGTTCTAGTGTACCACCATGGACTCCGGTGTTTATCCTAAAGTTAGTATTGTCGACTATACTGAAGGCCTGGAAAGTAATGCTAAATTTCCAAATACAGTTCTATAAATGCAGGTATTGCTCATAATAAATAATTGTACAACACAGCAATAAGCTGCTTGTTAATGTAATCCTAATACAAACACATCATTTCTTGCCTGTGGAATATATATTAGAATATTCTACTGAAAGGGGTGGTGCACAGATTTTACATATCCAAGTTATTTTTAAAAGGTCTCATGGAGAAGTGCAGCATGGGGGGGAATGGATGAAGCCTTTTGTAGCTCAAGAGGGTATGTGCAAAATCTGATGAATTTAGAAAGCATATTTGGTCAGAGATGAAGATTACAAGTTTGAAAGTGAAGTTAAGTTTGAGTATGTGGATTAGAATTTTGTCAAATTTACCAGACCTCTCTGGCCTGCCCCTAATCTCTGCTTGAGGCCAAGTTGCTCAAGGCAAAATTAGAATGAAACACTTACCATAACACACTCGATACTCCATCCAAACCTATTTTTTCAAGTGGCCTTCGGGATGTTCATACTGATAGTCTTCAACAGGAAAATACTGACATGGTTGGAAAGGAAGATGATTTGGATCACGTTTTATCGCACCACCTGACCACATAAGCAACCATTCCATTTAGTATACCTTCCTCTCAGTCAGGGTATTGTGCTAATTGCACTACAGTGAACCACACAGGTGCTGAATCATGCTTCTGTGATAACTTTCCAGAGTTGTAAAGTCTGAAAGCATTAGAGGCCACTATCTTGGCGTTTAATAAACCTGCAACACGGGCCGTTCAATTTCAATCCTCAACATAGCAATATGCTCACACCAACACTTTTCTGAATATCTTTTTAATCTGAATGGATTAAGTCTATCCTGCTTCTTTTATTTTAGCACTGTTTGAAATGTCCTGTCCTGATCATTGGATATTTACTGAAATTACTGTCATGATATCACTGCAAAGTCTTGGATATTATGGAATTGATATTGCTACTTCCAAGTAAATGTAGATCCTTTGTGTTAATACGAAGAACAAGAACTGGATTGATTATATATATTCATATATTTTATTTATTCAAGTAGATGGAGTACCTTTTTTCATGAAAAACACTGTTTTTCGAACATAACTTCCTAACTGTTGACCAGATTTAGTCCAAACATACCTCATATGTAGCTCATATATAATTATACAAAATATATACAATAACAAACAGAACTCTATAACTCTACAACTCTATATTTATAAAAAGAACTCTGTCTTGGTTTATGACTGAACTCACAAAAATAGTTAACTGTTTTTATCTTCATTATTGAGCTCTGTTGGATCTGATCTCAGAGCAGACTGCTGACTTCATAGAAATAGTTATGTTGAGTCAATATAGACTGTTTGAGATTATTAATGAGCCACATTTATTAAAGGAGTTTAATGAGAGGAATAGCTTGCACAATGCAGGGGATTGTGGGCTTCTCAGGGATATACTTTGCTATCGGGGTTTACAGCGAGGGCCTAGTTATTATTAGTTATTTTTCAGAAGAGTACATGCTTTTCAAAATGATAAAGTGTGCAATCTGCCCTGCTTCAGATGGAGTGTTTACTCCGGTA
The DNA here is from genome assembly GCA_037951165.1 of Lophius americanus. Taxonomy (NCBI): domain Eukaryota; kingdom Metazoa; phylum Chordata; class Actinopteri; order Lophiiformes; family Lophiidae; genus Lophius; species Lophius americanus. The sequence goes on along the minus strand of JBBDHG010000262.1, from coordinate 587,344 downwards.
TAGGCTGTGGGTTTGGATTATAAGAGGCAATTCAGCCACTGGATTCCTCATAGTTTTTGGTGATTTCTTTGTTGCTGACTGGGCATTAGGAGAGTAAAAGACAGTTTCCAATATACAAGCTTTGAAGGGTTTGCATTGAGTTATTTTTTTGACAGCAACATTACTTTTCCGCTTCTTCCCTATGCTTTATCTAATTTCTTTTGTTGTGGCATAAACATGGAATTTTTGAGGAAATTCAATTACCCGGGCCTTTGGAGATTCAGCAAACAAAGACATATCAGTTTTGTATTTCCCTCTTTTGCACTCTTAAATGCGTATAGGCAGTGGAGTTTCTAATTTATTCAAGCAAAACGTCACAACCACTATTAATCATGCGGAGTGGGCTGAAAGGTCCACATCAGCGCCGACTGGCAGAGCCTGAAACGCACAGTCCTTATTTATTGGGGTTTGTGTTTTTGTATTCCGAGGTTGTGTGTCGCATTCAGATGAGGAAACAACAAGACAAAGTCGCAGCAAGTTGTTGAGGGAGTACATCAAGCACTAGAGCAGTGTTTTTATTCCTATCTCCTTCCCTCTTCACTGCTCACCCTGCCACCAAGAGATCTCATTCAGCTGAGGTTTTTCTTTTAGTTTGTGTTGTGTCCTGTCACCAACTGCCTCTCGACGGAGGAGGAAGGATGGCTTGTCAAGGTCAGAACTGCCCTAATTACTGTTTAACCCTTAACTGCTGGTTTGACTCCTCTGCCCTTCACCCCTGAAGCCTCATGGCATAATGTGTGTATGTGTGAGTTGTGTTTTCTGTCATATCTGCCCCTCTCTGGGGCGGCTGTGGCTCAGTGGGTAGAGCGGCCGTCTCCCAATCAGAAGGTCGGAAGGTAGCCGGTTCGAATCCCACCAGGGTCTACTTGTCGTAGGGTCCTTGAGCAAGACCCTGAATCCTTAGCTCCCCGGGCGCTCCACGAGGGGCTGCCCACTGCTCCCTCAGGGATGGGTCAAATGCAGAGAAGTAATTTCACTATGTTGTACTGTGTATGACTCTATGTGACTAATAAAGGATTGTTTCTTTCTTTCTTCTTCTCTAGTCTTTCACTACAGAGTCCAGCCATCTGAGAGTGCCTGTACAGTACATACCTCTATTACATCCCTGACTTGACTCAGATGGGGCAGTTATATGTTACATGCAGACAGAGGGACAAGAGCGGGAGTTGGGGGGCAGGTCACCGAGCATTAGTTTCCCACCGGGCCTTTGTGTGCTTGTTATAGCATGATAACAGACGGAAAAGAGAGAGCAAACGAGAGAAAAGGTGAAAGATGGAACGAGAGAATGGTGATCGTCATTGAACGCAGTGAGATTCCAGTTGATACCAGCAAAAACAAGAGGGTTCACCGTATAATGATGGCTGCAAAGAGGGCAATGGCAAAGGTTCAGGCGTATCTTAAGGCCTTTCGCTTGGGAACAGCAATTTCCTCCAGCTCTGTTTCTGAGCGATATTACTGTGGAATCATTAGACTAATTCATCATCCTTGACTTCTTCGTGTTTTCTGCAACACTAGTGGGAAAAATGGTTGTTCTAATTGCAAGCTATAAAAATTCAGATGTAAGCTCTGTGTCCTGCTCATTGCTTCTCCACATTTCTGGTTAGAGCACTTGCAGAAGTGGTCATGACCAGTTGTTACTGGATAAGCCGAGCCTTTGACGTCCCCTGTCAAATTATCATCTGTGTTTGTTTGCTATAGTACGTTTAAGAATTTCCCTCTATATCCCTGATTTATTATGAGGTATTGAGTACTTACTTTATATAGCCTGTACATAACATTAGCCAAGTGCTTTGCAATACAAAGTAACAGTTGCCCAGAGTTATTGATCCGATTTGGCATGAACATCATGCTTGGCAGGGAATTTTTTGCTGTATCATATTGTTTTTTTTCTTTATCCCTCCCACGTAGACTTGTACGGCTGTTAATAAACGTGGCTGATATGTATTCCAACTCTGTTACGCTGTTAGGAGCAGTGAAGAAGATATGTTAACAAATCTGTTCTCTAAGCAGCATCCATATGGATGTCGGCACCCAGCTCCAGTCACCGTAGTGGTAACTCACAGACCATTGGAACACATGCATAAAGCGTGCCTCTATTCATTTATGTTTATTATGTATTTATGCTCTAAACCCGAGATTTGCCGTGATCAGATGCATCTGTTTCAGCCTGGATCAGTGGACCAATTTGGCACACCAGCACCTCCATCATATCCTGCTTTCCATCCATACCTCTCCATTGTTTCTACTCTGTTAACTCACAGTTTTGCACTTTTCTCTCCTCCCTCTTCTTTTTTTTTTCATTTTATCCTCTGGTTCTAATTCGAGCATGCCTGCTATATGAATCGGATCAGCTCGCTTAATGATCAAAGGGTATTTTCAGATTTATTAGCCAAATCCAGGGACTTGTAAGGGACACTCTTCTCTAACTATATTAAATGACATGCTATGCTATACTGAGAAGCAGTTTTTTTATTTAATGGTTCACCCTCCCTTTCATCTTAAATCAACTCGAAGAGCGTAGCATGTGTGTTTTGCAAACTTAATTAAAATGTCCATCATAATCATTGCAATCTCAATTGTTTGTGGTGAAATTAAAACTTTGACTGCATAAAAGAAAAGTGTTTGCCTTTGAACCAGATTAAATCCAGAAGAAAATTGTTTTTATAACTGAAACGCAATGTCATGCGCTATGGTTCATGTGATTATATCTTCAAATCTTCATATTTTGTTCACTAGGGGCAGATTTTTCTGGACATAACTTCACATTTAATTTTAGGAGTTCATTAGAGGGAATGCTTGTACAACTCAGGGGACTGGGGTTTTTTCGGGGATATACCCTTGTTGTCCGCTGTAAAAATGCAGCAACAGCTGTTAACTACTGCATCAGTGGTCCCCGGACCCTTGTTGTCCGGGGACGACACTCTAGACCTGGTTTGTGTCTAATTGATTCAAGCCGTTATCAGAACGATTTCTTGGCTTGAGACAGATTTTTAACATGTGTGTCTTTATATCATGATTAACATGAGTCAAATAAGCATTAAAAACTGCGTCTGATTTCTTAGCATTTACTGTATTTCCAAATGCAGCAACAGCTGTTAACTACTGCATCAGCAACAAACAAATATGTCCTGAGTGCCTGGTGTCTGCCGAATGCATCTGAGGTTCAGTCTAGCATGAAAATCCCATCAGCTTCTTGGCCCGGTGTAAGAGAGACATTTTTTACTCATTATGTCTTAATGCCATCTCTTCAATACTCTCAGTGCATTCTGGTAAGAGGAAGGTATGCCCTCTCAGCACTTCCTCCTTGACATGTTGGCCCACAATGGAAAAGTGCAAGTGCTTTTAGTGGGATCCAGCAATGACTATGCTGTAGACACTAAAAATGACAAATAGTGTCATCGTGATTGGAAACATAAAGCTTCAACATTTGGAAGATATTATTATTGCATGAAGCCAATCACTGACCAGGTCACAAAATACACCATTTTAGTAGGTATACTGGGTTTTATGAAAGTAGATTATGCAGTACTTAAACAATAAAGTATTTCAAACGTCAAAACAAAGCCTATATATACTTCTCACAACTCCAAGGAATATGAGATTATTATTTCAGAACTTCTATTTATTATGGGCATTGGTTTTATTTCTCATTATGATCGAAAAGTGCAAATTCAGAATACTGTGTATTCCTCTAAGAAAGAAAGGTTTCTGACAGTCAGCAATTTCTTGGTTGTTGCATTTCTTGTAGGAGAAGATGAAGAGGGGATCATTTCTCTCCTGCTCGTTATTTCAAACAGAGATCTTTTTTGAGTTCAGATAATTGTATGGATAATTTCTGTAGAACATACTCAAATAATTTTATAACAATGTTCGCATCAAATTAACAATATGTTTGTCACAGAGGGTAAATAGTGCAGAGTTAAACATCTTTTTAGAACGCTCCTATTATGAAAAGCTCTGTGCTCTGAGAAGACTTGAATGACATACCCACGGGCAAGATCCTAAACTCTTCAGCTCACCTTCATCATCTCAGTGGAGGCTCCAGAGTAAGCATTTGTTCTGTTCTGCCAACATATGACATCATTAATTGAGCTAGGAGGCTGAATATAATGAGTGAAAAATTGAACCCTGGTAGAACACATTTGTTTTAAATGGATGATGACTGGTGGACCTGCTGTTTAAATAGCCTTGCTTCGGGCAGGTGGAGGGAGAAAGCTCTTATCCGTCTTCATCGTAATATCAAGGTCATGGATGAGTAGCTGAGCTAATCTCCTACTTCTCATAGCTCTTATGGAGCGAAAAAGCTGGCAGACCTGCCGTGTATTAATAAACCCTCTCTGGCCAAAAACAGAATACGATGTCTTTTCTGCATGGTGAAGAATGATAAACTATCCTGAAGCCAAATTCAGGAATGCTAGGGTCCCAGCATTCCTAAGTGATGTACAGTACACATTCACACCCAGACACCAGCTGCTAAATCAAATTGGAGATAATCTATGCATAGTCAAATCCTGTGCCAAACTATATCATCTTCGGCATCTGCTTCTTTATGCATGGAAGACACCATTTTGTGCCCATATTCCAGAACACCATTTCTCTGTAAGTGTATATGACTATTAAATATTGTACCGGCTGTGTTCGGGGCCTTTTTCAGAATTCAAAGCTTGCATGTGTGAGCATAATTTTTATAGACACATATTGACAGATGAGATAAAGACTCTGAAGTATTGTACCTCAGAAAAGTCGACTCCACCTCTTTCGCAAATATATTAGCCCTGCATAAAGTTTTATCCCCGTTGTTCATTAGACTTCTGAAGGAATAATTAACAAGGCTTTAAAACACAGCTTTTATGGATCACCTGCTGTCCCCCAATATAATTTTTGTGTTTGCACAGCAGAATACAGCAAGAAACATTGATGCTAACGTCTGGCACCAAAACGCCTTGCAGGATCAGTAACTCTCCAATTAAAGCAATGTCTCTCAGTCTTGTGCCTGGCACTAGAGCAGTGAGCTCACTACTGAGCCCATCCATGTACAAACACCAAATTTCTTTATAATAGGTCCCAAGATAAGAATAAAGAGTCTAAATGCTTTTATGCAACATGCTGATTCATTGTGTTTTATGGAGCTGAACTGTATTGTATAGAAAAAGCCAAGACCGTGGTAGAATAATGGAGGGCAAGGGCATTGTTCGTTGTAAAACAAGAAAGAAGAAACACAAAATTTCTTTCATTTAAAGCTAGAGATTATGCTGAGAATATTACTCCCTTATCACAGAGTGCAGCTAGAAAGACAGCACTGTCTCTTCTCAGTCAACCCACCCCCCATTTACCTGAATCAAAGGGCCGTCTGAGAATGCACAAATATATTTGTCTTGTCTGCCACCAAATCACCTGGCAAATATTATCATCCAACAAGCAAACAAACAGTCTTTTGTATGGAAGATAAAGGTGAGGCATGTGGTGAGGTTAATGGGACCTGGCTATTAGCATTGTCACTCAATCTGCCAGGTCTGACAGTGCAGCTCAGTCTGAGGGCCTCTCCTCCCCTCGTCCACCTGCTTATCACCCAGATAAATTAACTCAGGCAGACAGGAGAGGCAGTTGGAGCGGAGGGAAGGGGGTGCATATACTCACCTATCACAAGACAGGAACACCAGGCACATATCATTGCTCTGTTGACTCTAGTTAATAGCGTGGGGGCCACAGTGTGTGTAAGATTTTTGGGAGTCCGTGAGATTGACGTGCGAGGCACGAGAATAAACACTTGGTAATTAAACAAAACTGCATGTTTGTCAGGGATGATGGAAATGCCATCATATCTTCCCCCTCTTCACGCTCAATTCTTTCAACTTTTTATGGAGCAGTAATTCCTCGAACCACCAACAACAAACTGGGCCTATGTCTATGATAAGGGAATGTCCCCGAAAAAACCCTTATCCCCTCCGTTGTACAAGTAATTGAACTCCTCAAATGAAATGTAACTGATTAATAATCTGAAACAGTCCATACTGACTAAACCCAACAATTTTTATGAAGTTAGCAGTCTGCTCGAACATCAGATCCAATTCATTGGGATCCGATGGTTGTCATCAGTAGAAATCAGTAGAATCATCAGTAGAAACTGGTAGTTCTACTGATGATTGAAGACTGATAGTTCTCTTTCACTTACTCGTGTCTCTTGCATTGCCCAAAGATGTAGGCAAATGAAAGATCGTTGGAGGTGTGATTTCATGGTGAACCTTACCTTTCTGGTCCGCAACAGAAAGAGAAAGAAGAAAGAATCCTTTATTAGTCACACAGTCATACAGTACAACATAGTGAAATTACTTCTCTGCATTTGACCCATCCCTGCGGGAGCAGTGGGCAGCCCCTCGTGGAGCGCCCGGGGAGCTAAGGATTCAGGGTCTTGCTCAAGGACACTACGACAAGTAGACCCTGGTGGGATTCGAACCGGCTACCTTCCGATCTTCTGATTGGGAGACGGCCGCTCTACCCACTGAGCCACAGCCGCCCGGGCTGCTGGAATCATCCCTATAGGGAATATGTGGAGACGCAAGCAGTGACATGGCATAAACTTTGCAGTCTAAAATTATATGAGGTTGTGGCACACATCTACCGCACCTAATGCATGTCCTGCAGCTTTCACCTGCAAAACAAGAAACACCAAAAATGTTGCTGTTACAACTGTAATGAGCGTAGTCTTGCAGTCACATGGCTGCATTGTTGTGGTTATCTTTCACCGCTGTAGTGCTGATTTTGATGCCCTTCTTCAACCTAGCAGCATTTCCCTTATGAAAAGGGTAGTTTCATTCGGTTTCAGCATCGCACACTTACCTGACTGAGGTTAGGAAATGGTTCAAACAAGAGTTGGTATGGGACAGGAAGCAAGGACAAGGCCTTTGGGTGTTTAGGGTCTTATAAAATTGACATTCTGTGTTTGCTTTTGCTGCAGAGATATTTTCAGTCTTTTTTTGGGCAGACATAAGAGTTGACAGGGTTGCAGTCCCCTCAGCCTTTTTGTTCAACTCTAGGCAGTTGAACAAATGAGTAGACTTCCCAGACATCGATATGTTTCATTTATGTTTCAAGTAATGACTATAGCTTTGGTTTTCTGATGTGGAGGATGGAGGCCCTTCCTTTTTTTTTTAATGTGGAATTTTGATAAAAATAGATTGTTGATCTAAGACATCAGTGAGACTGTGTCAATTGAAAAGCATTCAGTTGGCTTTATTGGGCCGGTTTGCCTAGGGGGGGCTCTCTGTTTAATTGAACACTCATTAGACTCAACACTGTTATACCCCACAGTTTATAGTGACATTCCCCCAAATGTAAAGTAATTAAGTTTCGGCAAAATGGCGGGCTGAATGGATCCAGATCTGTTCAATAGCTGCATACAGTTTGTGCTCTCACTAGCTGGTCATAAAAGAAATCATTTTGGGAAAAGTGTGCGACACTAGCATATGATTGGGAAAGGAAGATTACAGGCGCAGCTAAAAGGGAACAGTAATTGAATTCTGATATCCTAACGCACATTACACCAGGCCAAGAGACAAGAGAAAGCCTTTTTGCTCAACGAGGGAAACTGGAGGGTAGAGAGAGGTGAGTCCTCTCACTACACAACCCCTCCCCCTGTGAGTGCCACTCAGCAATGCTGGAGCCATTGCTGTGTTAACAGTTTCTGTTCTCACGGGATGGGAGAGCCTTAACTGTCGCCCACCTCCAGTTGGCTGAGGCCGGTGAAACCACTCCAGTGTGTCTTTAGTGTTTTTATATTGGTGGTTAGAAGACAAAGGGCTGCCAAGAATGATCGTTTCTGCTGATGAACATTTAATAGAACCAAACTATCCATGAAAGACAAGTCAAAACCCTTTATCAAACAACTTTCAAATATGAAGAAAAATGGATCCCAGTGTCAGAAGGTAGCAATTTGACAGACACAAATAATTGATGCAAAGAAAATATTGGCTCAGTCAACTTGCCTTGAAAGGAATTTCGATCAGAAAAGACAGACAATGAAGAAAAGATGATTGATTTATTACAATAGATGATGTGTGATAATTAGTCTGTTAGAAAGTATTTGACGCTCATACTCTATGGGCAGATAAAGATCGAAGGATTTCTGCCCAGAGCAGCAGCATCGAATGTCCCCCGCTTGAAGTATTGATACATGTGGTGGTGGCTGATGACTCTGCTGAGGGTAATGATTAGAGAAGGTGTCGGATTTGTCAGGATAAGCCGGAGATGGGTAGGTGGAGGAACGAGTAACATGAAAGAACTATATGAAAGAGAGTCATATTTATAACAGCAGCTGATCATGAGAGGCTAAGCCTGCAGGTGTGACACAGTGATTGGACGGATTAGGTTACCTGATGGAGCACAGGCAATTGAGACTGAGCATGTGTGAACGGAGAGGATAATAGAGTGGGATTAGCAGGAACTGTGGCCTGATTGTCCTAAAGGATAGTCGCTCTGATTGAACTTTCACTAGATCTCCATTATATGAAGATGGGTTTCAAAGTGATTCAAAAAATTGGTGACAGAAGCAATATAACTGACCATTTTTACAACAAATAAAAAATGTACAATATGCTTTATAGAATAAAAGCCCCTCTTTAGTCTCTAAAAAAAACATTGCATTAGTATGCATTCCCATCCAAACAATAGCTACTTCTTTGTTTGTTTTTTTCTTTTTATTCAAATGAATCCCTTTCTCTCATAAGACTGAGTAGTAAATGAAATTAGAGTAAACAGAGGACTTAGAATAAATTACATAAGTATGTCTTATATTCTCTGGGAATCTCTAAAGTTTGTGAAAATGGCATTTCATCCGCTTTATCGCAGCTCAAACCTCAAGATGTTTATTGCCTAAATGATTCAGTTCATACCAGAAAACAGCCATAATGTTTAAACTGCTTCAAACGATATTGCAGAGCAGTTACACATCAGCACACTTATCGGATTGTTATGCATCACATCAGCACGCTCGCGTCTGTTTCGTTTACAACAACAAAGTAACACCGAGGAGATTTAGTTAAAACAGAATATCAGTACACATAAAAAAAGTTCAGTAAGCATCAGCCAGTCTTTAATTCTCCGTCCTGACAAATGTTCTGAAAGTATATATTATAAAAAGATTAATTTCAAGCGCAAGACTTTAGCCGTTTTTGATAAATTGAAGGCACAAACCATTCTGCAATTCCACATTCTTGTGGAATAATCACAGCAAAATGAAAGAGGTTCAGACGAGAGATATAAAACAGATATAACAACAATAGAGAAGAAGGGAGATTAATTCTGTCAGCAAAGGCTCTTTCTGGATCTTACTGGTACCCTGGGCCTCATTTAGCCCTGATGCTGCCGAAGCACTTTTAATTGGCCAAAGAGGCTAAAGAAATCACATTAAGAACAAACTTGGTTGCTACTGTCTTCGATAGACCAAGACAAAAACTTGGATCGATAGAGAGACATGGATGGAGATAAACATGCAGAATCGTGATCATTTGGCCTCAAAATGGTGAAGTCAAACCAATCACCAACTGTTTTACTAGCTCACTATACCACAGCCCCCTTCCGTTTCACTGCATTAAATAAAGATGACTGTCTGGTTTTTAGGAAAAAAGTTCTACAGAACTCTTTCTAAAGTTTTCCAACAAGTATGGAAGCACATAATGTGGATATTAAGGTGGGTGAGTGCTTTGGAGGTTGTGGGGTTCTTGAACTCTTTGTGGCGTAGGCAGTAACAGACTCTAAATTCAAGGGAGAGAAGATCAAAGAGCGTAAGCTTAAATGGAGGCGGGGCAGTCTCCGAATTTCTCCTTTGTTTGGGAGGCATCCAGGTATCTGCGGTGTGTATTGATGTGGAGCACCGTCGTGAGACACACTTTCCCATCCTTATTTCCTCTTGTCCGGTTGAAGCTAAATGGGCTTTGCTTCAAAAACACTGCTTTATCAAAGACACCACTTAAATTGTCTCTCCCCTCTTTTCTGTGCAGCTCCTCTGTTCTTCAGATAAATATATGTGTCTTTCTGGCTGAGGCGTTCTAGAGGAGCCTGCAGAGAGTGACTGGTTAGAAGTAATCCCTGAGAGAGGATGAAAAGGAAAGATGCTGGTTAGCATCTTCAGAGATGCAGTGCCGAGTCGTGAATTGAAGTCAGATGTTATTTCAGCATGCATTGTTGACTTTCCCACCTGTTTGTCTGACCCACGCTACCTAATCAGCCACAAGAGGAAGTTCCTTCAAGCTACTATAGAGATATGTCCTTATCTGGCCCATAAAGACAGTCATCACAAGAACTTGGTAGTTTATTCACACCAACAAAGTATGTAAACTAGGGAGAAAGGTCTGTTTGGGAAAAAGCTTGATACTGTAAAAATCACCGATTTGCCAATGTAGTATATTCAATAAAACTGGACACAGTTTATTAGTCCAGTTAAACGGATACACGCTCGCTGTGATACGATGTTTAACTATAAATCTTCTTTTATTAGATATCCCTCTCCATATTTATTGTCTTGACACTATAATCATTAGACCTGTCCTGCATTAAAAATCTGCAGTCACATGGATTTGTGTCTTCATTCCATACATTGGAAAAGTGTCAAAAGAAAAGATACCAAACTAGAGCAAGGTAAAATATTGGCTGGTAGAGATGATAAAGGTTGATATAATAGGAGTGGTTTCCACTATAATTTTGACATCAAGCGAAGCAGAACTCCTTAATTCCACACACCAGCAGGGGGATCAGATATCCTCCACAACTTTAAGATATTATATCAGATTATGTCAGTATTAATTAGGCGCTGCATGAGAACAACCCTGTGCTGTGTCTTTTCTCCCCTGCAAGCACCCAAGTAGTTGAGTAAACTTAGATCAATAATTTCACAAGTGCTACCCTAGCTTCTCTACTGTTCTGTCACCAAATTTCACACTAATTGGCCACACCAGCTGAGAAACCCAGAAACAGACCTTTATTGAGTCAGGGCGGGACTGTGCATAGTCTGGAGGGACACTTGCATGACTTAAAAGTCTTCTATTTGGAAATTAAGGCACCCATGCATCAATGCAGATGAAAGTTGAGAGCAAACTGTTGCATCCATTTTAAATCAGGCTTAGACATACAAGCATATTAAGGATTGATTGGCTGGTGCATACAAATGCACATTCACAGCCTCCAACGAATAGCAGTTTCCGTAGATTATGTCACACTTGTAATGTCTGTGTTTATTTGTATATCCTCCGTCAGTGCTTGCTGGTGTTATATGGTCTATTGATCGGAGAGTGAGGGACCCGGGAGTCCTCTAGTTTGATCTGTGTAACATCCTTTCCTTAATTTTCCTCTGTGAGTTTAGTAGTGAAGGCACAGGTCCCTCATGACTAATGCCTGATCGAGAGAAATCTAAGCCACTGAATCATATGAGGTGAGAAACAACCTGAAAACAGAGGACTATTTGTGCAGAGTTGAAAATGCTCATGTCCTTCAACTGCCACGGATTGAGTTGGCAACAGTTCCTCACCTGACGTGATGTGATATGATACGGAGGACTCACAAGGGGTAGTTTCTTGTATAATTGCTTAAGGATGGGGATATTTATCTCAATGTCGGTGTGCTGTTTTTGCCAGCTTAAGATGTTTAACTAGTGCGTCACTGCCTTCAGCCTTTTTTACTTGTAGATCTTGCAGTACTGCTGCAATCGAGACCCCTCATTACAAAAGCTTAAAGCTATCCACATGTTTGGTTTTTAGATTACATGCCAAGCAAAAGAAGCATGACTCTTAAATCAACAGCATCGTCGCCTAGTTTGACTTTTTGCATACGCAGCAGCTCCCTCTTAACAATGACTATAGAATAAAATGCAATCAAAAAATATTTTACCAATGTCTTCTACCTTATTACCCTTTACTGCTTGAAGGGTAAGAAGTTCTAGAGTTTTATTATACCAAAAATAGTTGGGTATATTTTGGAATCATCCTCGCTACATCCGCTCCCCCAGATTGGTTGTGTCAACGCAATAACCCAAAAACTATTCCATGGATCATTTTCAAATTTTAGTCCCACATAGACCTTAGTGCAAGGAAGAACTGGATTGTTTTTGGGATTTGGTTGTATAGTTCTGACACGATTGGGAGCCTAATCTCCCAAATGTTCCGGCCATAATTTCTCACTCCTTGTTTCGGTTCGGTCCAAATTTGATACATATTAATCAACTCGAGGAGAGCTATCTTGTTTGTATCATATTTTACTCTAATAGTTCATGTTTTACTCCTGAGGGGGAGCTTTTTCACAAAAACACAGACATAACATAACTTCACATTCATTTCCAGGAGCTCAATCAGGGAGATTGCTTGTACAATGCAAGGGATTGGGGCTTTTCGGGTATAAATCCCTGCCGACGGGTGCAACAGCGTATATGCCTAGTTGATTTAGCTATTACCTGCTGCTAGCTTTTTGGGTTACACGCAAAGTGGCTATCCTCCCAGATCACTCATCTTATACAGACTGAAATCAACTCTGTTACTACATCCACTACCCGGTCAGAGGCACAACAACAAGACACATGACTGACATATAATACACTTTTTTTAGACACATACATTCAGCCATCAGTTGAAGTTTAAAATCAGTAGCAAGTCAGAATCTTTGGTTTGTTTTTCAACTAAGACTCATCCAGGTGAGAGATCAATAGGGGGGCTTGAGTCAGCATCACTCTGTTTCTGATGTTAGCCCTCTGTGCTTAGATCTTGGGCAGTTCTTCTGCCTCCCCTTCTGTGTCATATCTCTGATGGAACTTTAATGATAAGAAAAAAAACTGAATTGTTATTGTGAATTTGGTATTACTGCACCACAAACATCTCACGCTCACACTATTCTTTCCTCAGCATAAATCCCTGGGAGCTGAATGACTGCATCACCCCTGAAAAGTTTCCGTTCGGACAGCTATCTGTTTTGACAGTTGCATATTCCACGAACATTGCATTTCTGTTTGCAGGCCAGTTTTTGATTAATGGCAGCACTGATGCCTTTAACAGTGGAGAAGAATCTGCTCTGGATATGGTGCTAAGTGTTTTTTAAGGTTGGAAGATTTGCTGTAAAAAGCACCATCTTCTCCCCGAGGGGACACACCCACTCAGCCACAGTGCTGGTGTGATGGTCAGAGAAGCAGACATCTCGGGTGCTGAAATTTAATCTTGTCCCAAGTTTGCAGTGGAAAAGCAAAAGTGACAGAATAGTAGATAATAGGTTTGCTGTAACGTCACGCCTGAGTGTATGTCCACACTTGGGTATTTCTGGAACAGTCCAGCTTCTGATTTCCTTATGACAGGCCCCTGCCCATTTCTTTTCCTGTTACACAGCTGTGCAGCCAAAGCCCACTTTACTTCAAGGCTTTAAGCATGCTCCATGGATCGCTCTGCTGCCTATTATTTTGATTGTTGAGCTATCAAAAATGTGAGATATGTTATCGATAAAAAGTAATGTTAAAACGGTCATAAAAAATAAGACAAAGTCCATTTGTGTGTTTACCCAGTAATATGCAGTATATACACCATTTTTGTTCCATTCTCTTGCTCCATTGTTTTATTGTTGTGTAGCTCACGTTATTCTCTGCACTCAGAAAGTTAGCAATGAGATTGAAGAATTATTTCAGAACTACTATATGGTAATTCCATGTTGTCAGCCACTGCGTTTTAGTGCGCCGCACCGGCCCAAAACAAAGATTATGGTGGAAAAGTTTTCTGTATTAATTTTCTCTTTCAGCCCAAATTACTGGTCCCATCGGCACTTCACTCGTTTCTTCAGCGCCGCCCCCTCTTTTTTCTAAATCTCTCTATCTCCCTCATTCTAATTTTCCCTGACAGTGACCTTGAAGGTGCTTCTCCCGTGTTTGTTCAGACCCACAGAACTCTGTTTCTTTTTCTCTCTCCTCCCATCCTCTGTTTTCATTATTAGACTCAGTCAGCCTGCCTGGGGACAGAGCCTGGTGCTGTGCTCACGTTACAGGCCTATTGACTTCAGAAGAGAGAGAAAATACTATGGACATGACTCACCATGCATGAACCTCATGATACCATTTTTATCTGTACCTCCTTTTCAATGGAGAAGGAAGCAGATAAAGCCCAAAGCATTTTTATCGCCCTTTCCTCAGGCATGTCAGTAATCAGATACCCAGACAGGGCTAATTAATATTTGGAGATATAGCCATGCAGGATTTTGCACTGTGACTGCTGAAAATAATGTGGAGATGACACAGAGTGAGCATGTTTCAGGCCTCGCTGAAAGTGTTCCAATATTACCTTTGCCAAAAAGTCAATGTTCTCACCACTTTTGGTTTGTCTTTGAAAGACGTGAAACAACTTTTTCGTTCCTTTAAATTACATTTTTACATCACTCTAATGGAATAACATGGTTTCCAGTACAAAGCTCTTTCCTTTGGGTTTCCTCATAAGCTAATTACATTCCCCTCAAAAGTTTTATTTCAATATTAATATCTATACAGAACTAGTCATTTCACCTTAATTCATCAATTTCACTGCAGGCAATTTTTAAAATTTCATCAACAATTCTCTTTTTAAAGTGTACCCAACATTTTCATTACACAGCGGCATAGTGAGCTACGATGGATAGATGGATGGATGGATGGATGGATGTCAAATCAGTTAATGGAGATTAAATTGCTAATCATAGTTTGTAGAGGTCCAAAAGTTTGACTTGAGAAAAATCCTGTTAAATTTGGGATACTTATAAGGGGATCCAAGTCAAGAATTTGTATCTGCTTATGTGGATGTATAGGACCTTGTGTATTGTCTTTGTCAATTACACACAAACTAGTCTACTATGAAACTGAGTTGAGGGCATGTCTCATATCAGAACTCATTAAATTTGGGCACGTGGCCAGATAAAAGGATAGATAAACTAATAATGATGGCAGTGGTCAACAATATTATGAGGGTCATGTGATCATGGCACTGCAGCTCTGCGGTTCAAAGACTTAATGGAGATACTGAACTGCTTTGCTTAGCTTTGCTCTCTTTGAGTGCCGTCTACATTAGTGGTATTTTCCTTTCTTAATTTTTCTTACATATATTTGGCACTGATCACAGCCTCTACAGCTTCTCAATCCTGCAGAATTAAATGAATTTGAATCACACATTTTTTCTTTGCTTGATTTAATTTTAATTATTATGTTATGACAATGTTACGACTGATGACCAAACTTGATGTGGGCGCTCAACCCTCACAACTTTTGCATTAATCTGACATTCTATTCAGTATCTCCCTTCAATAACTTTTTTATATGAATTGCAAGTCCTTTAATTAGGTTCTTAAATCCAAGAGTTATGATTCTGTATCTGCAGCTGAGTTCTGACAACCGTGATCAAGGTATTGGCAGGAAGCAATAGCCCTCACAGGTGAGTGGGCGTTCATCACACCTGTACCCTAGTTTTTAACTGGGACTGACCTGGAAAGCACTGTTTTTTTCTCTCGTCTCTGTCCTTCTCCTTTTATTTCGCTCTCCTGCCATGGGAAGGCTGGCGGGCACTTGTCTCTATTCATATCTGCAGCTGTACCATCCAAGCTTTGAACTATGCCACTGTGGCGTTATGCTAATCAAAAATTGAATTCATTTTGAGGCAGCACATTGTGCACTATATACACTGTTTTTGTCTCCACTCAATATCTCTGGAGGGAGTTTGTGTCGCGTTTAGCAGCCCACATTCCAGTCATGATGCACCTGATAGGTTGGCAGCCATACAGCAATCAGTTAAACGACAGACAGACAGGCTCAGAGCACAGCTGCACACTGCAGTCTAAGCCAATTGTGTGACAATCAGAGGATGCTGTTTTTTTCCCTGCCTGCCGGAGATCAGACTTCAGTATGTCAGTTGGCCCTCAGGCATCATAATTATGCAAAAGACTCAGCAAAGAAAAGTTGTTTGTTCCACTATTGTTTTGACTTTCTTTCTTATCACTTAATCATCGGAGAAAAGTTGTTGTGCTAATATCCTCAGAGGTGTAAGCCTCTGTCAACCCTGAAATTTGGCTTGAAAGCAAACAAGTTTCGATTAGAAACACACTTTTATGGATTAAATTTGACTACAGCTAAATAATTTTGTACTTTGAAACAAAGCCTGTATTTTGAAATATACCTAGAATATTTGAGGGACAGTTCTCAAAAATGTAAGATGTAGAAGTGTCTCGCATTTGCACTCCGGGTGCGCATTGAAACCATAGTAATAACTCCCCTATGCTCTGAGATCATTGAATTCAGCAACATGCTTCAACTAGAGTTTTGTTAAAGCAGCACAAAGTTGGAGGAAAGTCGTTCACTTGGAGCTCTTAGGCTCAGGCTTCACTTTGAAGGACAGCTTGGCTTAAGGTCTGCCCATTCTGAAGGGACTCGTGGGAGGAAATGGCAGAAGCTGCCACTATTTACCCCAGCTCTTTGCTGTGGTGAAAAACACGACTGTTACAGGTCACTGGGAGGTCTCACACCTGGAGATGTCCAGATATGTTATACCCTCATCGGCCAGCATAATGATGCTGATTTAATGAAAACAAATTAATTTAAATTAAGGGTTGAAAAATTAATCAAACCCTATTGAGAATTAAGGTGACTGTTGTAGTAACACAAACCATCCGGACCTTCTGGATGTGAGTGTTAAGCCTCTGGTCGGACTGTCAATGCTAAGTGAGAAAAGCAGTTCCCCTCCCTCAGCTACTCTCCTCTCTCAGCGGCAGGAGAACTGCAAGTCCTCTTTGCACCCATGAAGGTGGAGGATTTATGTGTTAATCCTGAAGCCCCAACCTAAGCTCCTGTAATAAAGCGCAGTCTCAATGAGGACCTGTCCCCTCCCTCCAGGAGAAGCAGCTTAGGACTGTGCAATCACTAGCTGGTGAGCTACATGAAAGCTAATGAGCCCCTCGTCTAGACAGCCACCACCTGCATTCATAGCTGCTCTACTGGGAGCTCTCTGGGGGTGTACGCAGACTGCAGGTGGAGATGATGGAGGTCTACAACAGTTCAGCTGTGAGCCGCACTAGGGGGATCTGGTGACCAGCGGTTTGCAGGACTGAATACATAGTAGTCTAACACGCTGCTGCCCGCCACCTCCATGGTCCACTTGAACCCATGGTTAACCTAAAAGTGAGCAGTCACTCACAGGAAGGGCTGGTGGAGTTCAGTGTGGATTAATTAAAGATTAAAGTCTAATTTCATTCAGAGGTGTTGTTGTTCAGCTCATACAATGAATGGTTGGACAGTAACCCGCTGCCTGTTGAATGCTGTTGAAATTGCAGGCAGGTTTAATTTAAATGTTAAGAAGCAGCTTGCAGATGTTCTACTACGAGTTTGTACATCTGCTGTGCCTAAGAGAATTTACGCCGAGAGTGATTTCATGTGATACCTGAACTGTTTCATCCCTCCATCTGGATGAGAAACTACTTATGAAGAGATTCAGTATTCTCTAATGTATTTAAAATATTTTGTGCTACCTTTTAGTTTAACACTGAGACTTATTTATTGACGCATTACAACCTTGAGATATGTTTTTAGTTAAGTTACGGTAGAACATTAAAGTAAATTCTTGTGCCTTAGATTGCTCAGAATTAATGATAATTATAATAATACTTTTTATTTGTCGAGCGCTTTTCAAAACACTCAAAGATGCTTAAGAGGCACAGAATAAAAGGAAAACAACATTTTAAACAGTAATCAGTATCATACATTAAATTATGAATATAAATAGCTCAAATGACACTGACAAATAACAGATCACACTACAATGATTAAACATTAAGAGCAAACTTACAGTAACAATGCAAATACAATAGAGTATTGAATATAAATTTAAATTAAAATGTAATTATATATACGTATATGTATGTATATATGTGTATGCATGTTTAAGTGAAAAGTAATACTTGGCATAATTTAGGTTATTATTAATGATGATGAGTCTAATATTTTGCCCAGTTACTCTTGGAAAAAAGATTTTAATCTCAATGAGAATTTCACCAGGTTTAAAAAATGGATATAATTAATCAAACTTAAACCTTTAGCCAACAACCACCACCCCTCCCATTCACACACAAGACAAAAATGGACCAAAGCAAGAACTATGAAGACAGGACATGCAATAAAACAGTTAAAAAACAGCTTGCCCCTTCTCTCCTCCACTCATCCCCATCCGCATCCTCACTGCAGGAAAAAAACACCCACATAATGGGACTATAAAAACAGGAAGTTAGCAGAGGATTGATGAATAATGTCAGGTATCCTTCCTGCTGAAGGGTTTGAAGTTCTGCGGTTTGATGGCGACTGGTAGAAAAGACGTTCTGTGGCACTCTGTAGTGTTCTAAGTCCACCACTGAATGAATTTATATGGAAATGCTTTGCTTTCATTGGCCTTTTCAAACTTTATCCTCGAGGTTTACAATAGTGGTATTACAATTTTTTTCAATCAGCTCTAAATGGCTGAGATGAGTTGCAGACAGAGTTAGTTACAACTAACCAAATTTTGACCACGGATAACAGCTCCTCATTTATGCCGGCTATAATTGCCAATTGCCAAGACTTCATTTAATTGTCATCACCGGAGCAAATCCAATGTGTTTGAGGAAGCAAGTGCAGCATCGGTGTGTCCGGGATGTTTTCAGAATCTTGTTCAGGAGAACCGAGTACTTGTGTAAGTGTTTGTTATTCAGGTTTAATTATGTCCACAGGGCCTGGGAGTGTAGGCCAATCTGCACAGCTCCGTTTTAGCTTGAGTCACAGTGGACTGGCTTGATATCTTCCTCTTCTCTCCTCTGCTCTGAATGAGCAATTAAAGGTCATATCAATTAGAGCACGTTTTGGTCTCCAGACTCATTTTGAAACAGCTTGCTTCTGTAACGCTGTCAAGAAGGAATAAGTATACAAATGTAAAACTTGGCCTTCCCGGCTTAAATATTATTTTTTAAATACGTTTTGTTTAAATTTCATGCAATATTCAAAATTATGATTGTTATGAATTGCTTTGCTTGCATTAACTCACCGTGTCCATACCAGTGTGTCACAATATTTAACACAATTTTTTATCAATGAATCAAAGCAAAAGTAAAGCAGTGTACAAGAAATCAGACCCAGAGTGAAGTGTTTTATTCTTAGCTAGTGAATGAATGATTGATTCAGCACTACGATACAGTGAACATGACACTATAGTTGGACTGTATTTTGCAGTCATTCTGTGGTCTGTTATATTACAGCCTTGCCGCAAATAGCGGAACAAAAACACATTAATACTAAATACGAAGAGCCTATATTATCATCTCCTTCATATTGGTGTGCAAACAAGCATTCACATGCTGCCAAATCGCAGACAAAGAATTGCTTTCATTGATGATCCATGAATCCTAATGAAAAAGCATGCACAAAGAGACATATTGCAAAAGGTGAGACGTGCCGTTGCCATAGTGAACACCCCTCTTTGTGTGCTGCAAGATTAAATGTGTTTGTTTGTAAGTGGAGCCAGTGACGGAGATTTCTTGGCAGTCTTGCAGCGAGGGTGTGTTTATGTAAGGCAGGGCGGGGGTTGGGGTGGGGGCATTCCTGAAGTATGATTAGATGAATTTTAATTCATTCATTTATTCATGATATTCAATGGGTCTCGTGTCTTCCAAGAGACATCACGCCGGACGACCTTGCTAGTTTCATCATCACTCATTGTATTATTTGTAAAGAAGAAACAAATTGTTTCCATCTCTCTCATACAAATAAGAAAAGGTGTCACCAAAGAATGCAAATACTGTAGCGTTAATGCAAACACGATAAAGGCGACACTAAGGGCTGCATTAATGGCCTGACACAGTTTTGAGTATGTTTTTGTTGATGGTGGACTGTCGGTGTTGACGACAGGTGGTGTTACATCTACAGGCCAATTTCATCGAGGCTGGAGCAATGTGGCAGCTGTAATGTGAATGGAGCAGTAGATTGCTAGCAACTACTGGATCTCATGAAGGATAAGTGGGGACTTGTGAGAGCATGGTAGGGATGAATCTGAAGGTGCCGTGGAACACAAATGTTTTTCTAGTCTTTTAGGACCTTTTATTGTTATGATTACAGTAATTAAACCTGTGGTTTGACATGAATGACAACCCACAGCCTTCCACCAACTCTCAACATCAGACCGTTTGACTCAAGTCTTCTCTGTCTTTATGATGAGACTTATCGGACCAAGTTCTACAATGGTCCTCATTGACAAACGCTCTGCAACTTAAGAAGACCCATGCAAATAGACAAAAAAAAAGCAAATGAGGAAAAACATCTTCACCAATTTGACAACACACACACAGCATTTGTAGAACTACTAAGGAGCTGCAAGACAAGACATGAGGAAAAACGCGCTGCAAAAGCCATAACACTTAAAAAAAAACATGCTGCAAATGTTGTTGTAGCTTTGGTCGCCGTGTATACCAGGGTCATAATTACGTTTATTTACTGCAATCACCGTGTTGATTTATTTTATTCTTAATCAATGATTCTGAGGTGAAGCAAAGAGCCTAAAACATGAGAGAAACGGTAGATGAAAACAACAAATGAAACATGTTCATAATTTCTGGTCTATTCTTTAAATGAAAGCATTAAAAAAGTGCGTACAGGGATGCTTAATTTCTCAGTTTCCTCAGGAAACGCTTCAGTTGTGTTGTGGATTTTGAAGCGCTTTTTCCCCCACTGCACTGCACAGGTGTGGTCAAAACGATGAAGATGTTTTCTTAAATGTCTTGTGTTTTGTCTATTTCCATGTCTTCTCTTAAGTTGCAGTGTGTTGTGTCCCTGCGGACTTCCATAATATTCTATCACAGCTCCACATTTAACTGATAGGCTCATAAATAAATCATAACAGTATATTAAAGTTCTCAAAATGTGGGAAAAGTTATTTTTATTTTATTAAACTCAATTTTATCTTGCAGTGATTATTCACTCCCTGGCCTGCCAGAAGTGCTGTAATGCCACTCTGATTTATACTCTGTATGTGACTAAGAGTGTTGTTGTGGGAAGTGGATGCATATATCAATATCTGTCAGCGGTCTCATACAGTAAATTGGGTGGCCTGATTTAGAGATGCCTCACTGTGGTCTTGACAATGTCCTTGGACAGGTAAAACCAAGATTAATATAGAATTACTTTATTATGGGATATTTTACATGAACTGTATGATGACATCCAACTAATAAATGTGGAGCAGCAGAAATCCACCAAGTCTCATAGTTCAGTTTGAGTGAAAGTACGCATCAACAGTCTTAAACGAATAGTTTTCTTCTTTTTTTTTTTTCATTTCTGTGGATCTGCAACCATTATTATATCAACGAAAAGTTGGGAATATTATGGCAGGTCCTTCATGTTGACACAAAAACTCAAAAACTTTTTTTGTGGATCATTTTTCAAATTTTACACCCACATTGAACCTACTCTGAGGAACAACTGGATGGATTTTGGCAAAAGGTCAAGTGCATTTGTATTCCACTAGGGGGAACTTTACCTACAAAAGTTTATTGAAAATAACTTCCAAACTGTACGTCCGATTTAGTCCAAATTTGATGCATATGAATCAACTTCTTGTATTTATCATATTTTACTCTGACAGTTCATATTCTACTCACTATGGGATGCTTTTTGACCAAAAACACTGCTTTTCTGATAATACTTCCTATCCCTTGGTCTGATATACTTGTATTAGTTTTTTACTGAAATTGTTTTTATCTCACTCACTAGGAAGGCTGTTTATCAACAAACATTGTTTTTTGACCGTTACTCCCAACCATGTACAACTATGTTCAAATTGGCTCATATGAATCTGCACAAGGACTGTATATATATATTTTATTTATTTTTTTAACTACAATAGTTTTATTTTTATTTTACTCATTACAGCGAGAATTTTGTGGAAAACAAAGTTATTCGTACGTTACTTCCCAATAACGTTTTTAACTGTTCAGTTAGATTTTAACACTAGCAGTTCAATTTTGCTCTTATTGACACGAGGAAATCTGTCTGTTTTTATTCCTGAGCTCAGAAAAAAATAGTTAACTGTATTTATCTTCATAATTGAGTCACTGTGGGATCTGATCTCAGAGCAGACTGCTGGGTTGATAGAAATTGTTACGTAGGTTGAGTCAATATGGACTGTTTGAGATTAACAACAAATCACATTTAATCTGACTATTTCAATCAGAGTGATTGCTTGTATGATGCAGGGGATTGGCTTTTTATCGGGGATATACCCTTGCTTTTGGGGGTGACAGAGTAGGCTTAGTTTTCCTGTCAACTACCCTTTACTTCCCTTGACCAATGATATTTGATTTTTTGCCTCTGGCTGCCTGAGTGCAGATGGGGTCCTCCCTGCCGTCTAAACAAGCCCCCCACCACACCTCAACCTACTCCCCCAGCCCCTAACGATGCAGCCCTTTCCTGAGCACTGTAGTGGAGACGAAAGGGCAAGAGAGCAGCGCTCAGGCGAAACAATAGCACCGTTAGGAGATGTCAGGCCCTTGGAGCTGTGAGGTGGATGATGATATGAGCCCACTGGTGTTGTTGTTTCTCACTCTGCTGAATGCTAACATATTGCCCCCCGTAGCTGGGGGTCTTCCACTGTGTGGTCAGGACCCTGGTGGGAGTAGATGGGAAGGAGTGGGTGGGGTGTAATGAGCCCAGGCTGCACTGCTGGGCCATTGTCTGTTGGAGCAGATTTTGTGTAAGCGTGTGCGTGTGCGTGTGTGTGTGTGTGTGTGTGTGTGTGTGTGTGTGTGTGTGTGTGTGTGTGTATGTGTGTGTGTGTTTGTGTGTGTGTGTTTGCCACCCTGAATGCATGGTGTCCTTCTCCTGTGTTCCCTGTTTGTGGATATCAAAGGCCTGTTGTCATGTGACTCCACCTGTATAGATCTGCCTGCTGCTCGCCTTCATCCATTGAATTTATTGCTCGATTTCACTTACACTGTCTCACTTGAAAATACTCGAACTGGGAATCCTGCCAATAGCATTTTAGATTTTCCAGTTTTTCACTAATCACACAGTCAAGTAATTTATAAACAAACAGTTGAGAAAAAAATATCGGTGTTGTAATTACCACTTCTATCACAATTGCCGGCAGCATTTTTTTTCACTTTGCTTTTGTTTCACATGAACATTAAAGAAGGAAACATTTTGAGAAAAATGTGGGCATAAAATCTAAGTGATAAAATAAATGACCCATAAGTGTATTTGAGCTATAAAGTCTCCACACCCTAAGTGTGATTTTTGAAGAAAATGTGATTAATTCACAGCGAATGTCTGCCCATCTCTTATTACATTGCACCACGGGTGAGTAAATATAAATTAGAGTTTTTGTCATCCTATCTGAAAGTTTATTTTACTAAGATGAGTAGTTTTATAATGCAGGGATGGGTTGTCGCCATGTCTTTCCTTTGTAACAGTCGAGGTACTTTTTTCCCCCTCTGGTTTTATTTTTCTTTTAACTGAGGCTGGAGGACAGCCTGCTGGCAGGCAGGGATGCAGAGGGGTTTTCTGTAGCAATGCATGAGTGTGAGAGACAGATGGAGTACGCCAGACAGTAGTTTGTGGATTTATCCAGATTTATGATGAGTGGAAGTGAGACTGGATGTGAATGAGGAGAATCAGGGAGGCAATGGGAGGCAGGAAGAACAGCAATCTGTGCCAGATTCTGAAAATCTGCAATACTCTGATCGGCGGGTCCCAGCACAAAGGTGTTGGTTGAATTCATTTTGTTTTATTTTAGCGCGCTGCTCTGTTTGTTATCCTTGCCCTCCCATTGAACCCTATTATTTCACTCCAACATCTCAGACTTGTCCTATACTGTAGATCGCTTGACTGACATCTGCTTAGGCTCCTGTAACAAAAAGGAAACACATTTTATTTCCCACTAATTATATCCCGAAAAAGTCAGGAATATCATCGTTTCTGCCGCAGATCCTTCGTTATCTGCAATGTTAGTGGACATGAGCCAAAGGTGAGCCCTGTGTGTCACACTCATAACACATTTCTCAATATAAGAGAGTATTTTTATTAAAAAGAAAATTTACTATAATAATTCATATTTTACTCACTAAGTGTAGCTTTTAACAAAAAACAATTTGTTCTATTTCAACATCAAAGTTCATACTTTACTGACTATATGGAGATTTTAATGTAAACATTTTCCCGACTCTACTTCTTAGCCGTTGAACCGATTTAGTCCATATGAATCGTCCTGAGGATATCTATCACATATTTTACCCTAATAGCTCATATTTTACTAACCGAGGGCAATGTTTTAACAAAAAATACCGTTTTTCACATTTAATTTGAAGAGTTTATCAGGGGAAATGTTTGCACAACGCAGGGAATTGGGGGCTTTTTGCTGAAATACCTTTGCTATCGGGTCGACAGTGTAGGTCTGGTGCCAATTCCACTCCAATATTAACCATTTCAGATTCGAGCCCTCCATCCTTTTCTCATACCATTTGAAAAGCCGAGTAACATAAAAACAGTTGGCAGATAAACATAACTTCTTATCAAGATAAGAGTAGAATAAAGACGGAAAAGGCTTTTTCAGTCATATTCGTTGAGTTGATCAAGAGAAAAGGAGCTGAGTGCAACTTATGATAGCAGATGTTTCATAGAAACATCCCTTTGATAATGTACTTTTTATTCAACGTCCATTGATGTTCGCAACAATTCAAGGTTGTAAACCTCTCAGGGGAGAGAAAATGTAACATCACTTCTGGGATGCAGGATGAAATAAAACAAAGATGTTCCTCCTTTTCAAAACATTGAAAAGGTTGAACACATTCTTTCTATCAGACATTTTATTCTGACATTCCACAGGTTAATATTGTGATTTATTTGGTGGGGGAACTGATATAATTTTAATAATACTGAAGCAAACGACACACATGGTCCCCCCTTTTCTTAAAAAACTTGGGCACACAGTATGGTGAGAACACACAAGATTTTTATCCATGTTCACAAACAATTTCTGTTCTCATGATTGGACCAGTGGGTTTCTGACAAATGATACCTGTCATCCTCCATCCATTGCTTGAGAATACATGGGTTTGTTGGATTGGTAAGAATAAATCAAATTTCAAACGGCTATGAAAACATTGGACAAAGGCTCTCCCTGTAAGCCTGCCATTACTCGACTTGCTCGCGTTTTCAGTTATCTGAGGTCACCCTTCTCAGTCTGCCATCCTTGCTCGTAGCCAATCACTGAGAGGCTTCTGTTTGAGAAAATCAAGGTATAATGGAGCGTCTCCCTGTAGAGGAGTCATGTACCAGTGGTTTTCATTCATTTCATTTGTAAACGTCGGTGGGGGTATGGCCCTCTCAAAAGCCTTGAACAAAAGAGCGGTTGAGAGAGCGAGCTAGGAAAGAGAAGAAAAATGTGCAGCAAACATAGGAGGGAGGATTAATAATAAATGTGTGTATGGATCCATAGATTACAGAGAAAGAGACACACTGCAAATAGAGCTAAAGTTTTTGAGAAAAGTGAAGTAAGTGATGGTTTCATCCTTTTTTGGTCTCTTACCTCTCAGCCAGAGATCTGAGGAGTGTCGGATTTGAAGACTCACTGAGTGGCTGTTAAGGTGCTGATTTAAGTCCAGCAGGGGGCCAGAGCAGCGTGTTGAGTGGCCTTTTTAACAAATCATTGAGCCTGTTGAAACCTGGTATTAACATCTGTCCTGGGTGATCCAATCATAATTGGCCAACTATAAGTCTAGAGCCTGTAATAAATCAGGCAGTTTACATCTGGCATTAAAATGTGTGTCCCCAAGTGTCTGGAATGACCCTTTGTGATGGGATTTCATGTTCCTCCTTACTTTTACTCAGTAAAGGGACGCCATGCGTCTTTTTTACACATGCAAAGAAATTAATAAGACATCTTTAGCAATTATGAACTCTTCATAGACAGCTGTTCACACGGGTTATTTAGCATCTCATAACTCAACAGCTCACACAATTGTGAGATTCTTCAAGGGAGTCCATACCCTTCTGCACAGGCACCATCCAACCAGCTTGAAATCATGTTTACCGTATTCGTAAAATATGATCTGTTTAATATCAATAAGATGTTGTCTTATGCCAGAGATATAGAGGAAATGGTGTGGCAGCTGCTCAGTGTTGGCAGGTTCAAGACAGTTTAGAGATTCTGGAGTAGAAAGGCTGGTAAAATTATGCTGCAACAAACTGACACATTTTGCAAGGAAGGAAAACACATAATGCAACCAACTTTGTGCCGAAATTACAAGATGAGACAGATGATTTGGAAATTGCCATAACTGTTTCACAAGGTTTCTCCTCATTCAACAATATCACATTTGCATATTTTTGAGGGGATTATGGAGGATGTTGCAGTTACTAGTAAACAGACAGCATGCTATCAAACATCTGCTGCCCACCTTGGCACATAGGAGAGACCCGAACTCATACTTACATTCGAGTTTACTAAATGGAAATGTGACAGTATGTAATTGTAAAAATTGTCTTCCTGTTTCACAGAGGATGATAGATGAGTAGGTTATTTGTCACTGTAGCCCAGAGTGCGTTCACATTCTCACTGCTAGAGAATACGAATTTGGTTGTATGTGGATTATCTCAGAATGTGGCCTCAGTAATCAGATGTCATATGTGACCTTAGTAATTACTATAAAAGTATCAGAATTATATGATAACACTTTAATATAAAAAAAGACAATCCAAGTTTACCATAAAATGACAAGTCGTTTGGACCATGTTTTTAACAGTGGAAGAAAATTGTTTTATAAAATAATGTGAGGGTAAAAATAGCCTAGCATCGAAAACAGCTAGTTCTAATCAGATTAGCTCACATTTTGGTAAACTATGTTTTTAGAAAATTATTTGACTCTTATCAAACTTTTTTTGTTGCTGTATCAAGTTACATAATTCTCTTTAGTAAGTCGTCACATTCTTAAAAATGCCAAAAGAAATCCTACTTATCAAATAGGACTTTCTCTATAGCTGAGGTTAATGCTTCCTCCCTGTGTCCCGTTTAACCTGCGATGTCCCCCAGGGCACCACCTTCGGCCCCTTACTCTTTAGCATCTTAATGCTGCCACTGGGTCATATTATAAACACATTTTCATTAAGAAATAGTGACTCAAAATGTGATCAACCAAACAGCAGAGAAGGACATTAAATGGTTAATACCGGTTCAGGATCATTTTGTAGGCCAAGCCTTAAAAGTCAAGGCGACCCTAAACTGTGCAGTAGGAGTAGAAATAGCAGCTGTGTGAAGGTCAAAGTGAAGGACATCATTTGAGAAGCATGTGACGGTCGCTATCCCTTAGTTTTAGCTGTCATGGATCAAACTGATAGAAATGAGCCCGCACTCTGCATTTTCTCCGCAAAGGGTGACCCCCATGACAGAATCTTTTTTTGGATAGGTAGTGATGCAGACCAGAGGGACCTGGCAGTATGCGAGATGCTTTACTTTGTCGACATCTTGATTAATATACTGACTGCCATTCTGCAGTAGCTGTGTAGACCAAACCATCAGGGACAGCATATGAGGAACACCGATGAAAGAGACAGAGAAAACAAATCACCTCAGTCTTTATTATAAGATACAGTCCCCGAGGGTGTAGCAGCTAAATAAATTAACCAGCAAATAAATAAATGACACCCATCAGTGCTTTAGAAAAAGAAAAGGATGGGTACAAATGGAAAGTAAAGAGAGTTTCTCGTTCAGTTTGCATAAAAAGATTTGTGGTATACAGATTACTCTTCTTCATTTTTTCCTCGCTCAGTTTGATTCCTTTCTAGCAATTCTAGCAATGTAATTATGACAACTGCATTTTGCAGGATTTGCGAACCTAGGCCATCGAAGATCTATGAATAGAAAAACAATGAAACTTGACGAGAGAGAGAGAGAGAGAGAGAGAGAGAGAGAGAGAGAGAGTGGCAATCTTAATTACAAATCTGAACAAGGATGTGAGATCACAACATTCGTAGGTGGGAATATCAAAAAAGGCGATAAAACAAGGCCCGTTTGAAAATTCTACCGCCATCCATTCTTGCTATGTGAGCGAAAATTTCTATAGGACATACTTGTATCATTGCTGTTCTCTCTCTGTGTGGAAAGAAGCTGGAGCGACCCACGGCTTGATGAGCAGTGCTGCTGGCAAGAGGAGATCTAACGTCAAAGCCCCCTCAGTCACAGCACCTCCCTGTGGCCTCTGCCATAACCAACAACCTGGTGGTCTGTTTATGGTGGAGATGATTCCCCCTGATAAAGATTATACTATTAAAGTCACGCTTCGCAGACCAACAAGCTCCAACAGAAATGTCCTTTCCTCTGTCCAACTCTCTTTTTCAATTCCACTTCCTCCTCTCTCGTTCATATACAGCTCCACCGTCACAGGCAGATTGACTTCCTTCATCTCATCTCTTCCACAACATCGTCTACTTTCAATTCTCCTTGTACCCCTTCAAAAGAGCCCCCTCTATCTTTTTTCTGCACTCCCTCCCTCCACACATCCCACTCCTCTCTCTCTCTTGGGCGTTTGGGAGAAGAGGGCAGTCATAAAAGATAAAGATGAAAGCGAACAGAGAGAAACAAACATGCAAACAAATAAAACCCTTAAGTTAAGAAGCTTTTTCCATCACAGGAGCGGTGGGGAAGGAGCGCTCCGAGAAACTCTGCTGACATGGGTGGGAAACAAAGCTAGTTACGGGAGGGGGCATAGTGATGGTGTGTATAAGAGTGTGCTTAGTGGACCCATTTGACGACTTTCCACATAGATGCAGGGTGGTTTAGTAACTAATATGACACCTGGTTTCAACAAAGTGTCAATTAGCGTATTGTGCATCTACCATAAATATGGTTTTAAAAGACTAATATGTCTTTGGTGAGATCCTCGAAGAATGCCTTTATGATGCATTTCCTTATGTGTTTTACTGTGTCTGCCTTCCTCTTAGCCCATTAGTGTATGGTGGTGTCTAGTAGCGTTTGCATGTTGCTTCAGTCTCTGGGACAGTAAGATCTAATGAGGCTGGGCTCCCAACCATCTCAGCAGCTCAGCCTTACTTACCGGAAAGGGCTGGATGAACACAAGGCCATGACAGGGAGGTAATTAGGCAGGGAGAGGTTGTCAATGACGGTCCGCCCCACTCTCCAGGCCTCCAGCCTACAACTGCTTTGTGTACTGTGTGGCCTGCACAAAAGGGCTGATGAGGACACGCTGACCTTCAGGCTTGGCACATGCTTGCAAGGGTGTCCAAGAAAAACCTGCTGAGCCATTGGAGGATCAAGATCCTGTTTTACATCTCACACACACCTTCTGCAGCAAAATCAGATGCGTCTGCCTCTCCTAGATTGGAAATCTCCCAATCCCAAAGCTGCTTGGGGAGAATTTAAAAACTGAAGAATGTATATGAATCATGCATGGATATTTGGCCACAGTGTTCGTAACGTTTCCAGTAGTCGCTCTTCTTTGTTGTTCCGCTATTTTAAACTCTCATACAGCCGATTTATCTTTTGCGTTCTCTCCACACAGGGCATTTTAGCAAATTGCAATGTCAACTTCCTGTCCCCGACTGACTGTTATGTTTAATACTATGTAGACAAAGAGTAATCACCGAATGGAGGCAAATGATTTATTGCACTGCTGTTTGTATTGTTTAAAAGTGAATTCTCTTGTACAATCACAGAATGAATCATTTGATCTTTAGCATCAGATAAGTCATTGTTAGCTGCGGCTGTGACATTGGATAATTTATTCCTTCTGAGGCCATAAAGCTGGCCATGGCCAGACAAGCATCTCTCTTAGATGAGCCACATAAAGGCACAAGACCCAATAAAAGGAATGTCACAGGAAGTGCACCGAATGTCATTAATAATAAATCACAAATGTCTGAAACTGACCTAATGGCATGGATGGACGTAGTGGAAACCTCAATGTGGAGGGAGACCATCTCTATTTATGTCAATCACAACCTCGACTTCGGTCTTTTATTACTACAAGAAGCAATTAACCTTTTCAAAAAAACAGTGTCACTCAGGCACACACAAAGAGCATTTTGGAGTTTTTCAACAAGTCCTGACATAAATGACTTTGATAAGGTTGGTGTAAATCGCCCAAAAACAAGTAAAGTTCACTTTCCTTCCACACAAAATATCCCCATTTGCAACTGACACAGCTCTGAACAGTGCATCTTCTCTTGAAACATCATACATTATTTCTTACATTTCTGGAAATCTGCCTTTACATTATACTTCCGATTTTTGCTGTAGACAAGATAATAACAGTGCGCTGATAGCTAATACTTTTGACTGCCTGGGGCATGTTCAATGAAGCATGAACTTGGCTCAACAACAGTAAAGCATCAAATAGCATCATAACTCTGCAGGTGCTCAACTTTCACCTCCATTCTTAACAGGGTTGTTTAATCCTGGATGCGTTAAAGAAAAAACTGAGAGGAATAGTGAGCATAACATTTGGTGTGCAAAAGTGCAAACCAGGTCAAATACAAAGAGACACATGAACATTTAGAATACACACTGTAATAATTTAGTTTGCTGACACAACTCTGACTTAGCTGTTAGGTTAAAACCAGGCTGAATGGAGTAGCAGGAGGGACAGCTCGGTGTGAAGGAATGTGTTTAGTTTAAGTGTCTTCATTGGACACCTTCCAGAACCTTGGGTTAGCACACCTGCTCACTTATGTGGCTGCATTGGGAATCTACTGTCCGAAAATCCAAAATGACACTAGATGGGGTGGAAGTTTGAGTGTGTTTGCATTCGTCTGAAAGTGGGAGAGATAGAGAAAGAGAGAGAATGGAAGCAATATGCGTGAGATTGTTGTGTTTGTCTAAGGATGGGAATATGTGAAAAGGTCCTGCATGCCACCTGAAGATCGTAACCGGTGTATTTTATGAACAAACACGTTGATCCCACAAGTAATTACCTCAGAATCATAAACCAAATTATGAGCTTCTTTGAGTGGATGCTAAAGGTCACTTTATAACTGAGAAGCGACAGATCAATCTAATCCAGGTTTCCGAGCCAAGATTCGAGGCATGGCTGCCTGTAAAATAGCTCCAGAGGGGGTCCCTAATTCCAGGAGAGTTGCAACAGCTCCTTTGTGACTTATTCATCAAGGGTCTTCAAATTACTCTTCGTCTGGGACCTCCCCTGAGACTAATTTGTTTTGGCAGACATTACCAGAGGCTTTAGACCCAGACACAGCTCCCGTCATCACAGAGACACAAAGTCCCCTGCACCACGTTGAGGTGCGTTTTGTATGGGTTACTTGGTATTCTTGTTGTTGCTTAAAAAAGAAAACAGAACGAATATCAGAATTTTTCCATTCAACATCTGGCTAATCTAGTAAATTTGGATTCTTGAGTTTTCGTATTTCTTCACATTTTTAATTAATAGCAGGCAGAAAATAAACATTAGTATGTCTTCAAAGTTGATGTGTTGGATGCAGGAAAAATAGGTTTGCTTAACATTCTGGTGAGTTTGATAAGGGCCAAACTGTGATGGGCAGACAATTTGGTCCAAGCATCTCCAAAACTGCAGGGTTTTTTTGGAGGTCTTGCTATGCAGTGCTTAAAACCTTCCAGAGTAGTCTAAGGAAGGACAACCGTTGAACCGGCGACCGGGTCATGGACGCCCGAGGAGTCTTTTTCCTCTGATCACACAGACGAGCCTCCGTAGCACAGATTGGTGAAGGAGTTAATGCCGGTTTTGATAGAAAAGTTTATAACATACAAGGCAAGAAGCGGCCCCGCACTATGAGGAAAATGGTCTTAATCTCATGGCTGAGTGCTTTGATTTAACTAAAAAAACATTATTCTTTCTCATACTGAGTATTCCTGCTGCACCTAATTAAAACTCTGTCAGAAACAATTAAATTTAGCCCATTTCTCCTTGAAGGAAACCTCCTGAAAAGCCCTCTGCTCAACATATTTCCAAAAGCTCTGCCGTGACTTTTAGCTTCCAAATAACCGCTTCTACTGGGAATTTCATCATGAGGACCAATTATTACCTAAAAACTTAAAAGAGCTGTTTGAGAAGAAGGAAGATCTGTGCTATTTTGTGTTCAAGTGCCCAGGAGCTCTTTAACGATCTTTGGTTGGTGTTAGCAAACGGACTGCTGGATGCTAATCAAAACTAAACACGTTACCAAGCAGATAATTCTTTAAGTTTGATCAGTTCTCATACAGAGCGTTGCTGCTGTCTCCAGGGCTTGTCTATTAAGTAAATCTTCCTCCAGAAGATACAGCATATAAAATACCATAAACAAAACAGTCGAGCCACTCTTTTTATTTATTTTGCTTTAGTTAGCTTCTCTTGAGTGTCTCTTAATAATACATTAGTCAAACTTTGCACAGGAGAGGGAGTTGCCACATTAACTGAGCAACATGCTAATGTCTGAATTCTACACGCTTATGCACATTTTAAGCATAAGTGGTTAACTTAGGAAGAAGAAGGTTCATTTCCTGTAAAATGGCTGATGCGTTGCAGAAAAAAAACACACTTTAGTTTCATCGTGGTGATCCCTTTGCCTCTTGAAGGGGATTATGTAAAAGCTAATTGTGTGTAGTGAAAGGAATTTGCTTCTGTAGCAGGAAATTTGAGGAATAACCAGATAATATAGAATAAGAAAATAGCTGGTGATATTATCCCGAGACAAGGATAATGGAGTAAAATTTCAAGCAACTAAGAATGTGGGTCTGCTAATGAAAAATATTTTTTAGTAAAAGATAAGAAATGCCCAGTGATCTTTTTTTTACTCCAAGAAAGCTAAAATAATAATATGTCATCAGATGCTACTTTTCTACTCTCCTCTCGTACTACATGGGAGAAAAAAAGAAGCTTTTGAGACCGATATTTCTCTACTACTATAAATTGATTTTGATAAGCTTGATTCCATATTACCTTCTGAGTCATTTGATCAGAAGGATGCAAAGTAATCAACAATATTTTTCTGCAACTTTGACGAAGAACTTGTAGATACTGTCTGCATTTATTGTTTTAGTCTATGTTGTCTGCAGTGGAGGACTAGCCTGCTTTGATGTGAGATCTGTTCCCTGCAGATTTGTGGTTGTTCTGGTCAAAAGTTAAAGTTGACCTAGAAAATTCAAACGAGAACTACATATAGAGAGTATAGAATGATAGCCAAATATTGTTAAGAATGTGTATCTCTCAAAAAAACTTCTGAACTGCTCAGCAAAGAAACACTTATAATAGGAAGGTCCTTGAGGTCAAGGGGAGACATCATGTCAAAAGGTCTGGTTTATTCAATCCTATTTATAATGGATGATAGTGAAGAAAAAAACTTTTTTTTTTTGCAGTCTAGCTGAGTCCTGGCAAATATTTTGGAATCTGGTAGTTAATATTTAATGAGAGGGGAAGATGGAGGCTTGGTAGATGATAGACACCATGCAGAGGGCCAATGGTATTTGTGTCTCTTTGGTATATATAGCCTTATTTACTCCCTCGTCTATGCCATGGGCATGTCATAAGACAGTGCTCCTCTCCTTCCTGAGATGTATAGAGGGGTAGAGAAAGCTTGTGGGCTGACTGAGGCAATTAGGTCTATTATTAGTACGACAGTGGAAGGATTGATACGCACAATAGTCAGTGTGTAAGCAGAAAGCCCATCTACGTGAAGGAAATTCAAATGGTGAGAATTCCTAGATTATATGGGCCTTCATTAACATTTTCACACATGGCTGCCTAACAAATGAGAAAAGAGCCCTGGCATACCAGCAGATTTATCACAAGCACACGACAGACCAACTACCTCCTACTTTCCCTCTCCGGTGCAGAACAAACTCTGTACCGCTCTCACTGGTGCAACATCAGCTGTGGGCACTTTGGGAGTCTTTGACTTTTGAATAAAGGGGTGGCAGGACTGTGGAACTGTTCCCCGGTGCATAATTTATGAAGGAACACAATGTATACCTGGCCATCGCTTCTTTGTATGTTATTTTGATAAACTGAGGCTGCAAATGAACACAACAGGTTCTCCAACACAATAGTCTTGACTTTATCCCTAAATGCTCTTCCCTACTTAAACTAGAAAGGAATTATCCCTCTTAAGATCTGATTCACAGGCAGTCCACTCGCCTTCAGGGCAGGCCCACTTGAATTAGCTGTGTTGCACACTTTACATTCTCCACTCCCTGACATCATGAAAAATGTTCCCTGGGATCTTTTTTTCCCACAGAGAAGTACATTAGAATGACAAATAGCATCCTGCCATAAAGTGGGAAACGTCAACATGGCACAACAGAAACAGCGATATGAGGGAAGTATCATGCTAATGAGTTTGATTCTATGTGATTTTAGTACCCAGGCGTCATCCACTTGTCTATTTGAAGATTTTCGCCAATATCTTTAGTCCTGAGTAGATGGTTTGGAGTCGGGGAGCTTTTTGAGCATTTTTAGTTTCAAACTACCATCTTTGATTTAAGTTATCAGCTGTAAGATATTGAGAGTTTCTATTTGAAGAATTGAGCTGGTCTCTTCCAGAGTGGAGTAATCTCCTCAATCTTGCAGAAGGTGCCATGTCAGCATTAGCACAGGAGAGAGGGAGACTAGAGAGGTCAAAGTCATTCTCTTCAATCAGCTTGTTTTGAAGATCGTTGCATGATCGACCTGTTGCCACTGAAAAGCTAGCAGCTCAGAATGCTCTTCCCTCCTTCATCCTCCTCATGCCCTGGCTCTTTGCCAGCCCAACCCTCAGTTTCAATAATGATTGTTTTAAAGAACAGCTTAAGCAAGTGCATGGCTACCTTATGTCCTCAAGACAACAGGAGATATTGTCATGGACAGGGGGCTAGAAATCAATTTCCCATTTGCCGCTTTAATTTCAGCGAGATGGGTGGAGAGATTAGGGCCGAAGGCACCTGTAAGCCCCCTCGTTGGTGAGCTTTACCTGTGCCTTCTGCGCAGACTGGCCTGACCCCCTGGCTAATTAAAGTTCTCAAATTGATCCACAAACAGCACGATAGAGATCTGTCCTTTACCTGCCTCAGCAACTTGTCTCATTGTGGAAACTGCCCCATAATGGCGTCATAAAGCAACCGTTGTGGTTTTTCTTGACAGCTATGTTGCCATCCATTAGATTGCCCTAATTTTGATTAGGGTTATGGTCACTTCAGTGGTTATTTTGATCATAAAGCTAATGGTGCCCTTATATCTTGAAGTGTATCTGACTGAACTGTCTTAATGCCAGATATGACTGAGATACACTGCTGTTATGTTTTCTTTTTCTTTTTTACAGTTCCTTTGTGGATTTGAAGTCTTAAGTAGAGTCATTTATGAATGTTCCCTAGTCATAATAAGAATATCCGAATATTCTGCATTATTATTAGTGGTGCATTGGACCGCAGTAGATCAGTAATCTGTTTCTGACCATCCCCCATATTTGACCAATGGGAAAAGTTTAACCACAAAAGTGTGAGATAGTTTCCTTTTTACAGTAATGATTTTCTAAATCATGGTGTCCAGCTCACGTCAACAATACAAAACAGTGTTGCGAGTGGGGAATGGCCAATAAGTTGAAAAGCCTCTTCTAAGTCGCTAGCATGTGAGCCTTTTGGCACCTTGTAAAGCATACTGATGCAAGCAGAAGGTGCTTGACAAAACCTTTATAGTTTGAAAGCCAAATGATAATGGTCATTCATTGAGCACGATCATTCATTTAATCACAACAACAAATTCTCTTACCAGCATTTCAAGCAGCCCTTTACAATCTAAGCAGGGATGAGGCTTCACTCTGCTTTGGAAACCAAAGGACA
The DNA here is from genome assembly GCA_037951165.1 of Lophius americanus. Taxonomy (NCBI): domain Eukaryota; kingdom Metazoa; phylum Chordata; class Actinopteri; order Lophiiformes; family Lophiidae; genus Lophius; species Lophius americanus. The sequence continues at coordinate 551,495 of JBBDHG010000262.1, read as the reverse complement.
TAGAAATAGAGGTAGAGTGCTTGAGTAATAAGCCAAAATCCATTCATGCACCCACTTCTGTATAAAGATAGAGGTAAAGGTAGATCTTTACAAACGGGAAAAGATCAAAATTGTCGACAAGTTATCCATGGGATCTTTTGATCACGGATGAGTGGACCTGCAGGACAAAGAACAGCTAAGCCAATTTCAGTTTGATTCAACATTTCATTATTGAACATAGTATTTGAAATTTATCTTAACATGGAAATCTTGAAATTTTCTTTTTTTATTTAAGTTTAATTTAAGTTTAATTTAAGTTTATTTAATTTTACTTATTTTTATTTAAGTCAATGGGCAAACGTTTCACTTTAAATCTTCGTTATCTCTTTCGGTAACAAATGTATAGTCATATCACTCTCCCCTTTTTGCTGATCTGAATTTTTTTTTTCTAATTTATCCTATAACCCCTCTAATCACAAACTTTATCCCACATATTAAGATGTTAATAATCCAGCACCCTTATTTATTGCTTTTGAAGAAGGATTCTGAATGGGACATGCCTTGTCACATGGCTGTGACGTATTTAGTCTTCAGCCTGCGAAGGAAACGGCTTGGGCAAATAATTACATAATACTGCACTATGACCACCAGCTAGCAAACTGCCAACTCTGCCTGTCGTTGAGCTTACTGTGGTTTCATATAAGATTCCATGTTAATCATGAGGAACAGCAGGTGTGATACTTAACTGTCACACTTAGACATCAACAGATTACTTTCATAGTACTACAGAAATCAAGCACAATTTAGATTTGCTGTATTTTCCTGTTGTTGATGCGGGCAGGAGTAACACGAAACGTTAGCATGGAATGAACTTGGTATACTTTATTTACCAATGAAATAACATAATGGCATGGAGTTATTTTTAGCAACCGGAATGTGGCCTTTCCTTCTCGTGCAATGGTTGTCCGCTCCGTTGTGGTGAATTTTTAACAAGGGCCTTTTCCTAAGTCCCTCAGAGGAGTTAATTAAAGTGATAGAGGCTAGAGCTGATGAGCCACACCACCGTGACCTTGAGGCTCTGCTTTCTCCACCTCCCCACAATTATACCTGCATAATCAGGACACGCATCCACACATGTGTATGTACACACACATACTCATAATTGAGACAACCCCTCAGGATCCCCAGCTAGAGTCCCAGCCCAATTCCCACAGTTTCAGAGCCAGTGAATCACCATGGAGCAGCGAAAGTCTTAATTTGCACAGACATTATCAGAAGGGGAAGGGGGCTGGGGCATTATTGTCCATGGTGATTATCAAAGTAGTATTCTGTGTTTGTGTATAGTCATTTTTTCATTTACTTGTGTATGTCATTCCATCAGTTTCTAGCTTTGCTTTCCCTCTGTTGCTCACCTTTCCCCTTGTTTCTTTGCCTCCGTCTGTGTCTCAATGTCTACAGTCAACGTTATGGCCTCTTCACAAAACGGAAGACGACTTGGTATTTGGTGAAGTGGTGATGTGGTGCATGCATATGGTCTCTCTGTCAAGGCTGCTTATTCTAATATGACAGTGTGGTGAGTTATGTGGTTCGCCCTATATTGGCAACCAGATCTGCCGCTGCCAGCTAGGGGCTAGAAAGAGCTCAAATGTATGTCCATGTCTGTATGTATGCGTGTATGTGTGTATGTGTGTATGTGTGTATGTGTGTGTGAGACCACCAGACAGTCCAGGACAGAGAATAGATGAAGATATGCAAGAGAGAGGACAGTCAAGGCATCATTTAAGCTAGAGATGAGAAGATGACTATGAATGAGAGATTGTCGTCCCAGCTCCCCCACAAGCCCCCTCACTGATCCTTCCCCCCCAATCTTAGTCCTGTTAAGTAGAGCTGTCTCTTTCAAGAGTGCCATCGAGACATGAATAAAGAGAAAATGAGGGAAAAAAATGTTTTGGCGAGAATGGGATGTCACAGCAGATAAGCATCATGAGCTGCTCCATATTTATTATACGAAACAATTTGACTAACCAGAGAATTTAGATTAATAACATTGGGCCCCGGGAAGTAATTTCCTTTTGCGAAAATGATTTACATGGTGCATCGCTAAAAGAACAGCTCTCGCAGGCCTTTTTGTTGTGTCAGCTAAAAATAATGACATTTAAAGTACCAACCAAGGTTAATAGGCTTCCTATATGGTTATGAACTTTTTGTGCCGGCACCTCCTTTTGTTCTCCCCACGCATCAACCCACTGCTTTTATAGTTTCAACATGCACACCCAGTAAACCACCTACCTCCTCATTTCCACTGCCTGGCTCAGACACCATTTTACCCAAACCCACCCCTAATGCATCAATGTTTCTGTGAGAGAGTTCTTCTACTTCTGTTGCAGCTTAGCTTAGCAATAGAAGCGGGGAAGATTTTTGGACCATTACCTGAGATATTGGTGTAATCACTGTGCCATGGTCCAGTTGAGCAGGTAATTACACCTTCTCTGTGAATGCAACCTCAGGAGAAGGCAGCTTCTAACACTGGCTCTTTAAACAACACCTTTTCATGGTAAAATACAGCTTTCTTATTCAAAAATTTTAGATCTCTTCTGTACGATGAAAATACCAACCATCATACCTGCCTTTTTTTAGGCAACACCCTCAAATGAGCCTCAAGAGCAGAATGGTGCTTATTGCTAAGGCTAGACAGTAAGAAAAGGGTAACCTTGGCTGAAACTATGCCAGTTTTGTACATGTTGCGTGTAGCTCGATTAGGTCATTGGCGCCTGAGTACGACGGTGCTATCAATATACTTATCCTAAAGATTTGCCTAGGAGGTAAGTGTGAATCGAGAGGTACAGTGGTTTGTCCAAGTCGATGGTTCTAGAGGTAGAGTGGTTTTTCCATTATTGAAATGTTTGTGTTTCTAGAGTTAGTTTGACCATCAATAGGAGTGTCAGTGGTTCTAGACGTAGAGAGGTTTCTGCCTGAATAGGAGTGTCAGTGGTTCTAGGGTAGAGCGGTTTGTCCATAAATCAGAATGTCGGTGGTTATAGAGGTAAAGTGGTTTGTTCATGAATTTGAATGTTGGTGAGGCTAGAGGTATAGTTGTTTTTCCATGATTTTGGGAATGTTGATGGTTCTAGAAGTAGAGTGGTTCTACCAAGAATTGAAATGTCGGTGGTTCTGGAGGTAGAGTGGTTTGTCCGTCATTTGGAATCTTGGTGGTCTTAGAGACAGAATGTTTTGTCCATGTATTAGACTCTCTGTGATTCTAGATGTTGAGTAGTTTGTCCATGAATTGGAATGAAAAGGCTTCTAGAGGTAGAGTGGTTTGTCCATAAATTGGATTATTGGTGCTTCTAGCAGTATACTATGTTTTGCCACAATTGGGAAACTCAGTGGTTCTAGAGGTAAAGTGATTTATCCATGACTGTCATTCCGGTGGTTCTAGTGGTAGAGTTGTTTATCCAGGATTGGGAATGTCGGTGGTTCCATCTCTGAATTAAGAGCATTTCAAAGTGTCAAGCAAGATACTGATCCAGACTTGCTCTCTGTATTATCAGTCCCTGTATTTGTAAGACTTTGTTTGTGTACATTCGTTAGAAAGAATTTTCCTTTGATAGGAAAGCGGTCTGTTGCTCCTGGTTACTGGGTCAGCACCCTGCTTAGTAGCCTCTGCCATCAGTGTATAAAAATATCTTTGAATGGGGGAATCTGGCAAATGTTGCAAAGTGCTTTGAGGAGTTGGTGGACTTGAAAATGAAAGTCCATTAACCCTCTCCACCCTTTCACAAATTTGCATAGATCTCATTTGATGTCAGGTTCCTCCCCCTGATGGGCAGGTGTTTTTAATGAGGTTCGCCTGCTATCCCAGCCAGTCTGCATGAGGATAGAGTTATTGATAAATCATTAACATGGTGGAGAAGGTGCGGAGGAATAGTAGCTCGCGCTCCTCCAGAGATCCGTCTTACTGCTGAATATTTCATTGGCACACAGATGTGCTGCTGTCTGTGTAACTGCTCATGGCTCCTCAGCTCAGTGCCATTACATCACAACATTTGTAGCAGTAAGATCCCCCCACACATTATCCTGTAGAAAAGTCAAGAACAGGCTTGATAAATGTCCAGAACCCTTACCAGACTTTGTTAAAGAGTTCATAAAGACGATCAGCGTCCAACAACATATGTGCCTTAGTAGGCAGAAATGGCAAACAAATCTGTCTCATAACAGAAAGAAGCGTTTTGTGAGTTTTACCCAGCCATGGCGATGCGGCATTTCTACTGCTGCAATTCCATTAGACTTATCTCCAGTGGGGGAGACAGAAACGACTGCTGAGTCAGACCAGAAAGGGCCTGGGATTACTTATTCCCCATGTCATCTGAACAGAAGTGTGTAGTTCATGTCCCGTCCTTATCCCCTGCTTCCCTCTCAGCAGTGCTTATTCTCCTGTGATTCCATCCTCTGTGGACAGATTTGTCTCCACTGTGTAACACTGCCACCTTCTGTTTGGGAGCCCTGGGGTGCCAGCAGGCCAACCAGAGCCTTCAAAAGAAAGAATAAAGTAGGAGGAGGAGATTGATAGAAAATTATAGGTAGGTAAAAAGTGAAAAAGAGAGTAGGAAATGGAGAAACAGGGAGGGATATTGGAGAAATGGAGAGAGAGCGAGGGAGAAAGAGATCTCGTAGCTCACCCTGCTCTGATCAAAGAGCCGTCTTCCTAATCCTCCAGCTTCAGCAGTCAGCCTGTCTCTGAGCATTTACAGTTGCCCACAAAAAGGATAGGAAAAACACTTGCGGCTAAACTGCCCTGAAGCCGTGCTATTTTTACTTTATCACAAAGACAAAAAAGTGGGAACCCCTGCTGAGGGTGTATACAACGACCAGGCAAAATTAGAAGAACAAAGCACAGAGGAACACGAAGAGAGCTGTACTCTAGTAGACCCTGTCTACATGTTCAGCCATATGTCGTTTATAGGTGAGTATACCATTAAAATCATGTTTCCAAACACCGTGTGACATTCCGAGAGAGCCGTAATGAGGTCTGCGAGGTTTAAGGTAAAAAAAAAGTTTCCACTGTATTGAAATCATATGCCACTTTTTTGATATCAATATTTCAAATCACACTACTACCTCTTTTTAACGTAATTTGTGACATTATTTTTCCAAGTACATGCTAGACAGTTACATTATAAATCAAGCTTAACTGCAAGTGCAGAGTATTTCTCCATGTTCTACTTACTAATATGATCTGTAAATTATAAGTATAATTGCAACTTGTGGTTTTGTAGAGTTAATATAATTATATCCATGAAAAGTCCTTCATATTAATGCGATAAGTCATATCTTATGGATAATTTTCAAATAATATTCCCACATAGAACTTAGTTTTGTATTTCCGTCACTAGCGGGATTTTATCTCCCAAAATTTTCCGGCTATTATTCAATAACCATTGGTACGATCTAGTCCAACTTTGGTGCAAATTGAGTCGATTGGCAGCAATTTATCTTGTATATATCATATTTTACTATAAAAAGATTAATTTTTACTCACTATAGGCAGTTTTCAATCAGGTGGATTGTACAACGCAGGGGTATTTTTCAGGGATATACTCTTGCTGCTGTGGACTAAAGTGTAGACCTACTTTACTCTCTTCGTTGGAAAAAAAAAAATCCTGTGGAAATAATAAATCCAGTTGGAATCAATTTTATATGATCCCCATACCCCAAACACGCCGTTCTTCTAGGTGTCATTTCAGCCTCCCAGAGTCGTTGAATGAAAATCCTCTAGGTTCATGTAACAACACAGATGACAATTGTTCGGCCCCTATTTATGAAGCTGAATTATAATTGCAAAGAGATGAGAGCAGAAGGAATGCATTCACAGATGGAGCTGGAAAATAGGGACTGGCTGGAAAGAAATAATGAAAAAAACTAAGGAAAAGTGTGAGGAAAAGAGGGAGGAATGGGCTGAACGGGGGGCTGTAAATCAAAAGAGAGTCAGGATGGAGGTAGAGGGGTGAGGTCAGCCAGATGGAGAAAGAGAGGGAGGAGAGTCGGCCACTAGCAGCGGAGGAGGAAGAGGATAAAAATGTGTGGTGAGGTAATGGCAGTGATTAATAGCCTGTGGCTGATCAGTAGAAACCAGGTTGGTGTTTGAAGATTAGATTTTAATACAGCGCTTTGACTTCACTCTGCTTCCAAAACAATCACAGTGAAAAAGAAAATTAGGAATTATTTCATACAACGCACACTGATTATGCCAGTTTGCCCTTGATGAGGAGAACCTGAACAAGCTGCCATGTTTAGGTTGCTCAGGCATATGTTATAGTGGGTGTTGAACAATTGTTCAAATGATTCGAAAAATACCTGGACAATGTTTCTTATTATGATTATTATTACATGTACAACATCAAAGCCTTACCTACCGCTAGGATTTATTGGGCATTGTTTCGCGACCTGCAAATAAAAGGTAAAACAAGAGATTTTATGCATTGAAATCAAATCCATGTTCAAAGTGATGGACACATTTTAATAAGATATACAGAACAGACTGACAGAAAGCCTGATGTGCTAGAATTATCGTAAACAAAATATGCCAATCATGCTCTTGCTACAACAAGAAAAAACAAACAAGTCCTATGCACACTTAATATCAATACCTTTTTAGATATCTACACACCGAGAAATCCATTTTATAGAGAAGTAGCCTATAATGTATAAACGTGGCCCTTATGGTGATAACAAAATCATTGCTGATAGTAAAAGGTAAATAATGATAGTTTTACGATGACAAATTCATGATTTAAATAAATATTTTCTGATATAATAGGCTCAAATAGTCAAAAACAGAATTCTGTCTCAGCCTTTTGCCATTGAACTTGTTATGGTCAAATAAGTTCTAGCCGAACATATTTGGTTTTTAAAAATGGTGATGGTCACCCCAGCTAAACCTCATAGGTTACCAATTCAACGCTGGTGCTGGTATAAAGGACTTTTTGCAAATAGTAGTGCAGAAATGTTCTCCTTATGTAAAGCAAAAAATATGTGTAGATTCTCTTCATCCAGGTCAGGGTAATTCATTTGGGTTGAATCCAAAGCAAGTGGACTTCTGCAGAGGCTTCTTCAGTTCCGACTGACTTTTGGGGAATCAAGGTTCTAAACCACCAGACAAAAATGTATAAATGTTCAGAGATACAGTTTTCTACCCTGCTGGGATACTATTTCAGGTCCAGCCTGTACCTTGATCTGTTTATGGAGCGTTCGATGCTATCAAACATGAATATTGGATTGTTTCTAACGTGGCATTGAGATGTTGTTACTTTTTATAACCTAAATGTGAGGACATGATGCTGTGCTGCAATTAAATGAATGAGACATTCATGAGTTCAGTTTGCGTTGACTGAAGTACCTGACTTCTGCTGCCTGTCATTTCTCTTGAATCTGTTGATATCTGCTGAAATGCCTGAGATGTAAATGCTCTGAAGTATTGATTGATTGAGGGGCTTGATAATTGGATATACAGTAAGTGACAAGGCTCTTGGATACAGCACAGCATATATACTTTTGACGTGTTTGTGTATGTGTGTGTGTTTGTGTGCGTGTGTGTGGCCATAGAAATTAAGCTTCAGCTCATCTTGCCAACCATTCCAGTGGCCAGTAGGGGACTAAAATAGTACTTTGTCTGTTGCCAAGGTTACAACATTGACAACATGACGTGGCCATTCATTCTCCATACTGTATCTCCCTGGCCTTCTGTGAGAAAGTGGCTGCTAATCTTAGCCCTCAATCTACCCGCCTGTCAATGTGAAGAGCGAAACAGCCGAAGCATGGGATGAAGGGAGTTGCGTCGGCTCCGTCTCCGTCACATTGCTCCTGTTCGTCTCATCAACGTTCCGCCCCCATCCGCCACCACCTCAGAGCTTCTCTCCACTTCCAGATAAAAGACATTGGCCCCCGCTCCTGCCAGTGTGTAATAGGTGAAAATCAAGGCTGTTTCTATGCAGACCCGTGTGTCACTTTTCCTCTTCGCAGGTATCTGGTGCTTGAGGAGAAGGGAAGGGTTGAATGGCAACTGAATGGTAGTCACAATAAAACTGTAATTGAAAGATATGTTATCATGACTATTTCGAGCCTAGGAAAGTGGTATCAAAGAGGCTTTCCTACTAAAAAAAAGGGGAAGAGGAAGAAAAGGAACCTCTTTTAATTAAAAACAGTGTTCAAAGGGGTGACCAAAAGTTGAAACTGGAGGCATGTTTGGCATGAATAAGTTGCCCCTCTCCTTTGTGGTGACACTGACAAATAGAGCTCTGCGTGTGAAAAGGAGACTTATCTCTGATGGGTAATGAATTCAAAGTCATGTAGATGAACGTGCTCTTTGAGGTTCAGAGGGCTTTAGCTGGAGTCATATTATCTCAGTCCAACAAATGGAGACTGCACTGTCAATGGTGCCATTCCCACGGCTGGAGAGAGGGCGGGATGTCTCTCTAGGCACCGATGTGCTTCAGTTGGTTCTGAAGTATTGTTATTGTCATAGCAGCACAATATTGCTGCTGGTCAACCTTTACGGTGAGGTCAAGTTATGTAGAAGCCTGTGTAACATGCACCACAGTCTCAAACAGGCAGGTAATTGATTGGTGGTATCCATTGTGGTGCACGCATTGCTAAAGTAAAGCTAATATGCAGTTGGCATAGAAGAAAGAAAGAAGAAACAATCCTTTATTAGTCACATAGAGTCATACACAGTACAACATAGTGAAATTACTTCTCTGCATTTGACCCATCCCTGAGGGAGCAGTGGGCAGCCCCTCGTGGAGCGCCCGGGGAGCTAAGGATTCAGGGTCTTGCTCAAGGACCCTACGACAAGTAGACCCTGGTGGGATTCGAACCGGCTACCTTCCGATCTTCTGATTGGGAGACGGCCGCTCTACCCACTGAGCCACAGCCGCCCCCGAGCATGCTGCTCTGATGCTGTTCCAAGCCAACAGCTGAGGACACTAGCAGACTACCGCTTGTCAGACACATGGATATTTAACCAATTCTTGGTACTGAAGCTTTGTGTTTTATTACAGACACAGTTTTCAAGATGGGGGGGGGGGCTACGGTGATAGCAGGGGGTAGAAAGACATAGAAAAACACTGAAAATACATTGAAGGAGAGTGGGAAAAGAAGAGAAAAATAGTCTAAAAGTGAGCCAGAATGGGATTTTCACAGTTGAGTTAAGAAAGGCTTTGAATGTACTTGAATCACAGACTTGATCTGCAAGCAGCCTATTTTTATTAGCTGCTTGACAGTGCAGCATAGTGTTGGGATTACAACCAGCGTCTGTGTTATTCAGTGTTCCTCACAGCTAAATTTGGATTTGAGCATTCCTAGCACGCCCCTGCTTCCCCCGCGCACACACTTAAATGCCTTTACACTTTCCTGTTTGTCTCCAAACTACATAATTTTAGTATCGCGGACCACATAACAGGAAACAAACAAGGTAGCAATTAGAAATGCTTATCTTGTTACCTTTCTTCCCTGCACATTTTTAACAAGTGATTCCTCATTTGAATATCTTCAGAGAATGGAGCAGATATTCAAATGAGGTCTTTTATTATGAGCAATATTAAAGCAAGGCATTGACGGCGTCCTAATTCTTAATTGAAAAGAAATGTATCGCGTCCTCTTGAGTGGTGTAAATCATAACCCTCCTCCATCCCTAGTGCGCTAGTTTATTTTATCTGTGGCTAATTCATGCCACACTTAATTTGGCCTTGATTGTAAATGTCCGGGGTGAGATGAGCGTCTTGTAGCTATTGTGCCTGGGCCTATGTCGTACATGGTCTCATGGGAATAGATGATTTGGGTTTCAACTGCGGTTCTAAAATGAGTGTCTCTCCCTCTATGAATGACAAGCTGTTAATCATTGTGACAGTTGAACCCATCTGACTTCTTTTTTTTATCTCTGAGTAAACAGACACGTCAGACGAGTTTTGTGTTCAGACCCAGAGTAAAACGTTCATATTTTAAAAGAAGCCAGCCGGACGAGTCACCCCTCTGCTAATGCTGTTTACAGGAGATGCTGTGAGCATTTGTCTGCTAAGCATCCTTCATTATGGAGACATGGAGAAACACATGCGGCAGATTAGTCATATTTAAACCAGGAGCTGGCCAAAGATACAATAAAGACAACTGTTTATTTAGGACACCTCTCCATCTCTTAGGAGCTGCGCAGTGGAGGGCCCTCCTCTCACTAATGTAGTTCCACAAACATATGAGGGGATATAGTGGCTCTATCAAATCTCTTGACTCCAAAGATCCTCTCTGATACTGCAGCGTATTGCATTTGTTGGCTCCCCCAATCCTAACAGCCTTCTGTACGGCTTCTAGGATTTAATCAGACAGTGCCCAGATCCTCACCATTGCATCGGGTGAACACTATTGAATTGCTTGGCTTGTAGATCCACAATTCTAACTCCTTTAGACTATATTGAATTTACCATCCTGGGCAATCAATAATACTAAGTTTTGCAGGCAGTATTGAACTCTATCCTCACACATTTACGCTGTGGTTGGTTTCTCTCCAGTTGCTCTGGAATCTGCAGACTGTCACGCAGAAAAGAACTGCTTTTGAGTTGTCTTTTGAAACAAGGTTCATAAAGCCAGGGGGGATTGTTCGGACTTGGCCATATAGTAAAACAAAGGCAGTGTCGGATGAAATCTGAGAAAAATCATTTGCCTTCAGGAGCAGGGGGATAGTCAGCACCACATCATGTAAGGTATGTTGCATTGCAAATACAGAAACACGAGCAAATTATCTGTTATATGTTGAATTACTCATTTAATTTGGTGATTTCAGCGTCCAATGAGACACTGTCCAAATGATTGTTCTGTCCTCTGAACGCCTGTCCATGATAGCAGTAGGCCTAGAGGACAACAGCAAAGCATCACTGTAGCATTCTGTGCATTGCGATTTCCCCATTGCCCCCCTGGGTAATGAAAGGCCTAATAAATGAATCCATCAGAGTGTGTTGCTCTCTGTGTGTATCTGGGATGCAGTCGGGTCCAGACGTGCCCAGTCTTCGGGCACACAGAGGAGAGGGATGCCATCGCTGGCAGGCCTGATGAATGGGTGGCATGCCGCGCCATGACAAAGACGAATGTGACAACCCGCGTTCAACAAAAGGGGGGCGGTGCTCAACCAACGAGGAGAAATGACGTGATGCTGACCACCTCCCCTTCCTAGTTACACCGCCTTCTGGCTATGCTTAAGGTGGAGGAAGAAGCAGTGGAAGAAAAGGGGGAATATCAGATCATCCTATCGAGTGACTACCTCTCTCCTCTCCTCTAAAATCCCTTCCATCAAACGTAGCGCACAGCAATACTGCAGGCACAAAACCATATTACATTTATTTTCCGCGGAGTAAATGCTGGGAAATTACAAGCACTTCTTTAAAGTGAGCGCGGTAGTTAATAAAGGCGCTAGACAAAATAACAGGCTTAAACGAACACAAGAGGAATTCATCAATAGATCTCCTTCGACTAGAATTGATGCGGTAATCTGTGCGAGATGGTAAACAGTCAACGGCCTGCAGCTCTGTTTAGTTTACCAAATTATTAGAGGGGGAGGAAATTAAAGACAGCGGATCAATAGCAATATTTGTTTCATATTACTCAGGTGTACTTTGATTGTCCGCATGAGTGAGTGCCTGGAGTCCCTTATTTTAGGGACTGTCTCCATCAAATAACTACTTATCACAGTCTAGTAAGCACATAATTTACACCTCAGATGTAGATGCTCCTCTACTTGTCCAAGCGCCTGTTAATAATCGCTTCTGTTGCCGGTCCTCTTATTATCATCATAAGGTTATTTATTACAACAAAAAATAGTAAATATGGAGTTTTTTTTTCGCAGTGCGATGGAAGAAAAGCTCCTTGACCCGTCCTCCAAACCCTTGAATAGACACAGCCATCCTCTCTGTAGCCAGTGGGGTGGTTGGGGGTGGGTTAACCACCGCCCGTCTAAGATAGGCCTTCGGTGAGAGTGAGAGCAGCAGGATGGGATAAGTCAATGGGAAACTGAGATGATTAAGAGGCTTTTACTGTTAACAAAAAAGCGAGGATTGGTTTCTATTGCAACCTCTTCTTTTCACGGCCTGGTCCACTGGACAGGCTGGTGCTGTCGTCTGAACAGAGACAAGGCTTGGCTATTAATACACTATTGAGTGCTATTGATCCTTGGCTCGTGTGACACATCAGATACAATGAGCCATAGATCCCAGTAAAGAGCCACGTCTTTCTTTTCACTTTACCACAATTGCATATGATTATAGGAGTTTGAGGATCAGTCAGAGTGGCCCATTTCTGCTATGGATGAACGAAAGTGCAGTGGTACTCTGAGTAAAAACCAATTGCAATTTGGAAACTTTTGTCATAAACACAAAAGCACTTGAAAAAAACAGTCACAAAGAAAGCTTGGCTCAACTGAAAGCCATCCCTCCATAATTTTATGGAAAGGTTTTTGTGTAAACGCCATAAACACGGATTTGTTTCAGTAAGTGGAGATTTGCATCCAAGGTGAGAACTACCCCCAAAAAGCTGCTATACAATTACAGATAAATCAGACGGCTAATGATGAGAGGGAATGGTGGTTATATCAATAACCCCCACTAATGGTCAATTCCAGAATGTTGTCTGCTGTGTGCTAGATTTAGTGTAATGGATAAGGTGCCTGTTTAGCGGAGGCTTACTTGTCGCCAAACGAGGGAGTAAACCTCAAATAGCCAAATTAAAAACTGAATAATAGATGAGTGATGCCAGGATGAGAGAGAGTAGGGGAGACAGCTGTAATTTCTAATCCTGGAAAAAAACAGAAGCAGTGGCATGTAATTGTCGAGAATTTATAAGGGCACAGGAGATAAGTTGAGACAAGGGGAAACACACATCCTACTGTGAAAATCACCTTTACGGAAAAACACTTAATACTGATGGTTATTACAGGTGAAAGTCTATAAAATCTTCCAAACATTGTAAATGCTTTTGTCATTCAGGTTGACTGCCAGCCTGTTAGAAGAGATGCCTCTCATACATGGGTTTTATCCTCTCCGCAGAAAGAAGCGACAGCGGCGCTGAAATGATAAGAAGTTTTAAATTATGTGGGATTGACAGAGATGAAGTATATTTTGGCAGCAAATTGCGTCAGAGCGCTTTTGAATGCTTAACAAGAGGTGCACGTCGTGTGAAGTCCACGGGGCATTATTCTCCATCTGCATATGAGAGCGATGTCTGTGGAGTGTCTGTCTGCAAGAAATGTAAAGTGCCGCCACCCATTTCCCAGAAGGCTGTTCCTGATCCCTGTAATATGTTCAAAGGCACCCCCACCTGTGGTGAAGAGTGAAACATAAAATTGAGAAATGAGGTTTTTAGCTTGCTGGGTATCCACAGGACTCTTTAAAAAAAAATAAAAAAATCTATGCACCTGGGAGAAGAAAAGGACTTCCCTGCTCGGAGGCTGATGATGCAATCTGATATGTGTGGGGGGTTGTGTGATCACAAAATAGCCTCTCTGGTGAAGCTATAAATGCACCACTGAGTGCAGGTCATTTGCCACAGCCACCTGGCCTTTTGCTTGGACAGTGCTGTAGTAACTGGACTCTTTCCCATTACTCCATGTGCTTTTGCGAATATGGCAAAGAAGCAATGTTGTCTTACAGATTTTTTAAGCTAAAGGAGAAAAATGCATCACTCATGTCTGGTTTCTGTATGTAGATTCACACCAGGTATTTACATTGGGTTTGACCCTATAAAGTCCTGCTCAACTGTTCGGTTGAGCACATTTTGAGTCACTTTGTTTTCGCTATAAAATGTGACTGAACCTGTTCATGGTATGACGCAGTGGTGTGCGAAAGAGTAAGGGGTCAAATATGGAACTACCACAGGTCAAAGAGGCCACAGAGGTGGTTTATCAAGAATCCATTTATCAAGAAGACCGGAGAAGTCTTACTCAATAAGTAGGATGTTTTTGTGTCATTTTAAACATCTCGGTAGTTACTTAACAGAATTATGTAATTTATGTAACCACCAAAAAAGTGGAATAGAGGTAAATTGTTTTCTAAAAACATTTTTTACCAAAAGGTTGAGCTAATCTTATTCAAAGTGATTATTTTTCTTGACATGTTTTTTTTTCATTCTGTATTTGTCTTTACTGCTGAAAAACATGCTTGACCCAACAATTATTCATTTCCTGGTAATTGATATTAATATATAAAATTAATAAAAGCCTCAGAGAAATAAAATAAGCAAAGAAAGATTTTTTTTTTCTTTCCCGCAGTAAATGTTTGTTAAGGTCAGTTTGGTGACACTGAGCTCTGAGTATTCACAGCTGTTAAATTGTAAGGCACAGGAAGAAAATAGATATTATAAGATGTGACTCGGAGATGGACTTCCAAATCATGTCAAACACAGATCCAAGTCGTTTTTGTACATTTATCCTCCATAGCATAGCATAGCAACATCTTGTCATGCCAAATGGAGCACCAGCTCATCAAAGTTTCAGCGCTGTTTGGAGTGCCTGAGAGGATAGGTTTGTAATGGAGAGATATTGAAGAGGGATCTCGACAGCATGTTGGTGAAGAAGGCCTGCTGGCTTACCAGCTCACACATACAGATGGAATATGTGTCAAGGGAAACTCACGATGATCAGAGGCTCCCTTCCCGGCCAGCAGTGGGAGGAAATGGGACTGAACGAGACGAGGAAGAGCGGGAGAAGGAGTTAATCACTACACTAATGCTGCACTTCATCATCGTTTCCTGAGCCTGCCTGCTCATCTTTACTGCCAGCTTCTAAATGTCTGCACAGCGCCCCTCTCTCGTAGCCTGAGCTACGCCAGTTTTTGCAACTATGCCTAAGCTAAAATGTTAACCTGTATGTAGCGGACTTGAAAAGGACCATATGAAGGTTTTTGATCCTTGTAGGTGATTCAGGTGTCCACTACTAGGGAGATGATTGGGCTTACCAATGCATCAGATATACACGTAGGGCAAACGGCCTTTTTAGCTTATTCGTGCACGCCAGTTTGACACAGGTCCTCTGAGGAAGACTTCTTATTTTTGCAAAAGCCCACACTTGGTGTGCTGACCCAGTGCCACATTTGCACACAGCTCGTGTGCAGGTGTTTGTGTTTGCTGGTATATTTGTTTGCACCTGTTCTTGGTTTCTTAGTGCGTACATAGGTGCGTGTCGGATACACGCCTTGCGCCAAGATGATTCGGAGGCCCGCGGTGAAGTTGAGTGAGTTTAAGTAGTCTCCTGCTCCCTCGGGCTCTTGTTCCACAGACAGTTGCAAACAGGATTTTAGGAAGTGCTGTGCTGTGCTGTCATGCATGGCCAACAGTGAGTCTGGCCTAAAAAATATGAGTCTGTGTGCGACGTGCATAACTCAGAGCCTCGTTGCTACACCTGCCCCACTGCCCTGGCAGTCACTCCCTCGCTAGAACAACCACCACAGGCTTCTGAACCAATTTTAGCCTCCTGCATTTAATATTGTAACGTGCCATTCATGCCTTGGCTGGTTCGCAAACCTTGTCTCAGTCTCTTACAAATGCACCTGCTCACACGTACTACACCCCTGTTGATATCTTTGCTCAATTCATGCAAAGCTAATGCCATCTTTATGGCTTTTATGTTACGGTGTAATAGCTGAAATGTTGCTGGCACCTTCTCAATTTGTGAAAAATTGCTATCAAAGAAAATGGATATGGCTTCATAGTGTCATTACACAAGATTTCTGACACACTCTTAAAGTCTCACCCATCTAGACGTTGCAGCTCACGTCAAAGATAGTTTTCCACTCGCACCAGGTCTGACGTCTGCTTTTGTCCCAGGTGGTAATTCAGAGCATTGGGTACATTCAAAAAGGGTGACAGTCTGCTGTTTCATACTAGACACAAAAGAACAGAGTCTCTTTTAATGTCTCAGAAGTTTGCATGACTGTGCTGTGGAATGATGGGAAGGCATGTTGTTTGTGGTGCTATGACTGATAGAGTGACAGGCGCTCTGACAGCAGAGCGCTGTGATCACAGCTCTGTTGAGAAGACACTGATGGCAGAGCTTGGCTAGATGCCCATCACTTTGTCTATATGTCTGCCTCTCTGGTCATTCAGTGGAAACACACGCAGGCACACCTGGCTTGAGGTGATTTAATGGTTTAATGAGTGTTTTTCTGTCAGATACATGCACACGGTTAACAAAACGGTGGCGGCGCAGCGATATCAGCTCTGGTTCCACATCACCTCTAAATAATGGAGGTAATTAATTGATGAATGAGGTCAAATCGGAGATATTTATGCATGTCTCAATTCAGTCACAACCCCATCTCATCCCCTTGTTCACCTCTCTGCCACCCCCCAAGTTGTTTTCTTATTGCGCAGTGCACCACATTCCCTCTGTGCTCATCTGCATAAGACCTTGGGATGAATGTTAACGATGTTTAATTAGACAAGACGTGGAATGGATGAGTGGGTGGAGGCAGTGAGACCAAATAGACCCATGCATTCACGCATGCACCCACACACACATACATGCACATATACACACACACACACACACACACACACACACACACTCACTTGATGAACAATAAATGACCATTTAAAGGCCAAAAGCTAGAGCTGAACATGACATCACAGGTGATTGGTGCATTCTGAATTAATGCTATGCTCTCTTTCCCATATTTTAACGGCATCAAGGGCATAGGCCGATCAACCTTAATGCAATATCAATTAAACATTTATAAATGCAATATATTTGTAGGTTATTATGTAATGATAACCAAGTGCCCTTCATAGTAAATCCAAATGACCAAGCTTGTTAATTCTCATAAGATTTCTGTCTGGAGTCAACAATTTTTCCGGTTGAATGAATTTGCCAAAAAATTACATCGTTCAACATTTCTCAAGATTTAGTTCATCCTTCTGGCCCAAGCCCTTCTCTGTAATCAGAGAGTCGGGTTTCTAAATGAGAACGGGTTTAATGAGTTGAGTCCGTAACTTCTCACCATTTTGTTCCGGATTCCAATAGTGTTGCAATAATGTGAGTTGTTCACATTATGATAATCATCTCAGTATTTAATTTTACATATGAAACATAATTTACATAATAATTGATATTTCTAAAATATTTTAAAATGTCATGTAACTTGCGATACATAGTAACTGTAAAAACAGGATTAAATATAGATGGAGATTTTTTCTTAAGTAAGAATGCAGAACTGCTATGATCAAAATGATTTTATTGCTATCTTCTTACCAGAGTCCTATATTGTGATGGATTTTCTTTGGTCCCAATTTTTTCAAAACACAGGAACAAATTAAAGCCATCCAGTAAAGCTTGAATTTCCATGTAATATTTATAACAGGTAATGTAATGAAGATCTATCAAAAGTTCAGCAGAGTCATCAGCCACCACCATCAGTACTGCTGCTCATAGCAGATACTATTCACATTCTCCCTGAAGAATATTCAGTACAAAGGACATTCTAATGCACTAATTATCAAAATGCATCTGCTATATAAACATTTATCTTAACTTCAACTTCTGTCTCTTCTGATTGAAATCCTTTGGCGAAAGAAAGCACCAAAACCTAAACTACTTATTTCCTCCATTTATTGGCTCATAATGTTGTTACTTGTCAAAAACATGACAGAGATTCCTTCAGAGAAACACGTCTGTCTGTTTTCTTAAATGACAGGAAACCCACTGTATAAATGTGTTTTGGGTCTGTTAGAAAAAGACCTGCCAGACTTTGATCATTTGAGCCCTTGAGTTGAATGGATGTTCTTTGTTTGAGCATTCAAGCGTGTCCCTGTTTACGGATTACAGTCATGAATCAAACTCATAGTTTGAACTCTACCAAGGGGATGATGTCCATGAAGAGGGGCACATGTGTTTCCTCAAGTTGTAGCTATTTTTTTAATTGGGTTTTCTGTCCCTAAAGACCTATTTTTGTTGTTTTTTTTCGGACATCAACAGTAGTCCCAAACCACTGATTTTACTTACTTTTTCGGGGAAGAGATCAGTGTCATCAGTCTCGCTCCTCTCAGCCATTTTCCCTGCCAGCTGCCCATGTGCCTCTTGCTGCGGACCAGAAATAAGCCAAGGTATGTGGTCTTAGAACCATTTTATAGCATAGTATACTTTCAAACCGGTAAATATTGCAACCCTGAATTCCAGCTCATTAGGATTTATGGTCTGCAAATGGTTAACTGAAAGTTTTGATTGGGATCCATGCTAGCTCAATGCACTGTTGACCACATGCTGGATTTTCATGCTTATATGAAAATCCAGAAGATGCTGTCGTTCCTGCTTGTTCTATATAACATTTGAAATACTCTGATGTATGGAGGAATGTCAGGCTGCTGCTTATTGATGGGTAGTCCAGTAAACATTTGCAAAAACAGCATTACAGCCATTGCAAAGATAAGGGGTTGCCTGTGTGCTTTCCTGAGGTTTCATTATCCAAGCTTGGTCTCAGACCTGCCGTCCTGAGCCCATCTCTTCAACTGGGTGACTGACTGAAGACCTGATGCAAAGACATGCTCAGATGTGCACTCTGTGCCTGTTACTTGCTGCTGTCTCCTCCAAGCCCGGGCTTATCTTGCTGACACGGCTTGTCAGAGACACCTGTGGCTGCTGTGGATTAGCTAGCTACCTGGAGCAAAGCGTTTAATTCCAAGCCTGAAGGACACTGGACTGAAGGGTGGCGGACTTTTGAAGCTGATACAAGCTCCATGGAGGCATCTCAGATCCAGAGTGAGATCAATGACTTCTCAAAGCTGCCAGTTTTTTGAGAGACGCTGGTAAACATGCTTTGATTAAAGCATACAAAGGGGGATCGTTTTTGCTCTTTTTAAAGTCCTGCTGAACAACAAGCCTGCCTGTTCTCCTTTGTGACTGAGATGCCATGTTGAATCTGTGCTCTTAATTAATTTGGTGAACGCAACGTTTGTCACCCCTGCTCTCGCCTGTTAGTGCTATTTGTCTCCGGGTGACCTTTGATTTCGCATCGCATTGGTTTTCTCCTGTTATGGACAAGAGGCGTTTTTTGCTGACAACAGAGGAAACCTTATCTTTAAATAAGTAATTCCTCAACTACTCAGTGATTCCACCAGCAGCAAAATATTGGGATTGCTGAAACGGCAAGCACAGAAGCACACTGGGGAAAAGATCTCTTCTCTCTATATGCTACAGCACCTTTGCCAAACTCTCATTAAAAATTCCACATCACTGTGTTTGAACAGGACTCTCTACACAATAATATATTCTATCCTACACTAGTGCCTTTGCTTATCTATATGATACACTTGTATTCTTGTTTCCCTTTGTATAAATTATAGGCAGATAAGTTGTATTTTTTTTAAACATAATTTATTGTTTAGCTGTGTCAGTTCTTTGGAGGCCATGCAGTTAAGAGGTCTCTTTGTGAGTATAGAGACCGATTCTAGTTTGGAATCTGTCCTTATTGTCAATCAGGCGGCATATAAAGGGCAGATTTATTTGCTGTATTATAGTTGGGTTGAGTAAGTGACACAATAGTGCCTTCTTGGCAACAGCCGCAGCCCATAGCTGGAGGTTTTTGGGAAGGAATCATTGATTGGGGCGATGGCTAGAGGGACTGAGAGGTGGGACAGATGAGGGAATTGCTAGGGGATGGATGTGCTGGCATCTGGCTCTTGGTTCTGGCTTGGTGTTGGAGCGATCTCCAGTAACATTGATGCATGGCCTTGAATTATATTATGCCTTGGCTGCCGCTTACTCTCAGATTCATCTTAACAGTCATGGCTTTATTTATTTGTTTATTTATATATTTCCACAATTTGTGAAGACAGTTGTGATGTAACATAAAGCACCACCCTAACCTCATCTAAAAATGTGGCGGATTTACAGTGTTTTACTTAGTGGGGATTTGTGCAGCTGATAGTATTATGATGGCTTGTAAAGGTGTGGAAGCTAAATTCTGATAGAGTGTTTTGGCTCTGCTTGAATGATGTTGAAAAAAAAAGTACAAGACAGTTCCTCTGAACATCTCTTGAACGCCTGGAAACCTGCCAGTACAACACCTCATTCAATGGCTGCCGACGAGCAGGAGCAGCTCAGACTTGGAGAGATACAAGTGATGGGTTGGGCCTATTGTTCAACTCTGACATGGCTCTTCGGACACCTTTGTTCTGGGTGGAGAGGCCCATTCATAGAGTGCCTTGAAAACAAATTGAATGTGGTTGACAATTAATAGCCAAGCGGCATGTTTAATTAAGAGCATGTAGCCAGCGAATGACGTGAGGGAGATAAACAGAGATGAGCAGCACAGAGCCAGACTGGGCTCACAAAGGAGCGGACCATTGGAGCGTCTGGCTGATCGATTCCCTACGGTCTGCAGAGAGCAGTCTTCACAAAGAGCAGCCTGCGCCTCCCCTCTCAATGGGGCAAACTTTTAGAAGGGAGAGATGTGAGAGTGATAATGCTCACAAGGCAGATGGGAGTATGCAGATAGAGGCAGAAAAGTTTCAGGGAAAGTTGGCTCAGTGTAACAAAAAAAGTGCAAGCAAAACCTTTACAGCTGCACAGATGCACTTTAGGATGTAGTGGCTTCAGTTTGGTGGAAATGACCTTGAATATAATGATCGCTGGTGTTGAATGGTCAAAGAGTGTAGCTCACGTGGATGGTTATTCTTATATAGATGTGTGGTGATGGGATCTGCTGTCGGGAGACAAAACATGCATGTCTGCAAGCTGGTTGAATTTCAGGCGTCTGTGACCTTCACAGTGCCACATTCCCGTTATTGTAACATGAACACAAAGCGGCAGGAAGCCAAGAGAGAGAGGCAGAGAGAGAGAGAGCACTCGACAGCTTGTCTGATATGCCAAACAATACCAGCCATGGCCAGGCGATGCTCTGGACAGATAGTCGCACACACATGCACCCACTTGCACCCACTTCAATTAAAGAGAGCCCTCCTCCAGAACTAACAATCACATCAGTCAGCGAGATGGCAGGAGCTGAGAGCAGATGAAATGTGAGCAGGTCATGTGAGGATTTGACTGATACTGTTTGCGTGCCGACATGTACAGTCAGTTCTCTTACGTATATGTTTGTTCTGCCTGGAAATATGTGTGCTGACAGGCGTACAGATGGATGACAAGAACAGAAAAGGGAGTTGCCGGAATTTAACTTTTTCATGTACGAATTTAAAGGGGTGTGTGTGCTGTACAGACAGTGTACAGGAAGCAGCAATAGAGGATAAAAGCAGCCTGACAGACAAAGGGGGATCCTTTCATGCTGACAAGTAGTTGGGGGAAAAGAGTTTCTGCTGGCTAATTGGCCTGAGCTGGAGATCTGGCCATCTCTTTGGTTTATTTTCAGACTTATCTTCATGTCTTCACGTCTGTAGAACAAAATGTGTCGCTGTCTGTGGATGGACCGTTTCTTTTCATGACACATACTGTAGTCCGTTCTGCCCTTTAACACATAATCTGCCTCTTTCTCTTCGTCTCTACCTCCTCCTTCGTCTCTTCTCTCTTTTAGTTTAGTGTGTCACAGTTTGTTCTCACATCAGAGCATTCCACACTTTTTATATTTAATGTCTCTTTCACTAGCGCAGCACATTGAGAGCAGGTTGAACGCAACACTTTGAAATGACCACATAACCAACCGCACACATTTTCGTCACTTTATGCATCCCGTGCATGGGCACACACACATATTTGCACCACCCTCTCATTGGTACCCCTTGCACGTCTCCTTAATCAAATATAGCTGCAATTTTCAAGTAGACCTGTAGGTGTATCTGGGGTGTGTCTCGTATTGGAAGTTTAAAAATTGGTTTCATGCACGGGTGCCCCAGTCATTCGGCTGGACTGAATAGTGGAATTTAGAGGATAATTCAGGCATTAATTGATTCTGGACCCTGAAATAAATAGGCTTCCAGGTCCACATGAGACAGAACTCTGCTCATTTGTGCCTCTCAAGGAATCCGAGGGAGTCACTCCTCAAGTCCACTCCCCTCTTTTCATAGGTCCTGCAGGAGCATTGAAAGCGAAGCTGACATCATTTGATTGATATGAAGTGAAAGGTGACCTTCTAGATTCCACTGTCACTTCATTTATGACACCATAGCTCCCTGACTTTTGGGAAAATTTGTGTGATATTTCAGGATATAGTGCCTATATTCTCACAATGTCTCCACAGAGAGAAATCACACCTCGGTTGACATTTAATGCCCTCTCTGTGGATTTTCACTGCAATATCTTTTTTCCCACTAAGCTTAAAAAGGCAACAAATACAGCATTTATGTCTGTATTCTATATCACATTGTGAAATTACATGAAGAGTCAAACAGACCTGGCGGCCGTCGGCGGTACAATCTGACACGGCACTTTCAATATCTTCTGTCTTCCAAAACAAGAATACGTGTCAAACCGAAAACACAAGGCAAAGAATAAGGGAGACAAGACACGCAGTGAATCAACTCCTCTGGTATCTGACTGCTCCTACAGTTTTTCCTCTTCTCTTGGACAGAAATTGGGTTTTAGAGAAGGTAAAATTCGGCATCGGAGTGGGGCAACAGCCTGGGGTCTCGGCAGTGGGGCGTGGGTAAGGTCAACATCATAGTGGCGCCGTCACTCTCTGTTCTACTTGGTTGGGCTGTCAGCAGGGGGTGTAACAGATATCCTGGTGCATAGATGATGAGGAGGATGTGCAGCGCGGATGCCAGAGGTCAGACAGCAACAGGGGGGCCAGGAAGTGAACCTGTATGCTTCCTGCTGCGCCCTGCATTGCACCACATTGTGTCCGCATGCGCTCACATACCCATTTTTTTTTTTTTAACCCTGTTTACTAATATATTGCTCGTATTTTCTAGCTGAGCCTCCAACACATCTTTAGGCCTTGTCAGAAGTTAGAGCCCGAGGGAAAGAGAGTGAGGGAGAAATAGAAGAACAGTGAAGACTAATAGAATCATTACAGAAGACTCATCTCTCAAGGGTACAGCAGTAGGAGGTCCCATATGGGCTTTACATCACCTGGTACACACACACCCACAGCAACAACCACAGGGTCACAGCGCTGCCTAATTATGGATGACAAAGATGGATGTCTTTCATCTCGGTCAACTTTATGTCCAGCTCTCAGTCAGTGTGTCCTCAACACGCTACACGCCGTAGATCTGCTCCCTCGTAAATGGCCTTCGTGAGTTCTCCAGGTGTTCCTCTCTCTCTCTTGTTCCTCCATTCCCTCAGTTTACCTTCATTTTGCTGCGGCTTCTCTCTCCCTCTTCTTTAAAACAACGATCAGACTACAATGGGGCAGCGCAGATCTAAAAATCTGGTTTTACTCCTTCTTGTATATCTCTTGCATTATTATTTTTTCAAAGAAATCAATCGATCACTCAGACTTTATTTATATAACACTTTTCATACACAGAAAATGTAACGCAAAGTGTTTTGCACAATAAAACAATAAGCCTTCCCCGCCAAAACATACACACATGCTCAAACACACATATACACACATAGCAATAACTTTGTGTTTAAATGAAGCATCAGTATAAGACAAGTACTCATTAAAAACAGGAGGTTATGGAACAGAAATGTAAGAAACATTATATATATGTTTATGCTAACCTGATGAACACAATGTGGTTATTGCACCTGTCTCTCTCACATAATTTGCTTTAACACTGGAATTTCTCCTCATTGGATGAATAAAGTATCTCCTTATCTTATATTGTCTTATCTAATCTTGTTTTATCTTATCTTATCTTACATGCACGTGCATAGAAACCCCAGACAGGCACACAAAGATAAGTAAAAGTGCAGGAGTTAAAAGGCGGGCCATTGTCGTCCAGATAATTGCATCCTCTCATTGATCTTACACAACAGCAGCTGGGACATCAAAGCCACAGTGATCGTTTTTCTTTTCATGCTTCCTCTTTCTGACTCTCTCTGTCTCCCTAATTCAGAGCCAGACAGGATTGAAATGAAAACTATTCCACTCTCTTTCACTGGAGTACACGAGAAAAACAATGATAAAGGGGAATTTCGAGGTGAACAGATACACACAAGAACGTATTTGGTGTAAAAACTATTTTATAAATAATACAATTAGTGGGGCCCGCGCCGGCCAAGCAGAGCCATGAGAATTGAAAGTTAGTTGAACCTATTTTGTGTCATAATTGATCTAATTGTTAAATTTTAATTATATTTGTGTACTAAAGATGTTTCTAATGAAAATATGTTGCAATCTGGGAATATTAATTTAAAGATATTTATTCTCTGTCTCATAAAAAATAGCCAACCACTATCCCTCGCGACTTCCTTTCACAGTAGCAGTTTACTCAGTTAACTACTGTAGTAATCCTAAATATATATATTTACTCGTGCCGCATTGATGCTGTCACGCTGTCATTTTTTAATCGGAGCTAATTCATTCCATTCCATTTTCATTTGATTATCTGGGGTCCGGTTGCGGTGGCAGCTTCACAGTAAGGGTGTGATGAGATGTATAGACCCTCCACCAAGTTCCATATCTACTGCTATCTTCACTTACATCCACTAAAAGGGGTTTGTTAGCAGCTATACTCAAAATTCGGATTTTGATTAAGGATGGGAGTGTCATCGGGATCTTGTGGAGCTTAGCTCCACTACAGACATGTTTACAAATGGAACGTGTTTCACATTAACAAGTGAGGTTCACAGGGAGAACTTCATAGGGGAACTGATCTCTGGTAGAGGTCTGAACTTTCTGAGGTCCATATAGTCCTTTTTTTCAATTAAGTATTTTGTAAATCCTGACAAAGAATCATTGAACATAGATTACTTGCGGACTCGACAAACTATGTGTTGGAGGGTACTTTTTATATCATTGCATTACATGGATGAGTTGCAAGTGAGGCAAAAAGCCTACGGGAAGTCTCTTGGTATAAAACTGAGCCTCTCCTCAATGCACAATGGAATACAAGTCTCCGAAAGACGGATTAAACACCATTCTTTGTAAAGAACATTCTGTAAATTGGGTTTTCAGAGATTCTGATGGATCATTTTCAAATTTTATACCTCCATAAATGTTAGCGTCAGGAAGAACTTCAGGATCATATTTGACTCTAATAGTACATATTTTACCCACCGGAGGTAGAGTTTTTACGAATCATACGTTTTTGGATATGATTTCCTAACTGTTTTTTTTTCAGATATTGCCCAAATGTTTTCATATGAATCAGCTCAAGGAGATCTATCTTGTATTTATCATGTTTTACTCCAATACTTCATATTTTACTCTTTAGGTTGGAGCTTCTCTTACTGAAAACACAGTTTTTAATACATCACTTCACACTTAATTTCGAGTTCAAGATCAAAGAATGATTGTACAATGAAAGGTATTGGGTTCTACTTGGGTATATTCCAAAGCCGCTGGGAACCACAGCGTAAACCTTACTTATTTCTGATTTTACCGTGCATCGGCAGAAAATATGGTTTCCGCTTGTGCAAAAAAAGGAATATTGTAAATAAGATGGAGGCTGCTGGTGGAGCAGCTGCTGTGGGTAGCTTTAATTGTGGGAGCATGAAGGCATGCAGCATTGAGGAGAAAAAGGGGCTCCCCAAGAGAACGCCTCCTTCTGCAGAACAGTCTTATGACCAGCATTCCAAGCAGGGACGTGAAGAGAGGCATTGACCAACGACTGGAAAACATCTAAGCTGTCTAGGATCAATGGCAAATTGATCCCAAAACCATGTATAATGTAGGGCAGTGGATGGCTCGTAATGCTCTTCCCACCTCTTGTATTGCAACAGAGAGTAGCTTGGGATGTACGTAGCAAGCTAGGCAGAGAAACAGGTCCAAATTGCCTGAGGTGTGTTTTAAACATATACGAGGCCTTTGTGATGATGAAAACTGTACCAAGTGGGATGTATGAACATGCATTTTTATGAGCTCACAGAGCCTTTTTCAGCCATTATGACTGTCCTCTGATGCATCAGTTGGCAAAATACAGGATGGTTTGTATTTATAGTTTAGGTAGAGCAGACCCGTATGCGGTGCCATTTTTAAAGTAGCACATGTTGATTTTAACAGCAACTTTTTTTATATAACATTTAGCTCCAAACAACGTTTAGTAAAGCAGTGTCAAATGTTTAAAGTCATTTTTTTTAGTCATATTTACCTTCCTAGGAAATAATTGTTAAATAAAATGTCTAAATATGGATATAAAGTTACGTCTAAATGTTAAATCCAAGTGTAATTGTATTTGGTAAATCTATATATATTTAAATCTAAATACTGAACCCAAATATTTGGCACAAAACTAAATATTCAGCTAAATCTTCAAATTTACACTGTCATTGATGAGAGTACCAAAATAAAATGTTGATGAAGAAAAACACTTGGGTGAACTGCCTGAAGAACCAAGAAACATCTAACTTTACCGAATGGTCGAACAACAAACCAAGGATGTTGAAAATTAATCGGTAAAGTAAGGTGGTCAGATAAACACATCGTTTGCTCACTATGGCTTTTCAAACTTGGCGGACAAAAACTGGAATGCTACGAAACCCCGCCCCCTGTTCTACCTTCCCAGCTTCCTGCTCTTAAACACCTGTGATGCATCTGTGGTGTAAACATCTGTTTTGATCAGCGAATAAGGTTTGATTAAAAATAGTAGGGAGAAAAATTGTTTTCGGTTGCTCTTAAACCGGTTTGCCGTGGATAGATTTGGTTTTCTTCATCAAGCTTTTATTTTGGTACTTCCGCTAGCGACAGTGTGAATTAGCATTTTAGCAAAACTTTTTAGTTTGGTTCTAAATATTTAGGTTCCACATTTAGATTAAGATATAATATTTAATTATCTATTTAGATTTAACATTTCGATTTAATATTTACATTTTGATTTAGTATTCAGACATAACATTTATGTTTATATTTCATAATTTTTAATTTTATTTAACATAATTTCATCGGAAGGTAAATATGACTCAGTTGTTAAATATTAGTTTGAACGTGATTCAAAAAATTTACTTTGGCGATTTGGCACATCTTTTTTAGCGTTGTTTGAAGCTAAATGTGGCAAAAAAAGTTGCTGTTAAAATCAACTTTTCAAACGGCGCCGCATAGAACCGGTCTGAAGCTCCCTCAGTCAATGGAAAATGGCACTGGACAAAACATAACTTCCCCCCTTCTGCTTAGGACGGGCAAATCTGGTACGCTCCATGCTGGTACTAATGAGCAGTATATTGAAGATGGATACATTTTTAAATCGGCACATGGACTCATAGAACATCCTCATTCCTCTTTAACAGATGCCAAGTGCAGCTGTACACAGCTCCATACTCCATAGTGTTGCTCACTTTCACTTCCTTCCTTTTCCTCCGTCTCTGTTTCTGTGTCAACAATGTATCTTCTTCTGACTCTTCTTCTTGATAGCCTTCCACTGCATCCTATTACGAGGCATGCTCCAACAATCTTCAGGGCTAGCTGGAGGTTATAGCTTTATAAAGTAGATTCCCTCTTCCTCACTGCTTTCCCCAGCCTAAAAGAGTTATGTGGCCATATGAGATTACATAGATACAGTGTGTGATGCATTATTGCTAGTGCATTAAGAATTCATGAAATAAAAGAGAAAAAACAAAATGATTCAGCAAAGGCACTTTTGTTTGCAGAATCCAACCATAGCGCTCTCCTTTTTTTTTTTTCTAATCACCACACCTTCACGCTCCTCCTGTTTGAAATGCATTTATCATTGTCATTGTTATGTTTTGTTGTCTTCTCCCTTTTCAGTAACTTTCACACCCTTCCGCTCTTCCCTTTTCTTTGGTGGCAGTCTGTGACTCGCCGCCGTCTAATTACACTTGATGTTTTTCTAGTGTAATCCTGTGATAGCCTGAAGCTTAAGCTACCCCCCACCCGCCAACCCCCTGGCACATTTGTGCCCCACCCTGGGCAGGTTCATTTCCTGGGCTGCCCTGGAGGAAATATCAGATGACCTGGCTCCCCACAGCAAAACCCTGGTCACCAGGGAGGGCTCCTCTCACAGTATCCCTTCCTTGGTCCTCTCTCTTCCACTTCCAGCTTTCAAGTGCAGGGCAAGGTCAAAGCTTTGAGGATGCATTCCCCAGACTTCACCACGAGGCAGGCTGGAGGCGCTGTGCTCTCCTCCAACCAGCCTTTGCTCCGCTTATTCTGTCACATCTTCCTGCTCCCTCATATACATTTCATTAACTCAAGCTTTTACTGCAATCAATACTGCTGCTAAAGTTAGCTTTTCTAATACAGATATTCATTTAGTGCCTTTTCATTAGCGTCCCTAGAGCATCAGCATAACTGAGATAATATTGTGATGGACAAACATGTTTTAATTGTCGAATAATTTTTTTGGGTGGTGGACACTGTTTTTAAAGCACTGAGCACGAAAGGAATGACGCATTGCTCCATGTTTTAACATAATGTATCTGGTTAATCACAGGTTTGAAAAGGTAATATACAATGATGTGAGATTGGCACAAAAGATGAAGTGCGTTCGAGTTTCATTCCCTCAGCTCTGTGCCATCCCAAACTCATATTTTCTGTCAGCTTAAATGCACTTAAGATGTAGAGAGAGGGGGGAGACATTATGGATGGTGTTTAGAGACAGGTGTCTGATGTTTCCTGAGATAATGCCAACAAACTACCGTCTTTTCTTCTAATGGAGCACTGACATTTAGTTCAAGAGATTTGTCTGTCATCCAAATGTGGGGTCTTTCTTTTCTCCCATAAGTCATTGTTACTTGTCAGAATCAGCAAAACAGAGAACACTCGTGTCAAACGGGGTCAACAAATCTAACTTGGAATATTTCCATCCAATATTGGCATCATGTTTGAACCACTTTTGAATAATATGATGGTTTGATGGACCGCTGAAACGCATTAGACAAGGCCTTGAAATATTGCTCCTAAAAACAACTAATTCTGATGAAATGAACAAAATGGGACAAGTATGTTTGTTTTCTGAGCGATAACTGCTCCCGCTCCCACACCCACCTCTCTTGGGGCAAAGAAGTGAAGCGGGATGAATATGTTAGTGTCATCTCCAATTTTGTATAGGTAGACATTTGAAAAAGCTGATTCTCCCTGGAGAAAACGGTGTACCTCTTGAGAGAAAATATCCTTTTGAAATGTGAAACAGTAAAAGCCAGTCATCTCAAAATGAAAATGTTCTTATGGTGGCTTTCCTTTTTACCTCAGTGGTTATTGGTGAGGAAAATGAGTGAGAGTCAGACTGAGCGAGTTGTATGGAAGTGATGAGGAGAAGAGGGAGCTCTAGGGGTGACACACCATCATAGAGGAGAGACACCTCCTCGAGAGCATGTTAATAACATGCCAGGCCCAGACAGTTAGCCTGTAATCAGCTTCTCTGATTGTACCAGAGCAGACAGCAAAACACACTTACACTCTCGGCTCTCCATCTCCATCGGCTCTGAGTCTGCTACTTTACTCCGTCATGTTCTGGTGCGGTCCCCCTTTGCTAACAGTGTGTCGCAGCTTTAACCGAGACAAAGGAAACAAATGAGATGACTGGTTTACAACAAACACCTCCGGGTTGTTCCTTCCCCCGTAAAATGAAAGCCTACTTTTTTCAAACACTATGTCAATTATAGGAGGTATTGCTCATACCTGCTATCCGGTTCACTGCCAGCTTGTGCTGATTGTTATTTATTTAGACTACACTTGGAAGGGAGTTTGCATCACTTCAAACGGCGAATATTTCAGCCCTTATTGGTGAATTTTTAACAGCACCTGGAGGTAAAACTCCAGCAAGGACGATGTCAGTGAGGAGGGTGAGGCATAAAAGAAGGAAGTACAAACAGCTTCACTAGGGCAGGATTTTGACCTAAGAGGTAGAGGGAGGCAGGAGCCGTGTCTACGGAGAGCCCCCCCTGAATTTTTCCCTAGTGACAGAGAGCAGGCCAGAGGCACTGAGGTCGGTCAATACAGTCCAGAGCCCATTGACAGACGCTGGTTTGACTTTGATGCACCGTCAGTGTTCAGCACACCCCTTTCCCCCTCTCCAGCCCTCTTCAGCAAACCCACAAGCGTGTTTGCTCAACCTGAACGCACACTAGCCTCTCATTATGCCGCCCATGCAAACTTTGTCTCTTTGCAGCTGTTTAATGGCCCCACGTCTGTTTTTGTTTGTTTCCTCGCCATAAGATTATTGCACCTTTATGGTTGGTCGGGGGGTTGGAATAATCCCTGGCATCTGTTCAGAGAGGGAGGGGTGCGCAAAGAGCCAGAGGTAGAGGCTGAGCTCTCTTTTTTTAGTGAAGTACGAGACCATGCGGCCCCTTATTTCATCCTCCGCCACTGAGGCGGGGGCTGTAGCTGTATTTTAGAGTCAAGACTGATGGAAGTAGCTCTCTGTTAACAGACAAAGAGGTCACTGAAGGAGCTGCCTGCTGCTCTGTATCCCCCTAAATGAACACAGAATAGCAGGGATTAGTCTAATCACTGCTTTGATATTCCAATTTACTTACAAATGTATTCAAAAAAGTTTCGTTATAGTGACCCTAAAAGTGCAGGGTTACTTTTTCTATTTCCCTGTGAACATTTCAATGATTTGCTTTTCTAGGAGTAGTAACGCGAAATTGCTCTTTTTCCTAATTCAAGACTCCATCTAGTCACGACTCCACTGCCTCCGGTCTTTATGGCAGAAAATCAGGAAGTTAATCAACGCAGTATTATCTCCCAGTCTGCACCTGGAGGCAAGGGTGCCAGTCATGCTGCCACCCCCCTCTCTGTTGGGACCCCTGCCAGCCTGGGAACCCCTCACGCCGAAGTGCCCTGCAGCATCCCCAAGGGCCATGGCCAGTCTGCCGCGTCTCTGTGCCAGGTCACACGACCTCCACGGGCCAATGGGAGTCTTCATGCAGCCATGCCTACTTCAAAAAATCTGCGTGTGCAGCTGCATATTTCACATTACTATTGTGGAGAGAGGTGGTTTTTTATACAGAATATTGCCCAATGTGGACAGGTGAAGTAACAACGTCTAGTCCTGGAGGAGGCTTTTAATTCTCCAGACAGCATATTCACAATTGCATTTTTATTGACACACCAAAAGCAGACACACACATCCACCGGTACTAAAAATAATTTTTGTGGCGGTGTCTTTGTGTCTAACTCTCCCCAACAGCCTGAGAAGCTGACAAATGTTCTCGCTGAAGAGAAGGGAGATGAATTGCCAGCTGCCGCTGGTAATCATTAGGTTTTCTAACATTATCCAAAGTGCTTTTATTGCTGCCCATAAGTTCGGTGAGAAAATGGCCAAGTATGGTCAAGCGTGTTGCCCTTGAACTCAAACTTAAAGTCTCAATTTATAGCAGTGTCAGTTTCTTTTCTTTTTTTTACTGAAAGGACTACAGCATCTCTGTCCACGTCTCTGCCGATAGACATGCATGTCAATATTGTGAGACTGGCTTGTAATTATTATTCAAAGGTTAAAGAGTGAATGGATCCATAGTGGAGTGTCAAGGGCAGATCAAAAGGATTTGGGTGAGCATCGGACCAAAAATGCTAAAACTCCTCTGTGTCAAACACGGAGATGTCAATCTTACCCAGAGCACCTTGATGTCCTCAGAGGAGGGCTTGATCAAAGCTTTCATAACAGAGATGGTCTCAGAAGATAGTTTGACCTCAGCCACATTCCACTTCTGTCTTTGGCTTTACTAGTCCCTATTTACCTGGCTGAGCTCCCTGACACTTGCCCCTTTTCTGCCTTCCCTCTGTTTGTGCTGCTGGTTAGACTGTCTGCATATCAATGAAGCCGTCTCAGAGATGTATTACAAACACAAGTGAATAGTGATTAAAGATGACATACCTAAGCCTCATTCCCTTCCTCCCCTCTCTCCTCTCTTTTTCACAGGAGATCGCAGCTTACTTGATAACATTTGAAAAGCATGAAGAATGGCTAACAACATCCCCTAAAACAAGGTAAGACAATAACGCTCCTGTCCTCTTTTAAATCACACGTTAAGATTCAAATCCCTGAAAGAATTATGTTTTTAAGCCAAGATTTCCATTTGTGGTTTTCCTTTTTTTTTCTTCTTCCGTGAGTTACCCTCACGCACAGCTTGCAGCCTCCTTCAAGTTCAGCGTAAGATGTTTAATATTACAGGCTGCTAATGGCTGTTCAGAAAAGTTTGCAGTTTGAAGATAAATGATAGAATATTAATACCGACTAATACTTGCCTTTTAGCAAGCCAATTAACATGACATGGTGCATCGTCTGCTTTGGATGTTATGTGAATGAGTTCCAACCCCTCTGCACATTCGACACTCTACTAATAACACGGTTTAATCTGGGGGAGTTTGCCTGGGTCAGACATTACACCCACATGTGAAACAAAATGCCAAGAGCTGCTGCAATAACCAGGGGACAGCCAGGAATAGAATTAATTCATTTTGTCAAGGCATGCAGATACATAAAGGACACATTTGTACAAATTCGTCTTGTCTTTCATCAACTTCAACACCTCTAATGTAATATCAGTAAAACAAATGTTTTTTTTCCTCGCAGAATTGGCTGTGCTGTAACGATATGATCTATGTAGTAGGATAATGAATCATTCATGCATTTCTGTAATAGCATTTCCTTACATTTGACAGTAGTGGACTGCCCTCTGTTTGACACATATGGACTATCTCAATCTTCACTATTAGACCTCCAAACTACACCATCATTCCAGTGCTACAGCAAACAGTCTGTTAACACGAAATGTCCCCTTCACCAAAGTTGACTTTTTCATGAATTTGAAATCAGCTCAATATGTTAAACCTTGGTTTCTCCGTCTGTGGAATGAACTGACTGTGCTGCCATTATTAGCAGTCCTCATCCATGTGTAAATGGACCCTGGGCTCATTGACATAGAACCTTCACATCCCTCTCCGTCTGCCCCTCCTCTCTTCTGCTGCCTCGGAGGGACATTGATAATAGTTCTGCATAAAGACACTGCCAATTAGAATACATTCTCTGGTGTAATTATAGAGCACGGGCCAAAAGAGCATGGAGCTCGTATGTTTATTTTTTAATTTTTTTATCAAGAACGTTCCTTCATCCTGTAGCCTCTATTCTAAAACTCACCAAAAATAGAGCTAGTGTGCGTAGTCGATAGTTGAGTGCTGTTACTTTGCTGCTGTATGGTAAATTGCATCAACCCTTTAATGAGCCGCTCAACCTTTTGGTCAAGCACATTTTGAGTCACTATTTCTTACTGGAACATTTGTGTATAATATGATCGTGTGGCATCAGGTATACGCTAAACAGTAAGGGGCCACACATTGAGCCCTGGGGGACACCACATGTCAATGGGGCCACCAATAACGAGGCACTAACCATGTCTGTTGAGAGATCTTTTCGCTAAGTAGGATTTATTTTTTGTGCCATATTATATATAGCATCTGAGGACTTAACTAAGCAGAATTATGTAATTCAATACAACAAAAAATATCAGAAATAGGTCAAATAGTTTTCTAAAAGCATGCTTTTTCAAACGGTTGAGCTAGACTATTAATATAGTCACGTTAAAGAATGGTAAATGTAAAGATATTGATAAAAAAGATATTGTACTAGGAAATGCCTCAAAGAAAAAAAAATATGCGAAGAAATCATTTTTCAATGTTTTAAATTTTTTTTTAATTTTCCCTTGGTTTGGACTTAAAGGGTTAAGGAAGAGAATTTTAAATGGTTTCCGATTAATAAAGAGGATGAAGGGTGATGGAGCAACAGAACTGTCCGAATCAGATAAAACTCTACTAAAGACCTACAAACTAAAAGATTTTAAAATTGTATGTATCCATGTAGTAGATAGTTTGAATTATCTTAAATTAACAAAAACTAAGTAACTTTAACTTAACTTTCGCCAACTTAAAAGTGATCCTGCGTCTAAATCACCAATTTTTTGAATCTGAAAACTTAACTAACCATTTTTAACCATTGAGCAAGATCATACCAAAATTTCGATAGAAATGAGATGCTAAAAGAATGGTTTATATTTGTGAAATAAAATGTTGAGCTTTACGATGAAAAGACTGAAATTATTGTAATTGACTTTCATATTATGTAATTATAGCCCCGAAAAAATCTGGAATATTATGGAATCATCATCGTTGTCGCTGCATCTGCCACCGCAGAACCTTGTGGTAACACAATAACTCAGAAACTCTTGCGTGGATCATTCTCAAATATTATGCCATCATAGATGTTAGCGTGAGGAAGACATGGATGGATTTTTGCAAAGATACGTCACATATAACCCTAGGTGGCGCTTTATCTCCAAATGTTTTCAGGCCATGATTTCTCAAGTGTTGGTCCGATTTATTCAAAATTTGGGGCGAATGAATTGACTTGAAGAGATGTATCTTGAAAACATTGTATTTTACTCTAACAATTGATATTTAACTCACAAGGTGGAGGTTTTCTTGATGAAAACCTCTGTTTTTTGTCAGAACGTCAAATGTAATCTGAGAACCCTTGCTGTTGGTTACGACCGCACAGACCGTACGACCGTTAACTATGAAACTGTAGACATCTGTTTTTTTATGTTAATTTACCGTAACGTCTTGTGTATGGTGCTGTATTTTTTTATGGAAAAATTCTGGGAACCACAGTTGCAGTTATATTAAGGTACTTTATACAGATTTCTTAATTTTTTTTTTTAAACTTGTGATCCAGTACCGTCTAGCCAAATGGTCCACAGGTATCTCACAGTGCAATGTTTGTCAACATGTACTGTCTTTTATGTGTTAGTGTTCAGGCTAAGCAGGCTAATTTTCCCCTGTTAGCCCGTAGACAGGGTCAGCGCGGGCGGGATGGGAGGCAGAGATAAGCAGCGGGATC
Organism: Lophius americanus; assembly: GCA_037951165.1. NCBI lineage: Eukaryota > Metazoa > Chordata > Actinopteri > Lophiiformes > Lophiidae > Lophius > Lophius americanus. The sequence continues at coordinate 516,638 of JBBDHG010000262.1, read as the reverse complement.
ACACAGGGAGAGCCACCATGCTGCATGGCTGCACCGCACGCATGTAGCAACTCTGACACGTACCGGTTGTAAAAACATGGGAGTGGGCTCCCGCCGCAGCTCAAGGAGCTGACGCTAGCTGTTTGACCAAGGTGACATGTAAAGCAGGACATTCCCTGAATAGAGATGACATGCTGTCAGCACAAGGAAGGGAAGATGAAGAGGAGCAATTTCATTCATGCACAGGCGTATTATATTCTGCTAATGTTTGTGCGCAACACCCAGGTCCGTCAGGTCAATAAAACATGCAGCAGTACAGTCAGTTCTCTTTTTTCTTTGCGTCAGTTTCTGTTTGTTTATCATTTGAAAATATGAAGCGTGCCAGGGGAGAATAGTCGAATGCTGAGTGATGGATGTGTCTAGCTCTAGTAATACACATTCCCTTTCAAATAGGAAGTGCAACAGTGCTTAAAATCAATAGCAGTGTTCTCCCACTGACTGCTTGAACAGCACTACAGCTAATCCAGGACGCACCTGTCAGAGCTTGGGAAATCTTTCCCTACTAGGACCTTACACTTTAATTTACACCCACAGCCTCGCTGGCTTCCATTTCCATTAAAGGGAGAGCCTGGCATTATGGCTTTAATGAAGGCCGCGGCCAGGCTGTGATTTAAGATGGCCGTTACCCCACACCTTCACGCCACAGGAGGGAGCACACTTAAAGGGACAATTAGGATTTTCACATCCTCTGAAGATATAGCCACACTCATTCTTTCCTTCTACCTTTTTAAAGATGTGTTCGTGTTCAGCTGATGGGATCCGAGGGCGCCTGTGGAAACAGAGTATAGAAACTAAGAAACATTGTTGCTCCAAATCTAGACAATCGCATTTCATTTGACCTCATCATTGTGCTCCTGCTGAGACCAGGCCTTCGTTGTCCATTGTGACACAAATGTGTCCTTGAGGGGATCATTCAGAGGTGTGAGTATGCTGACAGATGGAGAAACTACTGACTAGAGGGTGTCACAGATTGGTCAGCCCAGAGAGCTAATGGACACCTGTGTGTCGTATAGCCATATCTCGTTATCCAGAGTATCCCCTAAATGGTGCACGGTTTTATTAGTAGAGCAGTTGCACATAGTGTTTCTTTTCCCCACTTGCGTGTTTTATAGGACAGCGCTGGATCTCAAAATGCGACACAGAGAGTTCACAGGCCCGTCACAGACGGCTCTGTACGTGTGTGTTTCTATCTCTAAATCGCAAACATGCTGTGCACTTATTACACCGGTTGGGAAGTTGAAGCCACTGGTTGTATCGACCATCAGCTCCGATCTTTGCGCAGAAATTAACATGTGTGCTTATAGAACCACACATATGCATTAAAGGTCTCCACTCTCTTTCTCTCTCTCACACACATATATTTATGTTCAATATACAATGTGTGTATATTTATATATATATATATATATATACACACATTGTATATTGAAACTATCAAACAATAAGCACCAGTCCTTGGAGAGGCCTGGCAATGACACTGAACCTAGCCGCCCCCATGTCCCAGCGCAATAGCCCTCTCTCCTCCCACATCCACAGCAACTGCAGCAGCAGCACTCCAAAATGAAACAGGGTCCCTTCAGACAGCTTCCAAAGACAATGCTTTTATTAAAACCTACAGCAGCGGCGCCACCCCCGGAGGAGCGGCCACACCAACAGCAGAGTAGAGCTGAACTGAAATCTACTAATGACTGGTTGTTTGCTATTGTTTACGGTGTTTGATATTGTATATGGAGCCTGTTACTTTGTACAGATCGGTGTGCATGTGCATGCATGTGTGTGAGAAGGAAAGGGAGAGAGAGAGAGCGAGAACTTCAAAGAGGGGTGTACTACGTTTATGCATGTGTATACATACATTGATGCGCTCTTGCATATGCACACAGTATGTCTGCAAACCCGAGAGAGCGTGACTACGCATGTGACAAGTGCATTGTGAATGAACATATGCAGGCATTTATTAATGTATTGGGATGGTGTGAGTTTGTGTGTGTGAGTGTGTAATTACCAGTAAAATGGTCTGGATGTGTTTTGAATTAAATATAGAGTACGTCTCAGTGTTTTCATGAGAGAGGTGGTATCTGGGTTAGTCTGCCACTGTGAATAAGACCTCCCTAGGCCTATGTGTAAACTCTTTTCTGTCACCTAGTCTGGCACATGGTGTGAGAAAGAGCTGGGCTTTCTCTTGCTTTCTCGCATTCACTCTCTCTCTCTCTCTCTCTCTCTGTTTGTGTATGTGTGTGTGTGTGTGTGTGTGTGTATGTGTAAATGGGAGTGGGGGTTGATGTGTAAGTTGTGCCTGAGCAAGGGGACACTGTTTGGTCCTAATGCGTCGTGACACTCATTGGCTGGCAGTTTCAGAGGAAGGTGGAAAAGGACATGGAGCAAGAGAAATAGAGAGAATAGGATGGAGGGAAGGTGGGAGTGAGGGAGAGGGAAGCATGATGAAAGAGGTATTTGATAAGATCGTAATGAAATAAAAACGGTTTAAGACTTATGGCACTAAATCAAGCAAGAGATGAAAGTAAGACACAGCATGTCCAGTGAATTTGTAGGGTCTGTTTGGTGGGATGACCTGGTCTATAATCTTCATCTCTTTCCACTGCTTGCCCCCATTTTTCCACATGAGTAAAAGTTGAGTTTGAAGAACAGTGACACTTGTCCCCTGGCTGCCCCGTTCTCTCTGGCCCCGTAGGACAGTGTCCCATGCTGCTATCACGCAGCCCAAAGCCCTGACAAGGACACCTGGTCCCACCTGCGGCCTGGCACGCTGGCTTGAATGAAGCCCACCAGGGAAAGCGGAGAGGACGAGAGTCAGGTGAAGCCAGAGAGCAAGAGACAGCAGTGAATGAAAGAGAAAATGAAAAATTGGCTAGTAAAGGAGAAGTAAATATGATGGAGCGAGAGCGGTTGAGAAAATGGAAACATGTCGATAAGAGAGGAGAACGGACGAGATGGAGATGGGAGGAATAGTGACGGATGAGGTGAGGAGGAGAAGGAGGGAGAGGATGTTCACAAACAGATGAAAGAGCTAGAGAAAGATGGAATGGAGCAGGATTGAGCTGACATAGGATGAGGGAGAGGGGGAAAAAAGGGTAAAATTAAGTGGGTAAACAGTAGATTGAAATGGAGGGAGGCAAGCGATGGATCCAACTGACAGAGAGAGAAAAGTCCTGCGGTTTCGGGGTATGGGGGCTGCAAACGTTCAATAGATTACAGTGTGCGCTGGGCCAAGTGCTTCGGTTTCAGAGTTTTAGCCAACTTTACGACGGCTCTTGTTTGTCTGTCCTCTAATGTAATGCCCAAGTGGAACCCAGGAAAGAAGCCGAAGCCTGAGGCGTGCTGGAATGGACAGGGGACTAGATGTATGTTAGCTCTCATCCCAGCTGCTGTATATTACCCTCGCCATCTTGCCCACGGGAGACTGTTCAATAGAACATAGAACATTATCTAGCTTTATGGCCTTTAATCCCGTTCTACACTATCCAAGACTGCTGCGGTGGGCCAGGAAGGGTATAGGATCAGTTCTAGGAATTAATTATTTTTATTTTGGGTCCTTATCTGATTGGTGTTAGATATAGGTGTGCATCTCTCCCTTTTAGAATGATTCAATACTCATTTAGTTACATAACCAACGGTATGAATCAGTAACGAGAAGTTTCAATACGAAATGATTCGATGTGATTTGTTTCAGTGCTGTTTAATTGAATCTGATAGTTCCTATTAATACTCGTCTAATTTAGGCTATTAGTCATCCTGTGCATGGTGGTGTAGGGCTGGAGCCTATCCCAGCTCACACTGGCCAAGAGGTAGGGTAGTACGCTGGACAAGCTGCCAGTTCATGACAGAGCCAATACCCCAAAACAGCCACAGGCAGTTTAGAAACACCACATGTAGGCTTCTAGTTCCCATGATTAATATTATAATAGAGATATATATGAACGAGAACTTTACCTTTGTGAATTCAAACTTATGTCTGTCTTCTTTTTTGCAATTAAATAGGGAAAAAGGAAAGGTAAGATTAAAAAGAAACACCTCTCAAAGTCTTTTTAACTTAGTAGAGACAAACTTTGCAAAGCCCCTCTAGCACTGAAAAGAAAACTAATATTACATTTCACCAGTGGCACAAATTAGACCCAATTAACTATAAAAAGAGATTACAAAAAAATACCATTAGACACTGGACAACAGCATTTCAAACACATAATGTCGGGACTTCAGCCAAGTCATGTGGAGAGAGAAAGGGAGAGACGGAGCAAGAAGGTAAACCAACAGTAACATGAATGCAACATCTCACTAGACAGGTGTAAGTTTCTTAAAGGTCCGGTGTGTAAGGTTTAGGGGTAGCTCTTTGATAAAATGGAATATAATATTCATAACTACTTTTCTTTGGTGTACTTTCAGCTGAAAGTAAAAATGTTTTTTGTTGTTTAAAAAAAGCTCTTTGAATCTCCGTTTTGTCTGTTTGACAAATGCAGGATACTTATTATTTAGAAGTAGAAAAGGCGACGAAGCGCCAAGCCTTCCCGGCAACCCCACTTGTAAGGAGGATGAGCGATGAGCTTCAGACCACCCTTACCAAAGATTGTGGGCTGGGAGCACGCCATCGCTCCTCCCGGGGAGTTATCACTCCAGAACCGGCAGCCATATGTGGCCCATCAAGGTGATTTCAGCAGGTGAACCGGACGGACCTCACCAGAAGAAAAGCTTGTTCCCCTGTCACATTTCTTTGTGTCGGTGCTCCGGGTTGGCTTAGGGGGAAATTCAGCTAGAGAAGGAGAGGGAGGGAGCTCACAGTTTCTCCCCCTGGCCAAATTTTACGCACTGGACCATTAATTCCCCGTAAACAGAGATTTGGTACGATATGTGATCATCACATGGGATTGAAATGATGTCCAGACATCAGTTGGAAATGTTGTCCTCTTGGTATCCTGTGCCTTGTTTCTAAGCTTCCATCTACTGGTTTGTAATGATCATGTCGGGTCATCAACTGGATTACGTTGCATTCTGAACAATCCAGTTGTCCATGTTTGGATGTACTTGCATTACTTTAATTAATGTTAAAATCTATTTCCGATTTGTATCCGTGCATCTTTACACCTCTAGTAATAGACGTTAAAAGCATGTTTTTGCCTGTATAGCTTTCCTGAAGAGCATTAAAGTTAAACACATTTTGGTCTGTGATGCTTAGGTTATCCAAGTTAAGGTGGGTTCTGCAGGAGATAAATGAAGCAGGATGGATAAAACATGCAGGCTATGCTATGCTCAGTATGCCACTATGAGGGAGGAGTTGGAGGGGAAGAAGGTGAGCAGCTAGTGGCTTGCCACAGGGGAGAGGGGATAAATAAATAGAGGTGGAAGTTGATGTCAAGCAGGTGTTCAAGGAGAAAGTGTCAGCCAAGCGGGCCGAGATGGGAAGAAGTGCTGCTTCTGCAGCCTGATAATAAAGACTTAATTCAATTAGCGCTCTGCACTGGTGAGCTGCATGCAGGCTGGTTGTCATGGAGCGAGCCATAGATACAACAGAGAGAGTACACCCTCTGCCACATACACGGCCAGTCCCACTCCCGCCCTGCTCTCTCTCTCTCTCTCTCTCTCACAAACACACCCACACACACACACACACACACACACACTGTGTTATTCACACCTGAGTCATAGTCCAGGCATTATCCCTGCCTGCACATCGCCTGCACACACAATGACACCCTCACTACACCGACCAACACACATTCCTCACCCTCGTCCTTCCCTGCAAGCGAAACTCTTTTCAGCTCCTATCCCTCCACCTCCGCCTTGATTTTCTATTTTCATCCCCCTCTACTCTCCACCCCCTCTTATGTCATCCTCTCCCACCTCGTCACTCTGTTGTTTAAGCTTGGCTGTATGCTGGCAAGAACGTTGGGGATTGCAAGTCCATATTTTCGGCCCTTCACGCCCAGGTGCTCAGTTGGTTCCTACCCTGAAGGCATATGGTGCCGCAGATCCCGGATCCCACGGCTCATTTCAGTCAGAAACATGCATGCTCCCCAAACATGCCCCATTTCCCACTCTTTGCTTATGGCGTGGTCTGAGAACGTCTTTTGGTCATTTGAGATTTCCATGGGTGATACAGGAACAGCAGGTAGTGACCCCACAGGTTGGAGTCCTGCACATGTGACACGTTAGAAAATTAAAAAAGAAAAGGAAATGGCAGAGGAACGAGGAGAGGAGGAGGAGGAAAAGAAGGAACAACGCTACACATGACTTCAGTGATGCGCTTGCTGTTACGCAAAGAGAGGGAGGAAATAGGTCCTGGATGGCTGCCAGAGACCTGGGTGAATCACCAGCAAAGACCACGCACGACATGGGTGGACGCACACACACACACACACCCACACACACACACCCACATACACAAACTGGCATAAATGATGTCCCGTTTCTTAATCAGCTGAGCCTCACAGTACAGGAGGTATAGTGGATGATGGGTTTCCATGTGGCGCCATTCAATGACGACAAATGGCAGGAATGACCCTTTGCTTTCTAAGTCATTTATCTATTGAGAACTAATAGCAGCCTGACGTGTAGGTGAATTTTACACCAAGGCCTGTTTAGTGGACCACTAAAAGAGAGTGCATTCACAGCCCTCTTATTTATTTACTTCAACCTTTGACCCAAATGTATCTGCGTGACCTGCACATAACCTGCGCATGAAAAACATGGTTTTTTTCTTACCTGTATCAGTCTGCAAGTTGTTCTCCTGTTGATTTTGAGGAGATATCTTCATACGAGAAGATCTTAAAAAGATAACCCAGCTTTTCCACATCCCTGACAACTTCCTCAGTTAGTACTTTACCACAGGCAACACACTGCCTACTTAACTGCTTCATTAAAGATGGGAGAGGATGGAGTGGGTGGAATGTGGAAGATAGCCGTGTATTAATTTTGCATCAGTGAATTAATCAATTCAAATAAAAGTCAATTGATAAATTATTCAAATCTTCTTTATTTTAATCGTATTTGAGAGGAGTGCACAGAAGGAAAGGTGAGAACCTTCAGATTGGATAATTAATATTAATAACTTTCTTACCAAAGTAGGGAAAATAGCCATCAATTCAATCTCAAGTTTTTTAAACAATGATGCATTTTATAGGCTTTGAGTGAGACGACTCCCATCATTATGACACAGGTCCATACTGTTGCCTCCATCGACTCATTGTAATAGTTCCAACCATCCAAATCTTGCCGCATGTTTACATCATAGCTTGACTGATAGTGCTCTGAAAGAAATGAATAAATGAGAAGATGATGAATCACCCTTATCCAAATCATAAGCAAAAATAATTAACCAGCCAGTGCCAAGTGCAATACTTCCACCAACAACCCACTGCTGCCTTGGTGAGAAGTATGTTGTTTACCCTATTTTTAATTTCTCATCATTGCTCAATGCCATCCTTCATCTTAATTTTGCTGTCTTCAAAAAGGTGATACTTGGTAGAGTTATGCAGACAGGTCAAGCAAGATTTAAAGTAGGACCGCCTCCTGAAAGCTCTGCTGGATACATTAACATGATGGCGATATGCTTGCGTCGGAATGAAAACCAAGGATTTTAATTATTTACAGGTGATGTTCCCTATGAATTGGCAATGAACCGGCTCGTGAATTATGCCCCCCCCCCCCCCCCCCCCCCCCCTCCGCCAAATCAATCCTCCAGCGGAATAATGGAGCGAGTACTGCCAATAAAGAGGCTCCCTCTCTTTCTCTTTTCTTTGGGAGGGCAGGGGGGGTTGACTACTTTCAGCGGGATTATGACTCTCTCCAAATTACATTGGTTGAAAGGCAAAAGATTTGCCAGTGAACACAGGTTTAAAACCTCTCCACTTCATCACTGCTCCTGCTTTACTGTGCTGTATGTCACCAGACAATGATACAGTGACAGCCAAGCATCAGAATGTGCAGCACCAGCACCTAATATGTGGCTTGGTTTTGTGCCTGAAAGGGAGTGAATATACGAGACAGACACCTAGACACATTGAAAGAGAGAGGGAGAGAGAGACCCAGACAGGAACATAGAGGGCTGCTGTAAAGTTTGGCATAGCAAGGTTGGCATCAACACTGTCACTGTTCTCCATTCTCTTCTTCTTATTCTTCAGGTGTTGGGATCTGCTCAGTTGAGTTATGATCTCCATTAGTAAAAGATAACTAGTGTTTTTCTGAAGAAAGCTCCCTTCGGTGAGTAAAATATGAACTTATAGTCCAAAATGCAGTCTATTAAAGATAGTTTCTCTTGTGTTTATTCATACGCCCCAGAGTTAGACTAAATCTGACTAATGGTTCAGAGGTTATGTCCGAAAAACTTGGGGTTTTTCTGTCAAAATGCTCCCCCCTCGTGAGTAAAATATGAAACATTACAGTAAAACAAAATGTATACAGGATAGATCTCCTTGAGTGATTCATAGGCTCCAAATGTTGACTAAGTTGGAACAACAGTTAAGAAGTTATTAAAAGGAAGCTGTGTTTTTGTGAAAAAAATTTCCCCCTAGAGAGTAAAATATGATGAATATAGGATAGAGCTCCTTGAGTCGGCACAAATGCACCAAATTTGACCTACATCGGACCAGCAGTTAAGAAATTATGGCCTGAAGACTTGTGGAGATAGAGCTCCCCCTAGTTTCTGAAATACACAACTGACCATTGCCAATCTAAATCCAGTTCTTCCTTGCACTAAGGTGTATGGGGGTATATAATTTCTAAATGATCCGTGAAATGTTTTTTGACATGCGTTAACACAAATGATCTGCTGCGGATGACGATTCACTAAAATCCATGACTGTTGGGGGATATAGTAAATGCTATAGAGTGTAATAGCCAGTTTTAAAGTCCCTCCAGTGTCTTGTTGTGTCTATGTGGGTGATTTCTGAACAATCCTGCTGATATGCCAATCTGGCACGTTAGATGCAACGTTGCAGCCCACCGAGAGATAAAAAGCCACCCGCACGTTTTCTCTGTCTTAAATAGAGACCACCATATTTACCTCACTGCTGTCTAATGTTTTTTTGTACCCCGACCCGTTGTAACAATCACACAGCGGCTCTCAAGTCAGTTGGGTAATAGTGCATTAAACCTATTCTAAGGAAACAAAGACAGGGATTCGCCTTCCCCACCCACCACCATCACAATCCATAATCACCTCAGGCGGTTTACAGTAGAAAGAGGAGAGGGGAAGAAAAGAGAGCCAGAAATGACAGGAAAATGGAGTGGCAAAGGGGAAGTGAGATAAAAGTGAAATGTAATGGAGAGAGAGTACCACCTACCGTTCTGGTGTCTTCTGGCACAGTGAATCATTTTAAGGGGAAGACTGGGTGGTCTGTTCTAAGCCAGCACCATAACTTTTTTTCCTCTCTTTCTTTTTCCTGGAAGAAGTGAATCTGGGGTGACAGCACCCACAATTAGGGCATGAGAGGATTAGTGGGGAGTGGGAAGGTGGTTGGGGGCTGTTTTTTTGTTTGTGTGCTTACTATTCCTTGCAATGCATTGTCGCAGTGAAGTTTGAATCACCATATTTTCAAAAATAGAAACATCACAAACAACACAGTCAGCTAATGTACATGAGGGGAGGAGGGCAGAATAGGGTTCAGTTTTGAAGATTACCACAATCTAATATTTCCTGTCGGCGCATAACATGTCCTTAGATCTCTTTAGGGCCGTATGTCCTCCCCCCACAATGCTTTTACAGATACCAAATACCCAGCAAACCCCATGGTGTCTCCACAGTCCCCATCTTTGCATCTATTTCAATGTTACAGACAAACGCTGAGATCACAGAGGGAGACTACGCATTAGGGTTATTATGAGTTTAAAGCACTTAAAAGCTTTTGCCAGTCCTGACACCAGGAGAGGCAAGGGTCCATGGGAGCTGGGAAGCATCACGCTCCAGTTTTTAAAGAGTGAAAAACAAGTCCAACACGTGTGCGCTTAAGTGTGTATGTGTAGGCCCAACCTCTGTATGCACATGCATAAACATGGCGAGGATTGCCTTGTCTGGCGCGCCATGTGTCACGCTTGAAACTCTCCCCGATTTGGCTTGTGGCACACTGTATTAGTTCACTGCTCCGCAACACTCAAATTCTGTATTATGGCATCTTAGGCTAAGTCTTTAGAGCTATCTCCCTGAGGTCACACATGGAATTTCAGAGCTTTTCTGAGGCAAAGAGGTGTGACTTGCCCTGAGACTCCTCTCACTATTTCTCTGCATCTCTCTCTCTCTCTCTCTCTCTCTCTCTCTCTCTCTCTCTCTCTCTCTCTCTCTCTCTCTCTCTCTCTCTCTCTCTCTCTCTTATTTTTCTCCTCACTCTATCTTTCCCCGCTTTGCTGCTCCACTCAAGAGTCATGGGGCGCACACTCAGCGGTAAACCAATCTCATTTAGTATGTTTTCATACTTTTATCCAATGATGGCATGCTCAGAGGTCTTAAAAGCCACATGACACTTTTATTGGGGCCTAATTAAGGATCTCTGATTTAATTCATTTAATTTAATAAGATCAGTCATGATTGTGAGACTCTTGCTTTCTGCATACCAAAGTGACGCTGATACATTATAACCCTCGCCTTCTACTACAGCAGGTTGCAGTGAAAGGGATTTGCGTTGTGTCCAGACACCCCCTGTCAGGCAACAAGGATAGTATGAATAAATGGTTACAGGAAATTTGCAAGCGGAGGTTTATCTTCTAACCCACGGCCTGAGGTTTTGGGGTGGTTTCACTGCTGCAAGCATATCAATTTGAACCCAAAACCGTCCACTCTGTAATTGCTTCTTGGTTTGCTCATTGTTCTCATTCATTTGCCTCTCTGCATACAGAAATAGGAGGAAACACTTTGAATTATTTTTGCTGAAGTCTGTCTACAAGACGGATTTGTGTGGACTGCTTCAATTCCAATATCAAGTCTCATACTATCTGATAAGTTTGTAGCTTGTGACAATTTTAGTTGCCTCTCGCATGAGACTTCAAACGCAATGACGGTCAGCATTTTCTAAACCATCCATTGCGTGACTCGAGTAAAAGAGGGTACTGCCTGGAATTGTTCCATTGTACCACCCTCCAGCCAACCTGTGTTGTGACGCTGTTTTGAGCACAGAGAGAGCAGAGGAGCATAAAAGAGTCCGGGTTGACTGGGGTGAGGGATCGCGTGCTGGGAGGCGTCTAGACGGTCAGGGATAACAATCCAGACAGAAAGAGGCAAGGAGAGAGAGTCTCGGCCAGAAGGAGGCCATGTGGAGGGCACGGCTGGATGGGCAACTTACCTAAAATCTTGTTTCGTCATTTGAGACTTCAGCTTCTGAAAGCTAACGGATTGACAGAGAGAGGCCACTTCCCTCCTCGGCCTGTGACATCCCTCTCAGTGTCTACCCTGGCTGCCTGCCACTTGACTCCATATTACAATGCATGCTAAACATCACCAAACCGCTAAAACCAGTCAACCAGCAAATTTTAATTGCTGCACGTATCTTCAAAAACTCACATTGTTTCATAACATTAAAGTCGGCCAGTCGATATGCACTCTTTCAAAGACTTCCTGTCTGGCTCTGGCATGCTTAACCGTGGCTTTCTTCTGCTAAGCCGGAAAATCCATCGCATGGCTCCAATCTTATACGAGTTAAAAAGTGTGTTTTCTTTTTCTTTTTCTGGAGCTGATGAGGAAAATTGTGATGACTAATGTCTTCTATGTGTAAGACTTTGGCTCCTCTCTCTACTGCTCATTATGCCTGAGCCCTACGACAGTTTGGAGGGCGTCAGAGGCATTGCCACGTCGGCCATATGCTTTCCGCTGCTCCTATCTGTCAGAATGTCAGGACCTGGTGGGGGTGCGCTTTCCCGCCCTAACGGAGGAGCGGAGCACAGCACTACAGAAGGGCCTCATTACCTACGAACCCTGCTACAGAGACTCTGGGACGGCCAAGCAGGCACACTGAGCATTGGGTTTAGGACCAGAGGGTGAGCTGTTAAAAAGGTACTCAGCACTTCCAGCAGCCCCACCCGCCCTGAAACTTCATTGTCAGTGCAGAAAATGTGACACTGTTTTTGTTTTTACCAAGTAAATACCTAAACAAATTAGTAAAGTAATTAAGGCAAACAAATGGATGCAGTCAATGTCTTTTATTGGAGTTTTGTGTCCCCTCTGAACAATCAACTCTCACCCACAATCCCACATATGACCTCTTCATCTTAACCCTCATCAGGACATTCTTATTCTGGCCACACACCTTAAACAAATTCAAGAGTTGCCATCTATTATTATTCTGGTAGTGAAGGATATGTGAGTGTGCTTTCTGCATAGTAAGTGAGTTTGCTTTTTATATGTATACATTTAGATTTGTTTATGGTTAACAAAGCAAAGCAGTTCTTTCACTGGTCTGCACACCTCATGTGTCTTCTCTTTAGGCTGCTTATAGATTATTTCGCTCTTAGTGAGGGTCCACAGACCTCCGGGATCCCAGTTGGGCGTGGTAATTCATAATAAAGAGTGGAAGGGTCTCTCACAATTCTCCGCCCTTCATCACCATTGATCCATTAAATTTATATTGGGATCCTGCTTTTAGATGCTCAAGACAAAGAAATCAAACTCCTGCCCTTGAAAGCCTGTGATCTATACTGTCTATCTAGACTAAGTAAGCATGCATTAGTCATCTGGTCGCCTCACACTCAGGTGGTTGAAAAGCTCAGTGGAGGGGAGTTCCTTTAAAAATCAGGGGAACACTTTCAAAGACATTTTCTTTATGACTTTTCAAGAGAGAAATTATGCTTCGGAAAAGTTATCTAATCTGGGGCAAACTTGCTTCTCGGACGACTAATGACTATCAGAGAAACTCATCTAAATCTATACTTCATTTTTCTTTTTGCTATTTTTTGTGCTTTTCCCTTAAATTGCTCCAGTGTTTGGATGGGTTTATTTTCAACATGAATTCATGTAGAAAATGTCTGTTTAAGAGATGAGATGCTGTTTTCCACATAGCAAAGACAGTCGGATGATCAAAAACACCGTAATATTGCAATACTTTAATATCTCTTTGCAATATGCTGTTAAAATAACAAGAATATTATGGGCCATGAATGCATCTATATCTTACATTTTCATGATGTTTAACAATGTCATATCATCACGGAGGGTAAAATGGTGTAATATTTGGTCCATTAGAGATAGAAATTGGATGGCTGAAATGAATAAGATAATCAAATCCATGCAGGGTTTTTGTGCCACAATGGTGTGACGTATCTTAGTTTCTAATTATATTGTTATCACAAACTTTTCAGCTGTCATTCTGTTATTCACTAAGCACATTTTCAGAGATATCTGCAAGTTCAGAAGGGATCAGGTTTAGATCAATAGGTTGGGGCTCATTGCAGGCGCATACCACCCAATTCCCATGTCCCCTAATTAAATCGCCCAGTCCCGTGTAGCGTGGAAGCTAGCGGCTCAGCAGATGTAGCGCCATGTTAAACTTTATGTTGCTTGAAAATGGCTTCCGCTCCAAGTGGATTTCAGACAGAGATGGTTTGACTGTAAAATTATGTGTTTTATGACAGCGTTATTGGGGGTGATATTCCTTAAGAATGCAGCGCTGCACGCCATGGCGTTCTCCAGCCGCAGGAGGGAACAAATTGATATGAACGGATCAACACAGCTACGCCCTTCTGGACGTCCTTGGCACAATACTTGGCCCTGAAATGTTTTTTTCTCCATATCTCTGAAGCCAAGAAAAACCTACTTCAGAGATTTTGTACCATCATTGCCAACACATTTTGCTCAGTTGTGGATGGAGAATACTTCTGGAATGTCATTCATCTGCTCCCATAATTCTTTCCACACTTAGAATGATCTTATGGTAATGCGTTGAATTGGAGTTGTCAGTTTTGTGTCTGCGTGCTCAGGTACACGCGTGTGTCACCGCGCTGAGAGTATGAATTACTCGAAGCAGAGAGATTGCTTTTGATTTAATGGCTATTGTGCTCAGGCTGCTGTATATGTTCCGCTGGAGAACTGTGTCCTCCCCTTGCTTCTGCAGTAACGGTTAAGCTATCTCAGTCAAACATTATTTCACACATACACTTAGACACACAAACACACACACACATATCGCGCCTTGGCTGTGCTCCATTAGGAGTTCTGTGTCTTAAACAGGAGGCTGACGTCACGGTGTGGCTAGGGAATACAGCACCGGTTGTGTGTGTGTGTGCTCTCTGTTTGTGTGTCTTTTACTCTCCATGTCCTTATTGTCTACCCCTAGAGACCCCCTCCCCCGCACACCCTCCTCTCTGTATTTTGTGGCCTGCTGGATTCTATTGATCAGCCAATGAAAGCTTGAATGTATGGAGAGGAGGATTCACAGAGAGAGTGTGGGTGAGGGAGGGCGGTGATTGGCGTTTCTGTGCCATAGTGTATTTTTCATTTTATGGATGTCTGCTGATGGATGAGGTTGCTGATGATACCCAAATCTTTTTGAGGTCCTAGCTTTAAAACTTGTATTCATTAGTCTTCATTGTTGCTATGGATATGCTACCTTGAGCGAGCCACCTCTTTGCGTTTTTTATGGCCAGTGCTTATCATATATTTCCCATGGGCTACTTTACAAAAAGGTTGTAACAAATTCACGCAGATTACCTCCACAAGACCTAAAGAAAATTCAGGTGAAACTGAAGGTTAAAAGGTCACCTGCGTCATTGTTTTTATGGATGGCAAGCTACAGTTCAGATGGAAACTCTGGTAGAATTCCAGCAGTCGGCGTGTCCTTGCACAGGGAGGTATGAATGGAGGTTGGCTCCCGGTGAGGCAGAATGCTCCTGTTCAGACACTCCCTCAGGGCCAAACCCCCATCCACTAAACTTCTAGTAACACAACACAATGTTGGAAACATCAACACGGTTGGAAGGGGTTGTTGCTGCCGTGGGAGGTTGGAATCCCTCCCACAGTACACAGTTTTTTTTGCTGAAATCTGGTTAAACTCCTAAACCTTGGGGATGTTGTTTTCTTTTTCATAGGAGGTGGGATAAAAACACAGAAGCGCCGGCATTCTGGAGAATTGGGATTGTGTTTTCTGTACGTGTTGTTATGACCTCATAAAATTTAAATTTCATAAACAATAATGACTTAAAAACAAAAGGTCTAGTGAGGATATGTTTTTTTGTCAGCATTTCAAATGCAAATAGACATCAGAAAAAGTTTGCTACCCTGCATTGCTGAAATGTTTGGTTATATGGAGATAAATGGATAATTGAAGTCAATTAACAGAGAGCGATCAAGATTCCATCATAGACAAAAATCCAAGTCGGACTTTATATTGTTACAGCAGCAGTATCTACTGTAGGTAGAGCAAGTACACAATATACACAATTGAAAAAATAGAAACCTGTGCACAACAAAATGTATTTACAAGTGGCTCACCAGAATGTGAATACATTTAAATTACATTTCGACATAATTTGTATTAAAACGTCATGTCTGAAAAACCCCAACTGGGAGGAGACCCCAGAACTCGCCGGAGGGATTATGTATCTCATCTGGCCTGGGAACGCCTCAAGATTCCCAAGTATGAGCTGGATAGTGGTGCCGGGGCTAGGGACGTCTGAAAAACCTTCTTAGCCAGCTACCAACCGTATAAGCATAAGAAAATAGATGGCTGGATGGATCTCATTTTTATCTACTCAATTGTTTCATAGGAGCAAGTCTTCCTCTTAGTTTTGTCAAATTTAACAGTTAACTTTGTAGAATCATTTTTTGCTGTTTTCTGAGTGTTTTCTTACTTTTAGACAGGGATTTGTTTCAACTTCCTGTCAGGGAGGTTTAGTTTTTGGAACAATCTAGATGATGATGATTCATATTAATTGCAGAAAGTGAAGGACCTTTGTTATCACAAAATTATCTCCCAATTTGTGTGAACAATTGTGCGACTTAATTTCAATCTTTGAGTGTGTAATTATATTTGTAAAGTATGAATGGGTATTGAGTTCAGAAATCTCTATATATGTTTTTAGGATCTGTTGGTAGATCTCTAAATATGTCAAAAATCTAGAAATAGGCTCAGAAATATTAATGGCAGAAAGGAGTTTAAAAATAAAAAGAAGTTTTCAGTTACTTCTCAGACGGGTCTGTTTTTACACGCCGTCTTTGCATCCCAAATGCCCCTTGAGTAATGTTAATCTCTAAAACAATTTATTTGGAAATCGGATGCCTCACTAACAACACGGTTACATACCAGTAGTTGGCGGTAACACAAACTGGATTAAGCTGCAGATTTTCCGAATACCAGCATTTGCATTTCTTTACTAATCTCTTTAAGTCTTTTTTAAATTCATAATCCAGGTGATTGTGTCTGACTGACTTTGAAAAAGATGTCTGTCTTTCTCTATTTCATTGATAACCCATTCGTGACCCAAACCTGCATCTTATAAATATATTTATGGTGCATCCGAAAACTGAAGTTTATGAATAATAGCTGAAGCACTTTGAGGGTAAGAGCTGCACTTCCCAACTCTGGAAGAAGTTGACCCATGAAAAGGGATAGCTGTTGAAAATTGTAAAAGGCGAGGGGATACCGCCAAAACCTGAGCACACATAGTCACCGAGATTAGTAACCATTATAAAAATGACTGAATGTAAATGAGACTCTGACCTCCGTCTAAAAGGAAGAGTCCTAGTACCTGTCTGAGTTGTAACTGATAACTTGTTTGTACAACTCTCTAACAAAATGCTTTGACTAATACTTTCCCCGATCATTATCTGTGATCAGTATTTACAGCTTTTTTACAGATATATCTTTGTATTCAGAATTTGTATGCATTTTGTTGACCCTCAATACACTTGAAAGTGTTTCATGGATATTTTAGTTTATTTTCAAATCTCATGTCAGTCAGGTGAGAGAGAGAATGAATAAAAGTCCAAAGATCGTTACTACAGATGATGTGTGATGATAAGTCCGTCAGAAAGTCTTTGGCGATCAGACTCCTTGGGGAGATTTTTATCAGAGGGTAAAAATCTGCTCTGAGCAGCAACAAGGAATATTGTCCTTTGATTCTGAATAGTGGTGGTGCTGGCCGATGACTCTGCAGATACTGCCGACTGATAGAGTTGTAAGAGGACTGGTCTGAGATGGGGGGGTGGAGATCAGGCATAGAGCAAGCATGAAAGGATTAGAGGGATATAGAGAGTCACTTTTAAAAAGACAGCAGGGAGATTAGATGATGGTGTGTCACCATGATGTGTGATAGATGTGGCCGGCTGATGAGCACAGCTGATATTAATTGACACCCCGGACAAGAAGCGGGTAATTTAGACTGAGCATGTGTGAAAGATGTGAATGACAGAGCGGTATAATGGCTGACTGTCGCTCAAATGTGCAACGGGATAGTTTGCTGCTAGAGTTTCATTAGACAGAGAATCCTAACATATATTTGCCGACTTTTGTACCCATATATTCATGAATGTCAGAACACGTTTAGTGAATATTTCACAAACACACAGATTGGGGTGCAGTTACACAACTCTCAACACATTCCAAATAGTTTTGCTAATATAATGGTCCAATAAGGTACAGATATTGGCAAGCTGTTGGCCTCACTGTATCACGTTCCGTTTGTCTTCATTTTTCGTATAAAACTATGCCTATGCTGTCGTCCCAAACAGCAAGGGTGTTTTGCCAAAAAGCCTCCAATACCCTGCATTCTACAAGCAATCCCCAATAATTCAACTCCTCAAATTAATAATAATGTATCCTTTATTGATCACATACAACCATACACTGTACAACATAGTGAAATTATTTCTCATCATTTGACCCACCCCTGGGGGAGCAGTGGGCAGCCCCTTTGAAGCGCCTAGGGTGCTAGGTTTTCAGGGTCTTGCTTGAAGACCCTACAACATCTAGAGCCAGCTGGGACTTGAACCGCCTACCTCCTGATCTTCCGATTGGGAGACGACCGCTATACCCACTGAGCTACATCTGCCCCAAATAAATGTACAATGTAAAATATGAACTGTTGGAGTAGTTGAAGTAATAATAATAAATAATAAATAATAATACATTTCATTTATAATGCACTTTACATTTGGATCATATCTCTAAGTGCTACAAAGTAAAAGCAGGTAAAAGCATCAATAAAAAATAAAATAATAACTATATAAAAACATGACCAAAAAGCAGCAATGTTAATTAAAGTTATAGGTTCTGCTAAAAAGGAAAGTTTTTAGTCCTTTTTTAAATATGTCAGTCGTCTGTGGAGCCCTCAAATGGTCAGGGAGGGCATTCCACAGACGAGGGGCAGCAGAACAGAAGGCCCGATCACCCATGCTGCTGAGCTTAGTCCAGGGAAGGAGGACGCAGTATGAGTGGGTAGAACGTAGGGATGGTGTTGAGGTCAGTGGGGTGAGTAGTTCTTTTAGGTAGGGGGGTGCGTTACCATGGATGCACTGGTGATTGAGGAGAGAGATCTTATAATCAATCCTGGTGGAGATGGGAAGCCAATGAAGGGAATGAAGAACGGGGGTGATGTGTTTGTGTATACGAACTCTCATCAGGATCCTTGTAGCACTGTTTTGAACATACTGAAGTCTTTGAAGACTTTTATCAGGGATCCCGATGAGAAGGGAGTTACAGTAATCCAGTCTGGAGGAGAAAAACGCGTGGACCAGCTTTTCAGCATCACTCAAGGTTAGTGAAGAACGGAGTTTGGAAATATTTCTGAAATGATGACGGTGTGTTTCCGGGACCTTGAACTTCCAAGGGAAATCTATTCTATTTTGTCGGTGAAGTAGGATTGAAACCAGTTTAGGGCGGTGGCAGTGAGTCCAATGGTGTGATGTAGGCGGTGTAGGAGTATTCCATGGTCAACTGTGTCGAAGGCAGCAGACAAATCAAGGAGAATCAGGAGGGAAGGTGAACCATCCTTAGGTCATTTGTGACTCTAAGCAGAGCTGCTTCTGTGCTGTGGGCAGAGCGGAAACCAGACTGAAAGGTTTCAAAGAGGTTGTTGTATTTGAGTTGGTCCTGGAGGTGGGCAGCATCTACTTTTTCCAGTACTTTGGAGAGGAATGGGAGTTTGGAAATGGGCCTGTAATTAGCAAAAACTTCTGGTTCGAGAGTAGGTTTTTTGACGAATGGTCTGATTATAGCGGCTTTTAGGGCAGATGGAACACCATCTCATTAAGGACAGAAAAATCATCTGGTTGTTGCCAGGTTTCTGTAAGGCACATAATGTCCAGACACTTCTCCTGAAGGTGGTCATGTATGAGGCATGATTTGTTTGTGAGAGATTGTGTATTAAAGAGTTTGATTTTAATACTAGATGGAACAGTGAGTCTCTGTATTGGCCGAAGAAGACTGAAATCCACTCCACGTTTTCTAAACCGCATAGTGAGTAACTTTACGGAGGAAACTCCACTGCCGATAGTGGGAAGAGCGACAGCATTCTGATGACGTGTCTGAGACGTGACGGTGCGCACGTCAGACCAAATGGACAGAAATGTTATGGGAGCAGGAGTAAACAAACTTCGAACGGCAGCTTCTGTGAACGTAACAGGGCAGGCGAAGGAGTCCAAGTTGTTTAATAACCGATATGCACAACGGAGTGTTGTAGTTGTTGAATTTCATCAGTTGGGTGACGGAATCATTTATCATCTTGCCAGTCGTGGAGACTAGCCCATTATTAGCCGTTAGCCATGGATGAGACGATGAACAAGATGAACAAGACAGATAAACAAACTGACATCAACGATAGAAAAATAGAAACGGACATAAACGATGAAACAAACAGATACAGAAGTCTCCGGGTGATGGTACACTTGCAGCAACAGGTAGGCAGACCGCACCAGAATTCATACAAATACAAATACAAATACAGAATAACATATACAAATACGGATATAAATCCAAAAGGTTTGCCAGTGAGCAACAATAAAGGTATACTTGTCGGTTTATAGTATTGCATGCTGTAGAACTCTGGGGGAAAAGAGGCGAACTGACAACGCCAGTGTTCTCTCCATTTAGCGTCCAGACTGCAAGATAGATCTTCATGAGTTGATTGGACTAAAAGGGACTAACGGTTAGGAAGGTATGGCAGTATAAAGTTCCCCCTAGTGACAAAAATATGCAACTGAGATGCACTAAAATTTATGGGAATTTACATTTTGAATTCAAAGTTATTGTGTTAACACGAAGGATCCCAGACTTTTCATGGATATAATTATGCCCTCAAAAACGCATAGTGAATGTCAGGTTTATAAAGAACCACTCTAAACCTCAATGTTGTAATTTCTTTCATTATTATATACTTCACAAGCATGATTTACCTCAAAATGGAATGTTTACAGTTCTGTATCCTGGCTCAATGCTCCGTCTGTAGACATGAGGTTCCTTTTCTGCCATTCTGTCGGATCACTCTCCTCGTGGAGGGCAAGGTCAGCTCAAATCACTGCTTACATAATGAATCTGCATGATCATATGGACCTTCCATCTTAATGACACCAGTAGAAAATGGCATCTCATACAGAATTTCCCATCAATGCACAAATGGCGTCCTCGGCAGTGATTAAGAAAGCTTTGACACATGGCTAATGTTTTTATCACGCTGTTCAAACCACTAGGTGACCATTTGTGTCTTGTTGATAGCGACGTTGATATCCTGGAAGGCACTTTCCCCATCAAGAAAGGGATGCATTATGAGAAAAAGACGATCACTGAAAATGGATATATTATCATTCTAGAGTTTGCCTGGCTTACGGATTGACGCTGGTAACCAAATAATGACAGAAAGTTTACTTCAAGGCGGTTAGAAGACGCTTTCTGCTTGTCATCCCGATGTTTAGATCAAGCAGGCAATAACAGGAGTTTTCTGACTTTGCTGTCTTGTTTTTTATGTCCATCATTGAAACTTCCTCTCAGGGTTTTTTAAGAAGGAACAGTCTCTTCTGTGTCCTATCTACTTTAAGCTCCAAAAAATGGTGGGCCGTGCAGAAAAAAAAGGGTTCTTTAAATAACAGAGTGAACCCGCCACATGTAACTACTGGCTGGAGACAAATTCCATCGCATCCTTTCAAGACATGGGAGGGAACAACATCCCTAACAACAAAATGATATAAATTACTACTGTTATGGTTTATACGTTTCAATTTAATGTGCTTGTAATGATAAATTATTTTGGTTATGAATCTAAAGTGGACCTGAGTGCAGTCGGAGCAGCAGGACTGTTAGAACAATTGCAGCTGTCTCCCAGGGCTGTGGCCATTAGTCAATAAATTAGAAAGTAATTAGTTTCTGCTTCTGTGGCTCTATTTGAAGCGCTTCACACAGGTGTAATGAAAATTTATTGGAGCTGTTGATCCGGAGGAGAAAAGAAAAGTAGAGGATTTGTAGCGTGTGATTGTAATGCGGGATTTCCATCTTCCTCTCTCCTTTCCTACTCGCGGCGACAGGTAAAGTTACCCTTGATGATAAGCGTTGCAAGATTTGGCTTTGATGTTCTTTGCTTTGTCAACAGGCCAATTAGCTCCCAGCTACAAATATTTACTAGGTGGAGACTTAATAAGAATACCTGTTTGGAATATTTTCTGACTTCAAATGGTAAAGCTTTAACAGAAATGTCAGGACTTAACATTCATGCACCAACGTTTGATCCCTCGCTGTTGAAATCCTGCAGTGTGGCTGAAAAGGTGGATTATTCACAATTATCCAATACAGCATCACATCGAGAAAAATTGCTTACACACATTTTAAGAGAGCTCGGGCCTCATTTGGCTACACTGTTTAAAGCTACACTGGCTACACTGTTTAAAATCTTTTCCATATAATTCACTGTAAAATACAGTGAATTTCCATATAATTCACTGTAAAATATTGGCAGCTGTGGTGGCCCAAATTTTGCCATAAAAATATAGCCACCAAATACAAGGCTAAGCTTATTATTGTAAATAACCGTAAATAGCATACATAATGTCAACTTGTATATGGTTACATACTATTAATTACTTCTAATATTACAGTAAATTATAATAAATCCAGACTGTATTTTATATCAAGTTAACATCATTTCAAAAATATATATTCCATGTTTTTAGCATCTTATTTCTTTAGAAATCGCGATATGATCTCGCTGAATGGTCAAAGTTGTTTTTTAAAGTTTTCATACCAGGAAAATATCACGTCACGTCATTTAGACTGAATAACACTTTTACGGTAATGACTTGTTTGTAATATTACGAAAGTTTTGCGTTAATTTATATAAAAGTATGTATTTTCACAATAAGGTTCTTTGTCATTACATATAGTTACACATGTAGAACTGTTGGTTCAATTGAGTCCAAATTTGCTTTTTTAACAGAAGCACTCATCTTTGAAAATTTGTTCACACTAAAGTTGAGGAGTTAAATCAGGGGGATTGCTTGTACAACGAAGGGGGCTGGGTTAGTTTTGAGGATATACCCTTGCTGTCAGCGACGACAGGGAAAGGCCTAGAATTCAATAAAGTCTTGTACATGGTGACCATATTCTAGCAACCACAGCTGCTGGTGTGTCTCTGCCGCTGCATGTCTCATAAATTATGCAGATATTTTTTTACAGTGTACTTTGCTCACACAAGCCTATGAGGAAAAGAGTGACTTATTTCTGTTTGATTGTGACTCTGTTTACTTTTTGGCCATTGGGCATCATTTCGCATCGTTCCTTCTTATAGCACACTATTTCTTCGGCGCCATTTGATTGACAGTCTGTGTCTCCTCACACCGACAGCAGACTTCTGCCATCAGTTGTACTGAATTAAACAGCTTCACATTTCTCCTGTGCGTGTGGATCCAGGCAAGACTCTTTGTTGCCAGACGACATCAAGACTATTTGTTTTGTCTTGTGGAATCTAAGGTTAACCCCAGAGGAAAAACAGAAATTGGAAAGCAACAATTTGCACAACAGTGATGTCAATGAACAGCATGCGTGAGAGAGGGGAGAGTAAAAAAAAATCAGAGTGGACAGAGAGATTAGCTGGAGATTGGAGGAGAGAGGGAGTAGATGAAGACGCCAACACAGGTTTATAGTTGTAAAGAGAACAACAGGGAGAGGGCGATACAAGCTGGAGAAGAAAGGACCAACAGGGGAGCAGAGACAGGATGGATGGAGGGATGGAGGGATGAGAACAATGAGGCACATCGGCCCCAGCCCACTCTATGGCCAATTAGAATAGATTAGCTGGACCTTGGCTATGACTGGGGCACACTGTAGGGCAAAGAAGAGGGGAGGAGAGGTTGGGGTGGAGGGGCAAAGGAGGAGAATGTCCTGGTGATTAAAACCAAATGATTAGTAGTGTGCGAGTCAGAGGGCCTGAGAGCTGGGGTCACCTGTGCCTGCAGGGGGAGAGAGGTTCTAAAAGTAATGAGACCAACCTTCCCACCGGTTGCCGTCACCCTCCTGCTTTCACCCTCTCACCAGCCCTTATCTTCCCTTTTCTCTTGTTCAAACTCTATTTTTCCCATAAAACCATTTACTCCGTATCCCACTGCTCTTCATTTATTTATTTATTTATTTATTTATACACTGTCTTGCGTTTTCCTGCCTTTCACTGAGTTTGTTTGATTTTCCTGCCGACGCCTTCTGCCTTTGTGTTGTAAACCCTATTACTATCTATTACTGTCTCTTGCCTTTGGCCAAAGCTCGCACTAATGCTATTGTTGTGGGAGACGGTTTAGCATTTTGTGATAAGGAAAGATTTATGAGCTGCTTTTTTATCTTTTTTAATCATGGGTGTAGATCTGCAGATGTATGGTAATGGATGGATTGAGCTGCAATAAAACTCAACTCAATACTGGCAACTGTTGCAGATTTCCCTTGTGTTACTGTTTGAATTTGGTCGGTGTGCATCCTCTCTTCTAAAGCATCAATCATTCGAGTGTGATCTTTAGAATTTGATGTACTGTAGACGAATAAAAGGCAAATAGTGTTGCAGGTAGTGTAGTCCATGTTGTTTTGCAAAGAAAGAAAAGGAAATATTCACTGTAAGCATCCTAAAAATGTGTTTTTACCTCAAATGAGTAATGAGATTACTGTAAGCACATAGATATTGTAGAAGTGTTTTTTTTTTAAGTTTCATCTAAATCCTGTGTCAAATATCTTTTTTAGTTCTAATCAGATTATTTTTAACATTTCTTCAAGTTTTAAAATCACCGTCTGGATTTTTTAGCCTTATTTGAGCGAAACAAAACTATAATTATTTCATTTAAAGTTTAGTCAGTGGAAAGTGTTGATCTATAAGTCTTTAATTAAATAAGTTATTATTATAATCATTCCAATATATCCATGTCATATCCCTCAAGTTAACTGTTAAACTCATAAACTATTTAATCATTCTTCATGAATCACTTTCAAATATTATAACCCCAAAGACCTTAGTGCAAGGAAGAATTGATTTTGGGAAAGGTCCTTTCTATATTTCCACCACTAGGGGGAACTTTATCCCTCCAATTTTTTGAGCATCATTTCTCAACCCTTGGTCCGATTTAGTCCAGATTTTGGTGCATATGAATGGAATCGAAGAGTAATATCTTGTGTACATCATATTTTACTCAATAGGGGGAGCATTTTTATGAAAAATACCGTTTTTTTTGACATAACAAAATTGGTTCGTATGAACCCCATCAAGGAGAGCTAACTTGTATTTGTCATATTTTACTGTAATTGATCGTATTTCACTCACTAGTGGGGCCTATTTGCAAAAGCTTTTTGACTGTTACTTCCAAACCATGTGTCCAACCATAAATCAGATTGGCTTTTCTGTGATATATCTCTGCTGTTGGGGACAACACCACAGGCCTATTTATCTCATGAAAAACAGGTTGAATGATTAAGCGTTCAGTTTTGCAGAAAGGATCTGGGCTAATGATGACAGTTTCAGAAATACACTGAGACATACAATATTTCCATTTGTATTTCGGACTATGTCAGTTTCTAAGCCAGTGGGACGGGCTTCTTACACATTTTACGTTTGGCAATAGGTTGAGAATTTTTCAACTTTCTTCATCAAACCAGGAAAAGCCGAAAGATGGTGAGAGCCATCTTTTCTGAGGGAAACTTTGGAGGGAACCATCTGCTAGATGGTGTCATTAGTCTTTCAACCTGCACCGTTATTGGACTTGCAAAACTCCACCAGAGTCTTCTTTCACATGCCTGCACCCGGGCATAGTTCAACATCTATTTGGTCTTATCACATGGGCTCACACTCAACCTCCCAGACGGAGCAAACACAACGACCCTGAGGGGTGAACGATTCCACCCTAGCTGGAAAAGCAGAAGCAAGAAAGAAAAAACATGATATGCTGCCCACTGCCTCCAAGAAAAAAAAGAATATTAAGATTAAATATGATCTATTTTTATTTTGTGGATAAAAATGATTATAAGTTTTTATTTTCTTAATTTAACTTTCAAATTGTCTTTTTTTATTCAACAATATTGCATCTTGACTCAGACGCTGTTTAAAGACTGCAGTCATTCAGCCATGATGACCAACATTTTTCATCATAGTAAGTCTTCATAAGACTAAGGCCATATTGTAAGCATTCATTTTTTTGTCTGTGTGAGCACATACAGTACTTATATTCAAGAATTTAAATCTGTGAGTGGATCAGTCATAAGGTCCATTCCTTGTCATGTTTAATGGCCAGAATCAGCGCCACTGATGCATTAACTCCAAGTGCTTCAATGAAGAGCCAGTAGGTTTCAGTTATGTGTTTTTTTTTTCCTGCTCTTTGCCGCTATCTACTCACCTCCACTTTGATCTAATCACCAACTGACCAGATCCAACAATCATTCAACCAAACATCATTTCAAAATCTTGCTTGAATGAACGGTACCATTTTTTTTGCTTATAATGTATTACATCTTATGTCATTTTACCCTCTGTTTCTTTTAATAATTCATTCGTCCTTGTCTTATCTTGTCTGGAACAAAAGCTCTCTATGGTTGATCCTCATATCTGTGCTTTATCATCACAGGCCCTTTCATCTCTTTACTGACTTTTTACACCCGGAAGAAAAAGTTGTGTGCCCACCCCTCCCACCCACACAAACAGTTACTGGGCTCATTGTGTCCAGGTTACCACCAATACACAATCCTGCCTGTCATGCAGAAACGTCTGATAGAGGAGAGACACCGCGCCACTCCATGCTTAGCATAATTATTAAGCATTTGTGATGTTCCCAAAATTAGATTTGTCTTTCCTGTAAGCAAAATATTTTCTGGCAAGTCAGTATTTTTCTGCCAAAACATTTTCTGAAAAAGCAACGATCTGATGTGTCTCTTTATCTTAAGTGTCTTTTTGGTGCTCCTTTCCCTCCATCTCTTAAATGACATTATGTTTTCCTCTTTTCATCCATCTCTCATCATACCTTTTGTATTTGACTCACTTTATTTGGCCACTCTTCAGCAGCAGAGCCGGTTCTCATGTGTGGCGAGGTGGAGTCCAGTAGGTCTTTCAGCCCTAAAGGAATTTTGGAGATGAGATGATGTGTCAGACGTCTGGTGGGTCTTTCCACGCAGACCCCTCTCAATTATGGGGTTGAAGTCCATGGAGAAAGAGCAAACATAGCCCCCAGTTCAGGCTACTGTTCTGCCGGCAAAGAATACAGGCCTGACTGCGGTCTGACAGACCTGAATAAAGAGATCTATCCACAGGGTGAACTGGTTGGCAAAAAAAATGTAATTCTCTGTGTTTCATTCTACAATGGCAAGAAAACACAAACAGCTGCATCCACAGAGGGTGAGAAAGGGAGAAGTGACAAATAGGTAGTGCACTATATGTGACCATTGTTTGAGTTGCCAAATTGCTCTGTTGTTGGCCAGCGATTATCTCTGCTACACAACACTATGATGAGTTTTCAGTTTGGAGACCATCAGAGAGGTGGAAAAACGGAGCAAATAAAGGCCTTCCCTGTTGGAAACCTGTGATGACTTAGCCAAGCCAAGAGACTTATAGCCATCACCCAGATACGGCCTCGGGCCTATATCACTTTAAAAGGACAAAAAGAGAAACAGCATAAAACTGCTGACATCTGCTGCAGAGAACCTAATGTGTTGTACTGTAGTACAGTTCCCCAACATGGCCTCTGGTTTGAGCTAAGCGATGGCAGTTTTAGCTGGCTGTAGGGACAGTGAACAGGAGGCCTCATCAAATGTACGACGGTGAGGGTCACAGGGTCCCCTAGGGTGGGGAAGGTATCCCAAAGGGGGTGGGCAGATGGGGTCTTGAATGATAGTTTTCCCAGGCAGGTGGATGGCTGTCACCCTCATTTTGCCACCGCCAGCAAGCAGGTGGCCTCTCCCTCCTCTTCTTTCCCTAAAGGGTCACCTTCACGTGGCACTGCCTCTTCGTGGGCCCCATCCCATCATATATCCGTTGTATGCACACACATTTATGTGCACACACACATACCAGCGCTACTCGTGCAGCATGACACTCAGTCAACCCCGGCACCTGGGGACTGGGCGCGTAAACAGTCACTCTAAAGGTTGAACCCAGGTGTTTCATTTCCATTAAGGCCCTCATCTCATTCACAGCCTCCTCCCTCTGACTTTGCTCATAACACAGACGGAATGGTCATTAAATTTTTAGATTACCTTCTCTTTGCCTTTGTAGATGTTGAGATTCACGGGGTCTATTTTGGATGTCTGTCCACAAATAATTATCTCCCAACTCTCTGCCCCTGACATTCTCAAAAGAAAATCTTCCATTGATGATTTTTGCCCTACATCATAGCTTTGCTCTTGCCGTGACTCCTAATCTCAATATAGTACAATTAAACTAACAAAGTGACATCAATAAAAGCAGAAGTGCTCTGTAATTACAGTGTGTGCTAGGACATCATAAGCAGGCAGTTGCATCACCCTAACGAAGGGAGTAAATCAATGGCAGACAGACAAAGCCTCGCTTTACGATACCCTTCTCCTCTGACACACAAAGTCCACCATAAACACAAGTCAGGTGAGAGTTTAATGACAGTGTTAAAGTTGCAGAGACCACTGGCTTGCCTTCATGACTCCTCAATGGGCTCTTTGACACTTTCACCACTCCCTGCCTCTCCTTCATTAGCTGTGCTCCTCTCTTTTTCTCACCTTAGTCTGCCTTTCACCTTCTCCTTGCCCGTTATATGGCGATTGGTCTTCTTACCCACGAGTGGCCTCTCCCTTTAATAAGCGTGTATTCCAGTGCCGGTACAGTTATACCAAAAGGGAATGCACACACATAAAGACACACAAAATAATGGTTTGCAGGATTCCTGATTGGCATTCCCGCATCGCCTCTTCCTGTGGGGCGCCATGTGGACTGCAAAGTTAAATGTCAGGGAAATATATTTAATTCAACACAATCATACATACAGAGACACAACAGTGAGAAGACAGCCCACACTGTGGAGTGTGAGGCTTAATGTCAAGGATGATGTGAATTCACATGAGTTCTTCAGGAAGTGCTTCATCCAATTCTGGCGAAGAGCCGAGTCTCATTGTCCTCCAAACATTGGGAGGCTCTAGCAGGAGCAGAACATTATGTTTGGGTGTATGTGAGTGTGTCGGTGATCAAGAGGAGGAGTCCTCTAAATATATAAAAGCTACTGTTTCTCTAACACCAGTGTTTAATCAGGCCTGACCAGATTTACTGAGGAATACATGTTCGATGGATATTCTTTCCATGTTGCCTATACTACATATGCAGTAAAATTAGCTTCCTAGCTACATTCCAGACTGGGACCAAACTAGTGATGCGTGTCACATTGAATTTTTTGAAAACAAGGTGACCCGACCGTCAACACACACAAACACCCTGTTCCACACATTCGCAAAATTCTCCCTGCCGACTTGCTGTGGTGATGATCAGAATCACTTGGTTGTCAAATGTTGTGGAAATGGTCAAATCTAGCCTAGTTTCTAGCCTAGATTTAGCCTAGTTAAATCTAGTTTTGGAGTATTTCTGTAGGAAAAAAATGCAGGAAAAGAAGAACGCAGTATGATGGCCCCCAGGGTCAAGCCTGCTGCAACTTAAGAAAAACATACAAATACACAAAACACATGCTGGAATCTACTTCATCAATTACACTGCAGCATTTGGAAAACGCACCGCCCCAACACAGTAGAAGTGTTTTCAAAGGACACCTAAAAGTAACGCAGACTGGGTACACTTTTTCAATGCTTTATTTTAAAAATAGAACAGATATAATACACAAACATTTCATAGGTTGTTTTCATCCGCCATATCTTAAATCTCAAATTTGCTAAACTTAACTTTATAACTATTGAAAAGAAATAAAAGGGTAGTAATTATATGAACACACAGTACTCAAAGCTACAGTAAACAAGGTTGTTTTTTTAATACCTGCTTTAAAAAACCCTTATCCACCATCGCACATGTTGACATCAGGTGACGCCATGGAAACGTATGCACTGTAGACTATCTGCTACAAAAGCAATTTCTGCCTGTATTCAACTTTAATTGAAGTAGAAGTATTGCATATATCCTATTGATATACGCAATAGGAGGTTCATTATTGCGTATATCAATAATGGAACCTCCTAAATCTGCCGTTTTCATCTTAAATCAGTTGCTACAGCAATGAGCCTCTTGACCACTGATCAACATAAAGAAAATAACAGTAAACCAACTTTTGTTTTCTCAATACCTCAAGAAAACAATCACTTGTTGTAGCTTTGGATAATTATATCTGTTATATTCTTTAAATGAAACATCATAAAAGCACATCTTTGGGTACACAACTTTATAAACACTTCAGTTGTGTTGCGGCTTCTGCAGCGACTTTTCCAAATACTATATAAGTGTTGTCAAATCGATGGAGAGGTTTTTTTAGTGTGCTTCTGTTTTGTATGTGTGTATGTGTTCGCTTAACTTGCGGCGAAGTTTGCCCCTGTTGGCCATCGTTAAGGAGGATGTTTGGTTGTGGATAATTGACGGAGGAGAGCATTGATGTGATTTAATGTGTCGGAACACGATGGGCCACTGAACTCGGAAAATGAAAAGTCAGAGGTGGCCCTGATTAGAGGTGTGCCTCGCTGACTACTTTACGAGTGTATTCAAATGTGTATGTAGATGACTGCAGGAGGCTATAGCTGGACCGGCGTATATAAACGAAAAGGGTCAGACACAATCAGTCATCTTCATTGTTTGGATAAAGCCTGTCAGTGTTGGTGTGTATAAACAGAAGAAGCGGGTTTGGCTTATCCTGGGTTCCGAACAGACACTGCCTGTGTATGAAAGTGTGTGAGGTCCCGGCCTCAGCTGATGCATCAGAGATGAAGCGGAGTGATCTGAGACATGTGCCAGGGGCCAAGGTCAAGGGTCATGATATACAAACACCGCCAGAGAAATTGAGTGTGAGAGAGCGTCTGGACCTTTGGGACCACTTGACTAAGACTCTCACCCTGAACACTGTATAACACTGTATACTACCCACACATCACTCCCATTTCTGTTCTGTTTTGCTATGGGAAATAGGTTATTCAGCTGATTATGTTACAAAAAAAATACAACTCAAGACGTTAGCAGGTGTAAAATCATAATCTCTGAGGCCAAAAATCGTATTATATCTGGTAAAAAATGTGAACTACCTTTACTCTCAAAATATATACATTCATAAAGGGAAAAAAAAGTTTTGCCTGTAATTGATTAACTGAATCATCAACAGATGCATGAATATATATTATATTATTGTATTAATTATATAATAATAATGAGCTAAATAATATTTCAGCTCATAATAATAAAAATAATAATAATAGTTTGACTGATTGTGTCTGACCCTTTCATAATTTCCGTCGTATTCGTTGACATCACACCAAAGCAATAGCGACACACACTGTGATGTTATCCCATCCACTTCTCAAACAGAGACTCTGAAAGTCTAAACCCTGGAAGGAATTTTTCAACGTATTCCTTTATGGTGACTGTTTAGAGCGTTTGCATGGCTCCGAGAAAATGGCATGTTTTTTTAAAAGTACTCATATACGTTTGGATGAGGCCAAAAATATCCAATTTGGAAACACAGCGGCTTCTTGTTCAGCAGTTCCAGTGGGATTGTCTGCATGTAAAGCCACGCCTGAATGGACATCCCTCCATCCAAAACCAAACTATCTGCAACAGATCTGTTTACAGTACTGTTTTATGGTCAGTTGTCATCACATTGACCATCAACACAGCAGCTACAGACACATCCTGCAAAACGGGACAAGCAAACGGGACTAGCCATCATGTATGATTTTCTATTTTGATTCTTTACTCTCTTCTTTTTTTTTAAATCAGGGTACAATAGATTTTCTGAGCCTGAATGCTTTCTCTTCTATGAATACCCACATTGACACATATTCACCGCTGAAAGCTTCCCAAAACAAGAGCCCTCAGATCTTCTGGCCAAATGAGCAGCTGTAATCTGTTTTCTGAAAAGCTGGATCATACTGATCCCCCAGTTGCAGCGGCGAAAAATCTGGTCAAGGCTCAGTTTGATGGTCAATAAATTACCTGATTGAAGACATATACTGCATTTATGAAAACGTTTCCAGTGAACATTAATTTGAATTCCAGACAACTAAACAGCAATGAACATCGTATATTGTCATTTTGATGGTGTTGTGGAGAAGGCGTACCGTCGTACTGGCTTGATGTTACCATATGGTGTGTCACTCAGCCTTTTTATGCTTCGGCTCGGAATCTTCATGTCGTTTATATCTTTTAGACAGTGCTCATTAATCTACTGAAGTCTCCTGGTCAAAGGGATCTAAAAATAGAAATCAAACAATGTACAATGTCTTTTTTATTTATTTTTTTGACGACTGACTTTGGTAACATGACTTTGTATTTATTGATTCCCCCTTGTCATTTTCTACGTTATCTAATATGAAGACCATACACAACTCCGCTGTATTGACTCTCTGTACACCCAACATTCTGGCACAGTTTGTGTTTACGGAGGCGAATCAGTGTGTCAGTGTTTGTCTGAAATCCCCACGCCGCACACAGGGATCAGAGAAGAAAACGACAGTTATACTGTGAACCTCATACTGGTATCCAATCCAAGCATTACTGCGGAGGCGGCATGGACTCCAATATGTTTAGAGCTACCTCGAGACCCTATCAGCTCTGTAATGCCTGAAATTCGATTTGATCTGCATGGCCACCATCACTTGACCATGGCTGATGTCCGTCCTTCTCCCCTTCAGTTTCTATCTCTGCCTGAGCTGCCGCTGAGCCCTGGGCTCCAATTAATCCCATGATGCCTTGCTGTGGTTGGTATGGGGCCCAGACAGGGCACAGAGAGAGCTATGATTCCCAGGTGAAAGGTGGGATAGACTTTCTGATTCGCTTCAGCTCACAGATAGAGTTACAGCTCAATTTCAAACTCCAGCCCTCACTGGTCCAACCTGACAAAAATAGACCCAAGGAATAGGAGAGGAAGAATAACTTCTTCTTTTCTTTCTCTTCTTTCCTGACTGTTTCTCTTCCTTTTCCCCACTCATTTTTTTTATCAATCCCTCATTTCAACCTGACCCCACTCCTCTCCATCAATGTGCTGATGGGTTTTTTTCTCAGTTTTTTTTTTTTTTGACAGATGGGCCTCTGAGATGTGCTTTATAGCTTGGCCAGCTTGTAAAGCGGCCCTTCAAACTGTAGTTCTGTATCATTTTAAAAAGTGAAGTTTTTTTAACCTCGCTGGCTCTTTATCCATCTCTCCTTTCACTTGTTCCTGCATCTGCTTTGTTCTTTTACTCTTTTTGTGGACAAAGCAGGATTTGTGAATTAATCATAAGTAGTTCAATAACTGGCCTTAGCTGTGCTCCGTCACTGTAGGATCAATAGGGGAAGGTCAGATTGCTCTGAAGGAGACAACGAGGGCCAGGTGATCCATATGGTTGGACTGGCTTGAGGCATAATGGGAAGGAGAGCCTAACCTTGCACCGTCCTGTTTCTGTCCTGGTCTCTAGACAACTACTCTCCCCCCAGGTGGACTTCAATATTCTCTTGTCACCCAAAATCCTATTAGGCGATGCCGAACATTTGAGTGTAATATCTTAACTTTCTTCTGCATAGGTCTTTAAACTGACAAAGAGACAGCAAGGGGGTCTTTAATCTCCTCTTGTGACCCCAAATCTTCATGGGTGTTGCCTAATTTTCAAAGAATTTGAGTGTAATATCTTAACTCTCCTTTGTCCTGGTCTCTGGACAGACAGACATCTGCACTGAATAGACTGTCAAGGTTCAATCCAAAGTAGCTGGATTTCTGGTTCAGAGCTGATGACTTAACCTCCCATCCAAGAGGCTTCTTCAGTTCTTCTTAGCTGTAGCTGTCTGTCACAATTGTCTCAGGATGAGAAGTTAATCATCTTCAACTCGCAAACCGCCGCCAAGGCACAACAGCACCCAAGTTAGACTAGATATCTTGAAAGTAGATTTTTGTGAACAGAATCAATTCGAGGTAGTGTACATCTCGTGCCAGTCCCAAGCACGGATAAATAGGGAGGGTTACATCAGGAAGGGCATCCATAACATAAACAACATAACATACATACAACATAACAACATAAAACCTTTGCCACACAAATGTGCGGGGCCCATGTTGACAATGACATCACTGGAGCTGTTCGCCAATAGGATACTGGTCCTAACTATGGATGGAAACAGATGATCTGACGTAGCGACATGGAAAGGGAATAGTTATCAGAAGAAAGTTTAGTATTCTTTCTAATTAATAAACCCCTTCTATATATAACAATTCCCTATGGATTTAATTCCTTATGTACCATTGGTAGTTTATTATTCAAGATGCAGATTATGATTATGTGATATGCCCTAGGAAATTTTGTTTATTTGTGCTAATTACATCTTCACCTTTTGTCCAGTTTTTAAAAAAAATCATCATAATATCCACTTTTGGTTCTTGATCTGGACCATCTCCGGTGGGCAGCTGTTGGGAATAGAATCAAATCTGTTAATTATTGACAGTGTTATTAAAGAAAAACCGAAAAAGTGTCACATCTTCCCATGGTTAAGAAAACGTTATTATGATTTCACATTGTGAAGTAATGACGACATGACATCATAGTAATGACATAACATCACCAACATGTAAATAGTCTGTAAAATATACCAAAATATACCTACCTGGTTAAATTTCATGCAAAGCCGTCCGTTAGTTTTTCTGTAATGTTGCAAACAAGTAAAGAAACGTAAAAAGTTTAAAACTACAGGATTACCTCGACCTGGATGAATGAGAATACACTCAAAGATACACTGATTCATTTTTCACAGTCTAAACATTTGCCCATGTAGACACCTTCAAAGCGCAACAGTTTGTGAACCATCCTCTTTAATCCAGGTTTTAAATGTCCTTTACTTTTCTTCTTCCGACGTAAGTTGTATCTGTGCTTTTTTATTTTCTCACTTACCATTTTATCTTCTAATCTTGTCTTTAGCTAGTACACAACCACATCATTAACTTGCCGGCTGAATTCTCCTGCTTCTCGTTTTTAATAGAAACCAAGTTGTTGTTACAAATAATGAAAACCTGACCTTTTCTAGCTACTGTATAATTTGCCTTAGATTTAATTGCATTAGTATTCTCTTGCCGTGGGAGACCGTTAGCTGCTAAAACAGCAGCTCTACTCCCTGACATTAAGTGAGACTGCATGCAATTCCCTTCTACCCATGCATTATTGAAAGTACAAAAGTGTCCTCTTTACAAATTGTCATAATAAGGCAGAGCTACAGAAGATAAGCCGCCATATGCATGACGCACACAGCATGTAGTTGTCAGCAGGAGCCTGCCGACAGAGGACTTTCATTCTGACGGCACCTTTATTTACAAGGTACTGAGGCACACTGCGAATGATTTGTGAAGATTAGTGGTGAGGATGTAGGGCATGAATCATAGTCTCTGTATTCACTGTTTCCAAGAAGTTATATGCATACAGACTCAAGGCTGAAAATAGCATTCACTACAAATATGATGTGGAGTAACCAGTTGAAAGACATTCTAACTTTTCATTCTTCTTAGACTTTTTCTATGCACTCTCTCACTTCACTGCAACAGTGTGCATTTTAACTGAATTTCTTCAATGCCAGAACCTTAAACACACTTAAAATTCGAATTCTGTCTCACCTAGGCTGTGCAATCACAGGTGGATATTTGCCCTCAATGGTATGTGTTTATTTGTTGACATGGAAGGAGCCCTGGTGTAACCCGAGTACAACATGGCTATATGTAAATAACATCCGACAATACTGTTTGGAGCTGAGAGCTTTAAGTCTGAGTAGTGATGGCAGCCTCCCTGAAATGTGCATGAAACCAGCTTAGTGCTATCAGCGTAGCATCACTGCCAGTCACCAGCCTCTCTCTCATTCGGCCGGGCTGCTATGGACCAGATAAGAGCAACACCAACCTCCTCCACTACTGCTTCTATCCGCCTTATGTTGTCTCTCAACAATCAACTCAGCTTCTCACACCAGTTCACCCTTATCCCCTTTACAAGGTCTTATAGGGACATAGACGTTGATGTATGGCAGCAGCCATCATTTATATTCTTTGTGAATTTTCTGTGATTTCTTTTCATTGAGACAAGTGTGGGGGAACATCTGTTTCATCCTGGAGGGCAGGGGGCTGGGGCCTAAATTCAGTGGCACTATAGATAGAGAAGAAGTGGGGAGGAACACGATCTGTCTCCCTATACTGACTCACAACCCCAGGGGCCCATCTTCTCCGCTCATCATTAAGGCTGTATTTAGATAAACACAGTGGGTGAACCAACTTTGGGCTCCATCTGTACAGCCTTGAAGATATGTCTTATCATATTCCCTAAATTTAACATTACAATTCACTTCAGTTTCTTTGTAGAAATCTTAAATTCTTTGTAAGGGTGACTCTGCCATTTGCCAGATTTTCAAAAAAACGGGATTAACTCTTTGGGGAGCGAAAAAGTATGAGGTAATTTTATTTAAATTTGTTGCAAGTTGGTCAGCTGTTCCAACTGATCCACCACGAAGCTCCTTACTCACCATATATAATTAAGCATTCATGGTTGAGGACAGAGGTCACCCAGGACTAGAATAGTAAGAACTGTTGGCATAACAGTGACCAGGCTCCGAGGCCTCATTGGCAGTCAAAAGAGGTACGCGACCCGCGGCGTCTCGCCAAACGAACACTAGCGGGGGTGTCGGAGGGGTTCAGAGCAGTGCAGACAATGAATCTCAATCCTGAGGCCGTAGCAGATTTACATTTAAAGTAGTTTTAGCGAACGCCCCACTTCCTGATGCATTCTTTGGCAGTGCTGAAGGGAGCAGCTTATCTGCTAGTCATCAATTGCACGTGATGCGCTCAGATAGGAGCTCCCAAAGCGGCGCCAGCACCTTTCTGCTCACAGCAGCTCAAAGATGATGTGCCATCTAATAGAACACTGTTGCTTGAAGTATAATTACATTACACATGGAAATACCTCTGCTGAGTGTCGTCACGTGTGTGTGCGTGTGTTTGCATGCATCCATGGGCTTTAACACTCGTGAACTATGTTTTACCAGTGATTGACATCGGCACTAATGACCAACATCAAGGTGTTATTGATGTTCTGTCAGTCTTATGGGTATTAATGGTCCATCTAGATGAAGCAACACGTTACCAGGAACTTGGTTTGTTCATGTATGTGATGCTTGTGTTGTACCTCATATTTATATCTTGCGTAGGTGTCTGCCGCTTCTGCTGCAGATCCTTCTTGTTAACGCGATAACTCAAAACTGTTTCATAGAACATTTCTTTATGCAAGAGGAACTGGATTGACTTTAGGAAAGGTCCTTTGCATAGCTCTCCCCCCCTTTGGATTTTACTGCCAAAAGTGTAATTCGATTAGTGCATATGAATCGACCTGAGATGTTGTATTTTGAATTTATCATATTTATTTATTTTTATTCTAGTAGTTCATAGTTTACACACTAGGGGAGCTTTTTTTTATGAAACCACTGTTTTTTGGACATAACACAGAACATTCTTAACCATTGGTCCAATTTAGTCGAAATGTGGTGCATATGAATTCAATTCAATTCAAGTACATATATTGTGTAATTCATATTTTACTCAAATAGTTCATATTTTACATACTAGTGGGAAAATTCTTCGAACCTCCTGACAGTTGGTCTGATTTAGTCAAATTTTTTCCAAATTTACCTCAAGGAAATCTAACTTGTGTTTGTAATATTCTGCTGTAATTCTGAATATTTCTCTCACTGTTTTTTGCAAAACACTGTTTTTTTTTACCATTACTTCCCAGCCATTTCCCTGATTATACCAAAATGTGCTCGTATGAATCACAACAAGAAGATCTACCTCACCATACTGGTTCATATTTTACTCACCAGGGGGTGCTTTTTGTTGTCCGTAACCTCCTTACCATAAGTCCAATTGTTTTATTGACAAAAGTAAGTCTGTCTTGTTTCATTACTGAGCTCAGGAAAAAAAAGTTAATTGTATTAATCTGTATTTTATCTGTTTTGGGGACTTTTCGGGGATATACCCTTACTGATGGGGACGCCAGGGTAGTCCTAGTTTTTATACAGAAGATGGTATGTGTGACTCCAAATAAAGGCATACAGGCTACATGTGTGTGTGTAGATGTGTTTGGATGAATAGCAGGTGTGGGTGTGTTTGTTGACACAGTGGGCTAAAGGCTCTGATGGCTGTGGGCCCTGATGGGTAATTGAGAACATGAGGCCAAAACCAGTTCACTTTCCAATCCTTAAAGCCTCTCTGGCCATCCTCTCCTCTCTGTTTGCTCTACTATACTCCACTCTACTCTACGCAAGGCTTCACTGCCACTTGAGCTTGCTGGGGGAAAAACAGCATGTATGATATTAATCAAAACCAGGGCATCATGGGGAAAAGGGTAGAGTAAGGGAGGGGAGGGTGATTTAAGCCCAGCTATTACTGCTACACTGGTTCAGCAAGAATGAAATTTTTCATTCTCTCCAACAGTTTTGACAAGAATACATCCAGAAGCACAGAATTGGTGCTATTATAAGCTAGAATACCAATAATTAAAATGCCTTCTGCTTGTCAAACACTTGACACAGTTGAGTACATTTGAATGTGGTCATACATTAATAGCTTATTTCCATGACTAGAAGACAACATAACTAGTCTCTTGTTGATTTTTTTTTCTTCATTTGTTGTTCAAAAAAAGCCACAAATATGTGTGCATTCGTTTGCTTCATAAACTATGCTGATTCACACATGACTCTTTCAAAGAAAAAAGAAAATTGATTGTGTATAGAATTAACAGACTTTTGGTCTACTTTCACAGATTTGAAAGCTTACGCATTAGTAGGAAGAAATTACAGACAACAAGCAGGGAATCTCTGAATTACAAATTATTCTGCAACTTCAGCACCACAGACAGCGCCTTGGATTTGTAAATGCACAGACTGTTTTGTTATTAATTATTCAGAGTCCTGGTTTAGGCTACAGATTCTGACTCTCAAACATTAGTCAGATAAAGGATCAATGAGTGTGGCAGACTAGACCTACATATTTACGGGGACCCCCATACCTCACCCCACCACCCCATGTCACATAATCAGTGCACACAGTTTAGTGAACAGAGTGCATGGATTTATGCATGGATTTCCTTTTTTCTAATGTGTAACCCGAGGCCTTCCTTAACTAGTGGTGACGTTTGATTTGATTTTGATTGTATGAATTTATTTTCCTGCGATGTTTCTACTGTGGCAAAACATTAATTGCCATGTGCTTTTTTTATTCTTTCTCATCTTCTCTGAATTCAAGAAACCTCCCCATCAAAGAACCTGAACATTCTTTTCGGTAGAAGTTCAATGTAGTTTGTTGGATTCATGTCTCTCTCACCAGCATCAGATAGCTTTTCGACTGTATTCAGTCTGGGGTTGTTTCTTTTTGGATTTTTCTCTCACACTGACAGACAGCCTTTCCCGCCCTGCAAATCTCACTCTCATATGTCTCTTGTCCTTGTCTTTTGGTTTTTGCTGCTCTGCATCATGTGGTCAAACACCACATTCTCATTTCTTTAGAGAGAGAGCCTATGCTCCGAATAGAAATGCTTCAAAACTGTCCAAGTTCAGAAATACGATGGCATAGATGTATGACTCGAGATTGCAATGTTATTGCATGTGTTTTTCAGCCATAAGTCGTACTATTATTGTGTGGCTTTGTAACGCCATTCGAGTGATAGCTAATAGTTGCCAAATGTGCAGAATAATCCTGTTTGTGTGTATTTTCATCGTCAGAAACATTTCAAAGTTCATAACAGTGTTGGATTTTAGGATGTTTCACCTGGGCCGTTGATTGTAGTCTCAGATTTGTCTCTCTGAGTGTGTGTTTGTTTCAGCTCGCTCCTCTGTTCTCTATTAGTGTCTGTGGGCCTTCACACAGTGAAGCTTAGGCTGTGAGGGTGCTTTGCCTATCAATTGGCCGACGCTCCCCTGATTTGCCTTTGTTACCCATGCTAAACACGTCAACGACTCATAAATCCCCCACCCTCCCCAGACCTTTTCAGATGAAAAAAATCTGATTGAGTGAATGCCATTACCTGGGTAAATGAATGATTCCTAAAGGACTGGACAAGGCTTAACACCAACCTGAGGGTAAAGCTTATTATCACTGCAAACTCCAATGAGGGGAGAGGCGGCAGAGGCCTGTATTTCCATATTAATCTAACACATTTAGGCATCTGAGACAGAGAGCCAACTGTCACGCTTCTTTGATAACAGTGCAGTTAGTTTTTTTCCCCTCATGTATAAATATGTAGAATTCTGATAAGATTAATTGAAGCGCCTATGTATACAGTGGTAGGAGATGACTGGGAGGGATGAGGAAAGAGGGAGACACAGGGAGGGTGAGAGGGTGCTTTAGGTTTCCATACCTCAGACCTACTGTCCCCTAGAGTGGCTGCCTAGGCTCTCTGCTCTGGAACCATAGTGCCTTCAATTGAAAATAACATCTACCTTACAGTCCCTCAAAAACAGCTGAGCGAATGATTTTTGCACATAGGCGATAAATACGACATGGAGCCTCTGACACCATAGCCTCACCCCAATTTCTAGTGCTCTGAAGGAGATCAGATAGCCCTGTGTCATTTGATTTTCTGCGTTATCTCATCAGTGCCCATCTTTTTGTCTCAAGCATGGCTGCATTTTAAGAAGCCTACACCTTTTTGTATTGTTTGAAGGACAAAATCCAGAGGGATATTGAAAAAGATAAAGAGAACAGGCCATTGCCATGTTTGATTGATACCGCGCTGATGACGGAATGTCAAATCAGTGTCCTTCAAGTGACATTTAAGATGCAAATCTGTAGAAGTGCGTGTTGATATTGCAGCAATCTGAAAAGTTCTTAGTTCACGAGTGCCGTTTATGATCAGGCCTCCTAGATGGCTGACATTACAGATGCCGTAAACTGGAACACAATTTATACTTCTTGTATATCCTGAACGACCATTGAGCAGTTTCACTTGAAACTGACCAATAAAAACGTCTGTTTGCTAGTTATTTTCAGCAAAGCATGCTGAGTACCAGACAGCAGGCGAGAGGGAGGCGTAAGAGAGTCGAGGTGAGGGATCCTGAAGCAGATGAAACGAGAGGGAGAGAGAAAGCAGAAGAGGAGTTTGGGCAAGGGAGGAGACAAAGACATTCCCTAGTGCACAGCTTGAGTTGACTGACAGAAAGAAGTGAGGGCTGCAGAGAGAGGAAGGGAGGAGGAGTGAGATCAGCAAGGAGTGAGCATGTCAATGTATGAGTGGCGTCTCTCATTAAAAGGTGTTGTCAGGGGCCACAGAGAGGGGACTGCATGGACCCCCTTTCCCCTTTCTCCTCCCTCTGCACTGGCCCCTGAGATCTGGCTGGGGAAATGATTGATGAGTGATTCCAAGATAAACAGGCACCCCGGCCCCAAAAGGCAGTCTTGCAAAATGATGCATGCAGTGTTATAAATAAACCGTGTGGGAAAAAAAGTACCACCAAACAATGCAAAACAGTTGGGACTTCTTATTTTGAATATTGTTACAGAGGATACGACTCAACCCGGCCTTTCTGCTTCACTTTGATGAGAGTTTGTGATTCTATTTGTGTTTTCAGTCATCTGTGTTTCGTCAGTGTGCACGTTGTGTCTGTGCATGTGAGTGGGAAGCACAAGACGAACCAGGCTTACCATCTTACTGGATGGGTAAGCCCCTTCAACGGCTACACTGTTTCCTCAGCAGCTCGGCCACGCACCTTTCCTAGTCAGTCCCTGAGAGGCAACGATCAAGCAAACCTGTTGTGATCTGGCCAAGCTAAAAAAAATCTGTGTGTGTGATTGTGTGTGTGTGTGCGTGTGTGTGTGCGTGTTTGTGTGTGCGTGTGTGTGTGTGTGTGTGCGTGCTGGAGCAGTGCATGTGTTTGTTAAATGGATGTGCACAATCATTCTAATTGCACATAGCCACGCCACAGTTCACATTAATGCCCACATGCAAAGCTATGTTCAAGTGCTCACTAATTGTTGAGCAAGTAATAAATGCTCTTTGCTACACTTTCTGTTAATGTTTAAAACTGAGCTCCAAATGCCTCTATTACAAATCGAAGTGGAACGGCAGATTATCATCAAATAGTTACATTATATCATTATGAGCCCACAGGCTGTGGTCTGGTGGAGGCAGGATGAATTATGAATGGAGTGTGAGGGAAGATCTTCTCTTACCCCTGGGGACTTCCAGCACCACAACTCATTTAAGTTGGATGAATGAGAGATAAGGAAGCGACCCACTGCCTCCACCTCGATGCTGCCTGCCTTACACACTGGCCTTCATGTAATTTACTTTGTGAGGAGTGCCACTTCAGATTCACGGAGCACACACACTTCTTATTGGGAGAAATGTATTCTGAAGGGCGCTTTGTTCACTGTCAAACTGTGCATACCAATGCTGAAGAATACCATAAAGAAATCTTGTCGTCTAAGTCACTTGTGCATTTTCCGCCTGGTGTGGACTCGTGTTGGGCCTCTTTTGTACATCTTTAAAACGAGTCCCAGAGCTGCGCCTTTGCCTAAAAATTCTTCTCATCTCTTTTCATCTTTCCCTCTTTTGCTCTCCCTCTATATGTCCTGTCTCCATGGATGCAGGCCGCAGAATGGGTCGATGATATTGTACAATAGGAAGAAGGTGAAGTACAGAAAGGATGGCTACTGTTGGAAGAAGAGGAAAGATGGGAAGACCACGCGGGAGGACCACATGAAGTTAAAAGTACAGGGAGTCGAGGTAAGTGCTCTTGCAAGAGTTTGGCTTTCGAGGGAATAAATGGGGAAAGGGGAGGGGTGGGTTTTGGACAGCAGGGGCCAACCTTCACCCTGACACGGACAAACATGGGTCTACAGTCAGCTCTCCCCTGGCTGTAATAGAGACAGTCACATGCTGCATTCGGCCCGTGTCTCTAAGGAGCCTTACCAAGAAACAATGCAGCAAACAATAGTTCTCCCTGGGAAGCCAGTGGAG
Source organism: Lophius americanus (assembly GCA_037951165.1). NCBI lineage: Eukaryota > Metazoa > Chordata > Actinopteri > Lophiiformes > Lophiidae > Lophius > Lophius americanus. Next base: position 474,069 of record JBBDHG010000262.1, on the reverse strand, counting down.
TGGAACCGATTGTTTGTACCTTATTAAGGCTCTGGATGTTGCCTTTGCTCCAGAGAGCCCACATTAATCTTGCTGGCTCAAAACAGTACTGTGCAGCTATCGTTCCCTCGCCTTACTCCAAGTCACTCCAAATACCAGTTGCTGCCATTAAAGGCTGTTATATCTGTCCTTGGCTCACCCAGGTTCAATTTTGCTCGACCCAAGGTGCTGGCAATTCAGTGTTGGCACCCTGGCTGATTTATCAGCAGGCCCATAGATGAGACCAGGCAAGTCTCACACCCAGAATTCTTCACTTCCTTTGTTTTCAATCAGGTGGAAGTTTCGGTGCTGTAGTATTGCTGTGCCATAGGCAAAGATGCCTCAAGCACAGGAATTTAGCAGGAATGGAGATCTTATCCTGCAAGGCGCATCTATGTGCACATGTACATGCACAAACACGCACTCACACACACATGACCGCAATCCTCGGGGAGTGGCGCTGTGAGTTTGTGTCACACAGTGTGAAAAAGACAAAGCTCAGGCATTCTCCCAACAGGGGCTCTGCTCTCTCTTTGTACTTCTTCACATATTTTTCACTCCAGGAAAAAGGCCTCTTCCTTCATCTCACCAGCTCAGTGTCACCAGTGAGCCTGTAGAGGTGTCATAACCTGCTGGGACTACACACATTTATACTTTTGAATGCTAACATACTTTTTTTCCAGTTTCTGAAACTCCTGGATTCAAAGTGTTTAAAGTTTACGCGATCCTTTCACATTAATGTGAATAAGGGTAGTGTACCTTATTGTTAAGAGTGTAGGCTTGATGGTTATCGGCACCCACAGAATACATGTGAATCTGGATTGAGATTATCCCCTTTGTGATCTGAATTTCTTCCTCAGATTCCTTATAACTCGCAGAGAAATTGAGTTTGTTCAGTTAAAGTGGCATTCACCCTTCAATGCACACAACTACATTTAGAGTTGGCAGTGTATAGAAACCAACTTATATCAAATTATATTATGTAGTAGTGTGATTTTATTTCAGGAACCAGATAGGATCATATTGCAAATTTAATTTCTGTTTACAATTGCTGACATGCTTTTAGGTCGAAGCTGTGTTGGCAGCCCTTTAATTGGCTTCAGCTCTAGCCAGGTAACAATTGTCCATTTGTGAATTTCCTGCCCCAGTAATTTATGAATATACAATCATCATATACCTCTTAGTTCTGTCCTGCAACAAGAAGCAGGGACACTCCGAGGGTGTTAGTTATTATTGGCCAGTATTGCATTTGTATTTTTTTACATTTATATTGTTATATATTTATTTTAAACAGTATTAACCAGGTCCACCCTGGTACACATATCTTGTGCATTTATGAGCTAGTTTCCCCCAAAAAACCAGTCATCCAACATACATATCAAAGTAGAGTCTTCTAGAGAACACATAGCAGAATTTAGTGTGAAGACCCAGCTCTAAAGCCATGAAAGAGGAGACGGATGACAGATTAAAATAACAAAGGACAACTGAACAAACCCAACTTCATTTTATTTGCATTGTTCAGAATAACAATAAGTTATCAAAAGGCTCTTTCCATACATATATATATAACCTGTTAACCTGTCGTTGAACCATAGAACAACAACAACTATCAGTTTGACACACATCCCAGAGATGAGGCTATCTAAGCGCCCATTGCATCTTGGTGAAATTATTCAGATTTTTTCTGCAAGTTATAAAAAATCACATTATCGGTATTTGCAAACAGGTAATCACACTATTAATAGGCATTATGTAATTCACCCTTAGGATTATATGAACACAGTATGGCTGTAATAACCAAGATAAATACTGTAAAATGTTACATAGCAATGTTAACATACTCCTGTCAACATATACTGCTTCTGACTTAAATACAATTAAAGAAGTTGCTGAAACTAGTTTATAACTGCAGTTTTAAAGTCTTCTGCAGATTTGAGACTTTGGAAGATCTTAAACTTCTATCTTGGTCGCACTATGTTTGATCTGTTTGTTCCATCGGATTGATAAACTCTCCTATTTCAATATTGTCAGCAACTCTGAAAGACAAAAGTTTAGAACTATAGACCTTGTACAGTAACTCAAAAGTTTGATTTGTATTTTCTGCTAAAGTGTTCCATTAGTTTAACCATGTGTAATCATTACTTACACTGTTACTCTGCTTTCCCTCTTATTCGACCACTACTGCTAACATTTTTTCTTAGGCTTTATTACTTTCGGTACATGATTCTTTCAACTCTTGCTATGTTTTTTTCAGCCATGCCTTTCTTACTGGACTACTGTAAACCAAAAATGTTGGTACACACTCACTTTAAGATAATTTTTTGACATTTCAAGGCACACATGTACGACCGCTGTGGCAAACGTGATAACAGAAAAAGTTTTTGTGAAACATAAAGCTCTACAAATTATAACTGGTACGAAATAGTTTACAGGTTTCATTGCGCACCTTTATTAAATCATGAAGGCTGCCCACTGAGCTGTTAAAATTTCTTGAAGGTGTAACTCCTGATCCTGTGATTTTATTCTGTGAGCTGTTATATGTTGTGACCAGTCTAATTGACCACAGTAAACTGCTGTGTTAGCAGCCAAACCAGTATAAGCTGTGGATGTGAGCTTAATGGGAAGAGAGAGACAGAGAACACAGGGAGAAACTGACTCAGGGCTGAAAAGCCACATGGGAGCTCGAAGCTGCTGGACAACCCACACTGTACTTAAGTAGTGGAAAGTTACATCACCGAGATTCACATTCTGCAACCTTGCGAGATCCTGACTCATGTCCTTTAAACACCTCAGCCTTCAATACTGAAACAGAGAGAGAGACAGATGATCCATCACTGCGACTACAGACATATGATGACCTCTGACCTCCCATGGACATGTCATGTTTACAGTAAACACACACAAATGACTTGACCTTTTTGCTTTCTGTATTGTGAAAGGTTGAGAAAACAGAGAGAATCCAGGGGAGAATAAAAATGACTTTTTCTGCTTACTACTCTATTTGGAAGGCGAAAAGAAAGATCCATTTAGATACATAATTCATTTCATAAGGCAGAACACAAGGAGTTGACATAACATGAGCATAATCTCCCTTGTTTTACAGGAGTCTGTACATCACTCACGCTGTGCTGTAGCTGCTCGGATTCCCCAGCCTTCTCCTGCTTAATGGAGGTTGTGTGGTTATTACATGGGCCGGGTTTAATGCACAGAGAGGACGAGTATTTGTGGTGGTTCAGGTTCGTGATGTTAGATGGCTGAGAGAGAGGCTTTGATTCTGGGAGTGAAGGGGCCTTCTGGGGCCTGCGAGAGGCAGCCTAGCATGGCAGGAGTGGATGTCAGCGTGTGCTGGCTCAGCAGCCCGTGCAAACCGAGGCCTATACCCACTTTTCCTCCACTATCCTCTTCTGTGTCTTTCATTTATCAGTCTATTAATACTCTGAGTAGTTTTTTCATTGTGTTACAACCCCCCGTTCACCCAAGTCCACTGTCCAGGTGGACAGAGTCTTGAGTTGGGCGGTAATGCTCCCTGTTCCCTAAAATTGGAGCACAGGGCATGTTGCGGCATTAGCGCTTAACAGGCCGTGAAATAGCAGCCTGCCTTACTGACGTCTCCCCCATCACTTCAGGTGAAGCAGCCAGACGGCTGGATAAATGATCACCAAGCCAGCCCCCCGGCATCAAGCATGCATTTGTGGCACCTGAGAAGTGTCCATCAGCGATCAACTCACCACACCTTGCTCTTACCAAGTTGAAGTTGTTTGCCACCTCCTTGATGGAGACAAACTTCTGTTGGGATCCCTGCAGCCTCTCTGAACATGTCAGCATGTGTGTATCAGTCAGGATCCCCCGTTACACCAGCTTTGACTGGTCCTACTCTCCCATAGAGTGATGTCATCTTCATTCAGGCTGCAGGTCTCGTAGTGTGCATAGCTCTAGCATCCCCTGGCTTCTTTCGGTGTTATAGCACAGAACTCAGACTGATCTCTGTTCTGCTTCCTGTCAAGCATCTATCTCAACACTACCACCTCTTCTTGTCTGATTAGCTGTTAATGTCGGCTTAACCCCCCCATCTCCCCCGCTTCTCCAACCATTTTATCCTTTCCTCCCATTATTCCTAAGCTTTAATAAACTCCCTCAAACACAAATCGATTTTCTCTTAAGTGAAGGTGGCAGTGCCTCTGACTTATTTCATTACCACAGGCTAATTATACCAATTGAAATGAGCCTCTCTTCTGAAGGTGTGCTGCTCTGCGCCCCCATCTTCCCTAGATTTTAATGTCAATACAGTTTTCTGCAAATTCCCTCACTCCCATTCCGGCGGCAGCTCCAGCGCGCCATTCCTTCACCCAGCCCTCTCACCCTTCGCCACCTAAATCATCGGCTGGTGCGTCCTTAGCTCCCATAACTTGTCATTTCATGTTGGATCCACCATAATGTGTGATTTCAACTGTGCAACTGTGCAATGAAGGAAGGTAATGGAGCATGCTGGGGGCTCAATCGCCTCTGTTCATTGATAATAATGAAGACAAATGTCAAAACATTAGTTGCTAATGTTGTAATGGAGTGGATGCTAGTAGATGTGCACTGGATGTTACAGTGCATCGTCTTTCAATATCACATGACCTTCAACATTTAAGTCCTCTTTTCACTATTAGCAGAGCCCATCCTTTTACACCAAAACAACCATATTTGTCCATTCAGGCACATTTATACCTGAATTCAAATGACTCTCTTGACCCAAAGCTTTAAACATATTTTTCATCTTCTAGTTTAAACGACGGACAGAAATTTCTCTGTTTCAGTGCTCTAACTGTGTGGCTCATATTTTAAAAATTAATTTATCAAAATAGCAGGACATGTGTGAGAAGGATGCCTTGAAACCTTGCGTGTTCTCAGTAGCAGTGGTAACACTGACTTATAGATGCACCGGCTGATATCTCTAGATTTGGAGTCCAGATGTGAGAGGACACTAAACAAACCCTGTTTCTAGGAGGAGGCGACAGAATACGTGTTTTCCTCTCTGCCACTGCTCCAAGTCAACTGTGAAATTAAGATCAGATTACAGATAACGGCAAAACCCAAAGCAAGAAAAAGTTTGTATTTTCCAATTTTATTCCAACGTATGAGCTGTCTTTTACACAACAGTCAGCTGCCTGCTGTGTAACGACAGTAAATCGATTCCTGCTTCCATTGTCTTCTCCATCCTTCTGGAGCCCGCTTTGTTATTCACTACCTTTTTTCTTTGCCTTGGAGCTCACACAGCTAGTTCTTCCTTTCTGAATTATCTGATTGTGGAAGAGTTAAGACCAATATGGGTGTTATATTTCAAACAATGGTTGTCATGGTTATGACTTCTTCTGCTCTCACATGCAGGGGAGTAACAGTCAATGAATGGCTGCAGAGGTAAAAGCAGTATATGATGATGTCATCACAGGTAGTCCGATCTTTTAAAGATTATAGAGTGAACATGGCCTGGAGAAGAGAGAACTGAATCAGTGCCGTGCAATAATAAATACTGAACCAATCAGTAAGGGAATATCCCCAAAAAGCCCCCGAACCAATGTGTTGTGCAAGTAATCGCCCTGATTGAACTCCTCAAATTATGTGTTCTCATCAATAATCTCAAACAGTACATTTTGACTCAACCTGACTATTTCTTTGAGGTCAGGAGTCTGCTCTGAGATCAGATCCCATAGTGAGACAATAAGAAGATAAATACATATAAGTCTTTTTTTACTGGGATCAGTAATGAAACAAGACAGATTTCCTTGTGTCAATTCATGATCGAAATTTAAACAACATTGGACTTTTTCCACCAAAAGCTCCCACCAATGAGTAAAATATGAATTATTCTAGTGAAATAGCATATATATATCTGAAAGCTAGATCTCCTTGTGTAGATTCATATGAGACAGATAGGACATAATCGGATTTACATCGGGAAGTAACCATCAAAAAACTGTTTTGTGTTGCAAAAGAAAACGGTGGTTACATGACAATGCCAATGACAATTTCATTATATCCCCGACTCCTCTAGAATATAATTATTATACTATTTGCTCAAGTAGTTTACAATTTCAACCCCCATTGATTTGTTGTGCAAAGGAGGGATAGTGAATCTATTGGTAGAGGGACATCAAAGAGAGAGTTCTGGATGTGGTGAGAGAGGACATGCAGTTGGTTGGTGTGACTGAGGGAAGATGGAAACAGATGATCCCTTGCAGCAATCCTTAAAGGGAACAGCCCAAAGAACAAGAAGAAGAATGTGAGAACAGGCAACTATTGTTTGAGCCGATGTTCACAAAACTTTGCAGATGGATGGGACATGAACCAAGAAGAGCCTGTTAAAGTTTGGTGCAGACATGAGTGACAGGGCCGGCAGACAAATAATACTTTTTTCACTGTGCAGGTTTTAGGTGTGGGTAGGCTTTCCTCTCTGGCTGTGTAGTTTAGGGTGGGTGAGTGAGCTAGAAGGTGAATGAAAAGGGGGAGCAGAGTGACAACAAAGCCGCGACTCTTGTTTCCTGTTATGTAGCCCACATAGACATACCACACACCTCTACAAAATCCTACAGAGTGGTGCTATATTTGTGCATTTTGTGTGAATTCACACAAAGCGCACATCAAACAAACTGTCACTCGAACACTCCTGCAGCTCTTTCTACATCAGCGACACGGACGGAGCGGAGGTGAAAGACGGAGACAGCGATAATGTAGCCTAGTTGTAATGTTTTTAGCCTGTTGTCTGACCTCACACTCTGCAAACTCATTCCCTGGAGTCTATAATCCTACTTCCTACAGGCTGATGGGCATACATGTCTCTATCACAGCAAAACAACAGGACAGCAAGACTGTTTCCCCATAAAGCCCCCACCCCCTGCATTGAACAAGTGAAATTGTGTCCAAAAAAACAGTTGTTTTCGTAAGAAAAAAAAAGCTCTCCCTAGTGAGTATAATGTACAAAATATTCCTTTAATGGATTTCTGTCTTCAAAATTTTAACTTACTCGGACCAATGGTTAGGAAGTTATAGGAAGAAAAACAGGGTTTTTCTTAAGAAATCTTCCTATTGTGTAGAATATGAACCATTAGAGTAAAATGTGGTTGAGAAATTATGGCTTTTGGAGATATAGCATCTTAAAGTGTCTGTAATATGTAACTGACTTTTCACAAAATCAATCCAGTTCTTCCTTGCGATAAGGTCTGTGGGGGTTTAAACTTTGAAAAAGATCCATGAAATAGTTTTTCAGTTATCCAGTTAACATGAAGGATCTGCAGCGATGACAGATCCATTATATCCATAATTTTTCGGGGATTTAATGATCGCATTAAGAGGAAATCACAGGTGACTAATCATACCTCTGAGTGATGTCTGAGAGGTGCGGCTGACATTTCAGTTATGCACGACCATATTTTGACATAATTCTAAAATGTTGGGATGCAGATTTAGCAGTTTTGCTCACAGATTTGCATATCATGGAAGAGAAACTATTGGCCTTGGCAGAGGTTCGCACTCCCTAAGTGCCATTAAAGTTACTAATGCCTTTATTAGTAATTGTAGCTGTCAGTTTTAGATATTGCCATGCATGGGAAGTAGGAGATGGAGTCATTGTGCGATTTTTTATCCAACTGAGTAGATTAAAGCAGTGATCCTCACCCCAGCATAATGGCTTAATGGGGGTTGTTATGTTGTTATTAGCGACTGAACCAAATTCTTCCCACATGAACGCCTTTACCCCTAGCATTGAGAGCGTGTACTTTATCCATAGTTTTCCTTTAAGACCGCAGTAATTAGTTTTCCTCTCTTACTTCTAACAATTGCCGAATCACTCAGCAGCAGTTAAGCCCTCGGTCTCCCTTTCATGCTGACCTCGCTATCACCATATCAATCCAGCAGCTGGATTTAAGAGGCTAATTTTAGAAAGGTTGCTGAAGGGAGCGTATACATAAAGGGGGCCGTCAAAATGCTGTGCATTAACCACAGCCCCCATAATTTAATTTACCATACCACACATTGCCACATGCTGAAATGTCGCAGTGAGGCATCTCCTCAGGGGTCAACTTCTTTACTGTTATTTCCTATTAAGAAAGGGGGGAGGAGATGTCCCCCTTAAATTGGCTTGAGACTCTGTTTGAAAACTTGAGGACTTTGACTTCATGGCAGTTTCCACAGTGGAGTTCCCCCCCAACCCCCCTCGGTATTTTCATACCTTAATAGCCCCCGTCGTAAAAAAGCATTCAGAGAATATTGCAGCAGAATGCATATGAATAATTAAAGATAATATGAAGGGATATGACAGTTTTTATTCTTTGCACAGTTTCTCTGACATAGCTAATTAGTCAGATTTATTCCAAATTTACTTCGTATGAACAGCTTCGTGGAGATCTAACTTGTATTTATCATATTTTACTGTAATTGTTCATATTTCACTCACTTGGGGACTCTTTTTAAAAAGAAAAATAAACACTGCTTTGTGTTCAATTTGGCTCCTATTAACTGACATGAGGAAATCTGCCTATTCTGAGGAAATCTGCTATTCCTGAGCACAAAAAAAACAGTTAACTGTTTTAATCTTCATTATTGAGTCACTATAGCATCTGATCTCAGAGCAGACTGTTGACCTCATAGAAATAGTTAGGTTGTGTCAATATGGACTATTTGAGATTAATGAGTTACATTTAATTTGAGGAGCTCAATCAGGGAGTGTGCTTGTAAGATGCAGAGGAGTGGGAGCTTTTCTGGGTCGTACCCTTGCCGTCGGGGACGGCAGCGTCGGCCTAGTTATCCTCATTAATGCGCATCAAATGAAGTCCAGCGTTTTGCATATGTAGCCTCACACGGACGTAGCGCTGCACAGCAGAAGCTACACCAAGTATCCAAAGAAGTGGTTTGAAGACAGACTGAGCGCTGCAGGCAAAGAGAATTATTTTTCTTCTTATTGTGTGAGTTCTGTTTTTGTTTGCTCTGGTGAGGGAAACACAGATTCTTTTGGCAACATACAGCCTGGATTTTTATGCTAATGAGCAACTTTCACCACAGCTTCCTCTTTTGCCCTTTCTTTTATTTACTCATACTGCTCTGAATCACCACCAAGTGACATTGTTTTTTGCTGAAAAGCGCATTGTGGTACAGAGATCAAACCAGCACTGGATTCAGTTCAGTTCACTCGGATTTAGGGAGCTCAAATAAAAGCATGTAGTTCCTGCATCACCCTTCCTCTAACCTCCCTCTCCAAAGAAATCTGTTTAATTATCTATAGTCAGTTATAAATCTATCTACAGGCCAGGACCAAAGACATAGTCGTTATATTGAATTGAATCAAAGAGTGGTTATCCATTCCTGACAACTTAGATTAATTTAGCTTTAACTTAGATAGCTTGAAATGCCCTTAAATGTATTTTCAATACATTCTTTTTTACTGAAACAGAGACTATCCTTTGTATCCATCTTTAACTTGTTCCTTTTCCCATCCTTATTTCCCTTTGTATCTTTCTTTCCTCCATCTGCTGCGTCCCCTTTAAAAGGCTGCTTCCTCCCGTGGAGTCCCTCAATGTGAGCCCGGTCCTCTACAAAGGACCGAATCCTGCGTCAATAGTAACACTTTTTTTCCCCTGCTGTTCCTCAAATTCCACACGAGCTTCTCTGCTTCAAATACAAAAAACTTGAGATGAACTTGATGCATTGAAAATTCTCCTTTTTTGGCCTTTTTATCTCAAATTTAATGCACCTGGAACAACCAGAGGTGATTTATCTTGTTTTTCACACATTCTACTCTAATGGTTCACATTTTACTCACTAGGGGGAGTTTTTACATATATCAGTCCAATTTAATCCAAATTTGATGTCAGATGAAGTGGTTCAAGGGGCTCTTTCTTTTATTTTACTACCACTAAGAGGAGCTTCTTTTTTTTACGAAAAACTAGGTCTTTTGGACATAACTAACTGTTGGTCCGAATTAGTCCAAATTTGGTGTAAATGAATCGGCATGAGAACATCTATCTTGTATATGTTATATATTTTACTCTTATAGTTTTGAATTTACTCACTAGGGCAGTTTTTTTTTTCTTTTGTACGACCATGTTTTATTTCAATAGTTCATATTTAACTCACTAGGGGGAGCTCTCTCATGAGAAAGCACAGTTTTCCAGGCAAAACTTTGCTGTCGGGGACGACAGCTTGGGCCGGGTTTGTTTGTCTGACTCCGGCACGTGGCCTATGTATTATTAACCAGCAATGTAGAGGTTTAGATGCAATTTCTTGCTGTGTTACATTTAATAACTACAAAATAAAACTGTAGCATTGCTCCAACGTTGGCCCCTTCAAAGGAGGTGTAATGAGTGGAGCTGCAAAGTTCAAAGAGAATGGTTAAGTGTTTGTGTGGAATTACACACAGGGCGAACAACTGTGCATTCCTCAGAGTGATATTGAATGGTTTGATATTTCACATGAAAGCGTGCGAAAGCGGAGTTTAGCACAGGAAACAGGTTTAACCCCTTCCGATAAAAGTGCTTCTGTCTTTGTCAGAACTTTGTTTTCCTCCTATCATCAGTCCTGTCCTCTGTTCTCTTCACAGTACTCTGAATAGATTTTGGATCTGTGTCATCCCTTATATCTTCTTTTTTTCTTCTTCTCCTTCTTCAATCTCTCTTGATTTACAACGCTGTTTCTCTCAGAGTTTTGTGTTTTATTTTTTTAATCTTTTTTTTTGTAGGGGTGGACTATTGTTGTTTCGACCCATATTTTTTCTTGATGGTGCTGAAATGAAAGGCAGTAACAGACTTTTGTGGATTTCTATTGCACATTTAAATGAGGAGAGAGACAGTCATTTGTTTAAGCCCAAGGGGGTGCTAAGGCTGCTCTGCGTTGTGTGTCGACTCTGCTACCCCGCTAATGTCACTGTCACTAAATGATAATGCATGCATGCAGACGGACGCACAGACACACACCAATGTGCACACACAGATTATTGCATCTATGTTTATTTATTTAGTATCATGGACAGAATCCCAGAGGGGAATGATATTGTGGTTGTATGTAGGTATGGGACATTTGAGAGTGAATCTCCACACACTGAACGTGGACGTAAGCAGATAAAGCGCAACCTTGTTTCATTAATGGAGCTGTTATTGCTGGAAAATTATGTTTAAAGATAACACAAAATTAATCTCCTATTTTGATGGATGAAAATGGGAGACATAAAAATGAATCAAAACGGCCGCAGACGGTGGAAAACAACACACTGATGAGAAGGAGAGGAGGGAGCCGGAGAGACTTAGAAGGTGGATGGATGGTGAGGGAGGAGGGAGGGTTGGGAGGGCTGGGAGGGAGGGAGGGCCAAGTGTCGAGCACAGAAGAGAGAGAAAGCTGAAATGAACGATATATAGCCCCTGGCAAACAGAAAACAATTGTAACACTGCCTCCCATAACCCACTTCAACCTTAAACAGCAGATTTTTTTCACTCAATTAATTTCTACACATTGGAGCAGGGGCCTTGGCTGAAGCCGGGCTTTTATGTATTCCTGCCGCTGCAAGGCCTGTACACGTCTCTCTCTCCCGCTCTCTCTCGCTAGCTTTCTTTAGTTTTCTTCAGAAAAAGAACATTCTGCATTGGATTGCAATGGAACACTTTGAGAGATGAAGCCTGAATAAACAGGGAAATATTATGCACTGTAAAAATAGAAAAAGCCCAGACTAAAAAGCACTTAGAGAGTACCAGCCTCTGCCAAGGAAACTCGGCTTCCCCCATTATGTCATTGCGCCTAAAAGCATTTGTCCCAGGATGTGATGTCTTACCCCTATAATATGACTGCTCAAACATGATGAAAAACTCCCCCTAGAACTTACTTGGTATCATAGTTCTCCAAGAAAAACAGTATTTCACTCTCACATTATAGTTTGGATCATGTAACCCATTTAAAAACTATGGAAATAATTACATTAGCTCTACCTCTTAGTAAAAGCATGGTTTGAGAAAACGATTTGTCCCTTTTTAGACTTTTTAGTTTGTACAGAAGTTACATAAATCTGTTGAGCAATTCCAACAATAAGTCAAGCAGGGCTTCCTCACTTACATGGTAAATGCCTCCTCCTAAGTTGCCCCTTTGGCCTGTGGTGACCCTCAGGGGTCCATACTTGGCCCCATAGTCTTTAGCATATGAATGCGCTCAACCACATAGTTGAGAAGGACATTAAAGGGTTAGTCTCCGTTATCTCTCAATAGCAAATTTATCTGTGAGACATATAATATGATGTCATTTTATCAATATAACAATACGTATCTTATCTTTTTACTGTGTGGTTGAACGACAATAAGCACATTAGAAGTTGGAATGCAGATTAAACTTTTGTTATACACCTTATGGAGATGATAATATCTGCTCTCTGTCCAAATATTGTAGGCGTTATTCATGAAGTTAGAAGCCAAAATGTAAGAGGTGTCCCAATTTCATAATGGTATAGGATTCATTCACCCTCCTGTTGTCTTTGAGTCCAATTTGATATCAGGAATATAAAATGAGACGCATGGTTCCAGACTGTGCTCTTTTGCAATTAAAATGATTTCCTACTACTTTGTTGAATTATGGGCCTTTTATTCAAATTAATAGGTGCTTTACAACATATGTCATTATAGTATGAATATTGGTAAAATCATCAAAGCTGTCATTTCACAAATAATAGCGTGAGAATATGCTTAACCCTTAATATTATAAATAACTTCACAGCCATTATATTTTTTGATTTTTATCAACAACGAGTCAGTATAAAGGTATTTAAACTAATATCAGTTTTAAAAAACCACTGTTTATTTTCCCACTGCCTGGGGATCTGATCTGTACGCATTTGTTCCTCTCATCTTAATTAAAGTCAAAATAAATCATAATCACGGCTTTTTTTTATTTTGGAAAACTATATATTGTAATGTAAATGAGGTCTTTGTCTATAAAACGACGTAGGGAAGTGTGAAACTCTATGGTAATGAGTTTGAATGAAGTTAATGACAGGTCTGACACTAAATTGGTAGATGATAATACTTGATGCTTTATAACAAATGAAATAAAAAACTAGACAGAATCAAATTTGACCTGAGAGGACCAAAGTTGCATAGTTGACTGGAAGCCAGCGGGAGGGTTAAAAAAAATTCTGGATGCACAAAAATCTAATGGATTGTTCTGTCGGCAATCTGCAACAAAAAAAAACACACAATAAATGAAATCCTTTCATGACTTTGAGTAATCCAGCTGACAGACAAGGAGGCAAACATTGGCAAAAAACACGATAACCTTGGTGGAGGTAATAATGACAGCAATAACAATAATTACACACAGAAGCGTAGCCGGTCATCGCGGCTGTCCGTGGTCAGAAGGTTGGCTTGCCCCAGGCCAGAGAGGGAGAGCAGGCAGAGACAGATGGACAGATAGATAGGGGAGGCCATGACTGAACTGTGTCTGTGTGTGGTGAGTAAGGGCCAGTCGGAACAACATGAATCATGGCTCCAGTTGAGAGGGGAGGAGATCAGATCAATAACAGCCCAGAGGAGGGAGAAGACAGAGAGAAAGCAAGAGAGAGAGAGTGGATGAAGCGAGGACACAGGAGGTGTTCATCACTGGACCACCCTGACTACTAGCATGTTCTCTTCTTCTTCTTTTTTTACTGAGTGAACAGATAATGTTGTGTATTGAGCAAAGCGTGGGTTAAGTAGAATGGTGAAAAGTGAAACATAGGTAGATTCAGCTTATGGGTAAATATGACTTATTGATCACTCTAATGAAGTTATGTACCGACTACTGATTGTCATCCTTTGCAAAGGAATGTAAAGCCAACCGCATTTGGTCCACTGAGGCACTCTACAAATTGCATTTCAAAATATTATGGTCTAATTTTGCAGCAAGCAATTTTTATTAGTTGAAAGGGAAGCAGTAAATGATTAATTTAACTCTAAATTATTTTTTCTTTTCTTTTTTTTAAAGCTTAGTTGCTTGTGCTGTTTGTGTAGAAAGTGTGTGTTTTTGTCCAGGGCACAGAGTGCAAAAGCTCAGCAGTGGTCCTTTCTCATTAAATGACCAGAGAGCCTAGGGGAAAGGACTGTTTTTACAGAATATGTGTGTGTCCCGGGAGCTGCTACAGTGTTAGTGGAGTAGCTGTCTGAATGTTTAAGCATGCTACACACACCAGTGTAAGATGGCCCAGCTCCTCTCTCCACCGTTGTACTGTGGAACAGGCGAGCAATTTTTCTCATCCCTCCTTTTTTTTTTTTTTTTTTAATATAATTTGGTCGATAAAGGTGAAGGACGTTTCATCGCTATTTCTCCCCCCCGCCTCTCTCCTCCTCACGCTCTGTCTCAGAGTGAAATCCAGAGATAAAGCTCGGCGCCGCTCCATGTTTAATGGAGCTTAATCCCACAGATTTCAGATACGGAGCTGTGAGGTAATTCCCTCATGCCCATCTTTACTAACACAGAATGGTCATGTGACCTCTTATTCTGCCCCCATCTCACGGACACAGACGGATGGACAAACGTACAACAAAACTAAAGTATGTCTACAAGGACAAATATATTTTAAAAAAACCATTTATCAGGAAAAGTGGTTCTGCTTTTCTCTCAAGATCCCAGAATGTTGCAGCACCTCTTCTTCTCGACCTTATTGTCCCTTCATCTGTGCTGTAGTTGAACATTTTCATGTGTGCCAAAGCTGGTCAGTTAACCTCCCTCTTGATGGGCGGATTTATGAATTAATCTGCAAAACAGAGACACACGCGAGCCAAAGTTTGGAGAGTTATCACCGAAAGCTTAGTGTCCACGGACAGAACCCCAGCCACAGCATTACGTCAAGACGCTGGGAGAGGGTTAAGAGAGGCTGGCTGGCCGGCATGAGACTTTTCAGAGAAGTCAATGTGCTGAGAAGTATTATACCCACCAACAATCCTCCTTAAGTGATGAGCTGACACTGAGTCATTTACTATTCAGCCTGCCAGTGAAAATATTTCCAATAAGACTGCATAAAACTCCCATGGCAGTCGATGCACTCCTCTTCCATCTGACATGTCTTGGTTCAGAGTAGACGCTGTGTGGTTGAGTTTAACTCGAGACATGCTTGTCAGGCCCGCCTCTGCCTTGAGCTTCACTGTAAACGTTTGGAAGAGACCCGTTGAATGATGGCAGAGCAGCACTGGTTGTTAGTGGTAGTTGGTGGAGACTGAGAGGAAGGAAATGTGTTTTGTTTTGATAAACACTAAAAGATGCTGAAAGCAAAAACAAGGAAACAAGAAGAGGCACGGTTTCACAGTGGTTGGCGCCGCTGCCGCACAGCAAGAAGGTACCGGGTTCGAATCCAAGCCGCAGGCCTTTCTCTGCCGGAGTTTGCAAGTTCTCCCCATGTCTGCGTGGGTTCTCTACGGGTTCTCCAGCTTCCTCCCATAGTCCAAAAGCATGCAGTATAGGTGAATTGATTGATTGGATGGTTGTCTGTCTGAGCTGTTTGATGAACTGGTGACTCGTCCAGGGTGCTACCCGCCTCTCGCCCAATGTCTTCTGGGATACGCTCCAGCCCCTGTGACCCTGATCAGGATTAGCGATTCAGGATAATTAATGAATGAATAAAGAAACCCCACTTATTATATTTCTAGAAGTCGGGAATCATATGGAATCGTTGCTGCTGCAGATCCTTCGTTTAACGTGATAATTCAAAATGATCTATTACTATTTCATGAACCATTTTTCACATTTTAGATCTCTTAGACCTTAATGCCAGAAAGAACTGGACTAATTTTCTGACATAACTTAACATTTCATTGAGATCAATCAAGGGGGTTGCAAGAGAAACACAGTGGATTGGGAAGTTTTTGGACTAGTTTAGTCAGTATAACTATTAAGACTCTGAACTACATTTAAGTCAGCATAGATTTCGTTATCGTTTTTTTTCCTTCCCTTCAGTCTCTTCTACAATCTTCAGCCATCTTCAGTGTCTTCCACCCCGCCCCCCCGCCCCTCTTTGCAGCCTCTGGGGAATAAGACACCTAATTGTCTCAGGAGTAGAAGCAAACACGGAAAAACACGGAAGCGCTGTAGAGTCATTGTCCCAAACAAAAACAGCAGGTTTCAGGTCTAAGAAAAGCCACATACACATAGACGTCAAGATGTCACTGTACGTGGAAGAAGCTGTTTGTTCAAAGCTGTGTTTGTTTATGTTTGTGTGTGTGTGTGTGTGTGTGTGTGTGTGTGTGTGTGTGTGTGTGTGTGTGTGTGTGTGTGTGCATTTTTCTGGAAAGTCAAGGGGGCGCAATGTCCTTTATTGCTGCACTTTCTCTGGCACTGTCACTTCAAAACCTCAATAGCTCTCCATTCTAGGCCCCAACCCTGCCAACGCAGCTAATCCACCTCTGCCAAGGTCCTCTTCATCCTTCTGCCACTGCTCTTCTCTCTCCTCCTTTGCATAATTATCCAGGTAATTGTGGAGTAATTGACTGCATCACCTGCTCCTAGGAAGGTCTGGCATTGTTCAATAAACAGCTGGAATATGTGCCTCATGTTGTTGGAGACCAAGAGGAAGAACATATCGGGGCAGAAGGGGAGGGCTGGAGTTTTGAAACAAAAGCTAGGATGTGTACTGAAAAGAGACGTGTGGTGGAGGAACAGAAGGTAAGAGTGTAAACATACTCATTTCCCAAACACAGACGCAGAGATCTAACATTCTCTAGGCTAGTCCTGAACTTGTTATGCAAGGTGAACATATTATTGCCTGTGGAGAGATTAGTGTGGGCGAGGGTAATGAGAGTGGGAGATGGATAGATTTAGAGACACAAGGAAGAAAGGAGGCAGCAGTAAGTGAGAGAGTGAGAGAAAGTTTGAGGCATGAGAGAATATATGGATAGATGGACGCTGGAGCGGGAAAGGAGAGAGGGGTGAAGCAAGCCTCTCAGGGCTAATGACATTAAGAAGGTCTGATGAATCGACACCCGCTGAGTGTTATTGACGTCCCCTGAGCCTGCCCAGGCAGAGCCCGGCTCCAAGCCCGGGTATTGGCTAGCGTTGCTCCTCAATTAGACGGCCTGATTAGATTCCCTCGTTTGTGCCCTCTCATGGGGGGAGCAGGGTGGCATGATGGATATGATGGGCAGGATTATCAGAGGGGGGTTGTCACCCTTGCCCTGCCTGGGGGGTGCCAGACGATGGGTTTGACCAGGCGTTCCAGGGGCGTGGAGGCAGAGGGCAGTGGTGGCGACTCGAGTCTCTTATTGAGGCTGTCAATCATTATTGCTTACAAGACGGAGACTGTATCTCTGCACAGCCATGCAAGGGGTAATTACTATTCCATCACGCATGGCATCTAGATGTATGAGGCCGTTCACAACCGTTGACCTCACGTGGCAACCCTTCAACATCTTTGAAATTTTTGGAAAATGTTCAATTTACATATCCTGTCATTCATTCACCAACCCTTCAAGGGGGGGTCCTAATGTAAATGTGTTTACCTGTACTGCAGATTATGAGCTTTTAACCCTTTGAAGTCCTGCAGAACTGTTTGGCTGAACCCTTTTTGAGTCACTATTTCTTAATGAAAAATGCGACTGAACCTCTTAATAATATGACCCAGTGGCAGCATGTATAATCTAAAGAGTAAAGGACAGATAAAGGAGACCTGGGGGACTCCAGGGGTCACAAGGGCCACTGAGGAGGAGGCATTAACTATGGCTAATGTGAAAGTCTTATTCAATATGTAGGATTGTTTGGCATATTAAGTCATGTGAGGACGCTGGAAGCAACTTGATACAAACTAAAAGGTCTAATATGGGTCAGATGGTTTATTAAAAACATATTTTAGAGGTTGAGGTAATCTCATTTAAAATTGACTTTTTTTTTTTCATGAAATCCTAAATATAAATATGAAATAACTCTATAAGTGTGAATTGGTTTGCTACTATTTAAAAATATCCTTGACCCAAACATTTGTCATTTTATGGCAAATTTAGATTGTCTAAGACATTAAATTAATAAATGCCCCAAAATTACTTATATATGCACAGAAATCTTTTTCATAGTTTCAAAGCTTTTTATTTCTTGGTGAGGACATTAAAGGGTTATTTAACCTGCTATTCAGGAATAGCAGTAAAGTAAATATATCTATATAAGAAGTCTTCAGAATTAGGTTTCACCATCATCCTGTAATAGTCCCTAATGGTAAAGACTTCACATGGGATATGTCCTTAACCCTGTTCTCTCCATTTTCTGGATGTGACACTTCCTCACAACCATTCATCAACATCTTGGCTCTTATGGTGCAAAAAATGGGGCAAGTCAGGTATGTGTCCCAATTCAGCAGTTTTGAAAGGCAGTAACTAATGATATCTCAGGAACAGGGGCTGCTGCCGTTTGCCTGAGAACTTTCCTTCCTGTTCCACTGTGTGTTTGTGTGGCTGGATAACTGGCTAATGGCCTGTCTCTGATGAATTAGGGGGTCTGACACCCTGCAAACACATTCTCTCAAGGTCATAGCAGCCCATAAATTAACATATCCAGGGGCTTTAACAATCTAATACAGCCTAAAGTCAGTTGGATGACAATTCAGTTTAGCACACAAGAAGATTAGGGAGTTGGAGAATTTTGGCTGAGGATGGAATTTGGCTCCAAAGGAAGAAATTGCTTTTAAAGTGGAAAAAACCTATAGTGATCTTCAGCGCTTGTCCCCAGCAGTGACTTTAATGCCAATTGTCTATTTCTCAGTTAGGGGGGTATACTTGTTTATGTGCAAACAACATTGTTATCCATTTTCTTTATTGGAATCTGGTATTTAAATCTCCAGTCTGTGTTAAAAAGTCAGCTTTCACCCAGAAAATTGCCTTTGGAATAGGCCGCTTTGGTATTTCTTTACGACAGCACAAAGTTGTTTTCAAATACAGCGTAGTATTACGTTTCCTTTTTACAAGGGAGCACACTGTTTTAATGCATTGCTTTGATTCATAAGTGATTTTGAGGTGCCTTTTGTTATAGTGTCAGCTCTGCTGTCAGGAAGATGGTGTCACTAGAAAGTTAATAAAAGCAATATGAGAGAAGCACATTGATTGAAGCACAGACAAACATGCACTCACATGGGCTCATCTATCTACACATGCAAACATGCCGGCACGCTTATGGTCATGGACGTAAATTGTAACACATACGGGAAAACATATATCCACCCACACACTTGCCAAATGTGTCTGCAGGGAGCTGGCTAAAATCTCAAGCTATGTGCATGGCTGCCTCCTGTCGCCATCTCTCTCCTTATTTCACAGCAGCACCTGGTGGTGACTACGAGCACAGAGGAGAGGAGAGGAGAGGAGTCCCCCCATTGCCAAGCCAACCAACCCTCCATATCCCATCATGATCTACTTGCCTGCCAGTCCAACATTGGGTGGCTTAATTTCACCTTGAATTGATGACGTTCTCAGTCCCTTCCAAAGTTTGAGGGATATAGCATCAAAGCTAAAGAAGCATAATGAATGAAAAGCCCATCTTAAATTGATTTCAAACTAAATAAAACCCTGGTATTCATTTATCTGCTCGAGTCGCCACTGAGTAACATTAAAGTGGAATAGGTGGAGAAAGTAAGGAAATGAGGGGAGAAAGTGAGAAGAAGGAGCGCGGATGGTCGGAGGAGAATTTAAATGACTCCATCCCTGCGTGGTGTCAGAACAGGTGGCCCGGTGGTGGCACTGGGGCTGATGAATGAGCTGTTGAAGTGGAGCCCGTTGCTACCGTTCGCTGGTGGCAGCTCCAATTCTGCCTAGTTAAGCATTTGGTCTCCCTTGCCAGGAAGATTTTATTGAAGAAATCATCACAGAGAAAAAGGACGGATCTCGGGTTACTGTAACGCAAATGTACGTCTGGCTGACCAGACTGTAAGATGATAACAGTGTATTACTATCCATTCTGGAATAACAGCAAAAGTATTTTTATCCACGAAACATCTGGGGATTACGGAATCATCACCACCGCCGCCATTGATCTATAGGAACTCATAAACCGTTTCATCAATAACGTTCCAAAAGTATTCACAAATGTAAGTCCTTAATGCGAGGAAGAGCTGGATCAATTTTGGCAAATCTTGGTATCATATATCCAACACAAGGGTGAGCTTTATCTCAAAAAGTTTAATACATCTTTATTAAATTATAGTTCACTCTAATAGTTCATGTTTAACTCACTAGTGGGAGCTTTTTTTATGGCAATCATTGTTTTTCGGACATAACTTCCTAGCCATTGTTCGGATGTAGTCCAGATTTGGTGCCTTCAAATTGACATTAGGAGATAAATCTTGTATTTATCATATTTTACGGAGCGCCTCTGGTGACGTTAACGGAAACATCGAGTTATGATCTCATGGGAAGGAGTTATTAAGTCATGTCAAGGTTATAATATCTACTCTCCTCTCTGTTGTGCTCATTGTTAAGTCCTGGATAGTATCAGTGTATTGTATCAGAGCATTTTTTTCCTTCTATGTCACCATAGGGGCTCTGTAATATTTCACTTTTGTTAACGACACACACAGTTTTTAGGACACAACTTCACATTTAATTTAAGGACTTCAATAAGGCAGATTTCTTGTACAAGGCATTGGGATTGGAGCTTTTTTCTTGCTGTTGGGGACGTCAGTATAGGCCTAGTTTTTAACAGGATACCAAATCCAGACCAGATTCCCTTTCACTGGGCATCCTGTTACGTGTTCTGTGGTCAAGAGCTGCTACTTTAGGATCCGTTCACGTAGATTACTGGCTCCCACGGTTGTTTTCACAAAGACGCACTGCTGCTCTGACTGATGTAACATGTGTGTTGAACAGCATGTGCACCACTGGTTTGTCAAACATGCCCTTGACACTCAGGTATTTAATGCTTTAGTATCATTTAACACAGTGTTACACCTGTATCAGGAAGACAAATGTCCAATTATTATGTGACATTTGCTTTTGTTTTATTTTCTTTGTGATATTTAATTCGGCCCAGCACGGCCCGCTGGACATTATTCAGCGCCGACAAGCAGAATAGGAGGCAAGGTGCGTAAGAAATGCATCCTGATTGGTTTATCTTAGCAGAGACCACTGACTTTTTCATTGTATCAGAGCGTGAGGGTAATTATTGGTAAATTAAAAAAACCTGTCCTGTCAGCGATATCAAGCAAAAACCAATCAAGTCATTGACACCGTAATTACGTTTCAAAAAACAAGTAGCCTTTGGCACTCTGCCGCACCTGCGCACGGTGTACCCAATGTTTGGCCTAACTAATGAACGACTGAATGCAATTATAATGTACTATCTCTGAAATTAGGCTTGCCAATGTGTTAATTACATAATTACTGAAGATGTCAGCTCCATGTGGGAGGGTGGCCCGTCAGTGGAGGGAGCAGGGCACACGGTAAGGGATGCTGCTTAGCTTTCAGGGATGAAATATAGATGCTTCTTTGATTCATGATGCTTGCTTTGTGGGAAATATCGCCTTTGCCAAGTTAATTTTGAAAAGGCCAGCATATTTGGGCTGAGACAATCAGCCTGACCTTTCTGCGAACAACTCCAATGTTAACTCATTGGCCCGTTTTCCCGTTCTTTCTTTTTCATTCCCTTTTCTTTCTTTCATTCTTTCATTCTTCTTTTCTTCTGTCCGTGTTCCGTCGCCGCTCACAGTAAGGTTGACACAGACGTCCTTGACAGCAGTGTCTGCTAATGGACACTGCCATTGTTTATCAACACATCCCACTGATGAAGCGACCTTCCCGTTCCTGTTGGAATATTTGTACAAATTTATTGGAGGCCGCCTCTATTAGATGCAGGCCTTCACTGGGGAAAAAAAACAAAACAAGTATGCTTCCAGTATGCAGACAATCGTATTCTGCTGCTTGTGTACTTCACTAATCAAGGCGACGCAGATGACTTTGCCGTCATTCCGTGTGCCGTTATATCATGCAGATGATTGGAATATCAATTTATTCCCCTCTTGGAGCCTCATGGCTAATTTGCAATGGCTGTATATCAAATGTGTCACGAGAACAGGGAGCCATATTTTTCTTACAGAGTATATGGAAGAGAATTTGTCATTTGCCATTCAATTCGTACCCCTCCCTGGTGCCATTTGCTGTAGACACTGGGGCCATGTTTTGTTTGTTAAAGAGTGAGTGAGATAGTGGAAGTTAGTGTAACGTATTCATGTTGAGAGTGTTTGTCTCCAGGATCTGAGGCTGCAGAAAAAAAGGGGAATGATGGGACTAAGGCACCCCAAATGAGATGCAGATGAAAAGCCATGCTGAATAATCATATACCATCCATTATGCTGCTTCAGCCCAGACACAAACCTCACCGCTACCACCACCACCACCCTTCCGATGCCTTCATCACCCCACTACCCTCCTCATCCACATGTCCCATGTCACCACTGCCAGCAAAACAAACTCTGACAAGACTTTTTCAAGGATCTGTAAATAGTTTGCCTCCTCCCTCTTCCCTGTTACACCTCAATCCGCCGCCTCCTTCCTCAGTAGTCTGGTGTTTTCACAGGAAATTAGCCAGACGTCCCCCGAGGTGATCCCATGCATGGCAAGATGTCTGCCTGTCAAGATGTTCTATAGCTTCTGCATTAATTTGTTGCTCAGTGTCTCTGTGTCTTCTTCTATCGCTCCATCTGACCCATGCTCCTGCACGATCTAAAAAAGTGATTTTACAGCCTTTCTCCAGAACAACCATAGCGTGCCACCAATCTTCTTTCTTCTTTTTTTAAACTTCGTTTTGTCTTAAATCATGTTTGTTTTAAACTATGAACATGAACGGATTGTTTCACATAGTTTTTTTCTTCATCAGCTCAATCCGATGTTTTTCCCGTCATTCCTTTCACTCCAAACAGCTTGTTGGGTGGTGGCTTTTATTGCCTGAGCGTGTAAGATTACGCTCCTAGATTGTTTCCTTTAATTGCCACCTGCATCCTGAGTGTCAGAGAACAGCACTCAAGATGAGGCTGTAGTATAATCCTTGCCATTTAGGACCTGCCGTCGCTCTCCAGAGGAACGATTGCTCTGTTGGTTTAGCCAAGCCTCTGGCTGCACTATGGGTATCAGAACTTCACAACTCTTTGACCTGAGGCGCTGTGTTTATCACACCTTCTTTTATCACCCAATAAAACAGTCCGTGGGTGAATTTGATAACCTTATGAAAACATTTCCATCCAGACGGGCTGTAACAGCCGCAGAGGGACGGACCTGTAAAGTGACTTTTTCCATCGCTCTGCTCCGACTGAGATCAGTCTGTTAAAAAGTCCACCTCATGCCCATTCTTGTTTTCATTTGTTTTTCTTTTCCAGTCTAAGAATGGATGATATGATGGGTGGCTGTGAGAGTGAGTAGTGACAGAATGAACAAACAAAAAATCACGCGCAAATCTCCGTCAAGACACAACAGTACCCAACGCAGACATTATTGTGATCAGAATCAATTGGATAACTTTATTTAAGAACATTCATTCATTCAACTTTCCCCATTTTATCTTCTCTTACAACATTTTTGCCACAAGAGGAAGTCACCTCTCCAACTGGCTTTATGTTATATATTATAATATACCTGTACCAAAACATAATCATCTCTGGGCTATGACAAAACCTACCTATACAAATCCATCCATTAGTTTTCCGTAATCATGCTGACAAACAAAAGCAGAGAGGTAATAAGAACATAAGCTCCTCGGCGGAGGTAAAAGCCCTTTCATTAGAAGTTTACGGGGTTTTTTTTCTCTTTTTAAGTCAAGTGAAACTGTTTTTCTTCCATGAAATACTTGTTTTCAACTCTGCCTTTCACCATATTGTGTTCAGGCTTATTTTAACATTTTCCAAGGGGTTTTATGTGACCTCTCTTGTCATAACTTCAGGCTATTAAGGACAGTTGAGTCTAATAGTGGGGTCAGCCATTGAAATAGGTAAGAAAAGTGTCCCATATTTGGCCATCTAGATGAGAACAGAAAGTGGACGTCTGTCACAGTGGGGGAGCCCAGGGAGAAGCAGCACCTCTTGGGATCTGTCCCCCTGTAAAGAATTGCTGAAACAGGAAATTCAGTGGCCCAAGACTTCTGCAACACAAAGGACTGTCCTCCTACTCTGGCACTTAGGGGACACAGTCAGCAAAGTGCCTCTCCACAGCCAAGACCATAGCACTGGATCCATTGTGCGTCTATTGTGCCTGGTGAGGCTCTGCCTTTTTTATTTTATTTTAATTTTGTCCACTCAGTGCAGACTCCTGAGAGATGCCAAAGGAGGAAGGCACCCATTTGTGGATGCCTGACGCAGCATCTTACAATCGGCCATTAAAGGCTTGAGAGTTTCTTAAAAGAAAAATGTTTGTTTTCGTTTAGTGCAGTGGACAAAGCAAAATCACAAAGTCGGGTCTGCGACATTCAACGCTTTTAAAATGTAATGATCTGCTCTTTATAGTGATGTTGTCTTGCTATTTGATGTCCAACGTGATGACGGTAAAGTGTTTCCCAAGGAGAATAATGTGCTACTCTTAACAGGATGGATTTTAAGGCAGGCGCGTGATGTTATGTGGCGTCGTGGTGGACAGAGCGATCATACTCCTGGGATAAATAAGCCCTCGCCACAGCACTATACCTCCTCAGTTCAAGGGCACAGGCTACCATCACTAATCCACTGAATGAGTGCGGCCACTACTCTGTGTTGCTCTTCAATTCATTCACTCTGGTCAGGCAAAGGGAGAAAGAGATAGTGGAGTCCCATTAACACATGCTGAGACAACTCATGATCCAACATCAAACAAACCATATTCACGTGAGCAAGAACAAGGCTGGGAATAAATTAGCGCTGCAACTATCGACTATTTTCATCTAGTTCATAATCTATTGATTATTCAAACAATTATTTGGACTAATCGAATTATGGATTTGTTTCCATAAACGTATTGAAGGAATGAAGTTGCGTCTATTTGATACATCACTACTGCTACACAAAAATGTATGTATAAATATATATATATATATATATATATATATATATATATACATATATACACCAATATGGGTTGCAATTTGGATGCAACCCACATGGGACACGCCCACACGCAAAAACATGTGCACGTGGCAGGCAGCAACACACCGTCAGCAGTAATGTGAATCGTCTCCATGAGCAACGCAACTTGTAAGATTTTAAATTTGGGATGTATTTGTAAGGTGAAGAGTATCATCGGTTTTTAAAAGAGTTGCTTGGTTCTCTCAACCTCATTCGAAATTCACTACATTTCAAAATAGGAGAGTTAAATCAAACAGATACGTGAAGTACACAAATTTTATTTGAAAAAATGGCTAGCTAGATGAGACAAGTCTTTATCTTATAGAGAGCCAACGAGCCTCCACCTCAAGTGCTCCAGCATGGATGACGTACGCCACGGCAGGGCGGTTTGGAGTTTACAACTTTCTTTGGCCGTGTTGAGTGAGAAATGCCCCCACACCTTGGATTTTTTCTGTCATGATGTTGCTACTGTGTACTTCCTTCTTATCAGGCAGTGTCGGTGGCGGTTTCCGATGACGTGACCGACTAATCGACAATTAAATTTGTCGACAACTAATTTCATACCAGCCCTAGAATAAATGGAGGCATAGACTCACTTGAGCCGACACCTCCTTCTTCTACTGTTGCTTGGCTCATGAGATATTAACAGGGGGTAGCACTCCTCTGATTAAGAGTAGTAAAGGTGAGGCTTCCCATGGTGGTTAAGGCCCAAGGGCCACAGCTTGATCTAAAGAATAGGCTCTTTCCTTCATTTTTGACTCTCCCTTCTTTTCCTTAATTTATTTTCCTCTCAATCCCACAAGCGTTCCCTCTTCATCCATCTGCTGGTATGAGATAAAAACACTGAAAGCAAGAGAGAGGAGGGCAAGAAGGAAGAGAGAGTTGGTGAGTTGTGGGATTCAGTGGGTTTAGTGTCATACAGACAATGAATTGGCTGCATCACCTCAGCCTGTTGTCCTGTTGTTGTTGTTTTTCCTCCACCGTTTAATAAGATAAAAATGGTAGTTCTATGGCAATCTCTGTTTTATGAGGCAGGCAGGCACTTTCTCATGTGTTACTAGTGTTTTTCACCCACCGTCAGAATCTTTCCCTCCCACGGCCGAGCAGCAGGGCAGCCTTTACAAGGTGACTTTAGCAGAAAGCAGCAATAAATACATGTGCATAGATTTCTAAATCTAATGGTGGATTTGGGTATTTGTGATATCCTCTGCTTTGATGAGCAAAGCCCTCAAATCTTGTTGACCATGCGGCTCAAACCGAAACAAATGTCATGGCATATCAATCTCTTCCACAATGTATTACACCAATGTTGGCGATTGTGGCATTGACAGTAACCTAGCCCAGGTGCTTCCCTGTTTCCATTATCCCATATGAGTTTGCACGCCAATTATTTCTTTCTCCACGGCTCCAGCTATAGATGATTGAGCAGCTTTCCAGAGTGTCTTGCAGTCGTTGGTCCTGGCTTCGTAGAGTACGAGAAACCCATTCCAATTTAATTAAACTGAAGGAATATCATTAAGGGTCTTAATGATGATGAATGTCTAAATAATAATAACATTTATGAAGTATTAGGGTATTGCAATTCTTCTTGGATGTGAAATTATTCTTTCATTTAAGGTACAGGACATTGTTATAACAAATAGCAGCCCTCATTACTCATATCATCGGCTTCTGTGTTAGATATGCAGATGGATCGGAATCCATTTTGTCTCCAAGTTTGCTCCTCGCTGGAATGTTTTTTTGTTCAAAAACTATAAAACATTCTGCAATCCGCCTATCCCTGAAAGCCGCTGACAACAAACTCTTTGTAGTTTTCTTCCTGTTGACTTAGTTTTTTCTTTCTTCCCTCCATGTTAAAACAAATGGCAAGTGTAGAAAGCAAAGAAGGAGGGGGGGGGTGAAAAGTTGACATTTAGCTTAAATGGACGTGGAATGGGCCGCCGGGATGCTGTTGTAACGATGCAGGGGGAAACTAAGGCTTCTTCTCTCTCGCCTCCCCGCTAAAATAAGATTTATGACCTCGCAAATACCATCATATTTTAGCAGCAGATATACGCTGTGGGTGGTTTATCTGGGATTGAGGGCTTTCCACTGGGGGGGCCTCTATGACAACAAGAGATAACAAAATGTTTACAATATTTTTTGGGTTATAAGCCTTACAAGTTTACCCTACGACACAGTTTTCCCATAAACAGCAGAATTTTTTTTAATGCCAATTTCCTGTTTTTTTTACCCGCAAATAGAACATCAAACCTGCGAACAGACAAAGTTGGATGGCGAGGAAAATTAAGAGACTGAAAGTCAACTTCTCTGTTAAATTCCTCCTCACGCATTATGCATTATCAGTCTGGAGCAGCATGAGGATCCAGAGAGCATCGAATGAGAGATCTTATATCCATCTGTACCCCCTGCTTTGCGTGTTATTGCTATACCCTTTTGCTCTTCCTTCACCGCTTTCCTCTGGCAGTGTAATTGACAGGCTTCAGCAGTTAAGACCTCCAACAGCTCTTTCTTCATTTGGAGACACTTTGTCGGTTTTAATCAGGGCTTTAATTGGGAGGCTGGCGGTGGATGAGTGGCACCAGCAGCTGGGGCTTAGTGGCGACACTGACTTTCCTCAAACACTATTTCTGTTTTGTTTTTTTTCGCCCAGCCTTTTTGTCAACCAAGCCACCTCCGCATCACTTTTATTTTCCTTATCTTTTATTTCTTCCCCTTACATGCTGTGTGTGTGTTGTCCCTCTCTTATTGCTTCCCGTCCTTGCCCTTCCTTGACTTCTATTTACACATATGAAGTCCCAAATCAATATGTTCATTCTTATAATCTTTCTTTTTTTTCTGGTACAGAAAGACTCCAACACACAAGATAAAAAAAGATTGTGCTGATGGCTTTATTGGTGCAACCGTAGGGAATATCATGGGATTAACCATAACAGACTGCCGCTGTAAGCCTGTGTGTGTGTGAACAGTGGCCGGGGTTCCTTTGGGCTCCTCTGTTTTGTGTTTGAACTGGGCCGCTTTATGTAGCAGATTTTTTCAGTCTAATGTGGCGGCTGGTATGAAAGGCCAGCATGTTCTGTGCCCTCCTTCCTGCCAGTGCTGCTAAATCTAGGACACCAGGACTCGTGTCTGTGTTTCTCCCTCCTGCTGAGGTGTAAGTAAAGCCAGGGGACAAGCTTGAGCGGATTGAAAAGGAGTGAAAAGTGGATGGCGGGAGGTATAGAAGGAATAGATTTAAGAGAGAATATCTGTCCCAGAATTCTGCGTCGGAATCCTTTCTTGACAGCCGAAGCCCTGCCTTTGAACCTGGCACATCAGAGCCTGGAATTGTCTGTCTTCTTGACGACATGACAGTTATTGTCAGTATCGCCTGCCCTAACGCGTACCACTCTACTAGTTTCGCTGTCCTGCTGTGTGAAGACGGTGTGTATTTGCGCATCTGTGTTGAAGAACCAGCACTAGATTAAGAAAAAAACCTTCCCTATAATCAACAAGCAACCTGTGTATTTGCCAGGCCAATTAAGAGTCATTCATTTGCTAATGAAGGCCCTGTCGAGGTCTAAACTGCTCCTGGGGGCATGCAGACATGAAGTCAGCACACACACGGCCCTCAGCGAGGCTCAGTGCCACCAACACAGTCATCAGTCTGTGCCCGCCACTCTGCACACATCTCGCATTGCCCACTCAGCACATCTCAGCAGCAGCACCTAAACACTAAAAAGTATAATTGAATTCATTATTTCCTGTTTTATGACTTGTTCCGCCGCGGTTTTAATTTGTCCTGTAAAAGATGAGGCAAGGCAGGCAGTTCTTCCGCCTTGAATTCCCAACAGTTGCCCCCCCTCCCCTCCTCTCCCTGGCTCCCCTGTTCTGCTATGAGCGCAGGATTTTATGAGGCGAGGGTCTTCGGAGCCGTGGGAGCCGTCTCTACCACTAATCAACTTCTCAAGGTTGCTACCTCTGTGCCATGCAGGGGGGCGCAGAGGTGTGCCGCCAAATGGCGTGCCTACCTGCCTCTTTATTTGGATAACTGCTTGACCTTCCCGATGACTCCATCCTAACTCCACTCTGAAGAGATGGCCCATCTGCGTATTGATTTTAGTCATGAGAAAATAATCTAAAAACATTTCCGTCAATATTTATTCCCTGCCTTCGGCTTCCTGGGGAGAGATGATGTTCAGCACAAGAGCAAGGTTATCAGCAGCATCGTTATGTTTATTGGAGACATGCAGTATTTTTTGTGATAAGAAGCCTGTACTTTAGACTTTCTGAGACACACACTTGGCAACAGCTTTACAGTCAGCGCCTCAAGGCTCCTCACTTTGGCCCCCAAGAATTGAGAAGACGGCTCTGCTGCCAGCAACGGCTGCTTTTCTTGTTCCCTGAACTCCACAGACATTATCCTCTTTCTCCTTCCTACCCTTACTTTCTACTTACTTTCTTGTGGCCATTCATCATTCCCTTCCTTTATTTGTTTATTTACATTATGCTCAAGATCCTGGTTTGGAAAGGGAGGTGGGGACCTACGTGGGAGGGCGCCTTGAACCCTGACCTCCACTGATTCAAAGCGATGCTGGCCAGATTCAACACCACTCCGCAGAATGATCCTAGGGGATTAAAACTTTGAGCTAACTTTCTTTCTTTTTGACTGGATGACTGTGAGTGTGAAGGGATAAATGTAATACAGCTTTGGTCCATACCTTGACCTCGGTTGGCTTCAGTCATTTTATTTATTTATAAATTAATTTGTCAGGGACAAATGCAGGGAACATTTTAACATGTTACAACTAGAAGATGCATATGTTTACGTATATGAATTATATCCAATGGCTAATTTGCAATTTCAGTCCCTGCTTAGGCTTTTCTACTAAAAGAAATCATCATAAGTTAACCCTTGATGTTCTGCTCAACTCATTCTGAGTTTCTATTTCTTGATAAGTAGGATTCTTTCAATATAATAAGGCTTGTGATGAAAATCGTTTAACTTGATACAACAGTCAGATAGTTTTTCTAAAAACATGCTTTACCAAAAGGTTCAGATAATTTAGTTAAACTCGACACAATTAAATCACTAAAATAAGACAGAGTTAAACGTAATATTCTTGCTCTAAAAAATAGAGGAAATAAAAAAGCAAAGATGTGTATGCTTCAATATTTCTATATTATTTCGACTATTACGTTTATGTGTGTATATGTCTGCATGCATGTCTGCCCGAGCCTTCCTCACCCTCTGGCTGGTTTTTCCGATCAGGATCAGTGATCACAGGTTTTTTTTGTTTAATTTGTTTTTATATGTTTTCAAATCGGGTTGTGTTCCCAGCTGATAGAAAGTCTGTTGATATGATTTGGACTTTGGTCTTCAAAGGGGTTTTGACTGTAGGTCTGTGGATTAAACCTGATTTGTGTTTTACCATTCATGAGATGTAATAGTTTGATTTCATGGCGTCAACATACAGTAGGAATCAGATCATAAAGCATAATAGCACTTGTACAATGAGGAACATCACTGTAAATCGGCAGAGTGCTCCTCTGGCTCAGATGGAATTCAACATAGTGTGACTTTTTCATACATAGTGTATATGTTTAGTGGTTGGGTTGGGTGGCAGCGATGATTATAATGATAATAACAGGTAATGTAGCATGCATTCATCATTGTTTTAAGAACACTATTTGGCAGCAGAGCCTGATGAGTCATTTGGAAATGCATGAAAAGCCACCATTTGAGCAATGAACATAAAAAAGACCTTGTAATTTATGCAAGAGGGGAATGTAGACTACCTTATTTTTTTATAGGGATAAATGTAGGTCCGTCTTTGTTGTGACTGTGTGTGGGGTTGAGGTCTCATGATGTCATGAAGGCCATAGTTTCTATAGACGCATCTAAGGTAGGCCGTGCAAAGAGGTAGAGGGGGATTCGGCAAATCAAGTGATTTGACTGAGATCCAAAAACAGATCTTAATATGAGAGAGGAAAATGGCGGTGATGAAAATCCAGAAAAACCTTTAGGCAAGAAAGAAGATATGGATTTGATACGCTGGTGGAATTAAGATTAAAACTACGGAGGTGTTTATACTTTTTAAAGTCAGAGATGCCATGAGTGACTCCGCCCCCCTGCTTCGGTTTTGAGGTTAATTCATGTTTGATTAGGGATCTTCATCAACACCAAAATGAGTTTATTAAGAGCCAGTTAAGAAAAAAGACATTTGAGTAGCTTGGTAGGGAAGGAGGGAAAGAGGTGTTTTCAACACATGCCTGTCACGTACAACTCAGCTGAGCAAAAGAGCCTTGTATCCTCATCACCAGGGGAAATAAAGAGAAGGTGAGACAAAAAAAACTTTTCCATCGCTCCAGGCTACTGTTACCTGGCAGCCGCCAAGGAATTTAAAATATTATTCTGCAGTGGCATATATTGTAGATCACTATGAGAGACACACAGAAATGCTGTCTCTCTCTCGCTCTCTCTCTCTCTCTCTCTCTCTCTCTCTCTCTCTCTCTCTCTCTCTCTCACACGTACACACACACACACACAGAATGTCTTACCTTTAGGAGCACACCGCAGAGAAGGGAGAGAGTGGGAGACTCCCACCAGACCCCAGGCAGCAAAGGGTGGTGGCTTTTGTTTAGGGTCTTGTTTCTGTGTATGTCTAAAAAATGATGATGTTCGTTTCTCACTGTCATGAAGGCTGATCCTTTGACTCCCAGCCATTTGCATAGGCAGCGTTATTCCACCAGGAAATATGGGGCAGCTCTAAGAACACTCCACTTTGGAGAGAAAAGGCGGGTGGAGGAGAGTAAGTGATAGTGATAGACGGTGTGATATAAATAGAAGTGGTGATGGCAGGATAATTCATGGCTGTTTCTGCCGGGCCGAGGTTCAGGCCTGTCAGGCAGACGAGGAAGAAGGAAGGAGGAGCAAAGAGAGAGGGAGGAAGGGGTATAGTAGGGGGAAAGAGGTCCTGGTGTCGTTTCCAGGTCACTGTGGGCTCCTAGAGATTTAGGAAGAACCATTGATTAATTATAATCATTATTATCATCATCTTGGCCCGGAACATTAATCATAGCCTTGTCAGTGCGGGGACCGGACAGGGGGCAGCTGGAGAGCAGGCCTCGTGGCGAACATGAAATTGTTGGCATGTAGGACACACCCCTCTCCCAGTGTCCCTCGCAAGTGTCAGTGCTCAGCATCCATATTTCCACTGTCAGCCCAGCATCTATCAGGGGTTGTCAATCCGGCAAAATCCCACTGCTCCGAAACAAGTGGAATAAACGCGCAGTGATCAATGATGGCTCTTTACTTGAACTATATGCCAATAAAGCCAGCCAAGTATGAATTGACTGCAGTTAACTTGACAGCCAGTAGGTTACCCAGCAGAAAACATTGTTTGTCAGGACGTCCGTTGTTAAACTGTAATGAGTGGTTATGACAAGTTGTGTTAGTGTCAGCACACCGGGAATTCCATTAAAGCAGTCAGTCTCAAGGTTCAAGTACCGTCCACACAAAGCCATTTTACTACACATATACACAATGCTCACAGGAGCGTAGGTCTCTGGAGTCTGAGGTCAGGGTCATGTAAGGGTAAGGGTTAACGCTGAGCCTTTTGTGCCTCATGATAAAATGTTTGGACACGGCACAACATGACCTTCATGAGTTGTCAATTATTTCTTCACTTTAACATAGTGTGTTAGTTAACTGAAGCCCAAAACATGTAGCGTTATGGTTAGGGTTCACACCGATGGGATCTTAGGATCCAAAGGGTTAAATACTCGCATAAAGAAAATGATGGTTAGTTTATAAAGATCACAAGCTGGTTTTGTAATGCTACTACTAAAATCAAATAAAAACGTTCTTATTTTTCTCTTCTTATTTTATTTTTTTTTTCATTTTTTCCATAAGTCATTTTTCCAAAAATAATTACTTATTTCCATGTTTATTTTATTTTATTTTTTTTAGCTTTTAATAGTCTGTCTTTATTCGCCTTGAAACCGTAGACCATTGTGTGTTACACCAAATGATGGACAGCTCTATGCAGCAATGAGGCTGGATTTGTTCGCCACCTGCCAGCTGCTTATGCTGGGCTCGCCACCCTGTTGAGACGTCCCTCTGACTTTTATGAATACATGTACGCAGCTCAGAGCGGCGGTGGATTTGTCTTTATAAGTCTGGGTGACACGTCCACAGCGGCCCCACTTCATTTATTCCACTTGCGTAGATTAAGGCTGGCATTACAAGTAAGGTCACACCATGCATCAATGTTACCTCGACACCCGACTGCTGCTGAGCATGCTCAGAGGGCGCCATTACTCCACTCAAGCTCCTTCTGAGGAGATTTCCGTCAATATCTTGTTTTTGCATCTTTCCCCCAATTTCCCTGATCATCCGCTCCGCTCATTTTTCCCCGTGGCGGTCTGTTGCTGTGAGGCTAGGACAGGTGTAAACACTGCTCCAGGAACAGCTCCGAGCCTCACACTGTGTCAGAACAGGTGCGCTTCTGGACAGGAGGTGTGAGGCAGGTGTTAGATGAAGCCCCAGCTCACGAATGTAACTGTCAAAATGTCTGTGTTCCCCCTTCTGAGATGACATGTTAATCCCTAACACTTGGTTTCCACTGAGAGCCTCCACACTCATCAGACTGATAATAAACAGGAAGTCAGGGAACGTTCTTAACTGACACCTGAGAAGTAATTCCATTTTTATATTCTCCATGATAATGTGCACGCCAAATCTGCCTACCACACCTTTTGATGTTCTCGTCACACTTTCTACCTCAGTCACAACCTCAACCACTATACCTGCATGAGGGTACTGTGGATTCTTCTTCTTTTTTCTTTATAGGTCACCTTCATGGAT
Organism: Lophius americanus; assembly: GCA_037951165.1. Taxonomy (NCBI): domain Eukaryota; kingdom Metazoa; phylum Chordata; class Actinopteri; order Lophiiformes; family Lophiidae; genus Lophius; species Lophius americanus. Next base: position 440,176 of record JBBDHG010000262.1, on the reverse strand, counting down.
CATGTGTTTCCATCTTGCTCCATCCTCTTCATCCTCCAATGTCACACACCAACCAACTATATGTCCTCTCTCAGGCGAACCCCTCTTTTGATTTACCTTTTTTCTCCCGCTATCGTTTCTGCTATCCATAAGGATACCTTTTATTAACCCTTTAATGTCCTGCTCATTTGACTCAACCTGTTTATGATATGACCCAGTGGCAGCTTGATTAGGCTAAAGAGTAAGGGGCCAACTAAAGATCCCTGGGGGACACCACAAGGGTGGAGGCATTAACCATGGGTGATGTGAAAGTTCTATTCTATAAGTAGAATTTTTTTTTTCATTTAAAAGCATGTGTGGACTTTCTGGACAGAATTATGTATTTTGATTTCCACCCAAAAAAAAATCTGATACGGGTCGAATAGCTTTCGAAAAACATGATTTACAAAAAGCGAATCGCTTATCTGAGCAGAATTTTCTTATTGATTTGATCCAAATGTAAAGTGCATTATAAATTAAATGTATTATTATTATTATTATCTTCATGAAATAAAAAATGTTCATAATGAATATCAATATATTTAGTATATATACAGTATAGTTATATTTCTGTACATGACACAAACATGCTTAATGACAAGACATTTTTTCTAAGATATTAGTTTAATAAATGCCCCTAAGACATAAAATATGCAAAACTATGCATTTGTGTTTCTTGATGTTGAAAATTAAAGGGTTAATTAAGTAAAATAGGTTATCTTAAGCCTAGATTTCTCATGAGTAAAGCATTTTGACTTTGTGGTGGTGGTTGGTGGCTTGGAGTCCTATTGACCTTAAACTGGCCTCTTTCAGCACTGGGACTCGGGGACGGCGTCAGATATGATCATTTGTCCTGGGTCCACGTGGGGCCGAGAGGAGCTCTCAGCTGTGCCGGTATTTTTATCATCACGTTCCTTGTCTGTCCAAGACTTTATAGAGTCTCCCTCTCCTTGAACCTCTTAAGCAGAGAACATATCCTTGAAAAACAAACTTTGCAAAATAGAGTGTGACAGTCCTCGGGGCTAGTATTTGTCTGTTTCAACACTTGGTGGTTAAAAAAAAGGAAAAGGATTGTAGAACAAACCCTTTGAAGTGGGATGGCAGGTTGGATTTCTGTTGTTTACTATATGTGGTGTTGATTTGTAGTTGGATGTTCTGGCATACTGACTGTGTGCTAGCCATCAGTGTATTAGTCCTCTGACTGTTCCCTTTCATGAGTTTCACTCGCAAACCCTGAGGTTGTATTTTTTTTCGCGGGCTGTTGGAAGGATTTATTCTTCTTTTACTACATCACTGAAACATGCTCGTAACTCATGAATGAACTCCATTCCACTTCAACGGCCCGGCTTGTTGCACTTCATGCTCCATCCTTAGCATCTCATAGCCGTCAGTCAGTCAGACTAATCTGCTGCGGCTCACGTAGCTGCAGACGGCTTGGCTTTTCTCATTGACATTAAAGAATGACAGGCATGCTCTCCAACAGTACATCCCAGCACCGGGTTGTCAAAACAACCTCATCTCATTCTAATGCCGGCCCACAATCCTGCTGATGTTTCACGAGCAGGACTTCAGAAGCAGCTGCAGCAGAACCAGATGAAGAGGGTGAAAAACAGGTTTGATTTTATTTCTCCTAGTTTAATTGAATTATAGTGTATTAATGTTGGAATCGTCATCACCGCCACCGGATAATTGCTCATGGATCATGTTCAAATTTTATACCATCATAGACCTTAGTGTGAGGAAGAACTGGATTGATTTTGAGATGGTTCATTTAAATATTCCCACCACAACTAGGAGATTTATCACTGGACAGATGTTTGAAGCATTTGAATAGACTTGAAGAGATCTATCTTGTATATGATAAACTTCACTTGTATATGTTACTCAATAGGGGGACCTTTTTTTTAATGAAAAATATTGTTTGACAGAAATGAGTTCTTAAGCGTTTCTCACATTCAGTACAAATTTGGTACATATGAATTGATTCGAGGTGGTGAATCTTGTACATGTCATATTTGACTGTAGTAGTTCATATTTTACTCACTAGGGGGAGCTTTTTTACCAAAAGCACTGTTTTTCTAAAATAACTTCATAAATATTGGTCAGATTTAGTCAAAATTTGCCTGACATGACAACAACTTGTATTATTGGGGCTGTTTTTTGCCATTTCTTCCCAAACTTATGTCCAAATTAGCTCATTTGAATCGAAACAAGCAAATCTATCTTGTATACATGTCATTTCACTATAGTAGCTCATATATACTCATTAAGGTGAGCTTTTTGTTGAAAACACAGTTTCTGGTCCATATTCCCAACTATAAGGCCAATTGTGTCTAAATGTACCTGATATGAATTCAGCTCAGACAAACAAGTTAACTGTATTTATCTCCATTATTGAGTCACCATGGGATCTTATCTTAGAGCAGACTGCTGACTTCAGAGAAATTTCAGGTTGAGACAATATGGACTGTTTGAGATTATTAATGAGCCACATTTCATTTAAAGGCGTTAAATCGGGGGCTTGCTTGTAAGACACAAGGGACCGGGGGCTTTTCAGGGATTCACCTGACAGCGTAGGCCTAGTTTTTCTGCTGTATTGTTTATTTATTAAATTACTTATTTTCATTGTCGCTCAATAAAAAAGATCTCTACCACAGCACTTTAATTTCAGCGTAGTTTAAACTATTTTTCGTTCTCGTGGTTGACTCGGTTTTGGAATGCACACATGGAATGATTGCTTAATATTTTACAGGCTCTATTGATTTTGTTGTCACCAAGCATTTTCTTTCTGTAGACACTCGAGTGATAACACTTCTCTGTCGCCAGCCTTTTGTGCTTTGATAGCGGGAGTCTATAGGAAGTACGGGCCATCACTGTCACCCCGGCCTATCTGGAAATGACACATGGATGACAGCATCATGTAAAGGTGACATTTGAAGTGACACAAACATGTTGCATTACGGATGCAATGTTTGCAGCATTGAGGTGACCCCCTCCGCTCACATCCCAGCTTTTATCCTGCCTGCCTCACCTTTGCCAAACGGCCGAGCTGTTTGTCATGGATGATTTGGTAATAAAATGAGAAAGGTGTTGAGTCAGCGACAGAAGTCTCCGTTCCACCTGGCCCTCTGTCATCCCTTTCCCCTTTCACACATTCTCACTCACGCAAGCACACACTCAACTATGTACGCCCAAACACACACAACCACACACAAGCAATCTCCCACACAAATTCTTATGCATAAATGAAGAAATTTACATATTGTACATGTGTCTTTATCTCTTCTTTACACAAGATGAATGCACGCTCTCTCTCTCGGGCCTTGTCTCTCCTAACTTACCTTAATTCCAGATGTTTCCTCTTCCCTCATGTCAAATTTACCCTAAAGATTATTTGCAGTGCTGATTACAGCACTATTTTGCTGTTAAACAGTTTTTCTCCCCGAAGTTAAGGTGTGTAACGAACACACTGCGAGGTTGTTTCTGCCAAACGCAGAAATATTAACAAATTGTTATCAAACGTTACAGCGCAGTAAGGTGCTCTTCTGAATTTCTCACGAGTCATTTGATTTGGCTGGGTCAAATGAGTCAGCACAGCAAATAATTGCTCTAATGAGGTGCAAAAGGAAGTTTTTCTCTTTAGCAGATAGGCATGAGATAGGCTACTGTAGCTACTATTACTGGCTGGCTGAGAGGAGGGTATGGAAATGGAGAACATGAGCTTGATGGTCTCCCGGGAGCCACGGCTGACATGAAAGAGCTGTTCATGAAAGACACTTTTCTGCCAACTTGAATACTTACTGGAGAAAAAATGCTGTTTTGCATGAATGGTTTGCATTACACAGTTCATATTCATGAACTTTGTATGGAATCCTACAGACATCAAGCCTAGCGTCTGAGACGGCAGGCTTTCACGGACTTTAACCTGCAATAAAAACTACGCGTGAGTGAAATTATATCCCTGTTAAACTTATAATATTCAAAACAGCTGTTTTGTTATATAGGACGGTTTTACTCAAATTGGCAACCCTTACTACGTTATTGCTTCAGTTGTGCAGCAGAACATCGAGAGCCTTACGATAATACAGGCACCAATGCGGTGGTTGAGCATGATACATTATGCAGACTTGATACAAAGCAATGTAGGAGGACACCCTGTAGACCCACTCCGTTCTTCACACATACACATACAAACACATATACACACCCAGACACTCTCATGCAAATAGACACACATGCATTGTCTAGCCACGGCTGTCCGGATTTTAGCCAAGCACACAAACCAAGTAAACAAGAGTTATCAAGTAGCAGCTCTTCTGATGAATATTGTATACACCAAGTCTGGCTAAGTCTTGTTGTTTATGTCAGGGACGGTGTTTATGGTGCTTGGTGGACCTCTTAGTGCAGTTAAGTTTCTACAACATCCCACTATGGCCATCAATTTCAGTACAAGATCATGGAGGTTTGTGTTTTTCTCCCCCTCCTCTCCTCCTGCTCTCTTCTTCTCCTCCCTTCTTCCATGCTCGGCTGGTGTTGCCTGCCTTCTCCCTCGTCTCCGCTTGCCCATCTCACCTTCCTTCCTTCCAGATGGCGCATTTCACAACCTGCTAGGCACGATCAATCAAGCCCAGATGCAGACTGGGCTATTAAGGTCAGTAATGATCGGCCTTTGAGCGTTATGGGCCCAGCTCTTGTTGTAAAGCCATGCATCAAACTCTGTTCCAGCACTCAGCTTGCCTGCCCTTAACAAGCCGGCTTAAAATATCGGCCGGAGGATACAAAATGAAAAGGGTACAACCTTATCTCTCCAAAGACAGGCTGCTGTAGCCCCAAGGTGTAATAAAACTACAGAACTTGGCCGTCGCCTGGAGTCATCTCTTTTATAAGCAATATCTTTCAAAGATCAGCTAAGCGGTGGGCTATGGGTGTGGGGCTGAGGGATGTGATGCATCACAGCATATCCCCTGCACTGGGAAAAACCTCTGCTCACCATTTAAGCCTTTTTGTGAGAACTGGGCCCTTCCATCCAAGCTTCATACCCCACATGGGATTTACCAGTCAGGCTGCTACGACCATGTAAACATGCATATAAAGAAGCTGAATCAAAATCACACACCAGGTAGAAAGGCGCATAGAGGTCCTAGAGGACCTTCAGTATGGTGCCGGGTACAAAGATGATTTTAATCCTCCTTATTGAGTTATCTTGTAATCAACCTTGTATTTACAATTGGGAAAAAGAAGCCAAGTTAGGTGAGTCTCGCTCTATATAATGATTCGAATTAAATCTATTAAGCACCGAACGACAGAGAAAGCAACAAAGACTGCAGCCAGGGGAGACAGAGGGTCCTGGGAAACCCATGCTCAGTGGAGGGCAGATGCTCAAAGGAGCCAACAAATGTTATTTATTGGTCACCTCATCTTTATTCCATGCCTCCAATCCAACGTAAGACCTCATGTGTTCAGAGGAGATGACACATCTTATCAGAGTGATGTTGTACAGACTGTAGCTGCTCTGTGTTCATTTTACAGTGAGGTACACTGGGTTGTTTATTTAGATATCAGACAGGGTCGTTAGGGAATGAGGTCTCTTCAGTGGCCACACAGAAAGCGCTGACCACTATCTCATATATCACTGATAAGTGCAATAAATAGACGCTCAGTGCGAATGATAGGATAAAGTTGAGTTAATGTGTAAATAGATGCATGGTTCATCTGTAATGGTTGGGCATAAAAGCCTGCGCCTGGATGCTCTGAATGTATAGTTGCTGTGGTGGTTTAATTCCTCCCATCTGTCTGTTAAGGTAATTGCAGATTTTGACACTGGAATTAAATTTCCCCTCTCAGGTTTGCTTAACCCACTTTCAGAGGAGTTGGGACATAAACAAATACCAGCTATGCTCTATCTGTGGCATTTAAAGTCTGCTTCTTGTTCAGAGCAAAAAAATGAGCCTCATAAAGAGCCACAATATTCTGGAAGCAACCGTGTTCCCCTGTTTGGCGTGTGTGTTGAGGTCTCCACTCTCTGCATATTATAGCTCCTCATAGGGGGGACATCATGCTGTATGATGATGTTTGCATAGGTGTTCTGTTGTTGGCGGATAAAAGCACGTGGCCGTGTCCCTGGTTGGACAGTGGCCTTGATGTAACCTCATCCAATGCACATGCACCCACAGCCTGGGAGTTCAGGTCAGCCCAGCCAATCAGTGTGGAACCTTTGCACAGGCCCATAAAACACAGAAGCACAGAGCAGAAAATTGAAAGCATCACGGAGGTGCCATGCCCGTGCTGGGGAGGAAGATAAAAGTCTTTGGTGAGGCTTGGAAGCGTCTTAGCTGGAGATGCATGCTGGGGGCTGTAGGATTTAATAACCTAAGAACAGGGGTTGTGCAGCTGCTTGCGCATAGTGGCGATGCACAGTCATAGTTTACAGTTGTATGACAGTAAGCTGCAAACCCCTGTGATTAATATTATAGCTGTAAGGCATGACATGGTCGCTGTGTCCCCTGCATCCGTTTTATTATTCTATGCATTATAGATAGGCGATCCGCTTCTTGTCATTCACTGTCCTGAATATGTGACTTGTCGTCGTGTTAGGGCCTGTCATGAGCCTGTCTCCCAGGATCAAATAATGAGACACAGGGTGTTTGTAGCACTATGTGCGACATTTGGATGAAGTCATCATGGCGGCTGTTTGATCACCACAGCCTCTTTGTGGAAGTCACTGTGACTAAAGCTGTCATGGAGGCAGAGCAACATGATTTATCCCAAGAGCCAGTCCTTTCCTGCCACCTTTGGCATTTTGCTATATAACATCACCAAGCAATAAGCTGATGGAATTTCTCCAATTTGGTCCAAGCCCTAGCCCCGTTCCTCTTACTTACTTCCTTATCTGAAAATTATTCCCTTCCATGCTGTGCTGTCCACCCCTCTCCGCTACGTACATCCGTCCGGCCACTGCCAGTTACTCTGTCCTTTTTAACTGCCTGTACTCGTGAAGTTATTGTGGATTTTATCAGCAAAATAAAAGCCCAATGATAGCCTGAGCTGGCCATTCCCTCAACTCACAGCCTGACAAATGACTTGTGACCTTGAGTAGTATTTGCTCATTATTCAGAAAGCACTAGAGCAGATATTAAAATTACCCCTATTTCCACTTGCCTGGGTAGAAAACATGTTAGAGGTTGGCTGTTAAAGAGGTGGAGATGTGTACAGTGTGTATTAACGTGTGTTTTGTTCCACTGGCTACTTTCTAAGAAAAAATCTTTATTTTAAAATGTTACATGGAAATAAATTAACTTCCTAATTATTCATTTTTTGGCTAAATAAATTTGTTCACAGCAGATATTACAATAGTACACCTAGGCCTACGCTGTCGTCCACGACAGCAAGGGTATATACCCGAAAAGCCTTCAATCCTCTGTGCCCTAAAATAAATCCACCTGATTCAAAACCTCAAATTAAATGTGAATGTCCAAAAAACAGTGTTTTTATAATTTAAAAAGATGCTCCCCCTAGTAAGTAAAGCATGATCTATTGAATACGATATGATATATATATATATATATATATATATATATATATATATATATATATATATTATACCACCTTGAGTTTATTCATATTTACCAAATTTGGGACTTAATCGGTCATAAAGCCAAGAAATTATAGCCCAAAAAAATATTTGAGATAAAGCTCCCCCTCAAGTTGGAAATATGCAACTGACATATTATAGCATAACATTATAAAATATTTAATTCAGTTCAAGTCTTAATGTGAGAGTTGAATTCCAGTATAATCACTTTTTGTCTCATTTTATTTCATTGAAAAAAGTTTAGTTTTACACAATGTATATTGCATAATAAATATTCACTTCTCAGTTAATTAATGGGATATTTTAGCATTTCGCTGTCGCATAAAGTCGGCCAAAAAAACTTTCACTCATAATCCTGAGCGTAGATTAAATGATAACATGATCGGGGTTAATCTTTCAGACTTATTCAGACACAAAGTGTAAAAAAGTTGCCAGAGGCTGAGCTGTAAACCTTGTAATCAAAAACTGATCTTCACAATTAGTATAATGTCACTTTAATTAATGTCTGTCAATCTTCCTTAAATCTCTGAAGCCAAAGTTTAATTTGGAGAAAAAACGTCAAACCAACTAAAAACCCATTGACTTGTAGCTTGGATGCAATCAGGGCTTTTATGATAATACTGTTTTAAATGACAGTGTGAGAATCTGTAAACCTGAAGGGACTCAGGCATAGTAATAAACCTGCAGGAAACACTGTAACTGGACATTTAGCAGCTAAATATCAATGTCTTTTTTAGGGGAAAAAAGATGAACTCAAGAAAACAGAATTTTTGAGGCATTACTCTGAATTACAAAAAAAAGTATTTTTCTCCGTAATTGCTTAATGTGTCAATAATAAGTTAACCATATAAATACCAATGTCAGGTTTGTTGATAATTTCAATCCCCTCAATGGAGCCGTTCTACCATGGTCACCAGTGTGATGGACAGATTCATAGCTTTTATTCAACATATACAGTTAACAATATATATATATATATATAGATAATGTTTTGTTTTTTTTCAAATTTAACATTCACATGAAATACAAGGGAAACAAACCCAAGTATTCCAATAAACCCCAGTATTCCACATAAACCTAAAATAAGATAGAACGTGTTACTCAAAAACGTACAATCAGTCATTTCAACAGTATGAGTATCCTGTGGTCTGGCTGCGTGAGGAGAGACAGGATTGCACTATTTAGTGTGTCATTCGTGGAAGGGTAAAACTAAAATTTGTTTCCAAATCGAATCCAGATTTCTTTCAAAACTGTTTTTTCTAGTCATTTGTCAAGTGCTGAGGAGTTCACGAAACCCTTCTAACCACAATTCTATTGAAAAACATTTTGGCTTGCAAATCTCCCATTTTAACAAAATCATTCTCTTTGTAGCCATAAAAGCCAGATTTAACATTCTCCTATCTTCTTCTGACCTTATCTGTGCAACCTTCCTCTCTAATACGCCGAACACAGGGCACACAGAAATAGGAATTGGGGAATCTTAAAATACAATGAAACACTTCTGTCCACAGGCCAATTGACTACTGGGCAGCGCCATTATCAACATCTCCATCTCCAGACTCAGCCCAAGTGGGAGCGAGACCCAGGGGTCTCTCTTACTTCCACAGAATGGGATCAACTATGCAGAGATTCATGCAGCAATCTCTAGAATCAGTCCGATATAGAGTTATAATTGAATTGAAAATATAGAGTTATTAATTGAAAATCCCCCACAGAGCTTCTATCACCCCACTCTAGAATTAAAAACCGACTCAAATCTGGCTGATGACATGGTTGTGGACAAGCGGGGACATTTATTAATATGTTAATTTTATACCATTATGGAAGAAGAAGAAAGAAAAAGAGGAAGAGGAGGAGAAAAGGAGGACGAAGAATGCAGAGAGACAACATGTCGTCGCCCATGAGGAAGTTATCTACAGTCTCAAAGGGAGAAAACCCAGATTTAGAAAACACATTTGCTTTAAGAGTTATGAAAGCCGAACTAATCCTAGTTTAAAGAAGATTAGTTCAAGAGTGCTTTGTTTCCTTCCTGTTAACAAAACAAAAATAAATTCAGGCGTTTTACCTAAAACTAAACTAAAACTTTACTCAGGACTGACTGATGGGAAATCAAAAATGGTGGTCTGTCTCTAAGTGTCGGCGCTGTGGTGAACAGGCGACTCGTCTTGGATCCCCCAATGTTAGCTAGGGTAGGTTCCAGCCCCCTGCAACCCTGATCAGGACAACACAACCCTGATCAGGATTATCATCAGATAATAGTCCTGTTCAACCTTCTCCTCTCTTCTTTTTGAAATACATAAATGAGATATTACTTTTAATCTATCAGTATCACCCATAAGGAAGCAGTTCATCATTCATATTGGCTGAAAAATCAATGTTGTGCCGTCACTATCTTTGGTGTGTGTCCGTATGATTTCACATGGTATCGTCATCTTTCAACACATTAGTCAACGGCCTCTTTTAACCTTTAAATAAATGGCTATCGAAGAATCCATCTATCATTGCGCTGGTTGGCTTTCATTTTGTGACCAAAATTGTAGAGTAGTCACTCGTTGTTTTTGTCAACAAAGCGTCCTTCATTGTACTTTCATCACTGACACACCGTTAAGGTGAACGTTTGGTGAAACCTCTGTGTGACAAACAAACACTGGGAGAAACTGTCCAGGTCACGCTCACCCAGAGTTTGACCAGAACCCGCCTTATGCTTACGCCTATGCTTTACTCCCCTCCTCCCACTCTGTCCCCTCTGCCTCTCAGCCCACAGGGGGCCGTTTAGCTTCCCTGGGGTCAGTGCATGACCACATGGCTGCTCTGCTGAAAGGCATGATGGGTAATAAGTGGAAATGGCAGTGATCCGGCTCATGGCTCTCACTGCTCCTGCTCTCCTGCTCACAAATGCCAGTGGATGAAGATGGATCCATCCCTGGTTTGACCCCACTAAGGGCTCAGGCTGTCACACTCTGTCTGTCCCTCTATTTATCTCTCACTCCCACTCCCTCATTCTGACCCCGTGAGCACCACCTTTCTCGCTCACATGTAAGCCCTCCAACCTTACTTATCAGCTTCTTATCATATAAACTCTCTTGAGATTCACTTGGTCCTCCCAGTCATTCTCCTCCCACATCATTTTCATCATTTCATTTTATTGTTGGTCTCTCATTCCCCATCATCCGCTGCACCTTCCCTCCCCTCTCTGTTGTCTTCCCAATACTGCTGCAATTTCCTCTCCCGTTTTCTCACCCCTGCTTTTACTCTTTCCCCCATTGTTACTAGTCCGCTACTTCTATTCGATAACCCTCCTCACCCTTGCTGCTACCTGACCTGCTCTAGTCCATCCTGTCATCCCCCCCCCCCCCCCCCCCCCCCCCTCCCTCCCTATGCTGGCTTTGCAGGCAGCTTCTGAGTGGCAAGGTGACATTGTGTGTCATATCAGCATTCTACGGCGGTCCCCTTTCTCTCCAGAGAGTAATTATTTCTTTCAGAGTGAAAGGTTCAATTTGCTATAAAAGAACAAGAGCCTCAGGTATAGAGGGAGTGAGGGTGGGTGCCTATGGAGGGGAGGGAAGGAGAATGGAAGTGATAGGGTGGCAGCAAGAGAGGAAGAAGAGTGGGGAAGACAGGAGATGAAGGCTGTAGTGGATTAGAAAGAGAGGGTGGGACAGCAAAAAAAAAAAAAAAGTTGTGGGTGAGGGAGGACAGCCAAAATGTCCCTTCTTGTACTGGAGACACTTCCTCAGAAGAGAGTGTCTGTGCTTTAGGTGCTAGAGGTGCTTGGTGATGTCATAGTCCCCTTGTCTGTATCTCCGGCCAAAGATTACATCATCCAGCCAGGACTGAGAATGGCTCACACCACCTCTTGGCAGAGAGGGAAGCCAGAGAACACAAGTGGTGGCCAATAAAAGGAACTGTGCAGTACTGACTGTAGATATTTGGGCCTTGTTTTGGCCCCCTAGACTTATGTATTTCTATTTCTCTCTGCTTAAATTTGCAGCGATTTTCTGCTTAGTGCAGCTCCATTTTTTAAATGTAAATTTGTGCTGGAGTGCCCCTGAAGGATGTTATTGGAGGGTGTGGGTGCGGACACTGAGGTATTTGTGGGTAAGCTGTCTCATTTCCATTCCCTGTATATTCCCTTTCCACTTCTCCACACCCCCCACGCAGTTTCTGCCGCTCCCTCTATCTTGCCCTGCCAGTGAATCCTGCTACCCACAGTCACCTGCTGTAAATTGTTCCAGTCTCTCTGGTGCAAGGGTGTTTTTTCACCCCGGTGTCTTCCCGTTGGAGTGTCTCTCACCACTGGGATTAAGAAGCCTCTCCAGACAGGCTGAGGCGCTTATTTAAAGCAGCAGGCTTGTCACCAGGACTATTTTAAGTGGAAGCTTGAAAGCAATTGCCGGCGTATTCCAGCCCGATGTTGGCTATGAGTTATTAAGCACTGGTTCAGTGTTGAAGAGCACTGCAACTGGAAAGGCTTTCTCTGTTACTTTCTGAATGCACTCCATAGACGACTGGAAGAAAGGGGCCATGAAGGATGGAGAAGAAGAGTAAAACGCAAATGTTCCCATTTGTTTGACTTTGTAGCATAGCCTTTAGCATATTTCTATTACAATTTAATGACTTTTTCTTCCAGCCAGTATCTATGGAGTCAATTGCCGTGGGACAATCAGAGGCATTCAAAATTTGCTCTCTTAACATCACTTAATTTAACACATTTTTAAAAAGAATAGCATTCAATGGTCCTAAGTACCATGCCTCAGGCCAGTAACCTTTACATCATATGCAAAATGTGTGCTATCTTTCACTTTGTTCATATACTGAAAATTGTCTCCTCCCTGAAAATGAAATTCAGATGCTCCTCTGAGCATGATGTCCCCCCTCTGTCCCCCCTCTGTCTACCCAGCTTTGCCTTCTGAATATTTGAAGTAAGTCTCATCAACAGAACAAGCAGAGAATCTTTGTGGGTGAAAGAGCATCTGGATGCATCTGGGTCTGTCTCTGTAGACTGAAGGGATTTAAAATTTGTATTGATTTTTTTCCATTATTTTGTTTTTTATGATTCAGCCTCCAAATATACACAATCACTCTATCGTCACGAGGAACAGGCTTGCTTTGGTCCCGGTCCCTGTGTGTCCACATCATTGCCAGAACAAGGGTGCTAAAGATGATAGAATGTTCAATGGTATTATTCCCCAGGTTACACAATAGACAACTCTGGCGGTGGAGAGAGTGTCGGTCAGAATGAGGAGTGTGAAGATAATAATAGGAGGTGTGAAGATAAACGCTGTCAGCACTTAAGACCCACATGTTGGTTGTGAGCTGGAAGAGAAAGAGAATATCTGTAGTGTGTTGGATTAAGGGATGGAGAGTATTCCAGTGGTGGGAGAGTGTTGGTTGGAGCAGACTTTAATGGTCATGTGGGTGAAGGTAACAGAGGAGATGAGGAGGTGATGAACAGGTATGGTATTGGCGAAGAAAAGGTGGGACTTCACGAGTCAGGAAAACTAAGAGATTTGAGAAGAGATTTGAGAAGATAGAGAGTTAGAGAGGAGGAGTAAGGAACTGAAAAGAGATAGGCAAAAAAATAAGGTGGAAAAGACTAAACAAGAGGCCCATGATGAGTTGTATGAAAGGTTGGACACTAAGGAAGGAAGGCTTGTACCGATTGGCGAGGAAGAGGGAATTAAATGGGAAGGATATGCAGCAGGTTTTGGTAACGTGGGCTAGAGATGGAAATGTTATGAAAAAGTGAGGTGAGTGTGAGGGCAATATAGAAGGAGATAGAGAGGAGGGTAGAGAATGTCAGAATTGTAAATCGTGAAGTGCTTATAAGTTATGATTAAGTATGAGCAGCTTTGAAGAGAACGAAAAATGGAAAGGCGGCTGGTTCTGATGACATACCATGAGGCATGGAGGTGTCTAGGACAGAGAGCATTGGAGTTTCAACTAGATTGTTCAACACTATCTTGGAGAGTGAGAGAATTCCTTAGGACGATGGTGTATTGATCCGGATTTTCAACAACAAGGATGATTTCTACAGCTGTAACAACTACGGAGGTATATAGCTGATGACCCACACAATGCAAATCAGGGTAATATTATTATAAGCTAGGTTAAGAAAAGGGGGGTCAATTTGTGAGCAGCAGTATGGTTTCATGCAAAGAAACAGCACTACAGATGAGTCTTTTGCTTTGAGGGTGCAGATGGAGAAGTTTAGATAGGTCAGAAGTGTGCCAACAGAGTGCCAAGGGAGGAATTGCGGTATTGCATGAGGAAGTTCAGAGCGACAGAGAAGTATTTAAGATTGGTACAGGATATGTATGGGAACAGTATGACAGCCATGAGATGTGCAGTAAGAGTGACGGATAGGGATAGGGTTCAAGGTGGAGTTGGGGAAAGTGCGACGGATCAGCTCTGAGACCATTGTTGTCTGCTTTGGTGATGGACATGGTTTAGAGACAGGTGCTCTGACAAAAAGAAAGGAGGAAGAGCTGGAGTTGGCAGAGTTGAGTATGTTCAGATGTTCTTTGGAGTTGAGGAGGATGGAAAGGATTAGAAGGGAAGACATCAGATGCCCAGGCTAGACATTTTGGAGACAAAGTCAGAGCGGCCACATTGAGATGATTTAGACCCCTGAAGAGGAGAGATAGTGGATCTACTGGTAGAAGGATGCTGCAGATGAACCTGCCATGCCGGAGAAAAAGGCTAAGACCAAATTTGAGGTTTCTGGAAGTGGTCAGAGAGGACAGAAAGTTTGTGGGTGGGACAGAAGAAGATGGATAATGATGATCCACTGTGACGACCTCTAAAGAGAACGAATAAAAGAAGAAGTTACACAATTGACAACTTAATAGCTTTTTTACCTCCTGTTTTCCATGATTTTAAAGGACAATTACCAAAAAAAAAGAAAGAAAACAATTAAATGGCAGGTCGAGTAGATACAAGAAATTTTCATACCACCTCCAAGAGATGTCTGTTAAATCGAGAGGGTACGCAGAGGAAGGCAAGAACAGAAGTGTTTGTAAGGGTCCTAAAGCAGCAGCTGACACTGTGAGATGCAGTCTGTTGTTCCTCTCTCATAAGAATTAGAGCAAACCACAATTCTCCATCTCTCATCCACGCATCCATCTATATCTCCAAGGTTATATAAATCAAACCACTCTGCCTACTGAACCAGCGTATCCTGCCCACCACGAACAATTACCACCCCACCCCTAGCTCAGATAACAAAGCATCCTATCTTAATAAGCATCCACCGTGGGGAGCTAATGGTCTCGCTGCTCCTTTTAATTTTATTCATACCTAACTATGAGATATTAATAATGAATGCAGAGTAAACAACAGTTTAAGATGCCGGCCACGCCATTGTGGACTAATTGGCTCATTAAATGTAACATTAGGTGGGAGACGGGCCCTTGATTGGGAGATGTAGGCCCCAGTCAATGCTAACACTCAAAGATCATTGATCTTTACCCAGTCTGCACTGCTCTGATTAAAGAGCAATAAAGACGGGGCTGGTTCCCTTCAGTGCGATAACATTGGCACAATCTGCTGAAAGAGCCTCAGATGCTGCCAAAACACAGACTAATATTTTGTCTGTCACGATCCTTCTGACATGCGTGCCAAAGTGAAGTTATGGGACAACGCAGACTCATCTGTTTCAGAGGGAGTCTGAGGCCGAGAGGACATGATTGATGAGAAAGCGACTGGCGTTGTCCATCAGTTCAAAAGAACCCAGCATTTCACCTCAGTGCTCAGGTCCACACTTGCCATGTGTGCACTGTTGTTTTCGTGAGTGTTTCTGCCAGGTTAATCTCTCATGTTGCTTTAAGGCTCTCTAAAATGCTTTAGGTCACTGCTTTGCTCCCCCTTAAAAAAATGAAGAAGCCCAAAATAAATAAGGGAGAGAATCCAAGAATTCAGCCCTCACTCCTCTGCTAGGCATTTCAATTAGTTTGGCGCTTCCGAATTTGAATCAGGGAGCTGGCTTTTCTTTTCTTTCTTTTTTCCCATTCGTGTTTGCTCACAGAAGTTTATACACCGTGTTGTATAATCAATCATCACACGACCAGTATCTAATGGAAGAAGTCAGGTATTACATTAAAAGGTGAAGGTATCCCCTCTGTGTACATCCCTCAGAACTTTCCAGGGTGACCTGCTACTGATTTGGGTATTAGGTGACAGAAGTGCTCGTAGTCACTCAGTGGCATCTGGCCTGAGCAGACTAGAGGACCAGTTGATTGCCTCTATCTGGCTACAGAGGGCAGTTTTATAGCAGCCCTCTGGCCTGGGCATTGACTCCAGGTCTAATAAACCCCTGATATGTTATCACACGACATATCACACACTCAGATTGGCCTGTAATAAAATCTATTTCACACACTGTGTGAACCCGTAAAGGCCTTACATTGCTGGAGCAAACCGACCCTGACCGCTTGTATAAGGACTTAAGGTGCTTCCGGTAAGCAAGACTGCGGGGAAAGAAATGGCAGCATCCCGCTGAAAGGTCAGTGACAGCGTTCTGATTCAAAACAAGCAAACCCATATTGCTTGACATTCTATTATGTAAATAAAAAAATATATAAAATATAAATATCGGATACATTCAAGCTCAATGTTAAATGAGTTCCCACAATGTTGAGCAAGTCGATTACTACCAAAAAAGAATACCTGTATTGAGTTTTACTGAGTTTCTGACACCGGCAAACCAGTAGCATTGCTTAAATGTCGTGCCTAGCTGTTTGGTTCTGTATATTTTAAGACTCTATTTCTTCTTAAAAATAGTGACTGAACCAGTTTACAATATCACCCAGTGAGAGTAAGAGTTAGGGACCAATGATGGAGCCCTGGGGGATACCACATGTCAAAGGGGGCCACAGAGGAGGAAGAATCAACCATGGCTATTGAGAAAGTCCTAGGCTTGATCAAAAGCAGTTTGAATCATAACAAGCACAATAACGGTGTTGGTGTAGTTACTGTCGATACCAAAAGGGGGAGACAAAATCTTCACGCTGCAGGTTTTACAGGAGCCTGTTCTACTGATCTACTGCTAAATTATTATCTCCCATTTAATAACATAGGTCATGTGAAGGGGATGCTTATCTTTACTGCGGAGAGAATAAACAAAACTGCAGTTAAAAGAACATTCTCACATATTGCATGCGCTACGGTTTGTGTGTTTTCTCTCCTTCAAAACAAGGTCAATATGCTATTATGTTATACATAATGATTCATTTAGGCATTTCATTTTTTCTTGGGGTTGTGAAAAATGCATTAAATTCTGTAAATGCTGAAAGGCAAGCTTGTCTGGATAAAAAAGAGGCCTTGTTTTACGTCTCCGTGATTTACTGCTGGGGATTACACTTTGAGGAGGCCGCGACTTTACATGCATCATATTGATATTTCTCTCAGCTTGACAAAACTGTCGGCATTTTTTTTTTTAAGGTGGAAAAATAATTTTTCTCACAGGTAAAATTTATATAATTTCCCTCATGCCTCAGATGTGATTTTGATAAATGTCCTAAAGGCCCAGCCAGCATTTGCAAATAAACATCTTTCCTTCTTTAAAAAAAAAAAGCTAATCCCTTTGACTTGCCGCTGCCACGCCCAAGTTCACGCCCAACAGCCATTACAATAAGCTGGAGCAAAAAATCAACCCATGATAGCGAGCGCTTCCAGTCTGGTTTTTGGGCATGGGCTGGTATCTTCTCTTCACAGCCCTACTTCTCCTCATCTCTGTTCTGCACCCTCATCTGCCTCTACTGGCTTTGAGCATGCATGTGGTGCACCCTTACTTCGCCCTCCACTGCCCCACCTTCCTGATCTCATCTGGAGACCGAGCAGGTGCTATGGAGAGATAGAGTTTGGCTGAGAAAAGGCATCTCCAGCGAGGTTAATGACGCCTGCTCCTTCCTCAGCTCACTACACTGAAGCTGTGTCTTTGCTCCTGCAACCAGATGAGAGGAGGAAACAGGAAACATCACAGGAGTCAAATCAGATAGGAGAAGGTCTCCTTGTTTTCTGTGTATTTACACTCATAACAAGATGCTGGCGCTCAGATCTACATGAGAGTATAAATATATATATATATATATATATATATATATATATATATATATATATATATATTCTGTGCCAAATGGACACAGAACATGGAAACTGTATCACACTGCACTGCAGAAAAGCAGCGCTGTCCCCTGACCTCTGTGTCGCCACAATGTGATATTCAGCCAAGGTCAGCAGGCATCAGTAGGAGGCCTGTGGAGTCGGCGGCGGTTGAAAAGTTCAAACATCATGCACGTTAACGCGCACAGATGTACAGTACACTCACACACATGGTACAGCAGAGAGGATAATGGACTGCGCTCTGAATCAGGGATGCCACAGGTCACAGCGAGTGACTGTCAAAGAACACATCCAGGGTCTCGCACTCTAGATAAGGCAGCAGCACATTTCTAATACGAATAAAAATACTTCTGATATAATATGTAATACGATTTGCAGTTTCTCTGTAGAATATGAATGTGATCGTATTTAAATTACTATACTTGCTGTGTATATCAGTTTTACAAGACAGAGTCAAACTGACTTATCCAGTATTGGGAACACACTCACACACAGGCACACACACACACATAGAAAGGCACATTCCTGCACTGAATGAGAGACAAAAGGGGATGGCAGAATTAACGGATCAGTTCCCAATTTGCCCCAGCCACCCTGCAGTAATCACATCATCTTGCACCTGACGTGAGGCCTGAATTCCATTTGGCTTTATTAGCAGTAATTATCCACTGCTTCCATCCCATGCTGCTCTCTCACTCCCTATGCCCTCTTTCACCCAGATTCCGCCATCCCCTCCTCCATCCAATTCACTCGCCGACTTCTCAGGTTTTTCTCAATTTATGATAACTCTTAAATTCCATCCCCCCCCTAAATCATCCCTGCGACTCATTCATAGGTCATTTCCCACATGAAAATCAACAGAACTCAAGGCTAAGTCCACAATTACACAGATTTGAAATAACCCCGCATAAAGTAAACAAACAAATTCCCGGCCCATTTGCTGACATCACACCAAGGCCGACAGCCCGGGGCATACCGGTTATCCCGTCTACACGCCGCACTTAAAAATCTTCGCCCATTTTTTCAAAGTATTCGTGTATGGTGACCATTTACAGTGTTGTTGTACATGTATTTGTAGACAAGGCATAAATATCTCTCTCTCCCTCTCTCTCTCTCTCTCTCTCTCTCTCTCTCTCTCTCTCTCTCTCTCTCTCTCTCTCTCTTTTATAGCGCATTTATAGTTGCACTCACACATTCACTCACACACACACAGGTGACCAAAGTGCATACATTCTTTCCTCAAGTAGTAATAAAAAAAGAGACTGCACAAAGTAGCAGTATTGATTCACATTCTTTACTCAAGTAAAAGTGAAAAAGTATACGCTCTGAAATACACCTTAGCTTTAAAAGTAATAAGTAGTGGTTTGAAGGAAATTTCTCTCGACTGGTTTTGAGCAAACCTATCTGAGCTTCAGGTCATATTGATATAGTATTCATCATACAACCATTATTTAGAACAAAACTCTCTCTACGTCATTGTCTTGCCTTTATAAAAGCCCTCTGAGGCTCTAATGTTCCCAATTAGCATTTGCTATAAACACAATGATACGTGCATTGGATAGTTTATCTATGTGTGCTGTATCTATCGCTATGAAATAAACTATAAATAATAAATAAGTATAAAAAGACAACATCACTACACACTTTGATTGAAGTATCTTGCATAAATGTTTTTTGACTGGCTTCTCAGGACTTTCACATCAATTCTCCCGTTTCATCTGTCATGATCAAGTGTTCATCTTGTCTTTGGGTTGTTGACCCTCCATTTAAGTTGAATTCTTGATGTTGGGAAAGCACATCATTTGGAAAAATAACAACTAGGACTACCCTATCGTTCCCGACAGCAAGGGAATAACCGCGGAAAGCCCCCAACCCCCTGCTTTATACAAGGAATCCCCCTCATAGAACTCTTTAGATTTGAAGTTAAATCCAAAAAACAGTGTTTTTCGTTAAAAAAAAACTCCCTCTAGTGACTAAAAAGAGTTAAATAAAAATAAATATACCGGAGAGATGTCCTGGAGTCGAGTCATATGCACCTAAGTTGGACTAAATGGAACCAAAGGTTAGGAAGTTTTTACCTGAAAAAACTGTCTTTTTGTGAAAAAACCACCCTAGTGAGTAAAATATGACGTACACTAGCTAGATTTCTGCGAGTCGATTCATATGCACCAAAAAAACTCTGAGTTATAGCGTTAACACGAAGGATCTGCAGATTTGGGTGGCAGTCAAGGCGGGGATGACAATTCCAAAATATCCCCAACTTTTCGGGTATATAATAATACAATAAAGTAACAAGCCTGTTTCTAAAATGTAACGTGTTGAAAGTACAGATATTTATATTAAAATGTAGTGAGTGAAAGAAAAGTTAAAGACTAGGCTACAAAGTATTTGTACTCGGTTCCTCCCCACCTCTGAACACACAGACACACACATTATTTAGCTTTTTTAAGAGTGAACCTGTATGAAAAGGCTTTTTCAGTTTCTCTCCAACGGTACTGAGTGACACATCAAACAATCACTTCCCCTTTTTGTGAACACTTGTCTCTTTTTGCACCAGGTCCAGAGATGAGATGGACAATCGCGGGCTTTTTCACCGAGTGTTTTTCACTTAAACAGGAAGCAGCGTGAGGACTACAGAACAGGCAAAAATCCTCTTGGGAGCTGCTTTTTACTTCCAGTTTGTGTTCATTTGTCCCCCTGCTCCCCTCGGCTGCCTTTGGGAGCGAGTCAGCACTTGTTTTATTGGCCGTTACTGTGTGTCAGGGAGCAAATCGGTTTTTACTCACAGGTGCGAGTGGAGGACAAGTGTGACTGTTCCATTACTTTTTTTGTATCAGCTTGGAATTATTTGAGTGTGAATTGGTTTGTCCATGCCGTGCGTGAACGGAGTGTGTGCGTGTTTGTTAAAATGCAATAAGTGTATTTTTATGTTTACTTGTTTGCACATGAGAAAATTAGAAAACGTGTGTGTACGAGTTGTTGCAAAGTAGATGATGGAGCTGATTCCCTCTGTGCTGTTTATTATCACATTTTGTGTAATTATATAATTACCGCTAATCACCCACCTGAGGTGGCATAGCTCTGCAGCATCGCACTATTACAGAACAAACACAGCGACCTCAGCACATCTCACACTCATTAACACACTCCTCCCTCCCTCCCCCTCTACGCCGCTCTCTCCATCTCTCTGTTGCTTTCTTTCTGCCTGCTCATTATCTCTTGTCTTTATTTACATGCATGAAAACACACATGCACCCACATGCTTCTGCGCGCTCTCTAATGTAATGAGCATCCCAATCAACCGTAATGAGACGAATAGCATTTCAGCCGCATATAGGGGAAATTTATCCAGAGAAAATCTTCCCAGCAGGTACATTTCTGATGTGAACGGAATCAAGAAGAAAGCATCTCCAAATCACATCTGATGTTCCGCCCGTTCGACAGGCAGTTGAGAGAATGGGGTAATAGCGTAGCATTGCCATATACTGCACATTAGTTAACTGAAAGTGCCAGCCTCTAAATGAGAGAGAATGGTGGAGTGGGGGGGGGCAAAGGCAAATCTTGCATTTCAGACTCTATTTTAAAGAACATGAAATTCAATATAGCGTACCAATCTAGTGCAGACTATCATTGTTTACGCCAGGAACAGCAGTCAGAGATATTGTATTCACTCCCCTCAGCCTCCCAGTGTCAATTTATGTTTATGTTTGCTGGTAAATATATTAAATGTAATTTAAGCTCTTTCAAGAAGTTGATTGTTCTATGTTTGGTTTTTGCATCATGTAGATCTTGACACTTGCGCTTATTAATCTCCAGGCTTTATAGCAACTCTCAAGGGGACTCCAAAGTCCGCCAAAGCAAAGCTGTATCCCCCGACAAGCCCACTGACCCCTGCGTGGTACAAGCAATCCCCCGGTTTGAACTCATCAAATGAATTGTGAAGTTATGTAAAACTGTTATTTGAAAAAAGGTTCCCCTAGTGAGTAAAGCTGTATATATTAGGTTAAAAAATACTATAAATCCTTGTGTCAAACTATATTTGGACCTATGGTTAAGAAGTTATGTCCGAAAAACATGGAAGTTTCCTACCCAGTAAGTCAAATATGAACTATTACAGAAAAATCTAATATATTCAAGATAGATCTCCTTGACTTGATTAATATGTATCAAATTTGGACAAAATTGGACCAACGGTTAGGAAGTTATATCTGAAAAACATAGTTTTTCGTTTAAAATAACTACCTCTCGTGGGGTCAATTTATTTACCGTATATATGTATATATATATAACAAATTTGGAGTAAATCAGACAGATAGTTAAGACATTATAGCCTAAAAACATTTGGAGATGAAGCTCCCTGAAGTGTCAAAATATCTAACTGACCTTTCCCAAAATCCTTTCAGTTTTTCCTCTTACTAAGGTCTATGAAGGTATTAAGCATGAGAATGATCCATGAAATAGATTTTTAGTTGTTATTGCATTTACACGAACAATAAGCTGCGAAAGCGACGGTGACTCCATAATATCCATGACTTTTTGGGTGATGTAATTAGATTTTACCCTCAGCCATGGTCAAAAAGCAAGAATACACATACCTGTATGGTAGTGAGGGCAGTCAGTGGAAACGCAGTGACATCTTTGTCATGCATTAGTGTGGACTAATAATAATGGTCAGTGTCTTTGCTGTCTTATTTCTGAGCTACTTGAAAGAATCCAGAAGGAAACAAAGGAAACTGTTCCTGGCTACATAAGTGATCCATACGCTGACAGACACATACACAGATACAAACTGCGTGCCGCAGTAGCGAGGGCACCCACTGAGAGGCATTATGCTTGCTGACAGTACGACAGGCTGGCACAGAGAGACCCCCAAACATCTCGCCCACATAATGAGACAGGGCAGGAGCACTGGGGCCTCTTGTGGAGGAGGGGGGTAGGTGGTGGGAGGAGTCATCAAAACATGTCAGTCCTCATGTAACTCAGAGAGGATGTGCCGGACCCCTCTGTCACCGAGTGCGTCTGAAGGATGGCAGCTGCAGAGAGGGGCTGACGACGAACAGCTCAACTGACTCATATCCTGCGAGCTGAATGGAAAGGAGAGACAACAAATCCCAAACGTGCTCGTCGGATGTAGATGGAATTTTAATTAATGCTGCGTGTGCCAATAGCTCGTGTGAGATGACGAGGAATCACCCCTCTCACAACCATTGTAAGCACTGGATAAGACACCAGACCAGACAGAAATACTCTTTTGCACAGCCTCCCACAAGGTGTCCTGTTCTGAACTCCACACCGCACTTCTTCCCACTCTGAAACTGCAGGCGCAGCACTTTTCTGGACTCACCAAAGTCTTTTAATGTACAGAGAGACGAGCGCTGGAGGCCTGTTTGTGGGTAGCAGATACACAGACGTATCAAGTATCACTCAGGGATGCTTATCATGTTACACTGCATAAAATGAATTTCAGAAAAGTGAAAAGAAAAATGCCTTGTTCTTTAGGAATTGTAGCTTATTTTTGTTTCAAAACTAAAATAATCCTTAAAGTCGTTTCACATAAAATAAAATAAAATCTTCCTTTAAGAAAATAAACCAGATTTTTTTTGTTGATATTCCAGCTAATTTTGAGCTTCTTTTAACAACAACAACGTTTTGAACGATATCCCAGCAAATAAGGTTTACCGAATTTTAAGAACGAGGAAATTCTATTTCAAGGAATTTGATCTAATTATAAGCTTTATTCTCCTAATTATTTGTCTTTGATGAATGTATATCTTAAAATCAACTCAATTAAGTCAGTAAAATACTCATTTGAAGTAGATCAGTCACTTTTTATTACTTGCAATAGCTTGTTGCGCAGTAGTTGGAAGGTTCATCCCCCAATCACATGATCAGCAGGTTGGCGGTTCGAGCCCTGCATTCTACATGTCGTAGGGTCCTTGAGCAAGACCCTGAACCCAAATACATGCTTATCACGCGCTTCATGTTCCGTCCAGTTCTACTCAGAGATGATTCAAATGTGGAGAAATACTTTCACTTTGCTGTACTCGGACAACTCAAATGTGATTAATAAAGAAAATATAATTAACATCATTAGATTATAATTATTACATTTGAGTATTTTTTGTCTAGTTTTAAGGCCCATCCTTGTGATAAGTGGGCAGATTTTGTAATTCGGGCCAATTATAATTATCTAACCTCATTGGCAGATTTTTTTTTTTGTTACTTTTTTCAAGACAATATTATATAACAATTATAATTTAAGAATGTTTGGCTCCTCTCTCTCTATTATGGCTGTTACTTTTGCCGTGTAGCTTAAAGGTTGTATAGCAAATTACTAAAACTTCACCTTCAGAGTTACTTCTCACTCTGGGAGGGAAACTGACTCCATTACTGTCATCACTGGCTAAAGGAGGAGTAATTGAAAACCAGCAGTGGATCATCAAATCAGTAGTAAATGTTCTCTCCATCTCCGGTAGCCTCTCTCTGTCCGTGTCTTTTATCTTTTTCGTGCAGTCTCAGTTTTGCTGACCTCTCGCTCTCACTTTACTGTCTGAGTCTGGGCTCTCTTTGGAGAAGCTAGTGGAGCTTTGCACGCTGAGATGAAGTGAACTTCATCTGGATCTCATTGAGGCAGGAAGAGGGCAGAGTGCCACGTGAAACCTCCACTCAGTAGCACCTGAGGGTCCAGTGCTGTGGCAGAAGTAAATGCAGCTTTGCATGTAAATCCCTGCTAGGAGCCATCCACCTGCCAGCTTACACAGGGTGCACAGGAACGCTGGTGCCACGTTAGCATGAGAACAATGTGAAGTCTGCTCAGTAAACATGTTTTAAAGAGTGTGATTTTCTTCCTGCATGTTCTATCCATCACATGTCCTCTGGTGTCTGTGAACATAGAGATGACATTCCTTGACATTTCATGCGATCAGTGTGTCATAAAGCTGACATAAAAGATGACATACAGCTTACTTGAGGATGGATCGCCTGTCATAAACATCGATGTCGCTACATAACAAATGATGCTAAATTTTCTCGGCACTGTTCTGACATTGAACAATGTCGTCTCCGCAATTGAAACCGGAGCTCATTTTCCAAGCTCTGACCTAAATCTTCATCATGTCACTTTGACCAACATGATATGATTGAATGACCCCATGATTGTACACCATTTGTCATCAGAAGTCATTATACAGCATAAATATCATAATCAAACTGTTATTTGTGTAGTCGTCAATTGAAGTCTGAGTAAATCAACAGCTTTCAATGTCTTCAAGATCCAGTTCCCTTGCAAACGTGAAAAGTCTATTATACCATGAAGAAACAAAGACACAAGGCATTTAACGAAGTGTCTGCCTTTCAAATGTGGTTTTTACTGTATTATGCGGCTGTCTTGCAATTCTTTAAAAAAAAAATTCTTTCTGACATATGGATATAAGTAAACACTGAACTTTGGGCAAAAGCTTCAAAAATAGCCTGTTTTTATGGACTGCATACCACTGATAATGATAGCTTGAGACGTACTAAAATCAGACACTCAAGTGAACCCTTTTCCTGTTTTTAAGGTGTGTGTTTGTGTGTGTTCATGTATATGTACATCCAGTGTAGGCCAGAAGCTTAGGACGATCCAAGGAGATTGGCAATCGTTCCTGTCCCTCATCCGTATGCATCCTGTGAAACTCTTGTGTTTTTAATGATAACTGGTCCCATGCATTGTTTACCAAGATGACAGGTCTATTTTCATCTGATTTATAGCTCTGTGGCATTCAAGGAGATACTGTACTTATTACTTTAAATGCAGTATGCAAAACCGAGTCAAAGTGACAGTTGGAGGAGGGAGGGTCATTACTCCCCTTTTGCGCCTGAGAGACCAGCTGTTTGTTGAGGTCTAGACAGAGAGCTGAGAACTCACCACCTTAGGTCACTGCTGCTCTCAGCCCACGTTCACTTGGCTGACTGTAACGTGGAGGTGATGGCATTCTAAGATTACCTTGTCAGCCATATCTTTATGTTACCTTCTCTTGTGTTTGGGGCTTTTCCCTCCAACATTCATTGCTGCGACAAAAGATTCGGACCTGCTCCTGATTTTCTTCTATCTTAAAGTGTCGCTTGTACTAAAATCATCAAATGTACATAACATGAAATCAGGCTTAGGCTGTCGTTCCCGATAGCAAGGGTATATCCCCCAAAAGCCCCCAGTCCCCTGCGTTGTACAATGAATCACCTTGATTGAACTCTGCTAATTAAATGTGATGTTACGTCCAAAGAACAATTTTTGTAGAAAAAAATCTCCCCTCAGTGAGTAAAATATGAAGTACTAGAGTAATGTTAATCATGTTAATGGTAATAAATGGTTGAGAAATTTGGCCCCAAAATTCTTGGAGATAAAACGTCCCCTAGTGACGGTAATATACAACTGACCTTTCCAAAAATCAATCCAGTTCTTCCTCCCACACTGGAGGATATTCCATGAAGTTGTTTTTGAGTTATTGTAGTAACATGAAGGATGACGATTCCATAATAATCTCGACTTTTCGGGGCTAAAATAATAAACGGGGGAAGATGTAGATCAGATCACCACCAGCTCTGTTCCATTAAATCATCACATTAATATACCATTTTCAGAAGCATCACCAGTAGCACAGTGCACCAAAATTAAAATAAATTCCATAAGAAATGCGGAAGATGGTAATTGAAAAACATCAGTCTGTGAAGGCGTCCATGTGTCCACAGTGGGACACATGTTTTACAGACTTGGAACCATAGTGAGCCATTTATGAAGCCGCCGATATTCCACAAGTCATTCAGTCCATCCAGACATCCAGAAGGAGCTTGGAGTAGAGCGGTTGCTTCTTCGCGTTGAAAGGAGCCAGTTAAGGTGGTTCCTGCATCTGACTCGGATGCCTCCAGGACGCCTTTTTGAAGAATGTCCAACCGGGAGAGACCTCAAGGTAAACCCAGATCTCCCTGGAGTGTCTGTGTTTAACATCTGGCTTGGAAACGCCTCAGGACCCCCAAGAATGAACTGGAGAGTGTTGCTTTAGAGAGGGAGACCTGGAAATCCCTTCTGAGGCGGAAGAAAATGGATGGATGGATGGATGGATGGGAACTCTTCTCTCATGGCGAAACAGCGTCAAGTTTTTATGCACCAACTATTTGGAAAAAGTTCCCAGAAAACTGTAGGACCGCTCACATTCTCAGTTCTATCTTTCATTTTATTCATTATTTTAAGCTGGTTTTTAATTTTTTTGATCTTTCTCCATGTCTTATTATTGTTTTTAACTATTGTCCTAATGTTCTTTTGCAAATTGTTGCAATGTTCTTAATTTTTTGCGTAAAGCACTTTGAATCGCCCTGTTGCTGAAATGAGTTATATATGTTATATATATATATATATATATATATATATATATATCCAAATTTCACCACAGAGGTGTCAGAGACTGATCTTCAGTTATTAGGATTATGTTGGGTTCAAGGTCTGAATACTTTTTTATGGCGGTGGCTTCCCGCCAAAGTAAAGAATCGGTGACTCTAAATTGTCCTTAAGTGCGACTGATTGCTCTCAGGTGCAATATTTTTACACAGCATTGTATTCAGTCAGGTGGAACTCCCTCTAGTGGTTGAATAGTAGTGTCAAACACATAAAACAACTCTGACTCGCCCTAACCCCTCACTTACTAGATTTATATTGCAGACCGACTCAGATTATGAAGGTATAGAAGGTGATGAGGAGAACAAGGGGAGTAAAGGGATAGAGAAGGAGGTGGGGTGTCATTATTTTGACGGATTTAGATACAGTAGTACAGAGATCAATTATTCAGCGGAGGCATGCATGGTCCCAGGATTAATGGTGCATGCATCGGATAAATCAAACATTGGACTCCCAACGTCTCTGGGAGAGCTGAAGCACTACAAGACAAACATTGGAACGTGTTTGACGTTGGCATTTTATATTCACACTTCAACATTAGTAACCTTGAAGATTTCCGGAGAGACTTGTAACAGGGATCACATCCAGCCACAAATAACCCTCCAGATTTTGAGGACATAATGTCAAAAAATGAGCACGTTATATCATCTTGAATGGCGATTTGGCTCCTGAAGGACAGACACATTTCTCTGTCCTCAGACTGTGTATGGATATGAAAAAGGAGGGCTGTAGTTGCTGTTGAGAGATTGAAATGATGCTATATATTACAGCCTCTGGAGACCCCTTGGCACACCAACTTACAACCCCCTCACCGCCATCTCAGCGTCTGACTCGCTCTCTCTTCGCCCTCATCCTCAGTTTGACTTTACTCCTGTTCCCTTTCTGCTTTACTTTTGCATTTTTTCAGTGCGCCTCCTTTGTGTATTCACACCGAGCATCTATCCATGTACTTGTCTGCCTGGCTGCGGTTGCATTTGTGTATATCTGTGCGTGTGCGTGTTTGTGTATGTGTGTTTTTCTCTGCCTGATTGAATTTGCTAAACTCGGGAACCTGCCCGCCTCCTTCATCCTTTTTTCGGGCTGCCAGATTGTACCTGTCTGGTACTTCAGGTGCGTTTTAGCGCATATATCTGCAAGTATATATAATTCCCTTCCTCTATTTGTCTGCCTCCTATATCCCTCTGTCTTCTTTATCTGTCTGCTTCCTATCTGCTGTCCCAGCCCAAAACAGTACGTCATGGCTTTCCTTCTACTATAGTGGAAACCACATTCCCAGGTCAGGCTCCCTTTTTTCTAACAACAAGCTTTGCCCAGCCAGAATATCAAATCGTTTTAGTCTCAGTTGTATTTCTTTCTCCCTTTGTCTACCTTTTTATGGGTTTCTCATCCGAGTACTGCTTTAATCTTGTTACGTAATTAGTTCTACGTCTTCGCCCATTTTAATGCACATACCTGTATTGACTGTGTTTTTTTTCTGCCCCCTCAGTTGTTCACTTTTTTTAAGGCTGCACTAGTGAAGTGCTGCATCCAAATTTGTTTCTGGGAGCCAAAGCTAGCCTTCGCCTTCTAGATTAGAGTCATCACAGTTAATGAAGAGTGTCGGCAGCATGGAGGACTTTGGTCATATCAAAGTAGCAACAGAACTTGTTTTGCATATGAGCAATGATGGAGGAAGGAATCAGGGGGGATGAGGAGGAAGAGGGGGGATACGGTGAGGCAGCCATGGTAGAGGTGGGAGGATCAAAGCAGAGGATGGTGGCAGAGAGCAGTACCCTGCTGTGGTGCTCAGATAAAGACAAGTTAGCGACACAGGTCTCCGCAGTGAGAGGCAACCAGGCACACGGCCAGAGGAGATGCATGAACAAGCCAGCTTACAAACATCTCATAATAACTCAGGCAGAAGAAGCCCTCTGAATTAGAGTGTCACTTTTCATTTGCTTTCCTTTCCCTCCTTTTGGCTCGCCGGCTGATTTTTTCCCCCCTCTCCCTCTTTCTCTGTTACACCCTCTTTCTTGTCTGTCTACAGCAACCCTAAATAACCACGCACCCTTTCCATCTCCTCTTCACAATCTGAACATAACATGGATTCCCACTGTCCCCACTGTCTTCATCACAAGGCTGCCTGGGGGCTCTCAGCCTCCTCCATCTGCTTGCTGTGTTTCTGCGGCTTTCCCAGTCCTTCTTTGCTTTTTACTCTCTCTCACTCTTTGTGGCACTCCCTTCTTTCCAAATCTGTCTTTTGTATGTTTTCCTTTTTGCCATCTGGTCGGGTCCCTGTCTTCCCACCCACATACAGTAAGGAGTATGAGCATTGGAAAGTTGTATGGCTGTGCTTTTGGTGGACTGCTGGCATTAATATTACACAAAGGACATGTTGTCGTGGGCCAAACCATGACAGCAGCAAACAAGAAGTTAAGTTACCTTGGTACTCAAGCAACATTCTGTCAATATTGTATGTATCTCACCGAGTCAGTCAGGTAAAGTATGCAGCTGACAGTTCCAAGAGAGAGGCTGTTGTTTTCACTGTGATGCTGTTGACCTTTTACGAAATACCCTGATAGGCACACACCCAAGAAGTTGTGTGTAAACTGAGAAACATCTAGATCCTAAGGCTTATTTGTAATTTAAAAAAATAATAATTTTGTTGCATGTTTGTAAGGAACTATGACAGAGGCAGAATAGACGGTCTGGACCAGGTTGCAGCTTTTTCTAAATACACAGAGGAAAAGGGCTACATTGGTTTTGATAATCTTTGCCGAGCTGGCAATATGGAAGAGCAGAAAGATAGAGTTCTGATCCTCTGCCCTGCCTTAGGGGATTGATTGCGAGCCGATTGAGAGTGGAACATACATTCCACAGATTAAATAACAACATGGCCACCTTGACAGCATTACAGGCTGTCAGGAATGTCCTCTGCTCTCTGGAGAGGGACAAATCCTTGGTTCTGAGCTTTTAGCTTGATGGCCGCAGTAATGTGAACGTAAGAGTGTGAACACACTGAACCTCGTTCTATTGTTCTTACCCTTTTTTCTCTCTCATGTTGTTGATGTTCAAAGTTGTGTTAAAGTCAAAGTCTTCCATGATAGGTACTGTCATAGTTCTTTTACCAATCTCCCCACTGAGCCTTGAGGTGCAGATTGGGTTTGCTGGGTGCTGCAACCGCTGGGAGCTGAAAGAGAAATCTATGGAAAGTTGCTCTGAAGTGGCAATCATCTACCTCAGTGCCGCCCCTCCCTATATACAGACGATGCACTTGTGTAGGGTACCACAGGCTTTGGAGGGGTGGCAAGTCTTGGGTAGTGGGTGTAATTCTGTGGTCCACAGCATTAGAAAGGTTGGAACCAAGGTAGCAGAAGTAATATTTGTTTCATTAGGATCTTTCTGCGTCTACTTCGCACTAAGAAAAGTGCAGGAATGGACATGAGCTCCAGCGGTACCCAAATATGATACAAAAGAGTACCTCTGAAAATTGTTATATTTCTATACCTTTTGTGTGTACCTTAAAATAACATTTCTGCACCTCTAAATGTAAGCTTTTAAAATATATTTATAAATTTATTCATACCTTATACCACCATAGAACTGGTACCTAATGAGGTACCAGTTCATCACTATACTTTGTTTCTTTCATTTTTTATCAATTTTTGGCATTTAAGAATAAAACATTTAATCATTATTGTTCTGTTTGAACTGATTTTACCTTGTCACGATCCGTGGCAAAAAGCTGGGAAAAAATTCTTCAAATACTTTTTTAAATAAAAAATTGAGGCTACAATTATGTCTCTTTTACCATCAGCAAGGATTTTGTACCTTTGTGCCGCTTTTGAACCTGTATAACTTTGGGTACAAATATTATACCCCTATTTTTGTGTGTATGTGACCATAATTTCTATATTTGAGTA
Source organism: Lophius americanus (assembly GCA_037951165.1). Classification (NCBI taxonomy): domain Eukaryota; kingdom Metazoa; phylum Chordata; class Actinopteri; order Lophiiformes; family Lophiidae; genus Lophius; species Lophius americanus. The sequence continues at coordinate 409,116 of JBBDHG010000262.1, read as the reverse complement.
ACTTAAATTGAGTAAAGGTATCACCTGCCCCTGTAAAACCTGGGTTGTCCTTGATCTACCTCACAGTGTGGGGGGGTTGGTTGGGCAGCTATCACTCTTTAATTAGGGACTCTGGGCCCTAATAATAAAGATTGCTCAGTCTATGGAGAAATAGATTGAAAAAAGTATACTGAGCAACATGGAGGACCAAATGGTGGGGGTTGAACCTGGTGCAATTTAATGCAATGAATATTGGCAGGTGTCGCTCTGCCTAATTTCACGCCTCTGTGAGCAAATATGCAACCAGATGATCGCCACTCCCAACCCTCTCTCTATTTCATTCTCTCTGCTTTAATGTATAGTCAGCCAAAGTGATGTGTTTGCCCTTCCGCAGGACTGTGTGGCTTGGCCTGTAGCCTACAGTGGATGCTTTGGTTCGGCCCTCCTGAAACCGGGACGTGCTTACACTGCGCCCAATATCAGGCTAAATGTTCTGCAAAAGCGATAAATAAAGGCCTGATGGCAGTAAGGATGCAGAGAGGCCGCCTCGTCCATCTGTCACATTCATGCCATGTAATGAGGAACGTCTGTTCCTTTGCTACTGTCAGTAAACTGGCTTTTTAGAGTTTGGGTCAGTGGATGGAACAGCAAAAAGGGCCATGTGTCCGCCTGTGTGTGTGTGTGTGTGTGTGTGTGTGTGTGTGTGTGTGTGTGTGTGTGTGTGTGTGTGTGTGCGTGTGTGTGTGTGTGTGTGTGTGTGTGTGTGTGTGTCTGTGTGTGTGTGTGTGTGTGTGTGTGTAGATAAATCACAAACCTTGACACCGGATCCATTACAGATGAAAACAAGTTTGGAGCCTCGATGCCCTGCCCACTTTCTTATAAGACCCTGTTTTGATCGTCTAACCTCTCCTCCACAACCTTCACCCTCAGACCCTTCCTCGCACTTCCTCCATTCTTCTCATTCATCCTCCGCCCTCCTCTGCCGTCACCACGGCTCTTCCCTCCTCGCCACTCCTCACCCTTTTCTTGCCCCTCCTTCCTGAAGTCTGTGTTTGTGTTGGGAAGATTAAGCTGCTCTGACAAAGCTGTGTTTACAAATACGCAGGCAGAGAAACAGGCCAAGCGACGCTGAATAGGAATAGAATACAAATTGCTTTTTTATCTCTCTTAGGGCCAGGGCGAGAGAAAATGTGTTTGCGATTGTTGCTCCTCCGCCTGTGAAGGATAAAGCCTCAGTACTGAGTTTGGGCTCCCTGTTAGCATTCATTCTATCCTCTCCTCTCTTTCTGTCTCTCTCCCTCTGTCCTCCCACTCTCTTTCTTCCCTCCCATGCTCTCTCTCTCCTCTTTGTCTGCTCCCCACTCTGTCTCTTTCTCCCCGGCGGCAATTTTTTTCTTGTTATTTCCTTGGTAATCATATCTCCTTTCCTCTCCTCTCTTCATTCCCCCCAAACTCTTGCATGTCCCCCTGATGTTTGCTCCCCTCTACTACAATGTGCGCCACTTCCTCTCCCATCACTTCCCTTCCTCAATTATCTTCCCTATTCACCCCCCTTCATGTTCCCAAACAAGCTGAATATCTCTCTGTGTTACTCTCTCTCTCTCTGATCGCATCCATCCATCCTTTTTTTCTTTCCTCCACTCAGTACGACTTGTCATGATTTACAGTCTCTCTCAGCTCTTCCTTGCTAACACCGGAGATATTGGGAATTTGGAGTGCCTATAGATCATGGCAGTGGGGGAAACCGCTGTCCTCCGCTAATCAGCGCTAACAGAAGTGTGGAGCATTACCAAATCTGGGCTCTCTCTTACAATTAGGCAGCATGTCTGGCTGGTGTAACCCATGCCGGAGAGACGGAGCCTGTGATGTCATCCGCAGCGGGTCTCCGCCCTCTGAGGGTGTGTGCGATTGTGTGTGTGTGTGTTTTTCGGGGGAAACGGTGTATTGGATGTTTAGCTCTCATTAATGCAGAGGACGTGCTCCCCTTTTCCACACATCGTCACTTTTATCCTTACCTCGGCTAACACAAGGGAAGGTTAATGGGCGGTCATACAGACTCAAACAATGCCATCTATGTTTATTAAGCAGCAGCAGTCCCAGCGTGTGACGCTTTTATTAATTAATTATTTCACTTTAATATAAGCTCAGGGGACCGGTTTCAATGTCAGGAATAAACACTGAAGTTTAAGGGCTTTTTATCCCCAAACTTGTACATACTGTACCTGTAATTCTTTCCCCTACATCCCTGTTTCCATCCGGCAGAATTCATATCCCTCTTCTGTGTTGATACACCTTTGGCTCTTCTCCAGCACTCGCATTTGAGTTTGACTCAGCATGATGGAGGAGACAACAGCTACGGGAAAGTCTACTTAGACCGTGCTTTTGTCCCACACGCCAAAAATGACAGCTAAGACATGACTTCTGACCTGCAGCGTTTAAAGTGTGGCGCGATAAGCTGATTGCTGTATCCATTACTCCATCTTATAATGGAATGAGAAGCCTGCTGCGGTTGATAACCCCAAGAATATAATGTAAACAGATGCCTATTTTTTTTTCTGCTCTTCGCATGCCTTTCCTTGACAGGAAATCTGAAGGTTAAGGAAGTGGTGTGTTGAACGAATGAAGGATTTCTATTTACCACTTTAAAGTTCGCACATATACATAAGAGCCATTTGTGACCTGCCATCCCTCACATTAGTATAATCTGCTGATCTCCTCAATTTCAACCAAAGATTCCTCATAAATTTGTGGTAGTGCTTCAGAAAAAATTCAATTCAGCTAAAATAATGGAGCCAAGGCAAAGCCACTTCCATATGTGTCAAGCAAAGTCAGTTGAGAAGAGTAGGGAGATAAGAGAAATGAAAGCCTGAGTGAAGGAGAGCAGGTAGAGAAACCATTAATGCATACGCCTCTGCTCATGGTGTGAATGCTATACAAACACATACTGACTTTTGAGAAGCTGCAAGGTTCTTCTGTTGATGTGTATCAATGTGTTGACTGCTGTTGTGGGCTGAGGTCAAGGCAGTGCTCCTGCTGGTTCTTTGTGAAGTAAAAAAAACAGCCTTATGTACTCACTCGTCACCTCCTTTTTGTGTTAAAAGGCTTTCAACGCTCCTGCTAAGTGAATAGGCCCTTTATTCATGGCTACATTCAGAAGTGAGGTAGCCATAGTAACAAAAAAAACAGGTCAAGGCCTGTTTATTCCAGGTGCTTATGTATAGGTGCACTCTATATCCATATTTCAGCAGAACCTGAAATCTTATAGGATGTGTGCACGTTTCACTCTTCACTCATACTGCGATTTTCACCTCGTCATATCAAATTATTTATTTACCAAAGGAAAAGAACCATATATGTGCTTTCTATGTGCTGCTGCGATGAAGGCGGCCGCCAGCCGCCTTCATCGCAGCAGCACATAGAAAGTGGCTCCCGGCCGAACCGAGTTGAATCCTCCTGCCACACGACAGGCTAACAGAGGATTCAACTCGGCTCGGCCGCAGCTGCGACAGAGACTTCAGCCTCCTTCCAGAGTTTAATCCTCCGAGTAGCTCGGCTGAAAGGATGGCCTGCAGCGCCTCCCCCCGGCCAAATATTATTCACTGGAAATTTGAGATGAAATTTGTTTTTAAGTTGGCTGGAAATTCTCATTTTGAGCATTTAAGATATTTTCAAGATCCACTCTTTAAAAACAAGTCCCTATATCTGCCCTTAATGTTCCTTGTTTTGTGATTGTGTCCTATATCAGGTCCAATAACATATTTTGACTAGTGGGATTTTGAGTTTTTGCAGGACTTTATGCTGGTCATTGGATGATTATGAATAGTACACGTTCTTTAGCACTTTGTGTCTTCTGGTTGTGTGCATTATGCAAATGAGTGTTAATGTTACTGTAGCCGTCAGTGTACTCAAATGTGTAACTGTGTTTGTGGCTTCCTGTGTTGGTGTCTGGCGGAATGCCCCATGCCACCCTTCCATCCCATTAGCTGAGCCCAGCCGTTGCCTGTGTCTGCTTTAACCTTGGCCAGCCGGCTGGAGGAGAGGGAGAGTAATTCTAACCTTAAAAACCTGCTGATTAAAGCTAGTTTGGTGGAATTCGATTCCACTTAATGCCTTTGGCTGCAAGCCCAGCTGGCTAGCATTAGCATCAACAGACGACGTGTCTTCAGTCAGGGAGACGGGCTTGCTTGGTTATGCGCCCCAGCTTCCTCTGGAATGTACAAAAGTTTGGCTTTAAACCCCACATCCACTCATCTATGTTTTTGTCTCTCATTTCACTGTTTTCTTCTTTTGTTTTGCCCAATATGTTTGACTCCTATACTCAACCTCTTCACTTTACCTCTCCTCCCTTTTGTCTGGAAATTGTTCCTGTCTTCCTTAGCCTCATGAATGAGGCCAAAGAGGTATGGCAGGCGGTCAAGGATTTCTCTCTAACTACCTCGGCCCTGTTATTGTTTTCGCTCCTGAACTTGATGTATTGCTGTGTTTATGCTTCCAGTGTACCTAATTAATTCTCCTCTTCGGGGCCTGTTTATCAACTATTCATGTTGATTTTACAATGAGCAGGCTATTTTTAGAGCCGGCCATTTCCACAACACATGTATTTTTTTTTCCACAGCGTCATTTGTTTTGATTATTAAGGAATTTGAGGGGTTTGTTTACGACATTCTCCTTCAGCTCATGCGCAGCCTGCCAATTCAATTTGTAGCCCGCTCAGTTTTGACTGATTTAGAGGCCGCGGCTGGTCCAACAGAGAGTAGCGGGGATATAAATCTAAGCCGCTTCTGATTTATTATGTATAATGTCTCATCAACCATTGCTTAAGTCTGGAGATGCACTGAAGAATGATACCATGATACCGTAACAACTTAAGCAGTGGCTTATTTAAAGGGGTACTGAGAAAGAGAGGAATCTTAATAGAGACAGCAGTGGCTTTGCCAGTAACATACACGAGCTGTGCATTTCTTCGGGATAAAGGATAATTTGATTCCGGCTGAGCGACTGGGAAAGGGCAGAGCAGCTGACTGTAAAGATAGCAGGTGAAATGAAGAGCGTCACCATATCAGTCGAAAATGAGCTCATCCTCCAAACTGGAAGTGGCACTTTTCAGCCGTAAGTCATCTAATCACGTGTATAGAGCTGAAATCGTTGGTTGATCAATAGTCATCACGGATCTTGTCAATGGCCAGGGTAGCAGGGTAGCTTGAATCTTTCATGGTCCATGAATCTCTATTGAGTATGGATTTTACGCTCCCTCTACGGATGGGGTTTGATAGTGCAGCCTGATTGGCTGCTGCATGAGTTCTGCTTATGCAGCCAAGCCTTAGGCTGAATCACCTGCCCCAGGCATCCATGTGAAGAGACGTATGCAAACACGCACACACAGAGAAGTACACATTCCCAAAATCATACATATCCTCTAATGAAGCCGTGAGGCAGTGGTGTCCATGTCAGCAGCTATATCATAGTGAGCGATGAAATCTTTGAGCAAGTGCTACCTCAGCCGATATTAAAGCAGACACGGGTCAATAGTAAGATTATCCTTTAAAGGGTTTACTGCATGATGTGATGACATAACAGGAGAACTAGGCAGGAGGAATAACAATCAGAAGAAGAAAGAAAGAGCAAGCACAATGCTAGACGTGCTGTCTACAGTATGTGGGTGTGAGTATGAGTTTGTTGCACTGAGAGTCCAACAGATAGACAAATGTGTGGCAAACTCCAAAGTAAGACATTTGCATCACTGCAGGAAAAAAAGCAAATTGCCAACATAAATAAGGTGCCACGCTCTGATTAGGACTGTCTTCACACATCATTATGGTCTAATGAGAGTTTCCCCTCTCTATCAGTCTCACTATAACCAGTGCCAGCTTTGCCTCCGCAGACTTTGCCTTTCGCGAACCCATTCCTAGCTGTGCTTGACACCTGTCAGACATGATGGATGAACGTAAGAGAGGTGTTGCCAGGGTAACAAGAAGAGGCCAGAGGCAGCGGGAGCCTCCAGAGGCTGGACAGGTAACAAGGGGTGGCTCTGCCTTTAATTACGTGCGCTTTATTTAGGCCAGACTGTCTAACACTGGATCGTCTGGCCTGCTTGCCCCTTGTGAACCGCAATCCTGCTCCACTAAGGACCGCTTTAACACCCCTAGGGATGTGTGTTCAGGCCAGGCAATAATACCCTCTCATTTAGGCCTTTCAGCACCTTGGCCGCCTGCTTGAGTGACAACACCAAATGAATTTGCTGCATCAGTGTCTGACTTTGGCAGACACATATCACTGTGTGAGTGTGTGTGTGTGTGTTTTCTGCATGTCTGCAGTGACAGCACATGAATACACGATGGAATAGCTACTATGTGAATTGTTCTATAAACTGGGTTCTATTCCGTCTCGACGGCCCTCAAAACACACTCATGAATGCATGTGTGTTTACACACTGACGTAGTTTGTCTGTTTTTGCTCCATCAACCTGTTCGGCGTTACACACAGGGAAACAGCACCTTTTTTTACGGGAGAATATGTGTGTATAATTATAGTTTAATTGCTCACCCTGTGATGTTCTGTCATCTGTCACAGCCCAAAGACAACAAATAATGGTTACTGCTGCTGTCATTTTGTCACCCAGACACTCAGCATGCAGAGAGCAGCAGAAACGCCAGTAACTGATATGCGTGCTGAATGGCTGATAAGTGCTTGAGTTTGATGAGCTTTGTGTACGTGGGTGTTCTTTTGCTCTCAAAAGTGGCTTTGCTGGCCTTTCTATCTCGGCCTACAGTGATTGTCTGTGTGCTTAAGGGTCTCTACACGCCTGTACATTTTATTTGTGCCTCTGCGTGTATATTTCTGTGTGGGTGTAGTTTCGTGCATAAGAACTTATTGTTTAATTCTAGGTATAGTGTGCGCCGGTGGCAGGCTGAGTGATCGCGAGCCTTCCTGTGTGCGTACAAACGGTGGTTGATGCCTACTGTATATCGGCACTGACAGGTGCAACAGTTGTGTTATGCTTTAAGCTGCTTGTTTGTCTGGCACGCTGCTTTGTGTGGTTGAGAAATGGAGTAAACAGAGGGAGAGGAAAGCAAGCCTGGGGGCTAATTTATTCACTCCCTAGATGCCCTAGTCACCGAGGCCTGTTGCTCTCACCCACCTGTCAATGGTGAGGAGCAAACCATTGCCTCATCCAACATTCATACAGCTACACCGCAGCCAGATCTCAGTGGGCTATGAGCTTTAGGCGAGAGGAGCATTAACCATGATATATCAATAAACTGTAATCAGACTCAACAAGACAGCAAGTTTATTTATCACAGCTCAAAACTGAGTCCTCCATTTTCTTGCGTGCAGAGGAAATGAATACAGAGAATCTAGCTTGTGTGTCAGTGGAGTCAAATCTAGAATAGAAGGGAAGGTAGGGTTTGCTTGAACGCTCAATTCACATGCCTTCTGTGAAACTGTCTGACTCTTCATTGCATCACAGTTGCCTAATCCCCACAAAAAAGTAGAGTTTATGACATAAATACTTACAAAACCGCACAGCAGAAATACGCTAGTTGTGGCTGACTGTAGTAATGTGATGTTCAAAGCGCTGTGGGAGTGGGAGGAATTGTCTGTCTGTTGCCAGCATGGAGTAATGGATGGCAGTTCTCCGGGAATGGGAGGAGGTATACATCCTATTTCAGACAGTTGTAATGGATGAGAGTACAGCAAAAGAAATAAGAACAGGAGGAAGCCAGCGTGCCGTCACTATCTCAAACTCTCACACCAGAGTTTGGTCGTATTGAAATCAGCTCACAACAGATGTGAGTAGAACAATGGGACACCTGGAGAAACAGGCGAGGCCGACAGCACTTTTGTTGTTTGGGAATTGGTCATAAGATTGCCTGTAGGTGTGACACCATGTTCTCTGTCTGTGTAGCTATGCAGGAGTATTCTGGGATATTCATTCAGATGCTTGGATTTGGGGAAAGGAGTGTTTAAACCAGAAAATCTTCATCTCCAGGCCTTGCTCTTTTTAACTATGGTTTAGTTAAACAAAAAAAAAAATACTCATCACATGATCTTTAAGCAGTGCAGCCCAGCGTTCCCATATCCCACCACACAACCCCCACACCCCCCCCGCTGCTGCCCTCATTCCCTATTCCTATCCGCCCATTCACGTCTACAGTGCCCCAGGAAACCCGCCTCAACTTATTGAACACACAACTGCTGAATAATGAAGCAGTGCAAGTCAGCGTGTGTGAATCATCCAAACCCTCCTAACGTACAGTGTATGTATCACGCCATCTGTGATTCCTCCTGATTTTTCTAAACAAACACTTGAACCAAAGTGGGTTGGGGCGAAGCGCAATCTTTCGGGCCGGCTTGTTTGATTTATTCTTGTAAGAGCCAAGCGGCCCGTCTAAAGAGCAATGCTCCCTACCCTCGCCTCTCCTATGAAATCACAGCCTCTTTCCAGGCGCTGAGGGTGGGGGGAGAGACTGCTGTGGATTCTCGTTGTAAACAAGCAAAAGCAGGGTAGCCGTCCCTCTCGGCCACCTGGGAGCTGGGGTTATAGGTCTCCAAGAGAAGGTTGGAGGAGGGAAGAGGACTGGGGAAGGGGAAGTGCTGCCTCGCTCCTCACTGCATGGTGCTTCACTGGATTTGCCGCAGCTGCCGGCCGTTGAAAAATATTTCCTGGCCCCTCTCCCCGATACTGGGAGGCGTTATCAGCCCGGCCTACCTCTCTCCACGGTAACGAGCCCCCAGGCACGGTATTATCTGTTTACGATAAGGATATTAATAACGCTATGCTTTAGTTATGTGCCGGGGCGCCCTGCGGGGTGATGTTAAAGGGAGGAGGGGCTAGCGAAAGGAGCACCTGAATCATCCTGTCATGGCCTCTTTCTCACCAAGCAGGACACATTATGAGAGGAAAAGGGAAGGAATTAGTGCAAGGATCCTCATCCACTTTCTCCTTCAAGCTATGTGTCCAAGAGTAATAGCTTGACCATCTGCCAGCAGATCCAAGCAGAAGAGGTCAGGAGTTCAAAGGTCACAGCTGTCATGGACAGCTTATTGTCTGTACTTTACTGTAGTGTAACATCCTGTCTTTCTGTCCCTTTCTCCCCTACCGTCTGCTTCCTTCCAGTGTTTGTATGGCTGCTACGTACACTCCTCCATTATCCCCACCTTCCACCGTAGGTGCTACTGGCTACTCCAGGTAAGAGCTCCCTTATTTTTACAGTTAACAATGCTTTCAATTCTCTCCTTAAGACTCCCAGCCCATCCACAAGAACTCGAACGAGTTGCATGATATCAGTTTCCATTTAACCGAAGCATTTACTTCTGACAGCCAGCAGGCAGACATCAACCTATCCCCTCGCCACCGCCCTCTCCTCAGCCTCCATTTCCCTTATCTTTCCCAGTCATTCTCTTTTCTGATGGCATTGCCCATACGCGCCGTCCAGCACGAGGACCGTATCTCAGCCTGCTAAAAGCTTTGCCATCTCCCCTGTCTCGCAGCTGCAGTGATGGGCAGTAAAAGTATGATGGACTATGTTCCCTGTACAGCGTAGTGTGCTTACAGTGGCTCGTCAAGTCCGAAGGCTGAGTGGTTGTATAAAGTAGTCTTTTGATCACCTCCTCCAATACATGTCATCATTTTCATTTAGCATGGAGGCTATTATTATTTGAAGGTGCCAGATATGTACGACCATTCACAACCAACTCTAAAGGAGGAGTCTGCCCGTCTGTCTATACATCTATCTGTTGGTCTCTCTTTCTCTATCTATCTATCTATCTATCTATCTATCTATCTATCTATCTATCTATCTATCTATCTATCTATCTATCTATCTATCTATCTATCTATCTATCTATCTATCTATCTATCTATCTATCTATCTATCTATCTATCCATCTATCCATCCATTTACCCATCCATCTATCTATCCATCCATTTACCCATCCATCTATTTATCCATCCATCTACCCATCTATCTATCTATCTATCTATCTATCTATCTATCTATCTATCCATCCATCTATCCATCTATCCATCTATTTATCCATCCATCTACCCATCCATCCATCTATCTATCCATCCATTTACCCATCCATCTATCTATCCATCCATTTACCCATCCATCTATTTATCCATCCATCCACCCATCCATCCATATATCTATCCATCCATTTACCCATCCATCTATCTATCCATCCATCTACCCATCTATCCATCTATTTATCCATCCATCCACCCATCCATACATATATCTATCCATCCATTAACCCATCCATCTATCTATCCATCCATCTACCATCCATCCATCTATCTATCCATCTATCTATCCATCTATCTATCCATATACTTATCCATCTATGCATCCATAAATCTATCCATCCCAATATCTATCTATCCATATATCTATCTATCTATCCCTCCATATATCTCTCCTGGTGGCAGTTTGTCAATAGACACTCAAGAGAGAGAAGATGTTTTTTTTATTTCTTAATTAAATTACGCATACGGGCACATCTACTAGAAACAGTCACAGAGAGCTGCCTCAGGCGAAGAGCAATGCATCCTCATCAACAGTCAGGGTTAATACAGTCCAACAAAAAACAGATCATTCATGAATCATGTCACTTCAGAGAGCATTGAACACTCCTCAGATAGCGCTCACATGTTGTTTATACAACTCCTGTTTCATCACTCCTTATTTTGAGCGTTACTTTTCAGCGTCTGTAGCCTAACACACTCTCCAGAGGCCCGGATAAATCCCCGAACCCAAGCTTAGACACCATAATTAGTTCTATTTCTATCAAGCTATCTCTTTATATATGCGATAAATGCAATTTGGCTACGATGCAGCAAGTTGAATTTCTATAAATTGTATTTTTCTAAAGGCAAGAATTGTCACAACATCCATGCTCTACTGAATAGACCCGGAAGACACATTCATTTGTAGCCGAACCGACCCCACTGACAGTTTTTGTTAGCAAAACAGGAGAGCAGACCTATTGGGAAAAGACAAAAGGGAAACACTCGCCTCAACAATGCTTAAATACAAATCAAAATAATTAGTGGTCCCCCAGCAAATAAGGCTTTGAAAGAAGAATTGTTTATATCTGTGTCTGTTGGCGCTCTGCGTGTCACTAATAGCACTAGACAAAAAGAGTGTCTCTTCCTGTCTCCTCTGTGTTCAATCAGGTAAGCGGCTCAGGTTGTTTTCTCTTAAATATATATTTTCCAGTTGATCAGAGCCTCAGTAAATGATTAAAAAGATAAAGCAATGGAAGCAAGGAAAAAAATAAATAATTGTAAATGGAATATATTATTTTGATGCTGGATTTACAGAAAGCTGTTAGGCGAGATGGTGTGTCATCCTTGATCTGTTTCTTTTTGAAAAACGGGGAAAACTTTTGTTTATATCTGGAGTAATTTTGTGTTGGTATTACGAGCTCTTTAAAAGGAACAGTTTCACAATTTTTCCACAGCACTTTATTTCTGTGTTTCCGAATGCTACAATCATTTAACTTTTACAAATTCCAGCCAAAGGAAGATCCCCTTTGAAAACCCCCGCGATGTAAGTGATATTAGACAAATTCTAGACAGATTCTTTTTTTCTTATAAGTAATCCATAATAAGAGAGAGAAATGAGGACTTTATTGACTCTATTTCATAGTTTAATCCACAAAAAGTTGTGGCTATTTTGGAAGCTATTTCATGGATCATTTTCAAATTTTATGCCCCCATAGACCCCACGACTTGAGGATATATATCTTATATATATATATCTTATATATATATAACTTATATATATATATATATCGTGTATCACACAAAAATATATTGTTTTACTCACTACGGGTAGCTGTTTTACGATATAATACTTCTATCGGACATAACTCCAACTGTTGGTCCAATTTTGTTCAAATTTGGTGAATGTGAATAAACCCAAGGACCTCTATCGACTACATAATATATTTTACTCTAAAAGTTCATATTTAACCCACTAAACACTGTTTTTCAGACATAACTTCACAATTTCTGCCTTTTCAGGGATTTAAGGGAATAGGGGTATTGTTTTAGTGTAGAGTCAGGGAAAAAATACATTTAAAACATAACATTGCGGGCAGACATTCAGAAACATGAGGACAAACTGCACAGTACTGATGCACACTCAAGGTGTTCTTTAGTTTCCACACCCACCATGGCTCATTTGCATTGCCTGACTTGCAAACATATGCACTAATCAACGACCCAAACAGAACACCGATCCACAATCCATCAACTTTATGCATTACTTTCACACGATTGTCAGGACGCAGTACAAGGACAGAGAAAAACCGAGCGCTCTCCAAGGTGCTGATTTTTCCGCTCAGATCTGCTGTGAATTCTTTCTCTTTTCCCTGTCCCTGACCTGCAATGGTGGCTAGATGCCTACGCGGTTCCAAATAGTTCCTAATTATTATTTTTATAATTGAACAGCAGAAAAATTTTACCCGATTCATTGTTGACAAGAACTTTCATTATTTTTCTCTTTCTGTTTCACAATCAAACTAAGTGTATGTTGTCGGACAAAAAGAGAGGCCAAATTGATGAAAAGGGAACAACTGAACACAAGGTTCTGGTTATTATTCTGGAGTTTATTACTCATTTCATTAGTATGATGATTTGTCATATATTGACCCTCCCTTGTGAATTCAGGATATGAACCAACGGGAGCTGTGGGTTACCAGTTAACCCTTGCCTTAGTACTGCATTGGGAGCAACTACCACAGAGAGCAGGGGAGCACACAACTATTTGCCCGATTTAAGATACAAACGCTTTAACACTCTTCAAAGTTGTTGAGTTTTCTGACTCAACTCAGCTGGTCAGTTGAATCCCCGGCCCTTCTGCCCAACAGATTTCACAAGGCAATCATATCCTCTCATTCAAAAAAAAAGTTTTTCTACCACCCAGCAAAAACATTTTTTGTGTGTTTTTTTGGCACCTAGCAGTCCTAGCTGCCCAGATTTGTATATATTTTCAAGATATTTATTGCAGACCATCTGTGCTGACAAGACACCACAATCAAGACGACACCAGGGGTAAAAAAAAAAAGAAAATCCCTCTGCTTCAGTCCATTTCTCTGTAGATGCAGATAGATTAGATTTCCAGCCAGACAACAGACAGTCATGGCTGGTTACTGTCTGTCTTTCCTTCTGCCTGTCTGCCTCTCTATCTATCTAGCTACTATTCTATACCCTGTTTGTAACTCCCTTTATGCCATTTGCTGTGTTCATATGAGATTTGCAGGCAATAGTCTGTCAACAGCAGAGCAGCAAGGAGACTGGAGCTCCCAGAGTAGCAGCAGGGAAAGGTCACCAGTGAGTGAAAAATGTAAATATTCAGCCATCCAGTGGCCACAGTCACGGAGAGACAGGGATGAAAATAACTCCTATTACACGGAACCGACAGGGAGGGAATGCAGAGGACAGAGAGGGTAGAGACAGACTGTGAATGGGTGAGTGAGTGAGATGGACACAACTTTTAAAAAGTTTGACTAAAAAAAAAACACTGAGGGAGAGCTGGAGAGAAAGAAAGATTTGAAGATGAAAAAAACCCAGAAGAATAGAGGGACAGAAGACAATGTGTATATGTGTGTATTTTTGGATGTGTGTGACAGTGACAGAAAGCCAGACAGTCTGACAGGCAGTGTGAGGGTAGTGAAAGGTGTTTTAGAGAGGTGAGTTTGGGTGTGTGCCTCTTTATCCACTCTTTATCCACTCTTTATTGAGTCAAAACCTGGGTAATGAGACAGGGAACAGAAATGAATACCTGCAAGGGGGTCCTCTCTCACTCCATTCATTTTCTTTTGTTCTTTTCACTCTAAATCTGCTCATCCTCTCCACTCCGCCTCCACCTCTCTGTGGCATTAGACCACTTTAAAATGCCTGGCCCATCCGCGCAAATGGCTGAGACGGAAGAAAGTAAAGTACCACCGCAGCTATCTGGGCTTGCAAACAATGAATCCAAATTGCTGCTGAGACAGAGAGCTGCCCAGAGCAGACTGTGTGGTTTGTCACTCAAAAGTGATCCTGTCTCAAATGATTTAGTAAAAGAAATCTTATAATGAAATGTTTCTGACACTGCCAACAAAAAGTTCCCAAACGCTCATAAGCATCCTAAAAATGTGTCTTCGCTCTTGAATGCTGTCAATTACAGCAGAAGGCTTAATGACCAGATGCTTAAAGGAATACCTCTATGAGTTTTAGTGCTGTGACTCCAGCCTCAAGCTGTCATTTCACACGCACACACATACACACACAGACTCACACACACTGAGGATCTTGCCTGTCAATGATTGATTCCATTGCTCCATGAACCTTTCTCTTGTTTAGTGCTAATCGAATGTAATTCCCTGCTTGTGCCTCTCCATCAAATCAGACAGTAGAGTTTGCGCTGATCGGCGGGGGCACAGAGGTGGGGATAATTATGATATTAATACGGAGGGGGTCTGAGGGGAAACTTCATTTGTCCTGCTGCCTGCCATGAACACAGAGAGGGGTCAATAGCCTCACCCGCTTTTCCTACTTTAAAGAGAAGGGGAGAGGGATGAGATAATGAAATGACTAGTAAGGCAGGAGGGAATGCTGACGACCTTGTTTCTTCACAGCTATCACTTTCTCCCTCTTAGATTAGGCTGCTGTGCTCTACTCTCTGTCTCACATGAATACATTATTAATATCGCCATTCACTGCAGTTACATTTTTCTTATTACATTAGTCCTTCAGAGTATAATGACTTTGGAACCACTTGAAGAAGTGTTCTGTAAGAAAATGGGTTGTCACTGTTGTCTCTGTGGTCATTCCAGCACTATTAGACCGTATTTCAGCAATATTAATATGTGGAACAATTCCAGTGTTACTTAATTACACTGATGGAATCTACTCTGTTCTAACCTTTACGAAAATTCACCGTTTCTTGAGACTCATTCTTCACTTATCAAGTCACCTAACACCTTTGAACTATACAACTCTCTAAACAACTGCACAAATCTCCACAGAGATCAATAATTCTGGCCGCTGCTTTCAGCAGGTTGTGCTCAGGGCCCAACACATGTACTAATCAAACCTGACACCACCACATCACCTGGCCCGAGTGCCAGTCATGCCAGAGGCCTCGCTCTCTCTATCGCTCCCTCTCTCTCACCCTCTCTTTCTAGCTAATTGAATGGCAAAAGTTGAGTAGTTCCTTTGCTGCTGTGATTTTTGTGCAAGTACGATTCAGTCGCTACAAAGCCAAAGCGGACATGCCTGCAGGCCAAAGGCAGACAGTTGGATTCTTTGTATCTGGCCGAGTCCTTTATTCATTCAGATCAGTTTAGTTACCTCAGTTTTGAGCGGTAGGAGACAGGTGCCGGATTCGGAGTGGCTCAGGTGATGTGTGATGACAGAGCAGAGCTGTCAGCTCCAGATTCACATCAGATTCGTCAAAACTATGCAAGGCTACATAATGAATATTTCACTGAGGTAAATCATGGATGAGCCTAGGAACTGTTCTGTTGATTTCACTGAGAGGTTTGAGAGGCAGGAAAACCTGGGGAGGTTTTGACTGACTGTCTACAACCTGAGGGCAAATGGAGGCTGTAGAAATATAATTGCCTTTAGCTATGCAGGCTGTTGTTTGTATCAAATGGAAATGCACCCCTACAGAGTTGTAGATCAGACTCATAGCATATGAATTTGACTCTGCCAACTGACTGTTCAACTCCAGTCCCCAACACTGGACTAGAAGGAGATGGTGGCAGTATATGTGATCCATCTTTCAGCGTGTATGTGTCTGATATTTGTGCCTATCAAGTTTTGCTGTTCTGTTTCTGCACTATGTTGGGAAACCATGGTGTTCTCAGATTCACGCTGCTGCTGGCAGCCCCCCCCCCCCCCCCCCCCCCCCCCCCCTCTATTTCTGCCATAAGGAGAACAGATGCTTCACAAGCATGTCGGGGTATGAGCCATACCCCTGTGGTTCCCTCAACTCCTTCGATTCTCCTCCTTGTTTTGTGCAGTCACACAGATGAGATTAACCATCTCCATCCTCTGTACTTAAAATCACCCAAACCATCCCTTTGGTTGCTGTCATTGCTATGTACACTTCTTCTACCCTCTGTCGGCTCACAAAGACAATGTAGAGTTAACTCAAAGCTAGTTCCTGCCCAAAACGGTGACACTGGGGCTTCTGACCTCTAAACAACTTGAAGGTTACTTTTGTTGCTTAATTAATGGCCCTTGCTGGAGGACTCTTTCCCCTTATAAAGAAGTAGAGAGAAGTTGAGCTGAACCCCAGAGGCACAGAGTGCCTCTTCTCGTCCTGGCAGACTGATCTGTTGCTCAGTGCCTACGACCTTTTATCTAGGCCCACCGCCTAGCCCACCAGCACGGCCAATTATCACAAATCCCCCGCTGCATTTGTCTTGCCATTTTCACTCTGCCGCCAAGGAGGTGTGCGTGGCAATAGACTCACACAGCCCCCTAACCAGTCTGAGCACAGACGGAGAAACGCGGGTCCACAACAGGTATGCAGTGCTTTAATAATTCAGTTATCCTGAAAGGTTAAGGCTCCGCCAGTAAGGCGTATTGACATTCATCTTGCTCTTGAGTCATGCTCCCCGCTTTCAGAGGGAGTAGACATCGACATGTTTAAATTGTGTGACTTCCAGGATTGTTATTGACACCAATATTTTACATGTTATTCCACCATTTCTGCTGGCCAGTTGAAAAGGGCACTGAGAGCCGACCCACTGACTGACCTCAGCAGGAAACAAATGTCTCAGCCCCTTTCTGATTATGCGAGCGCTGAGGGTGAGATGGTTCTCTAACAGTGTTGGCTTGCAGCAACTAACCATGATCCTTGATATTAGCCTCTGTGTTGTACCTCAGAAGCTCTCTCCCTCCCCCCAACATGACAATGAGATGGTCCCTGTGCATAGTGTCACCCGGAAGGCTTATTTGTGTCTACAATAACTTGCTGCGCTGCTAAACGTGCTGTGTCAATCTGTGTTGCCCCTCATGTCAAGCCAGAGATCTGCTGGTGTCAGTATGCAGGCTGAGTCGTGATGGCAGAGTGTGCACGCATCTCCCAGCTTCCCAGAGAACACTGGTCACAGCTAATGACCAGAACTGTCCGATTTGTCCTGCCCTGATTGCTCCTCTGAGCCCCAATTAGCCGTGGATGAGGGCTGACATGCCGACACGATCACTCGGACGTGTGGTAGAGGGGAAGACAGGGAAGGAAGGCAAGGAGGTAAGGGGGAAGTCGGAGAAAGTGTGTGCTGAAGACAAAGAGGGGTGAGCAAAGGGAAGTCAGTATGAAAGCTGAGGTAATATAGTTATACAGTCATTCGCCCTGCATTCACTCAGATATCGATCTCAGTTCTCCTTTAACCGGCTTCCACTTATCAACATGCAAAAAAAACCAACCCAGCTCTGATTACAATTTCTGTAATTCTCAATCTTCGTTGTCCATGTGAGGCCGTTGGCTGAGACAGTTTCTCTGTCGGTTAGGAATCAAGAGGTTAAAGAATGTATTTGGAAAAGATACGAGATATTGAGTCAATGTGGTAACATCAATCTGAAGAACCAGTTGAAGCAAATAGTGGATTTTCTGAAAGCTTTAAAGCTGTTTTATTATGGAAAATACAATACCATTTTTCTCCCCAAATATCAATAACCGCCTCTGTTATGAGTGGTATTTTCATTTATGCACCCTTACATGCCCTTCTTTTTCTTTTCCGTCCTCTCCTGCCTTTTATTCTGACCCAACCCCCATCCATGTCTTTAATTCTTTCTGCCACTGCGTCTCCCCAGGATGGCTGAGCTTCTCCTCTCTGCAAGTTTAGGAAAAAAAAAAAAGTATGTCTCTTTTTTAACTTTGCTCTCATTCTCTCTCAGTAGGGGGCAGTGGAAAAGTAACTACAAGGGCTCATAAAGCCTTCAGAGTCAAACCAAACTTCTTTTAGTCTTGTTTTGATCTGGATAGATGTCATATTGAACACACATGCGTGCACACCCTTCAGTGGGATGGGTTTGCTCCTGTCTATGTCTGCTTCCCCATGTGAAATCTCAGCCCACGCGGAAAAAAAACCTGAGAGATGGCGCAGAGACAGAGAGAGAGAGGAGGAGGGCGATGGAGATGGGAAGAAGAGAAAGCTAATGTGGAAGGTTAGGAGAGGAGAAATGGCAGGAGGAGAGGAAACAAGAGGCGGGAGGGGTAGAGGTGCTATGAGAATGGGGGATTAGAGTTAGAGATTAGAGGTAGAAGATAATATCATTTGGTAGAGATGAGCAGGAGCAAACGAGCAGTGCAAATCACCCGACGTTAACGAGCTGCCTCGTAAATTACTGCAGCCGAGTGTACGCTTGAAGCTCGGATGTGGATAGCTGCATCGTGCAAGGGAGGCATAATGTATGTCTCCATATTATTTACTTCCCCCTCCCAATTATATAGGTTGTCTCCCAAAGCCCAATATTGGCCTCCTGTGGCCCTTCCAGGGGATGATTCCTTATAAATAGTGGGATGTTTTAGTCATCCGGAGTGCCCCCTGTGTGGCTCATCCTAACCCTCATACAGTCTGCAGAAGATTTATTCCCTTTCCTTCATACTCAAGCACGGCAGAGCTCGAGTACAGAAACAAACAAAAAGAAAGTTGCCTTCCTCTGTGTTACTCAGATTTGAGTTTTTCTCCTCCTCCTATAGTGTTTAAGGTTAACCGTGTAGTCCAAAAAAGAAAAATGTATTAAAAACTTTCAGTGAGTCATGATCTTTTTACGTTGACTAACATTCCTTAAGACGCTCCGACACGTCCAGCAGAGTTTAGAGCAGCTCAGCCCAAATGAATCTGTGTAGGAATCTGCATGTCTCAGTCTGCTGACCGGAGGGAGGAGCCCGAGGGAGACGGTGAGAGGCAGAGTCAGGGATATGGATGGTGGGGCGTTGAACTCTCTCTCCTCTTGTACTTTTAAGGGGTGAGAGAGGGTGGGGTGGATGGGAATATACATTTCCATTTTAGCCAGAAGGCCAGCAGCGGGAGAATGACTTTCATTGGCTGAATTCTAAATATTACATGACTTCCTGATGGCAGCGTACCGTCTGAGATGCCGTCTGGCCTGGTGTTAACCTGTCCGGATAAATCAGCCTTTTACCCGACTCTGTTCCTCTGAAAAAAAAAGTCCTGCTTCTTCTGGTCTTCTCTTTCCCTCCACTTCCCCTTTTTTTATGTCACCCTCCAGCTTCACGTGGTCCTAATGCACCATTTCTGCCTCCGGACCGCTTGCTATGTGCAACCCACTGGCTGTGTGTGTGTGTGTGCACAGTGTGTGTGTGTATATGTGGAGCTGCTCTGTGGTCCTCTGCCAAGGCTCCTAAAGTCATATGCAGTCTGGCAGGTGACAAATAGTTTTTTAATTGCTTGCACCAGGAAAATCATTAGTCTCTTCCCTTTCCTTGGTGGGACCAGGCAGGACGTGTGCGCAATAATAATAGCCTCAGAACCCGTTTCCCGCTTCCCGCCTGCTATTTATAGAACAGATATTTTAAGGGCCCTTCGTGTGTGTGAATGTGTGTATGTGTGTAATGCATGAATACGTGTGTTTGTGTGTTTGTGCATGTGTACATACAAGTGAGTGTGCGTTTTCTGTAATGGTTGGTTAAATGGTCCAGAGGTGCTTTTCCTTGCTTGTGACAGAAGAGAGAGTGTGTTTGTCAACTCTGTTCCTGCCTCATGAGAGTTTTTCTCATTGGTGTTGCTATTCCTCTGCCCCTGGGAACATGCTGTTTGTGTTTGTGTGTGTGTGTGTGTGTGTTTGCGTGCAGGTGTGTGTGTCTGTGTGTCTGGCAGGCCCTTGCCCAGGCCATTGTGCTATAGTGCATTATTGTAGCAATCCACCAACACAGCGCCCGGTCAGATGAAGCCGTCCTGTTTATGGAGCAACCTGCAAACTCCAGCTGCTTTTGGTTGGGATTGTGCTTAGTGGTGAGATATAGTATTGATTTTCTCTCCTCGGTGCCCTTGCCATCTCTGCGTTGATATGCACCAGCGCTCAGCCCTCCATTCACTGAGAAAGGGGAGAGCAGGGAGAGAGCAGAGGATGGTGTTTATGTGACGATAGTGACCCCATTCGTTCACATGGAAAAGGCGTGGCGTGTGAGGCAGCAGGACATCAGCTGGGAGTCCAGTTTTGAAGTCTCCGATTGCAAGATGAACCTAAAAATTTCATTTCTGAGGGTGTTTGTGCGTCTGCATTTTTTCAGTGGTTTATTAAACACATATGTGTGCAGCAATCAATTTGGATCAGTGTCAATCATGTTTGCCTTCATTATTTCGTTACATTTTCACCCTTGGTGGGAATCCCAAATGGAAGCCATTTATTTTAGTTTATTTTAGTATTGTTCCACTCTCCACCTCTTAGTGACAAACGTTTCACTGAATTATTAGCCTGGTGTTTATAGAATGTTAAATAAAAACCGAATTAAACCTCCAAGACTGTCAAAACAAAATCTACTTTTGGCATTTCATACACTGAAATAACACAGGATATATTTTTTCTATGATTTTATTAAAAGTCTCTATTGTTGGTGAGTTTATTTGAATAGGCTTTGTCTGGTTCTGTTGGTGTCTGAATGATAAGAGAGATTGAAAAATCATTTCAGTAAGTGAGATTTGTATTTTTGATCAAATTGAAAGCGTCCAAACCCACGAATAGATTGTAACTGTTCGCCGCCATCGGAAATGAAATGGATGTGAGGAGTAGCTAGCCAAACAGCTGAAAGCTACGTGTACAGTATGTGTGCATGTATTGTCAGGCTATGTTAGCCAAGCTAAGCAGCCCGACCCTGCCAGAGCCAAGACTGGGGAGACCCCGTATCTTTCCTGATTCATTTCTCCAGGTTTGTTTAACTAAGTAGTGCCATGGTGCCGGTTGTCAGTTGCTGGAGTGGCAACGGCAGCAACAGTGCAGCGTATGCATGGGTGTTCCTGAGCCAGTGGGACTTGGCACAGAATGCCAGCATATGTTCATAGCCATATTCCTTCCTCCTCTACCATCTTTCTCTCTCCTTAGATAACCCTCATCTTTTCCAAATCTCATCTTCTCGGAGAGGAGACCTCTTTGGATTCTGTGAAACCAGGTATCACCTCCGGGACAAAGTAGAGTACAGGCATTTACCGGCGCCATAATTTTAATCTAATAAATACATGAAAAACACCCCACTGTCATTATATCCTTAAATAGTGTTAATAGGATCACTTAAAGTGCGTTAAAGAACTAGATTTATTTTTGGGAAAGGTCAGTTGCATATTTCCACCACTAAGGAGATGATAGCTCTAAATGTAGGCCGTTAATTTTTCAATCGTTGGTCTGATTTAGTCTGAATTTGGTGCCGATGAATCGACTAGAGGAGATCTATCTTGCTTATATCATCTTTTATTCTTATCATATTTTACTCACTTGAGGAACTAGTGAGTAAAATGATAAAAGCCATAATTTCCTAATCGTAATGAGGTGGTAATGAACCACCTCATGGAGAGCCAACTCATATTTAAAATATTTTACTGTTATTATTCATATTTCACTCAAAAGGGAGGGGCTTTTTGGTAAAAAAAACGCAGTTTTTGATGGTTACCTCCTGACCATGTGTCCGATTACATCAAAATTGGCTCATATGAATCTATACAAGGAGATCTATTGTGTATTTATGTATTAGTTCACAACAATAGTTAATATTTTACTAATAAGTTGGAGCTTTTTGTTGGAAACAAAGTTTCTTGTCTGTTAGTTCCCGACCATAAGTCCAAATGTGTCTTAATTAAGCTTATATGAATTGACACAAGGAAAGTCTTTTCTTTATTCCTGAGCTCAGAAAAACTAGTTAACTGTATTTAAATCCAGTCCAAATCCAGTCCAAATCCAGATCAGTCACCATGGGATCTGATCTCAGAGCAGACTGCTGACTTCATAAAAATTGTCGGGTTGTGTCAATATGGACTGTTTGAGATTATTAATGAGTCACATGTAATTTGAGGAGTTTAATCGAGAGGATTTTTTGTTTGACGCAGGGGATTGGTGGTTCTTTGGGATATAACCTTGCTGTCAGGGACGTCTATGCGTAGGCTTAGTTTTGTCATCTGGCATGTAATCAGAGAATATGTGGTACAGCAGGGTATTAGTTGTGGAACTAGCTGCTCTCTGGCTATATTGGTCAGACGTATCGGTACCAACCATTTCTGAATTTATCAGAATAAGTGGTCGATATGGAACAACATCCTGCTGCCCCAGCAAAGGGTTAACTGTGTCCCAGATAGCCCCAACCAGCTGTTTCAGCCTTTCACACCTTCTCTCCTGCTGTCTGCTCTCCTGCCTGCCTCTTGGACCAGTAAATGAACACTCATTTGCAAGTTAGATAAATCCTTTGAATGTATTATTGATGCAAACAAATTAGCCTGTGGGCCCCAGACAATACCTAATGGAGCCTTGGCTTATGGGTGAGGTGGTTTCCAGCGAGGGCACTGTCGGTGTTCCAAGATTGATGCCTGCTCTTCTGCCCCGTAATTATTTCTCCTACAAATTATTCAGCTGTTCTGATGCAGTTTGGGGTTTAAAGCGGTGCTACTTATTGCTGCCTGTGTGATGCCAAGCCTCAATCCAGGCACATTCATTAGTTTATTAAAGAAAAAACAACGTGGGCGATTAGATAGCTGAGATAAAGCGAGTGAAATGAGGGGATGTGTTAATGTTTAAGTTTATGAATGCTGCTTATAATTCAATGGGGTTTATGTTGTTGTTACTTTTTGAGGACATTGTCTTATCTTGTTGTTCAGACACAAATGAACAGATTAAACGGCATTGTTGTGTACGCCTTTTAACATATTTGCAAGACTCAAACTGACCCCCGCTCTCAGATGTTGGCGGGCGGTGCACACTAAGGTACGGACACATATGGAAACACTCACTGGGAATAGACAAGTACGTGTAATTCATACTCACTGGAATTACCATGGCAGAGGAGGAGGTTGTAAAACCATGAGAAGAAAGAGTGAGAGAGGAGATGAGAGAACGAGAGGACTACCATACTGTCCTCAATGATTAGAACTGAGTATTGATCATAGGAGGAAGGGCAAGGCAGGCTGAAAGGGGGAGGGAAAGAACAGACCCTAGGGCTCGGGCCTCAACTCTCTGGTGTCCTCTGCTCTGTTCCCTCCTACAAGCTGGCCAAGGCCGTTGGGGGATAGATCAAAGGATCTTATTTTTCATCCATCCCGTATGAACACACCGCATATTAATATGTGCGCACACATTCCTCCGGCCTATACAAAACGTTCAACTTGATGACATCATTTCCCCTTTTTTTCCCCACTGTTAGCTTGGTAAATCAAAGATAATCAGAGCAAGGGTCTCCCATTCTTCCCCCCTGATGGTGTCCTCAGCACTCGTGACGGATTATCGTGGTCCATCGATCACTTTCTTCAACATATTTCATATAAAAACTATAAATGTGTAAGTAAATTGCATGAATGTATCCGTTGTGTTCCAGCTTTGCTTTCAACATTTTACACAAGCAGTGTCAATAGTCAAGAGCTACAAGTCAGCAATCAGGCAAATGAATCGAACACACACACATCAGTCGGAGGGCTGTGATGGTGTGTCCGTATTCTCTCCACAGTGCGTGTAGAGGAAGTACTCATTACTCAATACTCTCTCAGGGAAAGACTCGTGTTAATGCATTTTTTCCTCTTGCTCTCTTTTTCCCCAGCTCTGATCCCTCTGCCTTCCTTTCAGCTGACTCGGGGGTTTGGCAATCGTATTTGCCTTTCAATCCAGATCAATCTCCATCTTATCTACAGCTCCTGAATCATAAACATTCCATGGGCTCAGGCTTGACACTGACAGTCATTGGGCGGTGAGGGTCTGGCTGAAAGTTTCTGCTCTATCAAACGCAATGTTGACTTAGTTATGTGAGGGAGCTCGGAACAGACACCGTTTTCCAGGCAAAGAAAGAATGACCTTGGATTGCTATGGATAAAAATTGTCCCTACAGTCTCTAATTCCTTTTTCTCATTTTCTTGTCCCCATCTACAGTTTCGCAAAACAGCAGGTTAAACTTTTACTGTGCGTGCATGCAAGCCCTGCCAACAGTAGAGCAGTCAGCAAAGTGCCACCTCAGCACCTGTGCTTTAATGATTAATGCCGTATTGATGGTCTCAATTAATTTCTTATTACACCACCAGAAGGCTGCGGTTGCTCCGTCTCTGTCATGGCCCTGCTCAGGTTTTGAGAAGCCTCTTTGTGGCAGCTGCTGGATGGAGATAGTTTGCTTCTTACTGCCTCACACAAACAATTTTATGGACAGATGTACCAAACACACACACATACACACACAGTCGCACACATTAGTATCTTTTGGAAACACACTTGCACACTATCACATGCTGCTTTGCCCCTTGCATATTTTTAATAAGAAAATATCTGTTTTTCTGTGGGATATTTCTTAAAGCGGCGCCCTGTTTAAGTTTAAGTAATGACCAAAAAACTCTTTAAAGCCCTGGAGATTCAGCCGAGCCTCTTTTGTACAATGCATTACTGCAGTTTTACAACTGCCTCCACCTGAATGTGTGCCTCTGGTTTAGCTCCAACCCCTCTAGTATGCATATAAACCCAGTGCAATGCTGCATTCTAGGACACTTTCCAATGCCTATGCTTTGGCTCTTGCATAATCTCTCCCCCCCCCCCCCCCTGCAGCACTGCTACATTCATGTAACAGTGTGCAAGATATTGATTTATTCCCATGATGATCTCTCTCTGAGCCGGGATTTGATCACACATTCCCATGACCTTAACAGTGTGTGGAGCAGCTCCACGGATAATCTCTCAGTCAACACTGCCCCCGTGGAGAGGTTGGGGAAATGCCTGCGTTTGTCTGGCGGGCTTCTGATGTCGACTTTTCCCGCTCTCTCTTCATTACCTTCTCATATCCCATTCAGAACATCTTTTCTCTGAATGGAAGATACTTCACCTATAAACCCTTCAATCTATCTTTAATATGCACTGTTAATCTCAATCTCATCCTCTCTCTCACACACACACAAGCACAAACACACACACACCTGCACTGTCTTTATTTTTATTTTTTCATGTGCGCCCAGCACACCATCGGTTGCTAGGAAACCATTTGAGCATTTTTCCCCGCGGGCAGACGTTTGATTATCCATTTTGTATGATGTGAATATATGTGTGTGTGGAGACCAGTGTGTTTGTCTCCAGAGAGGTCTTGCCAAGCCGAGCTCTGGGCCTGCTCCAGTATCCAGCCCCGTAATAATAATGAGCCCCTCGCCATGCTTGACAGAGCGCACAGGTTTAGCGGTCGTGTGGCCATTGCTACTGTCATTGTGTGTATTTCTTGTGATGTGTTAGTAATCTCAGCACGTATATATATAAATATAAATATTTGAGCATATCTGCACATTTAACTCTGCTAGTTCACGCTTGACTGGGTCTGCTTTCTGCCACAACCTCGAGAGTTGTTGTTATTGTTGATGATGATGACAACTGTTGTTATCTATTGTTGCTCAGTAGGCCATTACAGGAGGAGATAGTAGCCAGGTTGGACTGCCTTGCTGTTGGACACACATCAGTCCTCCTTGTGACTCCCTGTTTAGAAATGCACCAGCACATCTTTCTCCCCTGGCTGCTCCTCTGAAGTCCTGATTCGCTCACAGACACAGGAAGAGGCACATAAATAGCACGTCTTGTCTACTAGCATGGGGAGAAAGACGACGCACACAACAAATCAGACTGAGCACTGATATGAAAGGGAGCAAAAGCAGAAGAGAGGGAGTATAGATAGAAGGCATTAACTGTGTTTCTCCCCCCCCCCAAATGAATTGCACGACGCTCTAGGAGGAAGAAATGAAAATGAGAGAGCAAGCAAGTGGAAAGGATTCAGGGAAAAGCCAGAGATTGAGAGGTTATTTTGAGGCAGAGGCGCAAGGCTCGGAGAGAGAGTGCGCAGGGTTAAACCCTCCCTGTGTCTGAGAGAGCTCAGTAACTTCTGCTCTGGCCTTTTTATTTCCTCTGTGGGCTGTGTTACCTGGATGGCCACTGAATATTAGGATCAGTGCCATGGGCTCTTTCAAGGCCGTTATGGCTGCCGGATGGTCTTCTGATGGCCTTTTCTCAACTTGCCTCTGGGCAGTGTGCCTTTTCACTTGGGACCACCACGGCTAATGGAGAGGTTAGTGCGCTCTGTAAAGGCCTTAGGAAGAATAAGTAGGCTGTAAACTGTAAGCTGAGTTGTGGCTGCGAAAGGGGCTTCGATGCCTCACTGCCCGTCTTACCGCCTGACTTACCGCCTGCCTGCTTGGCACCCAGACTGCTCCTCCATATTCAGGCTCTGAATATTGGCCTTTTGCACTTTGATTGTAATGCATGCAGATGCTTGGCACAACAACAAACACACTCAACCTTTTTTTGTGTAGTGCGCCACACAAGTGAAAGATTTCAACCAAGGGAGGAACCCCACACAAAAATAGAGCTGCACTCAGTCGCAGACATGCAGAAATGGGAAACATAGTCAGATATGCACAATTGCACAATTACATGCGCACAAACATGTACACATACATACACACGCAGACAGACTTGCATCCCCACCCAGAGAAAAGTCGTTTTTCCCCTCTAAGCTGAGTTATTTAAAGCCCCACTCTCAACTCCATCTGAGTGATTATGTGCTCCTGAATTAAACATCACAGGCCTCAGCCCCTGGCTTCCTCTGAAACACGCTCAAACATGTTGGCCTCTTCCTGTTCCTCAAAAGTTCACAGTTCTGCATTTCATATCTCACAGCCAGTACATTAGGCAGTGGAGGTAAAGAGGTGGAGCATCTCCTACTGTGCCTTTTGCTCTGTCGTGTCTGTCACAGAATTGAAGTGATTCACGTTAAGAAACTCTTTTGTAACTGGCTTTTACCTCTGAGATGTTGAACTCACCCCTGGCATCATTTTTAGCTTGGTTGGAGAGCAGGAGGGGGCAGGTTCAGATGCTGGATTGCTCTGCTACCTAGACAGGGGCTTCCGGCTGTTTGCTGCCTCTTTGCGAGGGTTTGACAAGAAGTTTTGTTTACCTCGGCGTGCGTGTTCACGCACTGCCTGTGTGTGTCCGTGCTGTGCTTTTGTGCATCTGCACCATTCAAGGCACCATCCAACCACCCCCACATTCCAAAACACACCCTTTGGCAGTGAACGATAAAGGTTCCAAACAAAAGAAGAACTCTTATGCCTTGTGGAGGTGAACGTGCAGCAGCACAGAGGCAGTTGACCTTGAAATGAGCAGGCGTGTGTGGGGACAGGCAGAGGAGGTTGGTGTTTAAGAGTGCAACCTCAGTGCCAGAGGCCAGGAGGCTGCCTAATGACTGGCACCCTGAACCATCCATCACGATGCCACTGCCAGGGCAACTGCCCCTGCACAGCTGAGAGAGCAGGGCCTTAATAATTCCTTGTACCGTCTCAGTGTAGCAGAGCACGCAACACGAAACACATGCGCACAGTGTACTCCACTGGTGCTCACCATGCACAGGAAACTGCACAAACATTGGCAAAGATTCACCACACCAATTTCTCCTAGGCATCACAAGCCCAGAAAACATGAATATGCAGTCAAAATAGCAAATCCACTCAGACACACACTCGCAGCTCATTGCTCTCATTATGCATGCATACTGATGTGCGTACGCCGACCAACATACAGAAATCTGCCTCTAGACGCCCATTCACACGCAATTTATGATTTAATGTGGGCAGACGCAAATACATCATCAAACGCGAATGCACCAACAAACTCACCTCCCCTCCATATTTATACCTTAGTGCTCTATATTTGTGACTCCTGCTTTCATGACTTTTTGTTCTGAAATGGACACCCCTGTAGGCTGCTAGTTCAACTCTCCCAAGACGAACGGTGTCACTCCTTTGCTTATTTCACCAAATCCTTCCACTTAGAGAAAGTGGGAAAAGGGGGGCCTGTTCCCATACCTGACTCCCAGTCTGCCCTGCTCTCTTACTGAGGGTTGTTTTATCTGAGAGGAACAAGATTTCCTCCCTCACTCCCTGACCCATCCACATCCCTGGAAGCAACCCCTTTCAATTAAGATCATTTCACATGAATGGCGATTTTATCACTTTCATGCAGGGGTTGTAAAAGTGAGGCCCTCTGTGGTAGAATACAAGCATGGAGCAGAGCTGTCTTGCTAACATTAGGTGAGGTGTCTATGTTTTTTCTTGTATCTCCACCTGGAATTTTCCTTCTTTGCTCTCTGTCCCTTTAATGAGCTTCGGTGGGCTCACGGTGGAGCAGTTATATGGAGGTGTTCCAAGATTGTGGAGATTTGTGGCAAGGTCACAGAGCCTTAATGAGACAGCAGACACATTACTTGACCACCCATACCACATTCCACTGGTAGATGTACATTTTACACAAGTCTTAATTAGCTATATCTCAGCGGCAGCTCAACATGAACACCAGCAACTCACACACGGCTCTAAAATCAGAAGGTCATTGTACTTTTCTTTACCAACATC
Organism: Lophius americanus; assembly: GCA_037951165.1. Classification (NCBI taxonomy): domain Eukaryota; kingdom Metazoa; phylum Chordata; class Actinopteri; order Lophiiformes; family Lophiidae; genus Lophius; species Lophius americanus. Next base: position 380,553 of record JBBDHG010000262.1, on the reverse strand, counting down.
TAAGTCTGTCTGAGTCCGCAGCTCCGTTAGAGAGTCTTCCTCTCCCTCCTTGTCTTCTGGAGTAGAACAGGGTGTATGACTTTAGGATGAGGTAGGCTGTCACTGAGAGATCGTAAGAGCAGTAGCTGCCTCTGAATGCGTGGGTGCCAGAGAAACCTGTTGCCTGGCTACAACAGCACCTTTATCCTCTGGTTGCGATGCCGATCTCCTGCGTCTCGCGTATGTACATGTGTGCAAAGTGTTGGTACACCAACTTTTTCATGTGTGTCCTTTTTTGCACTGTGTGAGTGCGTGCATGTGAATCGTGTCATGTCCCTTTTTTGTGTGCATGCCTGCTTTTGTATGCTGATGTATTTGCATGTATGTCTGAGTGAGAGAGTGCTGAGAGGAGGGGCAGTACGGCGCTCCACCACCCACTCAGCAGGCCTTCCGCCCCCATGGCTGACTCCCCAAGACTCCGCTTGTAATTATCTCAACATCTATCCATCTGTTCTAGACAGGCACAGTAAACATTAACACAAAACAGCAACGATCAAAATCCTGGCTGGAGACACGCCACATATTTTACACATACATGATGTTAATGCATTAATGGCTTGCACACATGCACAGATATATGGCCAATATGCGTACACATATTTATAGGCTCAAGCTCACACGCTAACACAGTAGTACACAAATGCACTCCCAGAGATGCTAACATCACATTTTCTTCCAATTGCGTACCCAAGAGCGTCTGCAACTCCTCCTCCACTGCAGAAGTCTGGAAAACTGCCCTAAACCTCACATGGGAAACAAACAAACAAAAAAAAGCAACCAGAAGACTACATTACACAATTAATCAATAACTTAATGAGATCTCATTTTCTCCAGAAAAACAGTGTCCATGCAAAAAGTTCCTCCCTCAGCCTTTTCCCCCAACCTTACTCCTGGAGAACTAACTCCTGTGCAAAAGAAAGGAGCCAGCAGGAAATTATATTAAATTAGCATCCTGTTAGATTTATGTTATGCCTTACGTTTTTATTGCATTGTTTTTCTCAGACTGGAGGTGGGTCTGGGATGGGAGAGAACAGTTAAATATGTTTTAAAGTATTAAGAGAGAATGAGACCAAGCAAGATTAGTGGGGGAAAATAGCCTCCACATAGAGTCTTAATGATACACTGGTACGATATATTGTTTACATTTGGATAAGTCGTGAAGCTGCCACAACATTATAATATATATTTTTTATATCTAAATATATAAAACAGCTGGGAGGATGAGTTTGCACAGATCATGTGTGTGATTGTGTCACATGTGTCTATTACAGTTTTCTAATGAATTTGTCCTTGCTCGATCTGTGTATTTGTCCGTGTCTGTGTTTGCGTGTTTGCACACTCTAATGAATGAGCTACGAGGCGACGTGCATTAACTCCCGCCTGCTTCCGTACATCCATTTACGCCCATGAACGCCCGTAAATGAATGGTGCTGTCTGCATGTGATGCTCCCTTTCCAAGTAGAGATTGAGGGCATCTCTTCATTATTGACACAGCTGGTGATGCCATCTGGGGGGCATCGCATGCCACCATGTGCCCCTGTCTTCCAAACAGTCCAGCGTAGTGTCCACACCAATGACAGGGGACAAGGAAAGCAGGGAGATAAAGTCCAGCAGCATCTATACAGAATGTTTCCACTTGCCAAGCTGTGCCAGACACTTTTTTTTTTTGTCAGAGAAGTAATCTTAATTTGGATTCTTCTTGGGTTTGGCCCCAACCACACCCCTGTCTGATGAAAGGAGCAAAGAAGAGGGGGTGGAGGGGGGCTGTAGTCGTAGATTAATGGTACACATTGAGAGGGAGCACAGACCTACACTACCAGCACCTTGATTTATTTGCCACTTAGTGCTGATGAAGCTTCAAACCGTGGTCACACACACATGTTGTCACGGCATTTTTCTTTATCAACGCGTGTGTTGGTTTGTCGGTTCTTGTGTCTTGTTTAGCTTCGAGTGAATGCATACATACGTAATTGTGTTTTTTTTACTTGTGTTCGCTTCAGCATTTTTATTCCATCTAATGGATACCTGTGGTATTCCATCTAATGGATACCTGTGGTATTCCATCTAATGGATACCTGTGGTATTCCATCTAATGGATACCTGTGGATGTGGTTGGTTAGAATCATTGGAGAGTTTGCTTATAATAAACTGATAATAAATTGGAAATGAGAATGACTCAAACATCACTTATATGCCTAGTCCACGCTCAGTGAAAGCTTTGCATGATCCCAAACGTTACTCACAGCCTTTAAATGCTACCTGTGGCCGAGTTGAAGATGCTCAGGTGTTCTCTGGGAGTGAGGAGGATTGACAGGATTAGAAAGGAGGACATCAGAGGGACAGTCCAGGTTAGACGTCTTGGAGACAATGTCAGAGAGGACAGAATGAGATGTTTCTGACCCGTGAAGAAGAGGAGGGATAGTGGATCTACTGGTAGAAAGATGCTGGAGAAGAAGCTGCAGGCAGGAGAAGAAGGAGAAGACCAAAGAGGAAGTTTTTGGATACGGTGAGAGAGGACATGCAGTTGGTTGGAGTGATAGAGGAACGCTTAGAGGACAGGGCAATGGAAACAGTTGACCTCTAGAGGGAACAGCCCGCAGAAGAAGACTCATAAGCTCTGAATTTGCAGAGGTAACCTGGTAAGAAAAACTTTCAAGCTGCAAATTGTTCAGGTTTGACTTAGTAAATACAGGGTAAGGTAACTTAGCCTACCTTCTTGTCCCCTACAGGACAAGAAATCTAAGAAAAATTATAAATAAGAGTAATGTATTCTTTATCATGGAAATTATGGAAATTATGGCTCGAAAACCTTTGGAAATAAAGCTCCTCCTATGCAACCACCCTTTCCCTAAATCAATCCAGTCCTTGCTCGCACTGGGTTTATGTGGGTACAACATTTGAAAATGATCTATGAAACAGATTTTGAGTAATCGCGTTATAATTACGTAAGTTTGAGTGAAGGGCTTCAACTCAGAACGTTGGAGGACTGGACTTTCAATTCAATAATTCTGTTTCACATAGAGATCCACGCATGAATGAGAACAATCATCCAAACACACATTCCACATATCTGATCCTGCATTTGCTCTGCTCATTAGTTGTGTTCACTCTCTAATTATTGGGGCTTTGTTCTGCGAGAACCTTCCAGTGTTTCTAGTTCAGAAACATTTCCACAAACCAGATGGCACGTATCCCATGAAAGCCTCCAGAGCTGAGTCACAACATCTCTGTCTTACCACATATCCACATCACGTCTTCCAGAACCTCTGCTCTTAAGCGGACCATCCATGGCATTATTTCATCTAACCTCCTTCTCCCACCCTCTCTCTTTCTTTTCATCACAGAACCCTGATATTGTCCTCGTCCACTATTTGAATGTTCCAGCCATTGAGGATTGTGGGAAACCATGTGGTCCGATCCTGTGCTCCATCAATACGGACAAGAAAGAGTGGGCCAAGTGGACCAAGGAGGAGCTGATCGGCCAGCTCAAGCCCATGTGTGAGTATTTGAAAAAAAATTCATCCACACTAGGTGTTCCTTAACATCCCAGACTCAACTTTTATATATAGCTTTTATAATATAAACAGTTGCTGTCTCCTCTACATAGATCTTAATAGTCTTTACGTGTCTCCTAGCATGGAAAGATGGCATAGAGGCTGTTGTTTTCGTCTGAGAATTTAATGTCTAGTCCTATTAGCTGATAACGGGTACACTAAGTGCCCTCAGCACCGCGGGCAGAGAGCATCCTCCATCGGTGCTTCCACACTATTATGTGATGTGTGTGCTGTTCCTGGAACCGTCTGCGAGTTAGGGGTCAAAGTTCAGCTCTTCTCCTAGACCTCTGGCACCACTCTGGCCACGCTGAGAGCACAGCTCCTCTCCGGCCAAGGCAGAGGAGGGCAGGAAAGCTGGTTATTGATTCATGTCAGAGTGTGGGAGCAAGAATGTCTGACTCACCAGAAATACACCCACCCTCTACACCCCTTCTCTGACTTTCTCTGGCTCTATCCTCCCTTAATGGATTGATCCCGGTTGTTATCAGCTTTACTAATGTTCTAGGAGATGCGCTGTGTGTTTTCACTCTGTACACCTACCCGAAAGATTGAGGCGATGTTTTGGAAAAAGTTTCGGTTTGTCTGATGAGGTTAACAATTGAAGGAGGGGGGGCATTGAAATTCTTTCAGGGAGCAGTTAAGATCCCTTAAGCGACCGGACTGTGACTCGTGTGTGTCTGGCAGGGATGTGACTGATATTCCAATGGCCAATTATTGGTGATGTGGCCAGGTGAAGAGAAAAGTGCCAGCAGCTTTACAAGCGCACAAACATGCCGGCTGCATACTGAAAGCTGAGTCAAGATCATCACTTAAATCTTGGCCGTATTTCCACTCTTCTCACTGATCCTCTTGCCTCCCGTTCATGAACTTTTTTTAGAATAACGCCTTACCTCATGACTGCCACTTAACAACAACACCATGCTATATCCATTACCTCCATTTCTTAATGTAAAAACCAAGTGTCATTTGCAGTAATGCATAAAGTCATTAACCTTTGGAGTTGTTGGGACAAAGAGGAGGAGGAGCGTGAGATGCCTTCTAGCTGCCAGGCTACATGAAGGGGCTACATAAAGGAGAAAAAATTCCTCTCATGCTTTCTGGCTTTGCTTTTAATCTTCCTCCTCTTTTCTATTCCTCTATTTTCTATCCCTCAATTTCTCCTGGACCAAGACATGCTCTGTGGTGAAGCAGCATTGCCATCTACTGGTCGTGTGAGGAAGCAACCTCCATCCCAACGTAGCGAGGGAAGACTCGCTATGAACTCATCCTGTAATATTATTTAATTTTGAATTATACATAAGCACTTAACATACAGTGAATTTTCTCAGGCTGACCTATATCTAAGAAAAGTTGCATCTATAAGTAGATGTGTTTTTGCATGCCACAGGAATGCTGTAATATGCATGCAGTGAACTTCCTTGATTCCTCAGAGGTTGTGCAGATAAACCAACTCGACAGATTTCCTACTTCTTTGATCAGGAATTTGCAACTTCATCAAACTTATTGGAGTGCAAGGAGTGAAAAGCAGAGCGTGTCATACACTGGGTCATAGGTGGGATGTTTCAGCTGGTTCTCGTCAGCACATGAACCATCATTTTAATGTCAAATTGTCATCAGATCCCCGAAAAGTCAGTGATATTGTGGAATCGTCATCGCCACTGCTGCGTCCGCTGCAGATCCTTATTTTGAACTCAAATACTATCATTTTATACCCCCATATACCTGAGTGTGAGGAAGAGCTGGATTGATTTTGAGAAAGTCAGTTGCATATTCCGGCCACTAGGGGTAGAATTAGCTTCAAAAATATTCGGGCCATAATTTCCCAACTGTTTGATTTGTCCGATTCAGTCCAATTTTAGAGAATATGAATCATTCGGAGGAGACCTAGCTTTTATTTATCATATTACCCTATTAAATCATATTCTACTCAATAGGGGGGCTTCTTTGCAAAAAAACAAAATATTTGACCGTTAACCTTCTATGTCGCAGTATGTCCGGATTGGCTCCTGGCTTCCCGGAACCGTCTGCGAGTTAGGGTCAAACTTCAATGTAGATATGAACCAACACAACAACGTCTATCTTGTATAAATCGTTTCACTGTAGAATTTCATATTTTACTCAAAAGAGAGAGTTTTTTGCAGAAAAAAAAGTTTCTTGTCCCAAACTAATTTAGCTCATATAAACGGACACAAAGAAATCTGTCTTGTTTTATTACTGAGCTTTAAAAAAATGAGTTAACTTTATTTATCTTCATTATTGAGTCATTATGGGATCTGCTCTTACAGCATATTGCTGACTTTAAAGAAATAGTTGAGTCAATATGGACTGTTTGAGATTATTGACTATTAGCATTTAATTTGAGGAGGGAGGAGATCAGGGGGATTGCTAGTTCAACGCAGGGGATTTGGGATTTTTAAGGGGTATACCCCTGCTGTTGGGGACGACAGCGTAGGACTAATTTTTCTTTAACACTCTTAGCTTTTGCAGCGTAATTGCCCTCTTCCAACTTGATCTTCGTTTTTCTCCCCGTGATATTCCACTGAGCGAAACATTTGACACTGATTCAAAAACAACAAAGGAGAAGAGTGGATTCATTGATGAGTTGAGCTTATTCTGTTTTTCTCTCCTCTCTCTCTCTCTCACACCCCGACACACACACACACATAAATCTTTCACGTGCTCCCATATTCTCAAACACATACCAGTTCAAACGTAAGCCCTACGAAAAGACGGCCTCGTCTGACCTCTTCCTCCTTAACGCCCCGCTGTGTTTGATGAGAAGGAGAAGAAGACGAGGGGAGGAAGAATAGGGAAAGAGACTGGCTTCACTGCTCAGTCACACTACAGTTGCATAGACAAGGCAGCCAGCTTGATTCACCCCTTTAGTTTAATGCTATAAACACGTAACACTCTTTCCAGCTATGCCCCCAGCCTGCTGACAGATACCGCATGAGCAGCTTTAACAAACACTCAGACAGACAGAAGGCCTGTCTCCAGGCTAGACAGACGGGGGCAGAGAGGAACAAACCAAAGCGAGACCGACAGGGCTGGTCATCATGCAAACTCTTGTACTGCACTGTCCAATATAGTGCCCAATGGTGCAGAGGCAGCCAGATGGGGCATGCGTGTCTTATAGATCAACCGGCTTTGTCATTATGGCTTTATGATGCTGTTCATGACAGGATGGAGTCATCACTCTGATGACTACATCCGTGACAGGGTTGCTGTTTGGTGACTTTGCTGTTTCTGCCACTGGGATTAAACCTTGTGGCGCTGCTCCTGTCAAGTCCGCTTTGGAACGTAACCCTCAGTGAGAAGAGCAGACATGCAGACACGGTGGTAACTGTACGTCAACAACCCGGTGCCGGGGGTGATGCCCGCCTAGATCAGGCCGGCCGTGGCAGTTCTTGCATGAGGGATCAGAGCGGAAGGAAGACAAGATTCTTTGGACAAATAGGGATGGAGCTACATGCTCCATATAAGCTGTCGTAATAGGCTGTCACTCTTGCTCTGTCAACCTCTTTGAATCACATTAGCCCGCTGAACAGATGCACTCCTGTCCTGCAGCCTCCAGACAGACAGGGCAGTGGTTACAGCATGCCCCTGGCCCCATCATCTCAGCGTCAGTAATACCAGCATCCAATTTGTACTCTTGCATTTCTACACTGTCAGGAGGTAAATGGTGAGTCGAGCAACACCGTCTAATGGGATCTCCAGAGAGACAGTTATTTGTTCAGTAATTATAATGACATTAAATGAAATCGTACTGTCAAATTTGGCGTGCAACCCCTTTTTCAGCTAAGTCACTTTTGATTAATGGCTTAATAAATCTGACTTTGCGAGAGATCAAAATGAATCCTGTTTTTGTTTCTCTAACCTGTCATCGTGAGTTGTCTGTGGATCGTGTTATCTTCACCTGATCACAGCACTACCACTGACATATGCTGGTGACCAGCCTGTAATCTGCCACAGGATCTGAAGGCTTTCAAGTTTGATCCTTATCGCAATCATCCAATCACACTTCCTAGCTTCCTTCACTGCGCTATAACTTGCTCTGCCTTTAATTTGCATTCCCCTCACCCCCCCTCTCTGTTTTCATCTTCTTTTATCTCATATGCAAACAGACCGGCAAATTCTCCCTGTTTTTCATACTTCCTCTAAACCTGACTCCCTCTTTATGTCTCTCTTTTGCATATTTAACCAAAGGGGGTGCTGAAGTGAAGGGAGCTTGAATTAAATCAGGCTTGATTTTGTTTGATATTCTAAATAAGCCTCACTTGTGGAATATTACCTCTTCCTGGTTGAGAGCTTGAGCACTGCACTTCTCTCAGTGACGTCTCGTGCCACCTCACAGCTACTAAAACCCATATCCATCTCGTCAAAAGTGGCGGCTTGCCGGCAAGTGGAGTGATGAAAGGTATTAAGGGTTGCTGGCGAGGTGTGACCGAGGCGGGGAGTAGAGTTTTACAGGAGAGAGCCTTTCTGTTTTCTTGGCTGTGGTGGCATACCCGGCAGCAACAGCAGTATCTAGGCGATGTTCCTTCCCTCAAGGCTTTCCCTGTCAGAGCGGAGTCATAGGTCGGGGAAAGGATCAAGATTGAAAAGACTGGACTTGCTATTACCTTCATTAGCGCTCTCAGAGGGCGAGGCCTCGGAGCAGCAACAGACACTGACACACGGGGGACGCAGTGCAGAATGTTTGACATCAGAGTGTCATCAGAGCTGAGGGAGAGAGAAGAACATCATCCATCAGAAGAAATGATGTTGGAGTGCAGGTTTATTTCTGCGTGTGTGAGAAAGCAGGCGAGAGTTCCCGGTACTTAAGCATTGTCACAAGAAGAGCTACGCTGATACTACTGATTAAACTACTTACCATTCTACCCGAGGTCAGTCAGTGGCTTTGTTTGTTTTCCTGCAGGAAATAAGGAAATATGTATTTATTGTACCATGGAAGTTCTGACATGAGGATTCCAGTGAGCAGCATTAGGCAGACAGGGAGTGCAGATGGTGGGGCGGGGGGTTGGCGTGGCTGGTGGTCTGTTGAGCTGGCTGACATCTCTGTCTCCTCCTCTCTCCTGGCAGTTCATGGCATCAAGTGGACTTGCAGCAATGGGAACAGCAGCTCTGGCTTCTCAGTGGAGCAGCTAGTGCAACAGATTCTGGACAGCCACCAAACTAAGCCACCTCCCCGGACTCACAACTGCCTCTGCACAGGCACCCTGGGTAAGGGCTAGTGGGGGACGTGAAGTTGGCTCTCAAGAGAGAAGTGAAAATCTCAGCCAGGGAAACAAGCTCATAAAAAAACGGTTTGATGTTGTATATTGGTATCGATTTATAGAGAAATGGAGTTTGAAGTTTATTGGCTTATTACTTTTGTTTACTGATAACTCTGTCAGAGCCATATCTGAATTAGCCCAGCTTTTTTCGGCTGTTATGCTAACCAATCATACGTTTGCAGCTGTGCAATATCCCTACTACCACCCAGGATAAAAAATGAAGAGCAGTGGTTCAATGTTTTCTAAAGGAAAAACAAATCCAACCGCGGATTTATCCCAGTTGTATTTTTATATCTACTGACATTAAGGTTCACAAACTACGTATGCGTTTCCCCCGGAGCAGATCACCTTAATCAAACTAATAAATAATAAAATAATCACATTTTCCATCTATATCCCTGCTCCCTTATCTAGCAAATTATCTATTTTTTATTATTCTTTATCGGGAAATCATCCGGAAATGTTTTATTTTCTTCTTTTTCTCACCAAAAATAATTCCTATCCTCTTTCTTTCCTCCTGTAGGTGCAGGGAGCAGTGTGCACCACAAATGCAACAGCGCGAAACACCGCATCATCTCACCTAAGGTGGATCCCCGCTCTGGCGGCTACAGCAGTGCTCACTCTGAGGTCCAAAACAACGATGTTTCCGAGGGGAAGACTGAGCACACTGCCCACGGTGGAGGCAAAAGCACTGGAGGAGGAGGTGGAGGGGGCAGTGCCAGGGAGAAGCGCAATGGCAAAGTCCACAAGCCCATCCTGCTGCACCAGAACAGCACAGAGGTGTCATCCACCAACCAGGTTGAGGTCCCCGACACCACACAGAACTCTCCCGTCTCCATCAGTAGCGGCCTCAACAGCGATCCAGACATGGCCGACAGTCCCGTGGTGACGGGGATGAGCCACGTGGCTTCTGTCATGTCTGGCATCTCCCAGAGTGTGTATATGTCCGAAGTAACTGGAGACCCCGTCTACAACATGTCCCCTACTGGGGGTCCCAATAGTCACCTTTTGGGTGCAGATGCCGCCTCACAGGGCTTGGTGCTATCTGTGACCGCTGATCGTCACAAATTTGCTTTCCCAGGTGGTGGAGTAGGGGAACCTGGGACCACGCCGACAGGGGACAGTCTTTCCATTCTGTCTACAGCGGGGGTGTCTGAGGAACTGGTGCTGTCCAGCAGTCTGGACGCTGGAACCATCAAGATCCCAGAGACCAACATGAACTTTGACCCTGACTGCTTCCTGAACAACCCAAAACAAGGACAGACCTACGGAGGCAGTGCCATGAAGACAGAGGGCAACTCTTCCTCCAGTTCCTGTTCCTCTGGCGGCAACAGTAGCACCAACGGCAGCCTGCGGCGCTCCCCCTCCATGTCAGATAATGGCTACACCTTCAGCTCAGCTTTGGTGAAGAACATCAAGACGGAAGACACATCTTTTGAGCAGCAGCTTGCTAAGGAGAGTGGATACCAGGTGGGCGGAATGGTAAACTGTGGCAGCGGGGTGTCTGTGTCATCTGGTGCTGGTTCTGGCCAAGGGAACCTTTCTCTGACCCCAGCAGGCTCGCTTCTTCCTTCTGGTGGGGGCCTGAGTCCCAGCACTACCTTGGAGCAGATGGATTTCAGTGCTATTGATGCCAAACAGGACTATTCTTCTAGTGCTACCGCTGTGGGCTTTGGTCAGCCCATGTCCGGCACTCACATGCAACATCAGAATCGTTCCCCCAACTTCTTCCTCCAAGACGCCTCTCAGACCGGCCCGGCTCAGCAGGGGAGACCCAGCTTGGGTCAGAAAACACATTTAATGGAGCACAACTCCCATGACTCTGGAGCATACATGGGGATGCAGGTAGTGAAGACGGACTCCCCTGGCAGCAATGGCCACCTCCACCATCACCACCACCAGGCCCACCAGAACCAGCACAGAGCCAACTGTAATGGAGGCTCCCCCACAGAGGGGACGGGCCAGCCTGGCTCCCTCCAGCTGCTACAGTACCAGGGGACCTTTGCTGGATTGGGTACTGAGCATGAGGAGGTGGTGGGTTTAGAGCAACCAGGCAGTGTGAGTTCAGCTCAGGCTGGAGTAACTGAGAATGGATCGGAGAATCTGCTTAAACCAGGAGACCACATGCAGGCCTGTGGGACAGGAAACGGAGAGGGTGGGCCCACAGAGCACTACCTGCAACAGGCCTCGGATGGGGGTGGCGGAGGGGCTGGAGGCGCAGGAGAAGGGGTGGCAATTCACAACGGCAACAACAACGGTGATGGCAGCAATCGCTCCCAGCAGCAACAGCAGCTGCAGCCTCTTCTCCACAGTGCGAGCATGGGACTCTACAACCCCGTAGGAACCCACCAAGGCCTGGGTGGAGCGGCCACTAATGGAGCAGCCGGCGGAACCGGCATGGAGATCAGTCTCGATCACTTTGACATTTCTTTTGGTAACCAGTTCTCTGACCTCATTAATGACTTCATCTCAGTGGACGGCAGTGGAGCCACCATGTCCGCTGGTGGAGCCCTATATGCCCACCAGCTCGTCACATCGCACAGCTCTGATAGTCAGAACACAGCTGGTGGAGCCCCCCAGCAAGGCCAGGAAGACGGCGGGGCGAGGGGTGCAAGTTACAACCCCTCAGAGCTCTGCCTTCAACCCTGCTGTAGCCCCCAGTCTCTGAGTGGAGGGGCCGGAGCAGGAGGAAACACCGGAGAGGCTGGTTCATTGTCCTACATGAATGTAGCAGAGGTGGTGTCCGCAGCTGTCGCCCAGGGGATGGGGATGCTTCAGGCCACCGGCCGGCTGTTCATGGTCACCGACTACTCCCCTGAGTGGTCCTACCCCGAGGTGTGTGACACAGCTCTTTATTGTTTTACCACTTTTTTTGTTTTGCCAAGATTCTGTCTGATTGAAATATGTTTCTGTACCAACCTTGCATTTCAAGCTAGAGCAGTCCAACAGGTTTTCATTTTTGTTTACCAGTACACAAATGGGAAAGATGAATAATAACTTAAATGCAGTTGTAAAAAATCATATTTAGATTTTGATTGTTCAGTTATTTCGTTGGATAGTTTTCCCGGGTACATTAAATACTGATGGAAATAATTTATACTTATTGTATTTTAAGTAGGTACAACATGTAAAATCTCAGTAACATACAAAATGCAATGATTTGCGAACCTTTCTAACATTAATGCAGCTGAATGCAGTACAAAGACGAGATATTAAATATTCAAAGTGAGAAACTTTATTGTTTTTCTATATAATAAAATAATACATGATAATAATAAATATATCTCATTCTGCATCTGATGCCTAGAAAACAGTTTTCTAGAGTCTAGCACTTTTTCTGTATACGATGATTGCTAATTCGTTACACTTTTTTTTTAATTGGGGACAGGTTAGTCTACAACGCAGACTCTTTTACTCTGAAGCCATGCTGTTGTTAGGCAGCAGAATGCCTCATCGTTATCTCGCTAGAATAAACAGGGGCGTCCCTGAGGAAGAACAGGAGCATTTTTCTTCAGAACATGAATGTACAGCACCTTAAGCCATTAATGGAAGCTTCACAGATGTGCAAGTCACCCATACTATGGGGACTGACACACTTCCAAGTTATCACAGATGCTGACTTTTCTAGTTTGGACAGTTTTAGCTGGGAGGACACAACATTCACGATTTCCTCAAACTACTCAAAATATGGGTTTGTCAGAACAAAGGAAACTTTCTCCACTTTGCTACAGTCCATCACAGATGACTTTGGACCCAACAACCCGGTGTCATTTCCACATTTTTTTTATTTTTTTTACAATAATATGGATTTCACTCAATGTATTCTGTAGGATAGCAGAACAATTCAATATTAAATAGATGGGAAAATTATGCAGTTTTTTACAATTTACTTCACGATATGATCATATGTGATAAAAAAATATATAATAAGCTTGTTACCTATGGTATTAGGAATGGAAATACAAGTAAAAATAATAAATGCATGTCTTAAAGTATCCAATTCAAGTTTATTTCTTAACTTTTTTTCATTAAATTGTTTAAATAACCAGCATGTACAAGATCACTTAACATGAAATTTGTTACTATTATTATTTGATAATAATATTCAAATATATATATATATATATATATATATATATATATATATATATATATATATATATATATTTGTTAATACTATTCAAATATATGTCTGTTTTCAGGAAATCTGATACAAACAACAACCAAGACAACACACACAAAACAACAACAAAAAATGTATAAAACTTGTAAAGCCGTGGTTGAAGTCAACAGAGTTAAAGGATAGTCCCCTTGATAGTCATCCATCTCAATGCCCATTACTCTGAGATTGTAGGGAAATATAAGCGTTTGACAGAGGAGAAGAAAGGAGTCCACATTATATACGGCTTTCACTTGGCATGGGAGACGTCACTTTGTATTTGTGGATGCATCAGCAAACTGTGTTTATCGTAAACGATTTCCCTAAACGCTCCTAAACTCAAGTGGAAGAAGGATTCATTGAATCATGTTGGTTTTTAATGCAGTGACACCTGAGGGATCGGAGGTTATTGGTTTTCAACTTCGCTCCTTACATGGAGATATTTCCCGTTTTTTTAAATCTTTCGCTGCCATTATGGTCTGTGTATGGTGAAAACCTCCGAATCCAAGATTTTGTGCATTGTTCTTAAACTACATGACTGTTTGCCTTTCAAAGATGTATACCTCATCATTAATCATCACTATCGCCTAATCTCCGGTTGCCCGTTTTTATCCATTGAATGTCCAAATCACACGTCTCTGAAAACTCTAAAACCTTTCTTAACGTTTATTCTGTGATCATATTCTGTTTTAGCTAAATCCTCATATTCCGTTCTGAGCAAGGTTTTATGGAGCATTTTCAAAATGTGGGCTGTAGACACAGTGCAAACTAAAAAGGCATATGGCAAGTTAATGTTTAATTAAAATATATTCCCTTGTCAAAAACACATTTGTATGCGTCACTGATGCAGAGGCATGAAGAATGGCTCTGAGAAACACCTGCTCCCCTAAATGGTAAATCAATGCATTAGCTATAATTTTATTATCAAACAGTCAACCTGTCAGCTTGAAAGGGGGCTATAAATAATTTTGACTTTGCTTCTGAAGAAGCTGGAAGTTCTGTTATTTATACCAAAGCTTAATTAAACTTAGTGGGCACTGACGGAGACACAAGGTGCTTCATTATAGTTTCTTTAAATAGAACCCAAAATGCAGACGATGCAGGAATGTCAAACAGGTCCAAAATCACCCAAAATATGAAGGCAAAAACTCCAAAAAAAGAAACTAAGAAAAGCAAACCTGATAGAGGACGAGGAAACGAGGCATGAAACAACTGGAATGAATAAACACAGCTGTTCGCATTACTCATATCGGACTCCAGTATGAACGGTTCACGGCCCTAAACGCGCAAAAAAAAAAATAACAAGGGTTATTAGGGTTTTTTCATGTGAAAGCCGACTCCCACAGGTGGATCTTTGTGACGTCGATATTATCTTACGTCCCAATTTTCCAACTGAAGATGACGTCATGGTCACATTAATTCTGATCTGACGGTTCAGACTTGAGTCACGTTGCAAAAAACACTGTGTCATTTTTTGAACCACGGGACCCAAATCGGAAATGGAAAAGGTGAGACGGTTCAACAATCAGGGAGGAGACACACTAGGAGTCAGGACAGTCTGGAGAAACAGCCACACATAATAAGAGGAGACACTCGGTTTCTACCTCGACAACCAGCGCTGCTTTTCCTTATGTCCACAATGGAGCTTTTTATCATGATTATAGTTGCAATTTTATTCTTCTTCTTGTAGATGCAGCGCCTCCTCGCTAAGGCTTCTTAAACAAAAAGTTTTGGTTTGCTAAGATAAGCCCCCCACACACACACACACACACACACACACAAACACACAGCCCCCCAATGTCACTGGTTTCTGCTTCTACCCCAACTTTCTCATGGTGTTTTTTAAGCACCTGTTTTTAGGGGCCAGGGCCAGTTCTTCCACCGTGGAAAAGGTAAGAACTGGTTCCAAGCTAAGCACTGGCCAGGAACTGGGAAGGAACCGAGCAACAGAGACAAGATTAGGAGAGGTAGGAGAAAAAGAGAGGGAAGGAATCATTGACAAAGTGAAACAGGAAACAATAACTTAAAAACTATAAACCATGACAGAAAAACCTAACCCAGACTACAACTGTGACAGTGTTCTCAAAGATATAAGGTTTAAACGTTTCTTTGACATCTTTGTAGCAGGTTTGGCCTCTTCTGTGAACCCACCCTCTCTCTTGTGGAGCTTCTTCAAACTTATAGCCTCAAGGTCAGTTGGTGTTTGATCTGTGGGAAAGAAAAGATTTCCAACCACCAGTCATGCAGTGGAAAATCAGGCCATCATAAAGAGAGGGCGACAAAGGGGAGATGTGGGGATTACAGTCCAGGTTTTAGGACTTTAGTGTCGTAGTATTTATAGTGTGGTGTTTCAGTGAAGGTAGAGATGTTGGGGGTGGGTGGGGTTACGATGCTGTTCAACCATCAGATAAGATGATGCTGATACGTTCGTCTCTTAGGAGCTACAGACACCACTTAACCCTCTTACGACTATAATTATATTCAGCCCTCCTGGATTTACTTTGATTTTATGGCTGTAGAATTATATAAAAGTGTTCAATGAGTGAGTGCTTCTGTGCTAGATAACTTCCACTTTCAATATCTGACAGTTATTCAATATTACTGTGTTTTTGACTGTGCAATAACAACTTAAAGGGAAAAAAGGACAAATAACCGATTTGGATTTCAAATTTTGAAACTTTTCAAGCTTGTAATAACTTTTCAGGATAATAACTCTGAAATGACCTGAACAAACTTCACATGAACAATTTGAACTTTGAACTATTTTACATATGTACAAAAAGAAATTGTCCGTCCTGGCCATTTAGTTTTTTGTTTTTCTAGTGTATCATGCCATACACAGTCAGAAAACTCTCGTTCTCTACTTTCAGAAACCCTTTGAATTTTTTGAAATGTGTGACACGCTGGTGAATCTTGTCTGTGATCTGACGGTGGGGGCCACCGTAATGACTGGTATATGAGCGTAAAGCTCTATTTCTCTGCTTTCTGGTAGTTTTTGAATTTTCTAGATATCATAAGAGGTCTAGGAGTTATGGAAATGAGAAGTACGCATGCCAAATCCCGTCAGCCGCGACAGGATAGAGATAAAAGGTTGAACGTCTTGTTCACACTTTTTTGGTTGAAATAGATGTAATCTATTGGTCGCCGTTTGTAAAATGAGAACATGTTTATTTTAACAGCAAAATTTTACCACATATACCTCCAAATGTTTCAAACACATACAAATTTATACTGACGGAAGTGGAATTACCAAAATAAAAGCTTGATGAAAACCACTTTTATACAAAATAAATGCGGCCCCCTTTGCAGCAATGTGGTTTCTGATCTGATCCAGGTCCTGGCTTCTAATTGCCCTGGGCCCTGAAAACGGGTACTTAAGAGCAACCAAAGATTCGTGGGTTAAAAGCAAAATGCGATGATGTCAGAGACTTGGGGCGGGTTTTTGTAGCCAACCAGAAGTTTTTGTCTGCCATGTTTGAGAAGCTTAAGTGAGCTTGTGTCTTTGTAAACCCGAGGAAACATAAAAGCTTGTGACTAAACCAAGTAATTTTCACTCTCTTTGGTTTGTTGTTGAACTGTTCGATAAAGTTATGTGTATTTGAAAACTACCATGGTGCAAAAGGGGCTGATAGAAGTGTTAGTCTTCATCTCGCTTTTATTTTGGAAGTAATCGTCATCGCGCCCCATAGTAATCTACATTATTGATTTAACCTCCTAAATAGGAGAGAACTGGTTAAATTGAATTTAAGGAGATTAATAATAATAATAATAATAATAATACATTTAATTTATAATGCATTTTACATTTAGACAGTAAATAATTGTTACTTTTTTAGTGAACCTGTTAAATCCACCTTTTCTGAGATAAAATGTTAAAAAAGTATCTAAATATAAATTTATTTTAGTGCGTTAATAACATTAAAAGTCCGCTAACTTTTTTTTGTTTTCGACTGTTATAATAAATTGCATGAGGAATTTACTCCTAAAAGTTATAACTGTAATATTCCATGACATAAATGTAAACCTAATGTAATCGTATGCTTATGGTTTCAGTTTGTTGTTTATTATGTTCCATTGAGATTCTGGAACATACTCTCTTGTATTTGTATTCCTTTTTTACTATTTATTTTACTACACGTTTCAAAGTGCAGACAGAGTGGATGTATCAACATACACTGTTCCACCTCTTGCTCAGTTTCAGTTGGGATAGGCCCCACCCACTGACAGGTACCATTGTAACCAGATAATCACTGTTGTTCTGACTTCAACTGTCAGTGGTTATAATGTTATGGCCGATTTGTATATACATAAATTATACTACACTTAATAATAGCGACTCAAAAATAACACATATGTATCTTCTTCTAATGGCGTGCAGTATTTCAGACCAAAATGTCTTCTTTTTTTTTTTTGCATTTGTTAGCGGTAGAAAGAAAACATAAGTCGACTAAATGCATCCAGATAGAGACAAAGAAAAGGCCAAGGATATTTGACAACATATAATATATCTGTAGAATTCTAACTCCACAATTTCATACATTTTACAGGGAAGTATTTTGATACCCAAAGGGGCACAATAGGGGAAAAAACATCAAAATATTCCATTTTAATGAGAGTAGCTCAACCTTTTGGTAAAGAAGGTTTTTAGAAAATGATTTGTCTCCAATTAAACTTTTTGTGTTTGTATCAAGTCACATAACTCTGTTTAGTTAGTCCTCACAGGCTTTAATATGCCAAAAAAAACAATCCTACTTATAGAATAGGACTTCCTTAATAGACATGGTTAATGCCTCCTCCTCGGTGGCTCCTTTCACCTCTGGTGTCCCCCAGGGATCCATCCTCGGCCCCTTACTCTTGAGCATGTATACGCTGCCATTGGGTCATATTATGAACAGGTTCAGTCAGTATTTTTCAATAAGAAAGTGACTTAAAATGTGCTCAAACGAAGGGTTAAGTTCACTTCTCCATGTTTCCTTTAGGTGAGAAGTCTTTGTAGTGTCACACCCTTTGAGACTGTAGAAAGAGAGATTTGGGTTATCCTGGTTTGTTTGTGATCTCTCACCTGTAAGTAATGGAAAAAGTCCTGTTATTGAATACTGTATTTCTCCATTCATTGACTAAAAGACATCAAAGTAGCCCCCTGCAGTAAGTCCCACGGATTGGAAATCGCTTCCATTGCCCCAAACCCGGAAACTATTATTGGTTATTCCAGTTGAGAAGTCAGGGTGGTCCCGTACTGGAGTGAAGACAGAAGTGCTTTAATAGGACCGGTTTCAAAGATTTCAGATTTCCCTTGAATAAGAGGATTTTGCAAGACTTCAGACATAAGGTAGAGGTATGCAACCCACCCTACCCCCCACACCCCACCCCTAAATGAACGATTTTAACCAGACGTTAAGGTTTTTGACAGCCTTATGTGTGACCATCTGGATCAGATGCAGCAGCCTAAAGAAGATGTCGATTTTTGAAAGAGCAAAGCGACCTAACCAAGACACAGACTGGTCATCTTCTTCTTTCTTTCTACACCTGGTCTAATACGTTTAAAAAGAGGAGCAGAGTTTATTTATTGCATTCCGTCAAAAGTAGGAGTTAATAAGTGGATAATAAGATGTAGAATCAACTAAAATGTCAATAATTATTCCATCAAATATGTCACTGTTTGTTTCACCCATCCTTTTTTAAATATCTTTATTTCACTTTTTCAAATTCACCCAACAAAGGCACAGAAAATAAATCAATGCAGGACACTGCAAAACATCAACATACGAGGGATCAAGAAAAAATATTAAGAAATAACCTAAATAAATAATCTTTTCCTTTTTTTAATAACCTTATTTTTTACGAGGAGTACTTCCAGTTCTTTTCTTCACATTAAGTTGAAAGGAGATTCTCCAAAATGAGGAAGGACATTTTTTATTTTTTTATGTCTATTTCTCAGATATAGAGATTTTTTTTTAAAAAAATACTGTTTATCCATTATGAAAGAATAGCAAATTTGGTTTTTGGCTCCTCACTTTTCTTTAATGAATGAAAACTGAATTTCCCCGTGAGGCGGATCAGCCCTATAACCTCATCTTGGTGAATATTACCAGAGTTACAGTTTAAGGAACAAGAACATTTCCTCTTTAATGTCAAGCCTTATTAAAAGGTTGTAAAAATGAATATAGAGATCTGAATCCTGAAGGCTCCGCTGAAGTTGTATTTAAAAATAATTGACACAGGGATTCATTTTCATTGCTATAAAAAGAGCATTTAGTGAGATACCTTGAAAGCTATTACTTCCATGGATATACATTTTAAATAACTTCAATGTGAAGTCCAGATTTTCTCTTAAACAAAAAACCTTGAGTGAATAAAATATTTCAATAAAAGTGTTCTATTTCAATTTCAACATGATTCAATTGGATCTTTGTTCTCATTTGAAGAATATCGTAAAAGGTAGGCTTTGATCTGAAATGTATAATTTATTACATGTGTGGTATATATATTAACATTATAGACCAGCACATTCTGAATTAGTCGACATTCCTGTCACTGATGATGATGGGCTTTGTTCCGGAGACTTCATTAAGTCAATTTTTCCTCTTCTGTCCTTTGGGACACCTCATACCTTTAGTAATGTAACTTCCTGACTATACATCTTATGTTTACACATGGAGTATGAGTGGATTCAGCACAAAAACAACTTTCCAACAAGCCCTCATCTGTGTTTCTATGACAGTACATGGCAGAGGTTCTACAAAGTACATGAGAAAGTTCTTCATAGATATTTAAAAAAATGTTATATTTCTGCTTATTTTATGAATGTGTGTATAGGTCTATATTTCCTACATGCATCAAGATATTCACATCCAGTTTTTCTCCTTGGTTGGGCAACATTTTGACTGATAGCACTTCAAGTTTCAAAGGTCTTGGAGCTTATCTTTTTAATCTACATAACTTTCTATGGCCAGGCTAAATATTGGTTTATTTTTATATAGTAATATCTATCAATTTAACAACTATTCCAGTAAAATAATTTTATGCAACAATCAATTTCATATATGGGATAAACATTGTTGTGTTTTCTTCTACTTGTGGTAGAAGTATCACAAAAACTAAAGCCTTTATTGACAGTTTGTCACGACGCTATCGGCAAAAACCTTTCTTTCCGAATGTATAGGAATCGGCATTACTTATTTCTGATATCAATATCAGAAGTATTAGTCATATAGTTCAAAATGTGCTTATTTTTGCACTTGCAGTCTGAAAGATGTAGACCCCCAATCATCAGGGGGCGAGGGCCCTTCTTTTAGATTCATAAATGTGAAGAAGTTAGACTGAGAAACTGTAATTTATCTTATTATATATATATATATATATATATATATATATATATATGTGTGTGTGTTATATTAACATCGTATACTTGAATAACTGTTTATTTTCACCACTCTCATGAAACCCAGTCTTGTCACTATTTCAGTTCCCTCATCCAACCTCTGGAGGGAGGGAACAGTATAATGTTTTGCACCATATTAAAGGAGTGTGGTGAAGTTCTGTATTTGTCCACAAGATGGCAGCAGGGGTACGAAGTAGATGTTTTCTTTTCCCTTGCTGTCATTCTTGTCTTTGTCCTCTAGATGGCAGGAAACGTCCAGTAATGTCATCAGGAACACTTCAGCCATACTTGGATTGTGTGGTATGAGTTTGTTCAATCCTTTTGTGCCGTTTTTCAGGGAGGTGTCAAGGTGCTGATCACGGGGCCCTGGCAGGAGGCCAGCTCCAACTACAGCTGCTTGTTTGACCAGATCTCAGTCCCAGCCTCCCTCATCCAGCCCGGGGTGCTGCGTTGCTACTGCCCAGGTAAGACGCAGGGATGCTCCAACTCACATCACGGAGGCGACCCAGGAGGGGTTCACATATATTTCATGAAGCAGGAGCTGCTAACAAACTCACACAAACCAAAGACTAATGTCTTTTTTCAAAATATATAGTTTTTAACTATAGAACTCGTTGTTTCTTTGTTGTTATTTTGGGGTAGCGGCTCGGGACGGGTGTGGGGCTTTCGTTTAGATAAAAGATATTTACTGTACCTATCCCATGTATATTTAACCTTCATTAACTTTTTTTAGGATAAGAATTAATAGAAAGTTGCAGGTTAACAATTTAGAGGTGATCTCGTCAACAAGATTTTTTTAATAATTTCTTTTATAGATGCTTTTTTAATTTGATTTTAACATTTACATGTTTTTTTCTGTAACTATGGGCAGAAACTGTTTGTACTGTAACCGAGTCTGGTACCAGATACTACTGTGTTCTTCTATCACATAGTCAAAAACTATTAAGTTAAACATATTTCAGATGTAGCAGTTTAAGCATGACATGAGACACTGTGATCTAAAAAAATATATAATAATAATAGTTTTAAATAATTAAATATAAATTGAGTCATGTCATTTAATCCTCTGGAGTCGGAGGTCGGGCTCGGGTTAGACTTTACACCATGACTTTATAAGCCACATTAAATGATGTTCAGCATGCCGATGTTAACTATTGTTTGAGGTTTCTTTGTGCAGCACACCTCACCTCTATGACCTGTCAGTCATTTCTTCACATTAGCATACTGTGTTAGAATACTGAACCCGAAAGTGTGTCGGTTCAGGGATCCTGCCAGCATCAACTGGGGATCCAAAGGGTTCAGCCCTAAATGAGATATTTAGATAATAATAGGACATGAATATATTATCCATGAAGCATGACCACGAAGTAGAGATTATGCGTCCGCTTTATCTGAACTTTATTCTCGTCTACGTTACCCTCTCCAGCTCACGACACGGGTCTGGTGACGCTGCAGGTGGCTGTCAGTAACCAGATCATCTCCAACTCAGTGGTGTTTGAGTACAAGGCCCGAGCTCTTCCCTCACTGCCGTCATCGCAGCACGACTGGCTCTCGCTGGATGGTAGGTCTCCGAGTCGTGTCTTCACTCTGCTTGGATTCGCTGCTCTGCTCTGTGGATCATTTTCAGCTGTATTCCCACATAGACCGTCGTGAGAGGAAGAAGTGGATTGATTTAGACAAAGATCGGTTTTATATATCCACCACTAGGGGGAGCTTTAGCTCTAAAAGTGTTCCGGTCATAATCACTCAGTTTTAGTTCAAATTTTGTTCTTATGAAGGAAATCCAGGATATTTTATTTATTTATTTATTTTTTGTCATATTTTACTGTAATTGTTCATATTTTACTCACTAGGGGGGCTTTTTTTGTAAAACACTTTTGTTTTATGACCACTACTTCCCAACCGTACGTCCGATTGTGTTCAAATTGGCTCATAAGAATCTATACATGGAGATCCGTCATGTATATATTTACATTATTTGATATTTTACTCACTAGGGGGGAACTTTTTATGAAAATGCTATTTTTCTGACATAACCTATCTGTAAATTACCAAATTTACCTCATATGTTCCGCCTGAAGGAGCTCTAACTTGTATCTATCACATTTTTACTGTAATTGTTCATATATAACTCACTGGGGAGCTATTGTTACCTTTTCCTCCCAACTTTGAGTCCAGTTGTGTCCAAATTGGCTCATAAGAATCCACGCAGGGAGATCTATCTTGTCTACGTATTAATTCACCATAATAGTTAATATTTTACTTACTGGAGTAAGATATGAAAACACAGGAAGTCACAGTTTGAGCAGATAGCTGACTTCACAGGAATAGTTAAGTTGAGTCACTGTAGGAGATTATTAATGAGTCACATTTAATTGGAGTCCAACCAGGGATTTTATATTGTACAACGCAGGGGAGTGGGGGCTTTTCATTGATATAACCTTGCTGTAGGGAACAACAGCGTAGGACTACCTTTATCATTGTTTTCTTTACTGATCACATATTTATCACTTTCTGATTTTCCTACCTAGCTCTCCACATTTTCTTTGACACTATTAATGCAGTAAATTTGGATTAATGATCATTTGGACGAACTTTCATAACAGATCCTCTCTCTAACTTTGCCTTAAACTCATTTGTCATAACTTACACATTCACAGGCCATTACCTTGGAGCCCAACTAGTTGGCAGGACATGTTTCAACTGCCAAATAATAACAATAAACACATTTTCCCTCAAATTGTGTTTGGATATTGGATATGAAGATTAATGCTGTTTCATCTCCTGTCAGAATGGCAGCAGTCCAACGTTAGAATGATGACAAGAAGATCATAAAACACTGTGTCCACAACCATAAAACAAGCCGGGCCTTCGGTCCTTGACCCAACACAATAAATGCCGTGGAAGAATTGCTGATTCGACACCTTCGACAGATATGTGCTGAGATTTGTGGAATAGAATAGAACAAACTTTATTAATCCCCACGGGGAAATACAAGACGTAAGAAGGAGCCTTCAAAATCTTATCAGGAGAGTTTTTAGAAAGTACCTTTTGTAACCTGGATAAAAAAAATCATCCGTCTTTGAACTGTTTCGTTGTGATAAGTTGGACTTAAACTTAATTTAACTTAAAACAGAGACAACTTGAGCAAACACAAAAAAAAACGGGTGTTCCGTTTGAAACTAAATCAAAAAACTACCAAACTGCATAATAACTGAAGAAAAGACCTGATAACTACCAGCTCTGTCTAATCATCACATAAATAATCCATTCTCAGGAGGTGGAAGTTGGCTTGCAGGTCTCACCAGGAGCACAATAAGCCAAAATCGACTGAATAGCAGACACAATTTAATATCAGTTAGACACAAAAAGAGAAAGCAGGAGGGAGGGGGGGGGGGGTCCCGTTTATTTATCAACAGTCCTGTGAATGTTATTGGACCACAGCCATAAGACTTGATAAAAGAGAGGAGAACACACACACAAAAAAAAAGAAAAGTCTGATGCACTTTATAAAAGAGAACTTAAGGTAAAAGCAAACCACAGCCAAAACATAACAGAACCCGAGGTTTAGAAAAGTGTTACTGCCAGCCTCTTAATCTGTCTGTAGAGTATCTCTCAAATACTTCTTCCTCTTCGGCGTCTCTGTTCAGCCCACTGAGCCCACACAACTCCACCCTCAAAGGAACTCTTGCAACTGGGTGCCCAGCTCCACCCACAAAGAAACATCAAAGGAACTAAGGCAGCAGTAGCCACATTGTGACATCACTCCTCCAAACGGCGTGTTTGAATGCTCTGAAACACAAAAAATGTAATCACATCTAGGATATGGCAAAACCTAACTTTAAGTAAAAGTTCATGCAAACCCCAACCTGTACTTTTATAGTGTAAGTGTAGTCTTGCTCACAAACAAACAGACAGACAGACAGACAGACAGGAAGGAAAACAGAACCACCATCCTTGGTGGAGGTAACAGAATCCTACATTATGGACGGCAGAGATTTGTTCCCTGCATCCGGTTTATTTAAGCTGTGTCCTCGTTTAGGGGCCCCATCCTTCAGAGGACACAGTCTTCTACGGTGTGTTCTTCACAGACTGGTTCAGGCCAGACTGAGTCTACAGAGAATTTCACCACCTATTCGCGTTTTTACCCCGGTTCACAAAGTACAACAACACCTGAGGCCTACCTGAAGTTGATGAATAGTCAGAGTCAACGTTGAGATAATAGATGTTCAGTAGAGGCAGACGAGGTGAAAGCTGTGGCATCGGAATGATATTAGTAGTAATAGTAATCGTTATGTTTGTCGTAATTAATTCTGCAGTAGAAGTGGAAGCAGTATTAATACCTCAAACTTCACTTTGAAAAATAATTCAATAAAAATCCCTCTAATTTCATTTTGTGTGACTCTCTTCAGAGTTTATGCTTCACTCCACAGCTTCTGCTGCACGCTGTTGTGGGAACTAAAAATAAAAGTATCACCCGTGAACAACGAGAGTCGTAATAAATCCTGGAGAAGAGAACTGAATTTATTTTTTTTATGTGTTTTTTTCTCTTTTCGTTATGATTTATTCATCAAATGTTCAACATTCAACTCAAACTAACAACAAAAAACGCCAATTTAAAAGAATTAAATAAAAATGGCCTGATTAAATAAAAATTAAAAGAAAAGAAAAGAAGACCAATACAAAACAAGATTATATAATAAAGAAGATGTCACAGAAACCTTCATGGACTAACTGCGGGCTGTTACCGTACGTAACATGAACTCAGCCGGGGGTTCATCATTCAGGGGGGGTCGCTCAGTCAGTGGGGGGGCAGCAGCCAGACTTTTTAGAGACATTTATATCATAGCCATGAAAAGTGTGATTCATTTTTTCGTAAACAGAAAACGTCCTGTGTCACTTTTCACTTCACACCAAGAGTTACAGGAAACAGAACCCGTCTTATTGCTGTGCCACGGCTCTTGAGTTTACACTGCTGGACCTTCTGGGTCAGCCTCGAATGTCTGAATGCAGCTCTGCATATTTCTGCTCCTCAGACCTGATAGTGTGATTGAGCAGAATTCAACAAGGAGCATCAGAGGGTGGGGAGGTTTGGGCTTCGTGTCTCACATAATGAGACAGGCAAAGGATGTAGTTACAGTAAAGTCACTAAGGTGGAGAGTCTCCAGGAGTTCTCCCCACCTTTCAGCACAGATCTCATATAAAATAATAAGAGCCCTGCAGAGGACAGAACCCTCCGTTTGTTCGTCTGCACACAGCTTCAACATCAAATTTTTTTTTTAGCTTTCTATAGTCTGAAATCTATGACATAGATACTGACATCTCTCAATATGATGTAAATCATGTCCCGTCTTAGACGTGTCAGATTCATTTGTGTATTTTAAAACCACGTGCTTCATGTGTCACTGAATTAAACATCAGCACCAATGATCACTTTCTGTCTTTATATCTGTCAACTCATCAAACTGGCCCTAAAAACTCATGGTATGAATATAAATTACAAATAAGGCCTATGCTGTCATCACTGACAGCAATAGTATATACCAAAAAAGTCCCCAATCTACTGCGTTGTACAAGCAAACGTCCCGATTTAATTCCTATAAATAAAATGAAGTTATGTCTGAAAAACAGTTTTTCGTTAAAAAAAAAAAAAAAAAAAAGCTCCCAATAGTGAGTAAAATATGAATTATCAAAGCCAATTATGATTATATTATTATTATATATGTACAAGATAGATCTCCTCGATTCCATTCATATGCACCAAATTTGGACTAAATCAGACCAAAGGTTAGGAAGTTGTGTCCGAAAAACAGTGTTTATTTGTGAATAGAGCGCCCCCTTGTGAGTTGATTATGACATATACTAGACAGATCTCCTCAAATTTATTCAGATGTTCCTAAGAATGAACACAATTGGACAATTGGTTGATAAATTACAGTCCAAAAACTGTGATTTTGGAAATAGAGCTCCCCCTAGTGTTGGCACCATGCAACAGAGCTTTCCCAGAATCCATCCAGTTCTTCCTCACACTCAAGCCTACATTGGCATATTTAAAGGGTTATCGCGTTACAATGAAGGATCTGCGGCGGTGGCCATGGTGATCCCATATAATCCCTGAGTTTTCGGGGATAGAAATATTTTGAGTTGAAGGGAGGATTAAGATGAAGAGGTCAGTTGTAATATATGAATATCAGTTTGACTCATTATTCATATACGGTTATTTGACTTAATTAACTTGAACAAATGTGACTTCATATATATAATTCTGCCTCCTTCATAAATGCGTTGATACCAGATAAACGTGCCTTTTCGTATTCTCATTTTGACATCAAACACACCACAAAGCTCCACTGGAACCGATTGGAAGGAGTGTGGAGTGACACATTTTTCCTCTCTCACTCCGCACGCGTTCGCTCTGAGACGTGCAAAATTAAATACCATACATTATATGGGAAGCTTCTCTGTAAGGTCACTCCGGTGAGACAAAGCCTCGTTATCTCATCCCTCCAGCGCTGCACAATAAGCGGATTGGACAGATATAGAGTATTTAGAGCGGATGTTGACATTGTTTGTGCTTCAGCATCAGCATTCTGGAGGTATGGAAGTAAAGGTGCTGCAGGGGGGCAATTACCATTACGTGTCTATTCAAATCAGTTCTGTGAGTCAGAACACGTTCTGTAGGTACGTTCAGCTGAATGTAATGAGCGTAAGCCATTGCATGTTTGTTTATGTGTGTGTGTGTGTTGGGGGGGGGGGGGGGGGTATTGCTGCAGTGCTTGAGCATTGACAGGATAAAGTAGGGCACAGCGAAGCATAGGCTCACAGGACAGCTGCATTGCAGACGGCCCTTGAGGGAGTGGGAGTGAGTAATGGAGAGCTGGCGGCTTCCACAGTCGGCAGTATCCCTCCACCATTCATACCCTACTGCCTCACTGGCCCATTCACAGAACCAGTTAAGGAGGAGTTGACTGTTACAGGGGAAACACAGCCCACCCAAAACACCTTACTTATATTAACTCCTTGGCTGCCATCTCTCACTGCTTTGTCTCACGGCAGCCCGCCGTCAGCGTTACGACCACGTAGGGATTTCATCCAGCTATTCCAGAATAATTCAAGTCCGTTTTATTGATTTATGTCCGAATTGAAATGTTCCATAGAAGTTAACCTGTTGGAACTTCAAGAAGAGCAACAACAGAGGATGGATGGACATACTATGTGAAAATATACCTGCAACAGTATTAAAAAATCACATCTATGCTGCTGGTTTGGACAAAAATGTGTGTATTTTGAAACATAATACAAATGAGGAATGATGCAGGAGGCTGAGTAACCTTTGGTGTCAGCAGATCAGTATAACCTGCACCAAATTACCTCCTCCCAACCATGGATACCCCAACGGAGGACAGCCCACCACCAGCTAGACAACGCAGACCAGCATCCGGACAAACAGAGGAGATAGACACACAGATGGAGAGAGAGACATGATAGCATGCAGATGAGAGAGACAGATGTCTGCATGAGGAACTGAAAACCAGGAGAGAGTTTTTTAGCTTATATTTAAAATCTTCAATAGAATCTCTATTGAAGATTTTTTGCAACTTTCCTCTGGTTATACTATTTCGTGAAACATTTCTACATTTTTTTCCCCCACATAGATCTGGGTATATTGATTTGGGGAAATGTTAGTTGCATATTTCCACCACTAGGGGGAACTTAATCTCCAAAACACTGTTTTTCGGACATAACTTCCTAACCGTTGGTCCGATTTAGTCCAAATTTGTTTCATATGAATCAACTCAAGGAGATATAACTTGTATTTGTCGTACTATACTGCTATTGTTCATATTTTACTTAAGAGGGGAGCTTTTTTCCCTTAAAAAAAACACAGTTTTAACCTCCTTTTCTTCCCAACCAAGTCCAATTGTTTCTAAATTTAGCTCCTATAAATTGACACAGGGAAATCTGTTCTGTTTTATTCCTGAGCTCAGAAAAAAATTGTTTTAACTGTATTTATCTTATCTTCATCATAGAGTCACTACGGGATCTGATCTCAGAGCAGACTGCTGACTTCATAGGAACAGTTAGCTTACGTCAGGGATGACAGCGTTTGCCTATTTTTAACTTTGACTTCTTTATAATGAGAAAATGAATTGAAGGAGGTATAATAAACCAAAAAAATATATATTCGGATGATATATTTAGTTAATCTAAAAAGGGGAAATGATTTGCAGTATTCTAAAAACACATAATAAGTGATAGCTGTGGTCAGAACATGGTATAAACATTTTCTGTTACAATTTACACAGAATTTTGTCAGTCTGAGATGGAGTTTGTCTGACAGAGCAGATGCCATACCCTAAAATATAAGGACATGTACAGTAAATGTCTGACTTCCCTATACTCTATATACAAATTAGACAACATTATGTCAAGCTGACGGGGAATTTTTTGTCTACTTCCGTTTGACAGAACAGAAAAGAGGGTTTGCATTAATCCAAAACATACGTGAGAGTAATGCATTAAAGGATCACAATCACCCACATTGTGATCGTGGCAGCAATTAGTGCTTCGTCCAGGTCATCAGACCAACATCATCATCACCGCAGCCACTCTGAAAACACACATTTTAAACTCCATGTGGGTTAATGGGCTGGTGAAGAAAAAAAGCTTGAAACCTTATTATCACAAAGAAATTAAATGTGCATGGTAAAATATAACTTGTTTTCTGAAGTAGGAGAGGATGTAATCACATGGGCATGTGGGTTTATCACATAAAAAGGTCCCCTTCAGGAGCCAGAGTTGCTGCACAGATTTTTCAGTTTAGAAATTTCCCAACAATTAACGTGACAAGTTTTTTCTGTTCCCCACCTCGACTGCACGGATCCACGCTCGTCACCTGACAACTGTAGGCTACTGACTTTACGCGCCACACGTCTTTTTTGTGCCTGTTTGTTTTGTCTGAGGCTGCAGCAGTGTGGAAATGGAGCTCTGTGAGTTTGCTCTCCCACGGAAGACTCGCTGTGCTGTGATGTGCTAATGGCACAGCTGCCTGCCTGCCTGCCTTGATTTGTCATAATGCAGAGTGGGGGAAGGGGCGCTTTTCTCTGCAGCACTGCAGGTACAGAGCCATGGGCAGGACAGGATAGCTGTCGGAGCTGCAGAGCGCTCACCGTCCGCCCCTATAAGTCCCGCAGCTCAGATCCCCCGATCCGAGCCAAGAGGGGTTCGCTAAAAACCCGCCTGCAGACCCACTCCAAGTGATTGAGGGAGCGTGGTGCCAACTCTGAGTGGAACTACACCGGCGTGACAAACGGCAGATTGTTCACACAAAGCAGGGACTGAGGAGGAGTGGGCGTGTTTTGATCAACATTAAAACAGAGGAAGATGTGGTCCCGGGCTGAGAAACACGAGTTCAGTCATCTTTTAAAACTGTGTGTGCTGGTTTTCACGCGTTGCGCACAGGGAACCACATTACGCAGAGAAAATCTATCCAATTAGCTGCAATTAATACTCGAGTATTGGCATTGTTATGGATCGAGAAAACCACAAACAACAACAATAAGATGTGGGCGGGGGGTTCTGCTCGAGGAGCACGCGGAAAAACGGAGAATTAGGGCGTCTGTTTACCGGCGGCACGTGCGCACAACGTCTCCCGGCGATGGTATTTGTCGTTTTACTGCAGGCTGTGAAAGCAGCGACTACTAGAAACACAAGGAACGCGTGTATGAGTGTGAGGTGAAACAAGTGAAAAGGAGGAGGAGGGGGCTATTAGAGGAAGAAGAGTAGAGAGCGCTCTCCCTCTCCCTCTCTCTCTCCGTCTCTCTCTCTCTCTCCTCTCACGTCGCTCTCTTCTCTCACTTTGTTCTATTGTTGACGAGCTCTCTGTTGAGACTGAGATTCAGTCCACAAGCAAGGATTATATATTTTGATTGTTCCTCCGTGGAACAGCGTGCAGTAAGCTGGTCGTCAAACTGCAGTTAGGAGTCAGATGCCTCTTTGGTTGGACTTCTCTGGGCCAGGATGCCAGTGAATGACACCTGCTTCTCCTAAAAGACAACAGAGGCAGTGTTTTTGTCTCTGAGCTGGACTCCAATGGAGAATAAAATAGAAGGTTAGAAGTGTTCAATTCAACCTTTTGGCCGCAGAGCCGTGCTGTGATGTGTTTTTGTGCTGTGTTTGGACTGTTTTGGTTTTTTTTTTATATCCTGTGTGCCAGGAGAAGTTGAAGTTTCTTCACTCCTCCAGCATGCTTAGGGGTGTCTTTGTGGGATTTCATTGTTTTATGAGTTTCGCAGTTATTGTTTATTTCGGCCACATGCTTCCTCGTGAGTCTGCCTCTCTGCAGAGACCTGGAGAGTTGACGTTGATAGTAGCCAACTACTGACTCACGACTTGAGCTTGTGGACATTGAACGCAACTCAAGGCGCATTCACTGGCAAAAGCCTTTATTGTTTTTCCCGCATGAACAGCGAATGGAAGTTCACACAGAGCTTTCCTGCGCGCCTTTTCCAACTCCTCTCACTCTTCCCTGTAAAACATGACTGCCACATTTCAGGTTTTCCACGACTCGTTCCTGATGCTTTTAATCTAATTTATAATCTGTTTTTATGGGGAACTATATGGAGTCTGTACCTCCTTAAATCTACAGCTGCAAGTGCTGTTTCACGTGTTGTTGAAAGTGTGGGAGCGCATGAGAGGAGTGTCGCATCTCCACGCTGCTCAGCTTATAGGAGCCGGCGTGTCTATAGTAAAATCTACTTGTTTCATTGTTCAGGCTCGGGCTCAGTTCTGGCTTTATCCTCGGCGTGGACTGACGGAACCATTCAAATTAAACTACACGATGCTACTGTAGTCAGTAGTGATCGTGACGGAGCGTTTCAGCACCAAAGATCCGTGAACAGCGACTTCACTCTGACCCACTTCAGTCGACCAACTTTTTTTTTATGACCGACTATTTCTCCAAATTTCTGATTGACATTAATCTGGCCTACCTGTTGCTCTCCTGTGAAGTTTACCGAAAACATGAAACAACATTCATTGCATTTGAAAGTCGATGATGCAATACAACCACAGATCAAAGTTGCAAAGTCTAGGAGACAAAGTTGATTTCCATAAGGCTACTTTATGTTCATCAGTTGTAGTATTAATGTATACTTGTACATGCATCATTTGTAGTATTTATGTGTACTTGTACATGCATCATTTGTAGTGTGAATGTCTAATGAATATCACTTAAAATATTAAGGGCTACTTTATATTTATCACTTGTAGTATTAGAGGCCGCATGCATATGCATCAGTTTTAGTATTAAGGTATACTTGTACATGCATCAGTTGTAGTATTAATGTATACTTGTACATGCATCAGTTGTAGTATTAATGTATACTTGTACATGCATCATTTGTAGTGTGAATGTCTAATGAATATCACTTAAAATATTAAGGGCTACTTTATATTTATCACTTGTAGTATTAGAGGCCGCATGCATCTGCATCAGTTTTAGTATTAATGTGTACTTGTACATGCATCAGTTGTAGTATTAAGGTATACTTGTACATGCATAAGTTGCAGTATTAATGTATACTTGTACATGCATCAGTTGTAGTATTTAGTATTCTTGCATATGTATCAGATGTAGTATCTAGTATTCTTGCATATTTATCAGTTGTAGTATTTAGGTATATTTTATATGCATCACTCGTAGTATTAAGATTTATTACACATGTATCCATTGTAGTATTAAGGTATATATGTACATACATCAGATGCAGTATTGAGGTATACTTATACATGCATCAGTTGTAGTACTAAGGTGTACTTGCATATGCATCATTTGTAATATTAAGGTGTACTTGCATATGCATCATTTGTAGTATTAATGTGTACTTATACATGCATCATTTGTAGTGTGAATGTCTAATGAATATCACTTAAAATATTAAGGGCTACTTTATATTTATCACTTGTAGTATTAGAGGCTGCATGCATCTGCATCAGTTTTAGTATTAAGGTATACTTGTACATGCATCAGTTTTAGTATTAAGGTATACTTGTACATGCATCAGTTGTAGTATTTAGTTATCTTACATATTTATCAGTTGTAGTATTTAGGTATATTTTATATGCATCACTCGTAGCATTAAGATTTATTACACATGTATCCATTGTAGTATTAAGGTACATAACATAAGTATCAATTGTAGTATTTAGTATTCTCACATATGCATCAGTTGTAGTATTGAGTTATACTTTATATGTATCAGTTGTAGTAGTTGTAGTATTGAGGTATACTTTATATGTATCAGTTGTAGTAGTTGTAGTATTGAGGTATACTTTATATGTATCAGTTGTAGTAGTTGTAGTATTGAGGTATACTTTATATGTATCAGTTGTAGTAGTTGTAGTATTGAGGTATACTTTATATGTATCAGTTGTAGTATTAAGGGCTAATGCATATTCATCAGTTGTAGTGTTGAGGACTAGTGCATACTCATCAGTTGTAGTGTTGAGATATACTTTATATGCATCACTTGTGGTAATAACATATATTTCACATGTATCTGTTGTACCATTAAGGTATACTTGCATATGTGTCACTTGTAGTTCTAAGGTCTTATATATTCACCAGTTGTAGTATTGAGGTATATTGCATAATGTATCACTTGTGCTATTAGGGTATTCTTATATATTCACCAGTTGTAGTATTAAAGGCTCATGCACATCCTTTGAGGTGTGGTAATAACTTGTATCACTATTGTTTTGGCAATTTGAGTGAAAGGGGGGTTATCTGGTACGGGACCTATAGTTGGCGGTGGTGGGAACATAGTATTTTGATTTAACTGCACAGCCTGCTTTATTGGTTTTACTGGTAATCGAGACATTCAACGATGTAGAATATTTTGTATCAGCTGTGTGCTTCCTGCAGAACTAGATGTATTAATATGGGTAATATCCAGGAATTCTATCTATCTATCTTTACCACATATTATGATTGTTACGACGGTGTTACTTTTCCTAATGTGTCTGGTGTGCTACTATGGTTGGTGTAGTTGTATCGGTAGTATAAAATGGATTAGGATTAATAATAGTACTAGTAGTACTAACAGCAGTGAATTTTTATCCTTTAGCATTACAGTATAAAGAACCATTAAAGTGTAATATGATCAAAATTCCTGTCTATGTAAAACTGTCCAACAGTATTCACGTCCAATTATTAGGATGATTGGGATTAATTACCTTCTGCGTCTGTGCCAGGATTATAAGCCTGAAAAGTAAGATATTAAATGGAATCGTCATCGCTTCCAGTTCATATTCATGTTATACCCACATAGACCTTAGTGCCAGGAAGAACTGGATTGATTAGAGGAAAGAGCTGTTTAATATTTCCGACACTAGGGGGAGAATTATCTTTTAAAAATATTTGGGCTAAAATTTAACAATCTTTGCTCTGATTTAGTCAGAATTTGGTGCGTCTGAATCAACTTTGGACATCTATGTTGTATATCCGCATTTTACTCTGGTAGTTCATATTTTACTCACTAGAGGGAGTTTTTTAAGAAAAACAGTTTTTCGGACATAACTTTCTAACTGTTGGTCCAGTTTAGTCCAAAATATGTGCATATGTAGTTAAATAGGGGCTGGGAATTTATTTGCTTCGGATTCCTCCTGCCCACTTTTGGACACGTATGATTCATTAATGTAAAATAATGTTTTTGACAAATCTTTTTTTATATGCAGGTTGCAGGTTGATTCACACTTTTTTTTATTTTCTATTGCTTTTATCTGTTTGAAATAAACATTGAAATGGAAAAAAAACAAAATGACACAAGGAGATCTAACTTATAGCATATATCAGATTTTACTAGAATAGTTCTCATTTTACCCATTAGAGGGAGCTTTTGTATGAAAAACTCAGTTTTTCAGACTTAACTACACATTTTATTTGAGAAGTTAAATCACAGGGACTGCTTGTACAACGCAGGGGATTGCGGACTTTATTGGAATACACCTTTGTTTGCGTGGACGACAGCACGGGTGTAGTTTATAATGGTCTACGCATTATGTTGTCCACCTCTGTGCGAACTGCCTCCATGTGTATTCTAGTGTATAATAATGACTAAAACGATGTTTAAGTCACAGAGACACTGTCCCTTTAAGTTGACATAAGGTAAAACAGACTTACACACATGGAAGAACAAAATGATTCTCTCTTTCTTGTCTGACATTATTTGTCTCTCTCAGTTGTTGCCAGAATATAATATGCATCAGACATGATTCATATATATTCAAATAAGACTTATAGTACAGTGTTGAAGAGAGAATAAAAAAAGAAGCTGGCTGTGAATCCTGGGATTGCATGAAGCCTAACCGTGTTGCCTTGCTATTAATGGAACGCTGTAGACGCATCCCGTCCCTTGTGTGTCTGTGTTTTATATATCAGATTGATTCATCTTCAGAATCATTTCTCCACTCATTCCTCATTTGCCCCCCCGCCTGCAGCTGACGTGTCAAGCGGTATGTAGTTGTTTAGGCAAATGGGAGGCTAATGACATGTGCGTGTCACCGCATGAATTGAACATCTATATGAAACATCCGTCTACGCTGCTCCCAAAGACGCAGAGTCGATATCATATCAGTCTATTACGGCAATCACAGATGACAGTAACTCCCCTCGGTGTAAGCTTTTGGCATTTTACCTTCAGTGTGACACGATTTATCTATTCAGCATTCAGACTGTACTCATATTGACCTACGCTGTTGAGCAAATGCCAGTAGGTTAAGAGCTCCAGCAGCTTTGTGACAGAGCAGAAGAGCATCATTCAAGCGTCGTGACCTTTGTTTGCCGTTGTTAAACTTTGGTACGCCACCCAGAATAAACTCCTTATAGGAACAGTTGTGAGAAAGAATTGTATGGCCGGACTCGACATTGGATTTTCCGCATGTTAACTGTTGATGTACTACAAGAGAGAAGTTACAGTGATGCAGGCGTTTAGCCTTATTAATGCTCTTTGCATTGTGTGAAGACTTCCTGTTGTTGTCTACAATATAGCATTAAGATAGAAAGGCCAACGCAAAGAAGCATTTACGGATTGAGGGACGGCTCATACATAAAAAATGCTCAATCAGTTGACGACAATGTGTTTTACAGAGCGGAAATGTCAAATTGAAAAAAGTTCTTTTCTGTCTTCTCCTGCAAAATGTATATTTCTCTGTTGAAAACTGCTTGATAGATTTTCATGAAACCTGGAGGGAGAGTTGGGAATGTCTCATGGGAAGAGCCTTTACATTTTTTAGTTGATATGAATTTTGTTTTAAAACAGCAGAGTCTGGATTTTTTTTTATAGGTTTGGGAGACAGGACTTTTTTTTTTTTTCATTCTTGTTTTCGTTTCTTTTTTCAGTTCTTTTTTCGTGAAGAACTGAAAAGTCCGGGATATGATGAAATGATCATCATTACTGCCGCCGATCCTTCATGTGAATGCAATAATCCAAAAACTATTTCAGCGATCATTTTCAAATTGATACCATCATAGACCTCAGTGCAAGGAAGAACTGGATTGATTTTGGTAAAGGTCAGTTGCATATTGCTGTCACTAGAGGGAGCTTTATCTCCTAAAGTTTTTTAGCCAAGATGTCTTAACCATTGTCCACATTTAGTGCACATGAACGTCCTTAAGGAGATATAACTTGTATTTATCTTATTCTGCTGTATGTTGACCGTCACGTCCCAATCATAAGTCCATAACAATATTATTTTACTATAACACTTTTTCACATATTTCAATAATATGTGGAAAACACAGTAACCTTCCAACCATTAGTCCAGTTCTGTCTCAACTTAGTGTTATACCTGAGCTCAGAAAAACTAGTTAACTGTATTTATCTCCATCATTGAGTAACTCTGATCTTAGAGCAGATCGGCTGACTTTAGATAAATACTGAGTCATATTTATTTTCAGGAGTTCAATCAGGGGGGATTGCTTGTACAACGCAGGGGGTTGGGGGCTTTTCAGAGATATTCTTTTGCTGTAAGAAATGACAGCATAGGACTATTTAAATTCTGGAGTGGGTCTGGATAAGGTAACGGTGGAGTCAATAAGTTTTAGTACTTTTTTAAACTTCACCAGATTCTTGTTGCTTGATGGATTTTCTATTTGCATCCTGGGATTTGCATCTGCTTCTATGTGGAACCTGCTTTTCCTTACATATACTGGGGTCTAAACACTGGCAGTTTAGGTGATTGGAAAGCTCAAATTTTATGTAAAGGTGTGAAACAGATTGATGACCTGTCTAGTGTGCAACCTGCCTCTAGCCCCTCCCCCTCCCCGACCCTGAGGAGGATAAGTCACAGAGCAGATGGATGATAGATCCTTCCTCGACTCAAATTGACACTGTAATAGATGATACAGTAACAGAGTAGAAGTAGAGAAGGAGGAAAACAGCAGAGAAAGATTAGATAGAAGATAAGATCTTTATTAATCCGAAATAGAAGAAATCGAAAAAACACATCTCTTGGAGATTTTTTCCATTACTATTTAATTTAAACTTTCTCTTATCGATTTGATAAGAAGACTCCAAACTTTAAAAAATGACAAAACTACAACCGGTCATTACACTTTGTCAAAGCCGAGTGTTCCTTCAATCGACCCACAGCTCTGTGTTCCGGCTGCGGGGGCCGCTTCCAGATGGCCTGGCCCCTTCCCCTGCCGGGTCACAAATACCAGCCCCTGTCAGTCATCTCACACTGAGATCCAGAGGGAGGCTCCTCAGCTGCCTCCACCGGCCTCAAACCTGAGACTCTGACTGGCAGCGGAGCCATGATGAGATCCAGCACTAATCTTGATGGACATTAACACAACCAACGTCTTCAAGAAGTTCATTATATTAATAACCCCACTCCCGTCTTTTCCTCTCACTTCACACTCGTCCTGTCTTTACCTGTCATCCCTGCTGCCTCCCCCTCATCCTGCTCTCTGCCCCACTGCTCTCCATTGAGTGTCAATAAGCGCCGCCGTCCTTCCTTCCTTTATTCATCTGTATATCAACCTGTCTCATGAAGAGCTGCTGTCACATCTCAGAGGAGAGATGGATCACAGCGTCCGGAGCTGTGATATTGTCTTAGTTAAAACCCAGTGCACATCCCACCGGTCCCTCTAGTGTCTGCTCCTCTCTGAGGACACAGGTGTCCTTCGGGAGAAGCTAATCAGGAGCAACAGCAGAGCCACAGTGATGCACAGAAGTCACCGCAATCTGAATTAACACTGTTGATTTCCAACACGGAAATCAACAGTGTTAATTCAGGAAAGAGTGACTTCCCTCATGGCGTCCTGCTTCTTCATCTGTTCGACGGGGCCAGACCCGTGTCTGGTGGTTCCCATTACCAAAAATAGTTAGAATATCACGATAAAAGGTCTCTGGCAGTAGAACAGGTATAAATTTGCTTGGTAAGATGTCTTGACATAAGTAGTGATATTCAGATAAAAGGCATCATGAAATTAGCCGGGATATTTTATTCAAACTTTAATTTAGTGGTTTTAGGAGGTAATGGGTCTTAGAATGATTCAGTAATGATCAGAAAATTTCAAGTTTTCTGGAAATACTCATATTGACCATTTTCAAGATTCTGTGATTTTGACAAGATGGATTGTTTAAAAATAATTACCTATATCGTACTAATTTCTTACTTGTTGAGTGTCTTAAGTCAAGTGTAATGAGTTCTTTTGACTGGAAATAAGACATATATTGTTGGTAAAATTTGGAGTTTTTACAGTGCACAGCTCTAGTTATTTGTTCTAACCAACGTTGGCAGAGTGTGACAAATCACTCAATCTAGGTTTTCAGTATTCTTTTTCTCATACAAGACCTGATTCGTGAATTTGCTTTAGGGAAACAGGCTAGGTTTTAATTTCAGCAAAATCTCTACTGTACTTCATTACAGCACCCTCAAGTCTGTCAGACGCCCTCATCGAAATGGCTCTCACTAGATAATCTCTTTAGTATATAAATCACCAACAGAGTCCAGTCAGATAGAAGTGTGAGGGATCTGATGGAGCGGATGTGAGTTTTCTCTTCTTCTGCTCATTTCTACATCTTACTTGGAGTCAGGGTAGAGCGTGGAGACCATGTACAGTATGACGAGTCTCCGTTGAACTCGTCTCACCTTCAGGGATGTAATCAGGCTTCGGAGGGCATGTTGACATGATGAAAACTCTACGTTTACAGTGTGATCGATTCATAGATGTTCATTCGCGCTCTCTTGACGTAAAACGTAAAATAGCGGGACACAGTCTGCCCTAAATGTGTGAGAGGGACCAAGTCTGCTGTCACTCGCCGCGTCACAGGGGAGTAAACCGGAGAGTGGGAGGTTCTTTAACGGCATCACTGAGTTGTCACAGCTCTGTTTGGCTGTTCACCTTCCATGTCTCCTCCCTCTACCCTCCCACTCGTCTCTACCCACATCCTCCCTCTGCAGTGGACGTGCATCGCATTTGGAGCAGCAGGCAGCAGGTGGAGATGACATCATCTGCACTGCAGTACACTGCAGCACTGGGTTTGAACAAAGACATGTCAGCCTACTGCCTAACTATCCCCCCCCCCTCTCTCTCTCTCTCTCCCTCTCTCGCTATCTATGTCTCTCTCTCTCTCTCTCCATCTTGCTGTCTACATCTCTCCCTTCAAGACAGCCAGAGGGGAGAGGGAGAAGGAGAGCCGGGCAGGTTGTAGCGCTGTGACCTATCTCAACCCTGTGACTCCACTCCTGACAGGAGCACTCAGTCTGGGACAGGCTCCCAACCCCTCACCTCGCTCGTTTCAATAAGTCACAGTGTTGAGGGAAGGATCGCACACGGGAAGATGAGCCGCGGACATTCCGACTGGATAAGTTAGTTCTCCGCTGATCTGACAGCGGGCCTGTGTAGACAGTCCACGCCACAAACAGGAAGCCAAGGCGGGGTCCTTACGGTCGTCCTCCTGGTCCATTACGGCGAGTGCGGCGTGTTGTCACCGAGAGCAGTCATTTAGCAGACGGTGACATTATGTTTTTCCGTCCAATAATAGCAGCATCTTGACCTCTTTCACTGTGGCTCACAGGAGGTCTGACAGTGACATTAGCTCTCCATGGAGCCCTGAGCGATGAATGCCAAGGTAGCGTACAGTGCAAATGTCACCAGGTCGTGCTGTGAAGGCTCCCCACACAGAGTCATTAGCTCCCCTCTTGCAGCATCACTGCTGAGCAAAGAGAGGAGGCCGAGTCCACAAACACACCGGCAAAAAGATTTATGGACTGCGTTTTTTCATTGTTTGCCTTTCTGTCTCCTTTTTTGTCGTAGTACTGAGTCCTTCTCCTCCCCTTCATCGATAAGCCAATAGCACACAGGCAGACCATACACACAGCCATGTTCCTGTCGCCTAGTTACCGCTCGGCAGCAGGTTGCCACAGAAACGGCCTCATAGTGCCTAAATGGGGAATGCTAATGCAGTCTTCCATGCTCCCTGCTGCAGTGGACTCTCTGTGCCCATCCCATTCCACTATCTGTACACAGCATACTTCATGTGTGTGCGTGTGCGTGTGTGTGTGTGTGTGTGTGTGTGTGTGTGTGTGTGTGCGTGTGTGTGTGTGTGTGTGTGTGTGGATAATTATCGGGGCTCCATCATGTCCCATCTCATATCAAATGAACTAATTGCAACAGCTTTAAATTTGAAGTGTTCACTTCATAATCACAATTTATCAATCATTGTTTTCCATCTGCTTAACAAACGAGTGTTTCAATTCAAATACATCCATAAGAAGTCACTGGCTCTGCCCTCGTCTTACATACGTACATGAATTATGCAGCATGTCCTATATGTCTGACTGAGAAAACAGCTTTTCTTGTTGCGGGACTTAAAAAAAACCTGAGCAGGAAACACCGTTAAGATTATATTGACTGACACGGGGATAAAACGCAGTGGAGGCCGCCCAACGGCGTGTAAAAAGTGAAGTCTTTTACACCTCCATCTATCTTGATGCTTGGAAAGGCGGACTTTTCAAGGTCTCCTGATGGTCTCCTGATTGATTCTGCCATGAGGGCTTCTTAGGCGTCCTACTCTGCCGGCTCATGTAACAGGGATGGGCTGCGGCTCCTTGGCCATTATATAGTGTGTTTAATCAGCTGGAGAGTCTTCAGCCGTACCCTCCCCTTAGAGGACTTCTGAAGCCCCTTATGAGAGGGTGGACACATTGAACATGCCCACACTCATTGGCCAATCATTCAACCTGTATTATCCTGATGGGGCTGTGTTTGAGTGGTGTGGGAGAGACGGCAGCAGGAGTTCAGTGATTGCAGCCATTAGCAGATGATTAATGGGCCTGAAGGGTTATTTTTGTGAAGCCGATTGTTTTGACAAAGTCAATGATTGATGCCATTGTTTTCATTCACAGTACAGCGAGATTAATGATGATTATAAGTATTTTTTGTGTCACGGCTGAAAATGGGATATTAACTTGCCATAAGCTTTGCAGCCTTTCCACATTAAGCCCGGGCCTCTCTTGAGTGGCTGATTGCACATCAATGATGAGGCGGCTGAAGTCTCTGCGTCGGTCTCAACACCGCTCGGAGCAACATATTTGGTGCAGCTTATGGTGCCCGCTGTGTGATCGTTTGTCTTGTCAGTTTGCGCTGGTCATAACAAAGGCAGCCATTTTCTTTCTTTTGCATACAGGATGCTACTTTTGTGCTGACGTGTTCTTCTGCATCCCACTGTTTGCCTAGATAACCAGTTCAGAATGTCTATCCTGGAGCGCTTGGAGCAGATGGAGAGGAGGATGGCGGAGATGGCCAGCCACCAGCAGTCGAGCAGTGCAGGGAGTGGCGGCGCTGGGGGAGGAACGGGGGGAGGAGGTGGAGGAGGGGGCAACAACAGCCAGTCACAGGTAGAAAGCCACATCAGGCTGCTTTTACTGCGTGTGACAGCAAGCACATTTTAATGCATAGCAACTACTGTAAAACTACATTTTACGAGGGACACAATGATCTTGTAAGGATGCTGTTAAAGAGGAACATATACTGTACTTGGCAACCGATAAGGATTTCCACCGTTGTGTATTTGAGTGTGTGTCTGGCCAGATGCAGGCCAGCAGCTCCTTCGAGAGCCGTGTCGTGGTGGTGTGTGAGAAGATGATGAGCAGAGCTTGCTGGGCCAAGTCGAAACATTTAATCCACTCCAAAACCTTCAGAGGCATGACGCTCCTGCACCTGGCAGCCGGCCAAGGCTACGCCACCCTCATCCAGACTCTCATCAAGTGGCGGTAAGTACAAATTATTCAACAAGCCTGGTGCTTAATTGGTGCATACCACACTAATGCCATACCACAGCTGTGGTGAGATGCTAATTGCTTTCCGTCTTCCACACAGCACCAAGCATGCTGACAGTATCGATTTGGAGTTAGAAGTGGACCCGCTCAATGTAGATCACTTCTCCTGCACACCTCTGGTAAGAAGAGTTATGTTAGCGTGTTCAGAACATTCTGATCATAACCGAAGAAAATCTTGCTTTTGGTGCAGACTTCTATTTTTTAACAGTCTGTTGTTCTGATTTCCAGTAACTTTTTTTTTGTCTTTCCTGTCTTCTTTTTTCTGATCTTTTTCCCTGCAGATGTGGGCGTGTGCACTGGGTCATCTGGAGGCCGCAGTGGTCCTGTACAAGTGGGACAAACGTGCCCTAGCTATCCCTGATTCTCTGGGACGCTTACCCCTTTCCATCGCCCGGTCTCGAGGTCATACCAAATTAGCAGAGTGTCTGGAGCAGTTACAGCGGGAGGAACAGCAACCGCCAGCACCTCTACCACCCACCGCTCGCATGTCTTTCTCCCCAAACCCCGACGCCCCCTCCACAGACAGCTGGATGGTCAGCTGGGCAAACAACAGCGTGGTATCACCCGGTGGCAAAAAAGGGGGTCCTGCTGCCACAACCACCACGTCCACTACTACCAACCTCAATCCAGGTCAGTTCAGTTTCTTTTATGCGTCTGTCTGTTATTATATACCCAAAATGTCAGGGGCGTTATGGAGTTGTTATTACCGCCGCCGCTGCATCCGCATCCCAGATCCGTTGTGTGATTGAGATACCTCAAAAACTCTGTCAAGGGTCAATTTCAAATTTGATACCTCAATACACCTTAGTGTGAGGAAGAACTGGAGTGATTTTGTGATTTAACTTGGATATATCATGTTTCATTTACTGTCATAGTTCATAAAACGTTTTTCAGACACAAAACATCCGATTTAGTCCAATTGTACTGCAATATGAATC
The DNA here is from genome assembly GCA_037951165.1 of Lophius americanus. Classification (NCBI taxonomy): domain Eukaryota; kingdom Metazoa; phylum Chordata; class Actinopteri; order Lophiiformes; family Lophiidae; genus Lophius; species Lophius americanus. The sequence continues at coordinate 337,855 of JBBDHG010000262.1, read as the reverse complement.
CACCGTCTTCTATATATCATATTTTTACTCACTGGGGGGAACTTGTTTATGACTAACACTGTTTTCACGACACAACTTCACATTTAATTGGAATTCAATCAGAGGGATTTTTTTGTACAACGCAGAAGATTGGGGGCTTTTCGGGGATATACCCTTGCTGTCAGGTACGACAGCGTGGGCCTAGCTTCTGACTTAAAGTAGACTAAATACTGGAGAAAAGTTGCTGGTCCCCCAGAAGAACCCCTCAAGCTCTTTCTTCTGGTGTCCCTCAGCTAATTGTTACTTGTTTTGTTTTTACAGATTTACGAAGGCCGAGGTCAGAACCCTCCAACTACTACAGCAGCGAAGGTCAAAGAGACCTTCCTCTCGCTAAAAAACATAAACCAAACCCAGAACTCTTTCAGACTCGGCCTGACAAGGCGATGTCTGTTCCCCTGAGCCTGGAGCAGCAACAGCTCCACAAGCTGTCAACCAGCCCCAAGAGCCTGTCCTCAGAGGGCCTGAGCTCAGACAAGAGCCTCTCTGCAGGAGGCAGCACAGGGACCGCCAGATGGACCTCCAGAGAGAGTTTCTCCAGCAGCAGCGTGGGGAGGAAAGCGCTGGGGGGAAGTGGAAGCAGCAGCCTTGGAAAGGAGAGACTGGCCAACCGTTTACGTCAGCGGGAGCAGATAGGCATGCTGGTGATGGCGGACAGAGAAATGGCCGATGCAGAACTGCTATCCTACCGGGAAGATCTGGAAAACCAGGACTGTCTCACACAGATGGATGACCTACAGGTGAGAATTAGGAAAAAGACAAACTACAACTGGACTCAGTACAGACACAGAATGATGGAGAAAACAGGTGAAAATAAAGGATCTTTTTATGAAAGTGAATGCCAGTATCACAGAAATGGCCCTACAGAATATAGTTTTATATAAAACTACTTCATGCATGGGAAAAACTGTTGGATTTTTTTTTTGGTGAAAAGCAAATTATAAGTCCTACTTTTGAAGAACATATGTTACAACATTTCCATATATGAAATATCAATTGGAATATGTATAGATATCTTTAGTGGCTAGGAAACACTTTAAAAAAGTTGCATAAATGAGTTACACTCTCATCAGTGAAGGAATGACAATATTCGATTCGGCAATGGCAGTATTTAATTTGACATAGCAGTGACATGCTGCCTCCTTTATTTACATCTCCTGCAGTGGAGAGGCGGCGTAAGGCCAACCTGGTCCTGTCGATGACCATCACTGCATAATAAAGTCTCCCTATCGATCCACTCTCATAGCCAAGGGATTTTTCAAACCATCCATCTCTGTCTAAGTAAGAGACTAATGGATAAAGAGCTAGATTGGGAAATTTAGCTCGCAACAGAATCACTCTCATCATCATTGGCCTCTTTAGTGGCACTAAAGCCAACACTTTCACCACCCGACCAAAACAATTAAATATGCATGTTGTGCTTTACAGTATATAGTAATAAACACGAAATAAAAAAGTTGTTGTTTATCCCAACAAAACAGGTGAATATGATGACTCTGGCAGAGCACATCATCGAAGCAACGCCCGAGAGAATCAAAAGGGAGAACTTCACCGCCGGAGACTCTGTCCTCTCAGACACATCAGGCGTCAGCAACACCATGAACTGGCTGGCCAACTACCTAGGAGACGTGGAACAGCTGCCAAGCATCATACACCTACGGTAAGGAGCGCCTCACGCCAATCTGCCCTTCCATAGGTATTCATCATTATATCCACGAATGGTTCGGGGTTTTAACTTGGTCACTCAAAAACTATTTTACGCATCATTTTCAAATTTTATATCCTCATAGACCTTCGTGTGAGAAAGAACTGGATGGATTTTGGGAATGGTCAATTGCATGTATCTGCCACTAGGTGGAACATTGTCTCTAATATTTTTAGTCCACAACTTCCTTATCTTTGGTTCGATCTAGTCTAGATTTGATGCATATTAATTGAGTTGAGGAGATCTATCCTGTTTATAACATACTTTACCCTAAAAGTTCATATTTTACAGACAAGGTGGACCTTTAATAATTTATAGGCCATAATTACTCAACTGTTGGTACATTTTTGTTGAAATATGCACCATATGAACCACCTCAAGGGGAAGTAAGTTGTATCTGTCATACTTAACTGTAATAATTCATATTTTAAGTCACTAGGGGGCTTTTTCTGGTAAAACATAGCCATAAATATTATACCTAAGCTTTACAAGCCCAGACACAGAGGGCTTCTATTCTATAAAGTGTCCATAAATGTCCTGCTGAAAAAGTAGAGTTGTATTAAACATGCTATGATGAATTGTTCAAAGGTGTAAATTAATGGGATGTCAGTTTGAATAGACATGCAGTCTCAATTAATGGAAGCGGACGTGCCTCATTATCACTTACTGTGCTCATTTAATTTTCTCCTAAGTTTCATTTATAGCCACTACAGTTTTTACAAAGAGTCTGGAGGCAGCCACTCTCACCTTAGCCACTAAAGTGTTAGTTTAAGTTAGTTAACTCAAACTAACACCTTCTGTTATCGCTTGTAAAACAGCTTTATGTGCCGTCGACCTTTTGTACTCAGTGTAAAAACCGAATTATTTGAATTATGATGTCATTCATCCACCGATGCTAGAAAGAAATAATATGGATGGATGGATGCATGCACCGCTTGTTCCATTCCTGCATTAAACATACATTTAATCTAGAGAAAGAACCCAGAGAGCGTAAACCTCCGCCAAGGCTCCACAGTACCCTATGTTAAGGAACAATTCATGCAGAGTTCTCCATTAATGTCTGAGTTATTGCCAGCCTCTAAATCTACTGACAACGCCAACAAACTCTCTGAGTATCTCTCAAATACTCTGTAGCAGGTCGTCTCCTGTGCTTTACACTTCAGCTTCTCTGTTCAGCCCACTGAGCCCCCCAGCTCCACCCCTCAAAGAAATCTAATGATCAAAGACAGCCGCATTGTGACATCAATGCTAAAAAACAGCTTATTATATTATTTTATTTATTTCTAAACGCTACGAAAGAGCTAATGTAACTTCTCAGATGTGCCAACACATACCTTTGTGTAAAGTTTAATGCAAACTTTAAAATTCTTGAATCCTTACATTTCTGAAAAATTCTGCCGTCTGCTTTTTCAGATCCCTGTATAATGAACCCCTGACGCCATCGTCCAACCCCAGCCTCAGCCCCGGCGGGTCTCCGCTGAGAGAGGGGTCCCTGGAGCGTTCCACACTCCCATCCCCCGCTGACTGGAGTGAGTTCATCAATGCCTCCAACAGCAAGGTGGAGCGCGACCTGGCCCAGCTGACTCTGTCAGACCCAGAGCAGAGAGAACTGTACGAGGCTGCCCGTCTAGTCCAAACTGCCTTCCGCAAGTACAAGGTACAGGCCCGGCGCTCAGGTGCCGTACGCTGTGTGTGCTGCCGCCCGCAGTGACACCACTGTTCTGTTGGGACGTGCATCATCAGATGGTCTTTGTAATTGACTTTGAAGGGGTGATCTCTTGCTCTTAAGTTCAGGGCTGCCATCCAGTCCGTTAATATCTCTCGTCTGGGATTTAAACTTTTTTTTCTAATCGTGCTCAATATTCCTCAAATCTTTTCTCTCTCTATCTCTGACCCGCTCTCTGTTACACATTACAGCGTCCAGAGAAACACATGAAATATGTCCCTGTGGTTTCAGCATGGGAAGGTGCCTTGAGCAGAGCATGGCCTTGCTTAGAGGAACAACTGCACTGTCCACTCTGTCACCGCTCCAATTAGACATCTTGAAGCTTCTGCTCTCTCCTCTGTCTCTGTTTGTCTCTCTTAGTTAGATGTATGGAGCCTGCTGCTGCCTGTTATTAACTATCTCTGCACACACCAGTCCTTTCCCCATGCTCGATCCCATTCCTCAACTCGCAACCCAACCCCCCCCCCCACCCCGGCTACATTAAATGAGTTTTCATGTGACAAACTGTTCACTGTCATTTACAGTCATCTGTTATGCCCGTCCACCGGCTGATGTTGAGCTGGACCTTTGGCTCTCTGTCGCTCGACACTTCACCTCTTCCTCCCCGCTGCTCACCAGGGGTGGACTGCCTGGGTGGCTTGACAGAACCAATGTCCTGCAGGTTCGGCTCTGACTTATGCCACTCTGCTCTCCAACAGGGGCGGCCGCTCAGAGAGCAACAGGAAGTAGCTGCCGCTGTTATTCAACGCTGTTACAAGAAGTACAAACAGGTAGGCGCCACAGCAAACACGGCCCCTGATGCGCTCACAGTGAATAAGTGCTTCTGTCTGCTCACTCCGGGGTAATCAGGCAAGGCACGGCCGGGTTATGTGTTTAATACTTTTCACACATCGATGCGCAGAGCTTTACAGGATAATAAAACCGAGCAGAGGATCCGGTTTAAATCAAATGAAAATGACATTTAAATGATCCGGGCACAGACTCCCTGATTAGATGCATAAATACATTTATTTACTGCATAATATAGTCTTCTTTAAGAGGCAGACATACACATTAAAGTTGAATATCTGTATATTCTCACATTATTTTGATCTCACCTGAGCTTTTGAGAATACCCGAGTACTTTTAATGCACATTCGTAATATTTGCCTTTTTTCTGTTCACAAGCTAACATGGATAGCCTTGAAGGTAAACACTTTTTTTCCGCTGTCAGCATCCGAGTTCACTGTCAAACCTCACGTTGCGTTCGTCTGGAATTCACACGCATCATCTGGTGACACATCATTTCCTTCTTTTCGCCAGTATGCACTTTATAAGAAGATGACGCAGGCCGCCATCCTTATCCAGAGTAAATTCCGCAGCTACCACGAGCAAAAGAAGTTCCAGCAGAGCAGGAGGGCCGCTGTGCTCATTCAGCAATACTATCGCAGCTACAAGGAGTTTGGCAGGCTGAAGCCCCACCACCGCGGGGCTGCTTCTGCCCTGGTGCAGCACAAACTGAGGTAGACACTCAGACACCACTGGAATCTTCTCTCACAGAGTCCCCTAAAAGGTTGTACTTGCAAGAGTAAATTATTCAAAAATGAAGGATTATGGAGACTATATGTTAGCTTTCAGTTCACACTATAAGCTAGTGATCCAGACTGGATGTCAGCTATTAGGAGAGAGGCAGAAGGAAGCTTGTGTCGCCCAGGGGCCCAGGTGAGGCTGAGCTAATTGGGATTGGCTGAGAATACCTTCACGGGCAGCGTCACGGCAATTAGAAGGTTTTGGGGTTAAATCCAGAGCTTCTCTGTGTCGGAGCTTGAATGTTCTTCGGATGGCCTTGAGGGTTTCCTCTGGGTGCCAGCCTGCAAAGGACAAATGGTTATAGGAAAGGATGATGGATGGATGGATCAATCAAGACTGTGAAGGATGTCAAGGATGTCCCTGAACTTTTACGTGGTAATTAGTTATATCCCCAAAAAGAGGATATTATAGAATTGTCACCGCAGATCCTTTGTGTTAACACGATAACTCAACGATTATGTCATGGATCATTTTCAAAGTTTCAAACCGGCCATAGACCATAGGGAGAGGAAGAACTGGATGGATTTTGGGGAAGGTCAGTTTCAAAGTTTCACTGCTAGAGGGAATTTTAAGTCCAAAATCCCAGTTTTCAGGACATAATTACTCAACCGTTCCAGCTGCTTTAGTCTAATTATGGTGCATGTGAACGAGGAGCTCTATCTTATAAAGGTCTCGATCATATTTAACTCTAATAGTTCCAGTTTTACTCACTAGGGGGAGCTTTAAAAAAAAAAAAAAAAAATGACCAGAAATACAGTTTGCTGACATAACTTCTACATTTCATTTGAGGAGTTCAATCAGGGGGATTGCTTGTACAAGGCAGAGGACTGGGGTCTTTTCAGGGATATACCGTTGCTTTGAGGGGCGACAGCCATGTCCCTCCTAGGGAGTTTGAATCATTGATCCAAACAGAGAGTGAGAAGTAAACTCAGCAGGGAGGAAAGTAATTAAAAGAATCCATATGTTCAGTTCAAGATAAGAAAATCAAGAGAAATGTTCGAGACTTTTCGGTAGTTGCTCTCCAAACGGTCAACACTGTTTTCTCTCTGCTGTGTTCCAGAGGTGGTCTGCTGACAAAGAGACAGGATCAGGCTGCCAGGAAGATCATGAGGTTCCTACGTCGCTGCCGCCACAGGTAGACCCCGACACTGAGCCGACACAGCATCCACACGCAGAGTTAAATGTAAAAGCTCACATCCAGATTTAAGGGTCGCTTCATGCTCTAGAAAAACACACGTCCTTTCAGCTAACCAGTAAGAAACACTAGAGACTGCTACTAACTTCATAACCGCATCCATCTCTCAGATGTTCTTCTTACTCCGTGTTGTGTGTTTGATTTCTGTGTCGAACAATTCGGGTGGTTAGTAATGTCTTCCACACCCAAGCCTCACCCCCCCCCCCTCACGATATTTGGCCCCCTCCCGTCCTCGCCCCTTTCTTCCACAGTGCCTACTGTGTGCTAATAGCTATCTGGTATTGTTTTGCTGTTTATGCCAAGCCCCTTGATGGACCATAGACTGTTCAAGCGGGTGAGTGCAGCCTCAGCAACTCAGTTCGTGCCCCTCTCTCTCTCTCTCTCTCTCTCTCTCTCTCTCTCTCTCTCTCACGCTCTCATTATCTCTCTCTCTCTCTCTTTATTTATTCTATATGCATCTTTCTCTCTCTTCTCTCCATCTCTGCCTCTCACTCTTTAATAACACAATTATCTCTTCCCGAGGTTTCAACTCTCCCTCCCTCCCCTCACTTTCACTTTCTCTCTTCTGCTCTCCCTCTATTCCCCGCCCCTACACCCTCCCTCTCTCCCTCCCTCCCTCCCTCCCTCCCTCCCTCCCTCCCTCTCCCATCACTGTTGCTTGATGCCTGCTTGCATGAAGGCTGCCGACTGGAGCCACAGGTGGACTGAGAAGCTCAGATTTAGGCCAGAACCTTTCTGAAACTAACAAAAGGCTTATGAATGAAGATGTCACTGCAACAATTAACTGACTCCTTTTATCTCTGTCTTTATCTCCCGCAAATGACTTTTTGCTCATGATTTTTTTCCTTTTTCTGTCGGTTTATTTGTGGTTATGCTGATAGCCAGTTTGAGAAAACAAGAAGCTTTTTTCTTCTGCTGCATGTCAAGTTTTGACAACTACAGGCCTTGTTCCTCTACCTTCAGGCATGCTATGAGCACGCTGTTTCTCAAGTTGTTGTCTGTCTATCTGTCCGTCTGTCTGACTGGCTGCCTATCCTGTTTCTAGCCACTCGACAGACTGAGAGGAGGACGTAACGCCTCTGACTTTAAACAGTTGCAGTTGGACTGAATTGTTTCATCAAATAAAACAGAGAAATATAAAAAATCCAACACAAAGAGATACGTAGCTGCTAATTATTGTGACAAATTTCTCACCACTTTGCTGTTTTTCTCACTTTTCCTGCTCTTTGTGACCTCAAACCACGTTTTTAGAGGAGGTGAGGTTGTCGATGTAACCGCGGCTCGTTCGCTCCATTGTGATGGGAGTTAGGAAGCAGTGATAACATATAGGTCACAGGAAAAAAACAACAACAAACAAACAATAGGCTCCTCCACCTGTTGAGTCAACCACACGGCGCTTTAATGGATTCTTACCTCCAGGGAGAACTCTGGCCCAGCATGAGAGAGGATGCAGCACACACACAAACATACACACTGAATCCAACCATACGTCTTTAAAGTCCGAGGATAAGGGGGAGAAAAAAAAATATATATATATATCTATATATATATATAGATATATATATATATATATATATATACTTAGGGTGGAGTCTTTTGACCACTTTTTCTCACATCCTTGAGACTCACGTTTCTTCAAGCTTCGAGAACCTTCTGACAAATTTGATCATGGAGATAAAATAAATAAATTATTGCCGGTTGCCTTTTTCCCTCCAAACGGTTGATTTATCTCCACCTTTAAGCGAAGTGTCTGGAAAGTTCTTTTTTTGTCTTTTATATGTGAAAGTTTCCTCTATATTGACCACCAAACATTTAGTGCCACGCTTCCTTCTTGTTTCTGAATAATAAGTTCTTAACCCTTCATGGAAAATTGACTTCATATTGTTGCATATTTTATTAATTTAATGTATAAGCATCTTTAAATTTACCAAAAAAAAAATTTTTTAAAGACAAATTGTTTGGTCAGGCATATTTTAAAAAAATAGAAAAAATCAGCTTGGGGAAAATATTTAATGATACAACTTTGTATTTCAAAGAGAATAGTCGGTTTAAGTTAGATTAGCTCAACGTTTCATCTCTGGCCCCTTGCTCTTTAGCATATACATGCTGCCACTGGGTCATATTATAAACAGGGTCAGTCACATTTTTCAATATGAAATAGAGACTCAAAATGAGCTCAAACAAAGAGTTGAGCAGGACATTAAGGGGTTAAAAAAAAGTTTTGTGTTTTTTTTGTTTGTTTTTTACCTGAGTAAAAGTAGTCAAATTCTCCACTACCGTTAAAAAAAATGAATTCTAAATCCAAGTTTGAAAAAAAAATGTGATCAAAATAAAGTACAACTATCATAATCATGCAGAATTAAAAAAAAGATTTCCTGTCAGTGTTACAGTGTACAATAATTAAACATGATGTTATATGTTAAGATCTCACTCCTGCATTCACCTGTGTGTTGGATTATTCTCCTGCAGAAGTTTGAGACGGCGTCACTGTCCACGTTTAAAAACCTTCATGAGTTTAAAAAACGGCTCATCTGGGTTTTACCCTCTCTGGTTTTATTCGTTTATTATGGGTTCCATTTATTAGGACTTTAGAATAGTTTATTTTATGTAACAGATGGCAGTTTTCTCAACAAAACAAAACAATTGTTAACTTAAATGTAACCGGTAGTGGCAGCTGTTGGACAAAAGGTTGATTCTGTGGCTCTGAGAAGTTATGGAGTACGTGTATGTAGTATTAGTACTCCTTTTTGTACTACTGACAAGTATTTCTTGTCAGAAAAATCCACTTAAAGTATCTGAGTAAAGTAAACTGAGTAAATCAGTTTTAACTATTATAAGAAACGGTTTTTGGGTAAATAGCCATGGTTAGGTTGTTAGTTATATAGTTTTAGTCTATTTAACTGGTGTAGATGTTAAAGTTTTTTACCTCCTTTATACAGGATATCTGTATGCAGATAGTACATACAGTAGTACGCAGTAATATCATGTGTGTAGCATCGCAGTCCTGTGGGAACCACAAATCTCTTAAAAGGTCAACTTTTCATGCTTTCAGCCTATTTTTGGCACGAGTAAATCCCAAACATTGAAAATCGAGTCACTCAAACATAAACTGTTTTCACTGGAATGTTAGGGTCAAGAAAAGTAACTACAGCTGTCAGACCGGAGCAGTGTAGTAGAAAGTACAATATCTCCCTCTCCCAGTGCATAAAAGGGAAATATCAAGTAAAGTACATGTATCACCAGGTAATTATGTTACTATAATCATGTAACTGTACTTAGTGAGCGTCCACTGTTCATGTTAAATGTATTTTTGAAACATGATTTTGAGCAAAAGAAGTGTCTCTGGTTGTCAGATGTCCACCTCGACATGAATAACATCAGTTTAAAACGACTGCTATATGAACTATTATGTTTTGGAACACTTCAACATGAGATTTCTTGGATTTACATTATCACATGCATGGTAATAACTGTGTAATAATCCCCTCTGTTCAAACCAGGTCTTTGGTTTAATCCTGACCAACCTTCTCCTCCACAGAGAAGCCACGCCTCCTGATGATCTGGGCGGACCTGTTGTTATTCTGATGAGCTTTTTTTTCTGGAATCTCAAGTCCTGGGTGTCACATTCACCCCTGTGTGTCTCTGTGTTGCAGGGTGAAAGAATTGAAAAGGGCCAGGGAACATGAGGCCCCTCAGAAGAGCCCCCTTGCGATGTGACATCACTCTCCTGACTCCTCTTTTTTTCTTCTTATTAATTTATTTTTGTGTTTATACCCGAGACATTTTTCAAGAGAAACGGAAGAAAAACATCAATGCAAGCGCTGCGACTATTACTACTCCTACTTCTCCTGCAGTGTTACTGCTTCGACTAATGTTACACCTACAACAGCGTTTTTTCACGTATCTATTCTTTCCACTGACTTGATTTTGGTGGGAAACTTGCAACTTCTACGGGATTATAAACTAAAAGGGACGGGGTGGGGGTGCAGAACATTTGCTTCCTGGCATTTTTTGCACTTTTTTCATGGATTTTGGACGGTGAAGGAAGTCGGACGTCGCGAAGAAGTGGAATTCAAGGCTGCTGCGGAAGATCTCAGAGGATAGGGAGACCACGCAGAAGCACTCTGGGCTCTTAAGTGTATTTCATACGTTTTTAAGTGACCAATCAATTCGCTCAAAGGATTTCTTTGACCAAATATATTAGTAAACCGACACACCCACTTCTCAACTTCTGTCCGCTGCTGTAGATGATCGAATATTCAGATTAGCTCAACGATTCCTCCTGTCCCACTGAGCTCTACCCCCACCTGTGGGCCCGTATGGGTGGAGCTACAATGAATGTAGGCGGGGAAAATTAAACCATGCAGAAGCTGATTGAGGATAAAATAGTTCTGTTTTGCCATTACCTTAAAAAAAGAAAAAATACCCCTATAAAACCCCCATGTATATCGTCACTTTATTACTTGAATTTGTTGCATACTGTCCGATGTGTTTGTCCCATCACGTCCGATGTATTGGTGATCCGTATCTTCAGAATCTATGTTGTTGAATCCTACCAAGAAAAGTGCATGACGTCTTGGTTCTTGGCTTGGTCTTTGCTTGTGTGCTTATGGTCTAGTCTTTCAGCCTATCCTCTGATTTTCCGTTCGTATCCATCATCTCCCTCATGAGTTCCGCCATCTCTGTATTGAAGCCGTGTTGTCCTGTTTGTTTGTTTGTTTGTTTGTTTGTTTGTTTTTAATCTGGTGCAACGGATTGGTCTTTGGACGATTAGCAGAATCAGTTTCTCTTCTTTCTTTCCTTTTGTGTTGTAACCATCATGGTCATGCAGGTTATTGCTGTTCTTTTTAAACGAACTTCAGAGCCTGTGAAGGTTTTTGAGGGGAAGATCACATACATTGCCTTGACGTCTTAGAGATTCTTTGAGGGGTCCCTAAGCTTGTCCCAAAATAGGGGTTTGACAAATCCATATTTTTGACAATTGAGCGATTTCTGTATATAAAGAAGGCTGAAAGTACGTAGGAAAAACCATTTACCCAAAAGGGGATTGTATTTTAGAAATATATTATTTTATTCATTAAAAATGGGTCAAAAACAGGTACGAGACAAAAACTGAATATTTGTATAGTTTTGTTTGAATGCCTAAGAAGTATGGTTGTATTGTTTGTACATAGTGTAAATACCTGGGATAAAAATGAGCTATGTGCATGAAAAGTATGAACAAATCGGAGAAAAAAAAACGAGGACAACAAAAGGAGTAGTGGCTATGCTCTGTAAAATGAAAACTATTTCACTATTAGAGTATTTTATTTTACTTTGATTGTTCTTACGGAGAACATTTTGCTAAAGCATGATACTATTGCAATATAAAAAAAGTTTTAAAAAATACTGTATTTAGAGTTAGGAGAAGTCTGCAAAATTATCTTATGTGGGTTTTTTTTCCTTTTTTTTTTTTTTTTTTTAATTCTTTGTTTGTTTTGGGCTACCAAGAATTTTTTGCCAATGGTGCCGAGGAATGTGAATGCTATATCGCTTAAGAAGAGAATTAAGTTCATTTTTTGCAGAACAGATAATCATACGATGGACAAAAAAAACAAAAAACACACGAGCACTGAAAACCGAAAGATTCAAAACCGGCCAATAATCACTAGAACAATAAGGAACACAGTTTGTCATCTCCAAGTATTTAAGTCGCCCACGTCTCCACCGCTACCACAGATAGCTGAAACACATTACATTACATTATTTATACTTCATTGCAAAGGGAATGTGATTTATCCAGGTCTGTTGTCTAGTTTACATGGATTGATTGGCAGCCTTGCTCACGGTGTCCCCGCAAGAACGTCCATCTAATGACATCAACTCATCAATTCTTCATCCCCGTAATAACCCGGGGACACGATATGTCTCATTAACCCTTTCATCTCCTCACCAAGACAAAAAAGAATAATGGAGAAATTATTACTTTATGATTTCTTTCTTTGGGTTTTCATTATTTCAAGATGAAATTTTGTGTTTCATCCAAAATACCAAAAGAGTGGAGTAAATGTGATTAATATGGACATTAATTACATTTACTCCACTTTTTAGTAAAAAGGTATGATTTTAAACATATTTGACCCTTTTCGGGGTTTTGTTATTGTTGTGACAAGTTCATACTTATTAATTTATTTAATTTATTTTATTAAGTATTGCTTTAATACTCCCAAAAATATCCTACTTATCAAATAAGACTTTCCCAATAGCCATGATGAATCCCTCTTTCCAAGTGACCCCGTTGACCTGTGGTGTCCCCCAGGGCTGCACCCTCGGCCCCTTACTCTTTGGCATATACAAGCTGACACTGGCTCCTGTTACAACCAAACACTTGAGCAGGACGTCAAAGGGTTGAACTAAAATGATCAAGGCTGCTGAACAGACCTCTTATTCTCTGTCAGAAAGATTTTTGTTGCTGTTGTTGCTGCTGAAAACATGTGTAGCATACTGTACATGAATGGATTTCTGTGTCAAGCAGCTAGAACATTTGCAAAGTGAATTTTTTTCCAACTGCCAACGGTGCTAGAAACGATTGGACGGAGCGTCAACCAGCCAAAATGACTGCAGCAACTATTATGTAAAACGGTGCACTGGTGCCATTTATAAACTACGAGGCATAAGACGTGTCAAAAATGCGCTTACGTAGCAGTTGGGCTGTGAGAAAAAAATCGACACATGAGCTGCTGGTTTAAAGGTGCCTGTCGCTGCCTAATTCCTAGAATCTACTCATTCCAGAAAGTATTCTGTATCCGAATAACGATTATCGTTCGATATCAGCCAAGTGCCACTGAAAAAAACTTGAGTTGTGATTCTTGAGGTTTTGTCGTGTTTGTTTGATGATTATTAGGGTAAATAGGTATTTTTCTCATACTTGTTTTCTTGTTTTCCTCCACACAACCTGATATGTCCACTTGATTTCTGAGTGTTTATGTAGAAAGTGCCTATTCATTCACAAATCCAGTGTCGGAATGCACACAATCTACCTGAGGTGGAGACGACGCAAGAGAGCATGTCCCCCGTAGCCAGTAGTCTACATGAACACACATGATCGCCGCCACCTCCACCCGAACCACACAGCATGTCATTCGCCACCGGAACCACCGCTGCACTCCGGCTGAGCTCGATGTCCAGCCTTCTTTTCCGTTCTGCATCGGGACGACTTGTCGAAAAACAAATTTTTGTTGTTGTTCCTTTTTGCATTCATCCTCTCGTCCCCTGGTTCCAATGTGTAGCCGACGCATCGTGGAGGCAACGAGGGAGGAGAAGGATTTCTTATGCTTGCATGGTTAAAATAGTTAACTGGGTGACAGAACTGCACCTAAAGCATGCTTACTTTCCTAGAATGGGTAGTCAGATAGACACGTTCAACGACTTCATGTTCTGTGAAACCGCTAACGCCGGGCTGGATTGTCACAGGCAGAGAGACGGCGTGGAACAGGAGGGCGGTCAGGAAACCTACAAATGAGGCAATGATCAATAGCTTCTGACCTTTCATGGCGAAGAATGACATCAAGATTGTTTTGGTTTTGGTTTTTTTTAAGACCCAGCTCTAACTTTTTAGACTTTTTTCCTTTCCTTTTTTTTTTTTTTTCTTTGATTTAGTTTTGATCAGGCTCTCGAGTTTTAACTGGACTAATGGTCTTAATCGGAGACTGTCGTGACAGTATGTACAGCAAGTATTATCAAAGGGACACACACACACACACACACACACACAGAGAAACACACACAGATGTGAAGGCATTAGCTTCATTTGTACGCTGAGCAGTGAAGGCAGCATTGCTCCTCTACAGGCCGAGGTTCTGGTTCACCTCCCTTCTGTATTTTACTCAGGGTGCCAAAACGGGGAGGAGGAAACAGAGCGGGACGCGCGGAAAGAATCCGGGACAGTTTCACCAATGCGACACTGAGGTCTTTAAAATGAATGACTATGAAATAAAGTCTGTTTCCTCTCGCTAAAGGTTGAACCAGCGGAGCCCTGGAATAAAGAATCCCTATTATGAGGAGCTCATTAGGATAAAGGATTTGACTTTCTATCTAGTAGCCTGTCAAATCATTGAGTAATTCTGGCCGGTTCTGGAGGCCTCTAATTAATCTAAGTGATAAACTGTCGAGGGTATTTAAGATTAAGAGCGCAGTTTTATGGAAAGTTCACCCGCAACCCTTGTTTTTACTGCCATCTGTGAGAGGGAGGACAGGTTAGCTGACAGGCACTCATCCTTAGCACACAGTCACGATACATTTCTAGACGTTCTACGAATTGACCCGAGAATCTACCTTTCCTCCTCTTCCCCCCCCCCCCCCCCCCCCCTTCCCCTCGAGCACCCAAACCGGAGAAAAGGTAGGCCCGTCAGGACAACAGAACGGAAACGGTTTTACAACATATTCCATTTATGGACACAGAGCAATAAAGAACTATTTTGTGGAGACCTATAGACCTAGTGAAGTTTAAGATGATTGGACACATGTAGTCGACTTACTCTTATGCAAATGCCAGTATTGCAAGAACAAGCATTCAGTAGTTTATGGACAGCAATTATATGGCACCCTTTACTGAACTGCACGTTTTCATCAATTCCAAGCTGAGAAGAAAAAAAAGGCCCAGCTTTGATAGAAAGTTGTGGGTCCTCGACACTTTGCATGTGAACTAGTGTTAGATCTATTTTCCTCTCCTCTATAGCTGTCTTTCTCTCTGTCTTTCCCTGTTATGTGACCCAATTTTTCTCTGCTCCCGACCCCCGTCCTTAAAAGTTTCATCTCCTCTCGGTTCTCCCAATGTGTTTTTGCTTTCCTTCTTTTCTTCCCCTTCTCTTGTTTGTAAGTTTTATTTTTTATAATTGTGCATGTACAAGCGTCACTGACTCGATGGATATGTTTAAATTAAAAAAAAGAAAAAAAGAGATTTCAGCTGCTGAAGCCATGCAAAACATTTTGAATTGCCCTTAAAATATGGAAGATGTTTTCTGGATGCTTTATATTCTTTCTGCTGTAAAATAATAAAAAAGGAAAAAAATGAAGAAAACTTGAGAAGGAAGTTTGGCACGTCTTTTTGTTCCCTCTTATAGTGTCAGTGTTTCTCACCTACACCTTTTTATCAAGCAACGACGTTGAGCAGCATTTTAGTTGACTAATCTCAATTACACCATTGGGGCCACTTTAATATGACAAATAAGTTGTAATTTTAAAAGTCAAAAATCCAAACTTTACAACAAAAAAGCAATTATTCTACAAGAAAAAAGAAAAAAAATCATAATTTTACAATTTAAAAGGAAAAATTTATGGGAAAAATACGTTATTTTATGGGAAAAAAATGTCATTTTATGATAAAGAAATAATTGCATTAAAAAGAAAAGTAGATTTCACGGAACAGAAAATCAACTTTATGAGAAAAAAGTCGCAATTTTTAAAGCAAAATCGCTGATATTTTCGGAAAAAGAAAATATTTTATGCGAAAAATGTTTTCATTTTCTCAGAGTAAAATTATAATTTTAACAGATAAAAAGTCGCATTTAACAAAGAATTAATATCTTTATAAAAAATAGTCAGAATTTTACTAGAAATAAATAATTTTATGTGCAAAGAGTTGCAATATTGTGTTAAAAAATTGGTCATTTTACAAGAATAAAGTTGTAATTTTAAGATTGCCGATCTTTTGTCAAAGTGGCCGTAATGCTGCATCGTAATGTTGTCCTCGTAGTCTTCCTCAGAGCACTAGAGAGAATGGAGATCAGGTAGTTTACGAACAGGAAGTGCTAACTGAACCGACTCCTTATCATGTTTGTTTGAAGTGATGTAATTGAGATTGCACTAGAATCATTCTGCGCTACATTTTCATCTTTGGACACTCAACGATGGGATTAAACATTTTGGTGTAGCACAACAAACAATTAAAGTCGGAAGGCGTGTCCGCTCCAAAGGTCGTATAAGGTTGTTGGGTTTTTTTTATTTCCATTCAACATACAGTTTTGCATTACTTTCACATTTAAAAGACGATAAGTCATATATCAGACAAACAGGAGAAGAAACAAATCAACGAATCATCTCCATGTAGTTGGTCTCAGGCACATGTACGGCGATGGAGTACGTCCACTCATACGTCCACTATATGCATGAATGACGTCTCACACTATATCAGGAGAAAGAAAGATCTGGATGCGTGTTTTAGTGCGAGCCCTGTCTCTGCTGTGTGGCTTCAATGCTGCTCTTAGTTTCAGACGCAGTACTTCCAGAAACAATCAGAATTTCCTGCTCTCTTCCTGAACTGCTTCCGGAAGCCCAGCATGTGGCTCAAAGGGTTTAGAAGACTTTGTCTCTCCAGCAGGACCTGAGAGGAGGGGGGGAAAAGCAGAAATAAGCATTTTTGGATTCTACATCTGGCTGAACTTTTCTTTTTTTGCTATTTAAGGGATAATATTTCTGGCAAACCTACCTCCCTTCTCGTCCCTCTAGGAAGCAGGCCTGCTGTCCTGACACCTGAGAGGGAATAAACAATGAGCTTAATAAGGCTGCCTTTATAAAGGCTTTATAAATGCTTTATAATGGGTTATAATTACCCTTTGATGTCTTCACCAAGAAAAAAAAAAGATATGGACATTTTTGTTTGCTTATTTTATTTCTAATTGGTCACTTATTATTAATTTGATGTCTTAGTGGCTCTAGATTTACCATAAAAAGCAAAAATATTGGATGATTGATATGGAATATATTTTCCATAATTCTGATTTTTTTTTTTTCTCCTTTATCCATTTTGTTCTGCTTAACCGGGATCCAGGAGCGTTGTCAGTAGGCTGTAAGAAGGGCCTTCTATACATCCCTCTCTCCAGAAACACTCTCCAGCTCATTCTTGAGCATCCTGAGGCATCCGCAGACCAGATGAGATATGAAGTCCCCTCACTAAGTTCTGGGTCTACCTCCCAGTTGGACCTTCATGAAAAACCTCCGTAAGGAGGCGTTCAGGGGATTCATCCTGATCAGATGCCTGCACCACCTCAACTGGCTCCTTTGGACTGGAAGGAGCAGCGGTTTAACTCCGAGTTATCTCCAGATGGTTTGATTTGTTCCTTACATCTAAGGCTGAGATTATGAGATTTATGGTAAAAAGTCTGTTTTGATTAGATTAACTCAACTTTTAAGTAAAGTGCGTTTTAAGAAAAAAACTATTTGACTTTTTAGGTTGCATCAAGTGACATTATTCTATTTAGTAAGCCCTCACATGCTTGGATATGCCGAAAAAAATCCTTCTTATCGACTAAGACTTTCTCAATAGCCATGGTTAAAGCCTCCTCTTCTGGGGCCCATGGTGTGCCCCAGGGCTCCATCCTTGGCCCCTTATTGTTTACCATATACATGCTGCCACCAGGTCACATCATAAACAGGTTCAGATAGATAGATAGAGTGACATAATTAATCTCCAGAGGGGAAATTCAGTTGTTACAGCAGACATTAAAGACCAAGTGGTTCAGATCATTCAAAAGAAATAGTGACTCAAAATGTTCTCAACCAAGCAGGAGAGAAGGACATTAAAGGGTTAATAGATATTTATAAACATCTTATAACATAGCTCAATAATCGCTGTGTGCTCACTATTGATGACGATGATGATGATGATGAGGCTCCGTGGATAAATTCATGGTTTGATCGGTATAAATTTGCAGCACAATGTTGTTGCAAAGAGGACAGGGGACAGTTTTCCCCGGAAGAATCCAGTGGGTGTGAGTGTTCCTCACCGTCTCTGTTCATCTCCCCGGACATCAGGGCGGAATATCTCTGACCATCCTGAAGAGGGAAGGTTTGTTCAGAGAGGGACAGATCATCCAGGGCGCCGACTCCTCGCTCTTCCACTGACCCTGACAAAAACATGCAGGAGTTCAAACCTCAGGATCAGAAAATCTCATGTTGGTATAACTTAGTGAGTGTTTTTTTCATTTTTAGTCAGCACATCCTACAGCGATTAATGATAATTTAATATTTAATTATTCAAACATAAAACTGAATGTATCGTCTGAGGGTGGAGAATAACAGTCCATAAACGAATGAACTCTTGCAGAGCAATCCGTGTCCAACACTGCGGCACTAAAGCAATTACTCCAAGGCCTCGGCCGCCATTAATCTCCACAAATGAAGTTGTATTTGCAAAAATGCTAATCAAGTTGCTATAATGAAGGTATCGCTTCGTACTCACCGGGTCCTGGATAGGTCATCTCTTCGGATTCTGTGATTGGGTGGGCCAGCAGCGGACTGGAGGCCATGAGCAGGAAGGCCCAGGACAGGAAACGGTTACACCTCATCGCTAAAGGCGGCTCGTTGGAAGTGACTCTGATTTACACTGAAGCTCCTCAGGTGGAAAGAAGACTTGTGCATGCTATGTTGGTCCTGACCGGGTTATATACATCCAGCTGTAGCCTATCCCATTCTCCCAAATGCCCCCCCCCCCACACACACACACTCTCATAGTCTCCCCCGTCTCCCGTCTCCCATCCCCTCTAAGTTCCATAAATCAACCCGCAGACACAGGTGAGTTGTTGGCTCATTAAAAAGACGAGTGCTGCGGCCCCCGCTTCAAAGGCGGAGTCGTGTTTTACCAGCCCGTCCGCGTGATTGACTGGTTTACTGACTGCATAAAAAGGGAGTCAAAGCCGATGTTTGCGATGTCCCCCTCAACGACTCTCCACGTGGGATGGAAGCAGGTGGAGGGAGTGGGTGTAGCCAAATGACTTATATTTTAATGCCAGCGACTCGTTAATCTCTGGGGCCGTTTCGGTCCCCTTCGCTCGAATCAACCCCTAAACTGCATAGAAAAACCGGCGACAAGTCCTAATAAAAGTGCATAATTACTTTCGCCGAGCTGGAGGGCCTCGTGGCGTTTGCAGCCATTTGACATTTTAAGTCTAATTTAAGAGAGCAAGGCGCTGTCCACGGGTCACTGCATCCGATTGATTATACACATTACTCAGGGGCCTTGTTCTGGTTACAAGTTATATTTGAGCTTTCATAAACTGCTTAGTTATACAATAAAAGTCGGGTTTATTAGAGCGTCCTGCATGCGGAGCGTCGGGGACGTTTTCCTATCAGCTCCAGAGCTGGGGTGCAGGTGGAAACCGATATTCATAATTTGCACCTCGGTATGTAGTTTGTATATTTATTAGCGGCTTTACGTCAGCGCTCAGCCGCTTGTTCGATAATGAGGGTGGAAGGAGTGACACCGACATTTGGTTTTACGGCCAGAGGGCCAGACGCTCTATTAGTGTTTGCTGTATATCATTGAAAAAGCAATTAAGATTTATATTCTATATTACTCGGGTCCCGCCGCCGTTCCCGGCTTCTTACAGCCTCCAGAATAAACACTTTCTCTTACGTACTTGAAGTTCATCCTGCTGCGCGTCTCTTTGTAATTCGTGAGGAGCTTTCTCCGAGGTAAACAAGGTGACCTCGAGATGTTATGACGATCCGTGCCGACCAAACCGGAGCGTTGATTCAAAGTAAACGATAAGCAACAACTATCATTTATGTTTCTTCTATGGGATGTTTGTTTGCTCTAACCCTTTGATGCTCCATTTTGGTTGCAATATCTCTTATTGACTGTACATGTGTATAATGTGGCCCAGTGGCAGCATATTTATGCTAAACAGTAAGGGGCCAAGGATAGAGCCCTGAGGTAAACTATGAGTCAAATGGGCCAACAAGGTGGAGGCATTAAGTCCTATTCTAGAAGAAGGATTCTTTTTGGCATAGGTCTATTAAAGCACGTGAGGACTAACGATAATTGCGTAGCTTGGTACAAACACAAAAAAAAGAAAATCAAATAGTTTTTTTATAACATGCTTTCCCAAAAGTTTGAGTTTATCTGATTAAAATGGACTATTTTCCATAAAAGAGATATTTCTATTCTTACATTTTTTTGTTGTTGTAAGTTTTCATCTTGGTGAGGAAATGAAAGGGTTCAAAATTCACCACACAGAGAATTTAGAGGCTGAATTTAACTCTATAAAACACATATTTGTCAGGAAATTCCAACCGGAGCTCTTTGTATGTGAAAACGTCCCCTGAAGCCATAAATAAATGAAAAGCTTCGCTATAGAACTTTTGCCTAACTTCTCAGTGCAGACGAAGATGTCGTTATAAGTAAAGTCCTGATTTTTTTTTCTTTTAAGTACAGCAACATGCATTAAATCACATTAAAATCTGTGTTTTAATGAATACGGCTGAAGTGATGTTTGGGCTGCTTGGATAGCAGCTGGTGGGTGGATAAGAACAATGGAATGTGTTTTGTGACTGTCTTTTGTTTGATAAAAAAAACATCTTGATGTCTGGACTTTAAGTAAGAACAGAAATGTTTTATCTTTATAGCTTATATCTTTATTCTATTAACGCCTCCATGGATCCACATCTACTCAAACCACCATTAAGAGAAATGTGTTGAGAATATTTGGCTCCTGTGTTTCTCTGACTGACACAAGTTCAGCCAGCAGAGGGCAATAAAAAGTCTAAAAACCAGGATAAGTGTGAAACGTGCCACTTTTAAACGGTTCAGCATATTAGCTTCCAGTGTAAACAATGTGGCTCTGAGGGAAACTACCTCTTCCATGACAGTCTGAGTTAATCCTCCCTTATTTTCTTCGAAGGATCTCAGATTAGATACAAATTGAAACTGTCTTCAGAATCCAAAATAGCCTACAGATTCTCAACATTTCTGACATTTACAAGCCTTTTTTTTTTTTTTAAAGGCAGCTTTCCAGACATTTTTTTTTCATATTGGTGATTTTCATGAGGGTTTCTGTCCATCTGAATACAAATATTGGGTGGAAATATGAGCTATTGTTTATTTAAAAAGTGGTAATAATAATAATAATACATTTAATTTATTCAGTCAAGCCGTTCAGCTGTCAGAGGTCAATTAAAATCCTTTCCCACAACAAACTCGTCAGATTGTGCTTTTCGACGTTAAAGTCCTTGATCCCGATTATTGTTATTCGAAAAATAAATCACCAACTCCCACTTTGAAGGGTTTTCACACGTGGTAAAACCAGTAAATTAATACGTTCGGACTTAGTTACTCAAGTGAAAGTGAAAGTTCGGGTTTCCAATGTATTAAAGTAAAATCAGGGACTTTTGAAAGACATTTCTGCATGAAATTTATTCATGTTTTGTGCGATATTTGAACCTCATTAAAAAGTGCGGACATCATACTTAGTCAGTCGTTACGTTTCTAGCTTTTATTTCTCCTCTCCTTACTTGTTTTGTTGGAATAAATGGCGAACAATCAATAATGCGAAAATAAAATCACTGTAACAAAGTAAGGAACATGTTTTGAAATAGAAAGAAAGTACATTTGTGTTAATATATAGGGAATACAATTGTAAGAAATGTGAATACTCAAGTAAAGATACCTGAAAAATTCACTTTATTGCAGTATTTGCACTCAGTTACTCCACGTCTGCGTTTGAGTGATTGGAACATTCGGCTAGTTAACTGTTGCGTTCAATGAGTGTTAGGAAAAATGAATCTTTGTACGCACACACAAAAGCAGATAAGTAAACCTTAATATTATTAAAGTTGCAATAAGTGGCATCGCCTTCAACAACTTAAAATTACATTATTTTAGTTTTCTGTTGTTTAGTAGAGTAATAAATATTATTTTAGTTGCTTTTTAGGTAATACGGAATTGGAGCGAAATATTTGTCTGAGTTTGAGAGAGTCCGTGAACGCATCGGCAGTTAACCGCCCCCACTGGTGTGGGGCAGCCGTGAAGAAGCAGCTGAAGTTTGTCCGCCCCGGCTTCCCATCACGGCTCGACGGCGGCTTTGTTTCATTAATGGACAACAACCGTTGTTTTCGTGTGATAAGAGAGTAGAGTTTAGAAGTAGAGGGTCTTGGTGACGCATTGAATGGTGTGTTTAGACAGAGAGAAGGAGACGGAGAGAGGGAAAGTGAAGAAGACTCCTAACTAGCTGTCATGGTCGGTGAGTTCACGCGCTGTGTGTCTGTTTAGAAAGGGAGTCTGTGGCGACAGGTAACGGTAGACTGTAAAAGTACGACTCTTCAGACGGACTGACGACTTTTGGTCAACTCTGACAAACAAATGTTCCACTGTAGAGCAACCCTTAACACGTCTAACTATTTAAACTTACACTTGTATGACTTAATTAAGTTTAATTCGCTTAATATATTGTTTCAGCATTATCTTGTTCTGCGCATGCGCGCTAATCACATCTAGGGGCAAATTAACTTAAATGTGGTAATTGTTCAACTTTAATGGGTCTCGGTTCTAGAAGAAAATTAGGAGTTCATATTTTCCCTGGCTGTTTTGTCAAGCTAATAGAACAGTCCTACATTTTTTTTCTTCATCAATTATTTACCAAAATTAAACTTTTTTTTAAGAAAAAAGCTTTTATAAAGACCTACAATAAAGTTTTCTTACGTGAGCTTTAGTAAACAATAAACTTCTAACTGATGAAATTTGACAAACCATTATTATCTTAACGGCCAACCAGTTTTTGATATCCTGCTATTAGAAATGTAAGATCAAAGAAGTTGTTGTTGAAATGAGTAATTTAGTTTTTGGCTGTTTTTTTTTTTACTTATCTAAACTATATTGTTGCAAAGTGTCAACAACAATTTTTTTATTTTGTCTGCCGTTTGACATCCAAACTTCCTACTTACTCTGAACAGGGTTGTGTTGTTTTTTGTTCTTATTTACAATTTACAACAATTTGTGTGGAAAAAAATAAATAAATCTACATAACATTATTGTTCACTAGGCTTATATTTTATATCTCTTAAGAGTCGGGGTAATTATGGAGTCGTTTGCGCCGTCGCCCCGGTGTCATTCTCCATTGCAGATCCTTCATGTTAATACAAATAAACTAAAAAATGTCATAGATGATTTAGATAGATTTACAAAATAATTTTTTTCCATAGACCTTAATGTGAGGAAGAATGGGATTTCTTTTGGGAATGGTCAGTTTCATATTTCCGACACTAGGGGGAGCTTTATCTCCAATTTCTTTGATCAAAATTTCTTAACGGTTTGTGGGATTATGAATGGACGCTATGATCAAGGAGAAGAAAAACCTTTGATGTTTCAAACAGCCGAGGAAGAGGAGACGACGCGACACGTGTCATAAAGATAAACCTATAGACTGTTAGTTGGCATTAAGGGGATATAACATGTTCACCCACAGTTCTGTTAAGCCGACACGACGACGACATCAACATCAACAACAACAACAACGACGACGACGACGGAGGAAGACATAAAGTAGGCTCAGAGGTTGGTTTTGGCCCCTGGCGAAGATTTGCTCTCTGGGTGCTTTTTTTCCAATTGTCTTTGCAGGATATTGCAAAAAGTAAATTTTTCATTTGGAGAGGCCGTGTAGGAAAAATCTATTACAGATCTTCCTAATCATCATCATCATCATCATGGGTATCCGGTGCAATTACAAGAGCTTAGCTTTTAACTTAATAGATAAATAAATGACGCCTACAGCAACCCGACAAGATAACGTCCTCTTGAGATCTGGCCCACATCCAAGTTTGACCTGGAGCCAAGGAATGCTCCAGAATGATTTATTATATGATTATATATATGATTTGTTTGGCACTGTGATTCATTTAAATGTTGCACCTGCTCCAAAATAGTTTTATGATTTGTCATTCTTTACAAATATGTAAGTTAAGTGGTCTGGCAAAAAAAACTGTTTTACTCTTAATCCAAATGCTTATTTCAGAAATGTAAAAAAAATAGCAATGTAATTTCTTTTCCAATATTGTTCAGCCCTGGTTTTGATTCAGACACCAAAAGCTGTCGTCGGTGTGCTAAAAATATTACAAAAGTCTGAGTTTGACAAAAGAGGACTTTTGATTACTTGCACAGATAAATAAATATATATATATTTATTTATCTGCTCCTCTCAGAAACTTTTCAGTTCACCAAAAGCTTTATGTTGCTTGTATTTCACATGGCCTCCCTCTTTGCTCACAGGGTCTTCTGTATCACCATGAGGCTGTGACAGAACCGGGGCAGTGATGGCAGAGCTGGAAATTGACCAGACCAACCTTCCACGCGTCCAAGAAGGTGAGCACAGACTCTCACAGTGATCCAGTCCTGCTTCTGTAGAAAATCACTGAGTGAGTGTAAAGAATATGTGCAATATTCACTCAAAGTTATTTTTGTTGAGCCCCTTCACAGGGAGGTCAGAGGTCAGGCTCAGCTACTGAGCTCCAGACATGGAGCACATAGGGTTTTGATTCATGGACACGTCAGCGCAGTGAATATTAGATGTAATGACTTCCTGTGGTCTCATTTAAGCGCCGAGAATATTTAGCCCCGGTTCTGATGAGCAGCTTTTCTCTGACTTTGTGATTCTGCGCTTGATTTTGGTGGCATCAAGAGTCTGTCTTTATCAGATAAGAAGTATCTTTCCATGTTTTGACTACATGCAGCAAACGAAGGTTGACCCAATCAGCTGTGCAGAGATGTATCTCATCACTATCTCACCATCATCCGGTGACTCGGGTGCTCACTAGAAAATGTGATTTCTGGGCTAAGAGAGATATAGTACTCAGCATGTGGATCACAACTGGAATTATTTTTATTCTTTTTTTAATTTGAAAACTTCTGACCTAGTATTTAAAGTATTGCCTGCATAAAATTTATATTTAGAAACTTAAAGCAATTTTATTTATGAACCTAAACAGAGCAGTTCTGATTTTTTGTTTTTGGTCTCTGGGCTTGTGACTACAAATAGAATCAATGTCCAGCGTATGTAAACACTCAGATACTGAGAAGCAACGAGTTAAATAGTTAAAGTTTTAACAGACACAAATTCTAATGCGCCGCTACAGAATTTGTAACAGCCTTGCTAACGCTGTTTCGGACGAAATGAGTCTCATCTGTTTGCATGCAAGTATGAAAACCTTCACAGTTGAGGAATTTCTAAGCCGAGACCGTTGACTCAGTCTTTGGCACGTCCACACTAATGAATGGGTTGGAAATAGGTCTACAGGTCTTTTATCTAGGCAGATAATTCAGCACTCCACTCTTGTGTTCATACACAAAGGGCACACTGTGCAGCTTTGCATTTCCATGCTTTATCGCGCCGGGTGCACAAACAACGGCCATCACAGCGGCGATAAAATGCCCATCACGACGATGGCAGCCTGTAGATCAGACGTCTGGTCGGTGTTCGTTTTTTTTCTGATCTTCGTATACGTTTCTCGCCCAAACAGTTTGTCCAATTGCGCTGCACTATCTCTCCCTGGGGCACTCTGTTCGTTTATTCAACGCATAACTTAACTCTTAGTGGCTGTTTACGATTCAATTTCCCAGCCATAGATCCTCGTGTCCCACTTCTCTCTCACTTTCCTCCTCATGCAAAGTCCCGGACAAGTCGGCTTTCTTTGTTTCCACTGCTCCCCTTATCAGTTCCTGTTTTGCCCCTCCTCTGGCTGCTCCTAATATTCCCTGATGTGCAGAGGGAAGGCAGCTCCCAGAGGAATTCCCCCCACTCCCCCCCCACTGTTCTAATTTCAATCTCACCAACTGACCCAGAGTCCCATTACCCTTCAACTCTCTTTGTTCTCCAACTTGGTGCAGATCAGGACCTGGCTGGTCCACATCACCTACTTCAGGACACAGAGCAGAGTGCAGTTGGATGGAGGAGACACTTCACGTTGAAGTTTTGTGTGTAAAGGGGCGAGAAGAAGCGAGCAGAGAGAGAGAGAGAGAGGGAGACAGTGTGTGGGTGGCTGGTGTGGGATTTTATCTGAAAATAGAACCCTTGTCATTTTCTCCTTTCGCTGTTGTCTTTGTTTGGCAGGCACTTCTACCACGATCAGAGTGACTGCAAGGACCAACTAAAAGTCAGTTTTAGATTGAATGCCACCTCTACCGAATGCCTCAGAGGATCTGCAATATTGTTCTCATGGATTTTCTGTCACTTCTCTAACATTGGCAGGATTTCAGGTGTTTTTGCTTAAAACAAAAAGTGATACGACCCACTTATATGTTGTGGTGTGGAACATTTGCAAGGGGCAACCTGCATCATAAAGGAAATAATACACTTTGTTGAGACTGCTTGGCTTCAAGGTCATGGGTCACGGTTTCCTGCTTCATGATATCCTCTTCTACTGCCGTCTGGCTGCAGAAACAGTCTGCACACTTTGTCTAAGAACATCCTGTCCTGTCCTTCTCACACTTTTAAATCTTATCACCGCGTTGTTTTTCTTTGATAGATTTACACTCTACCTAAGATGAATCTCACCCCTCTTAACCCCTGATGTTCAAATGCCACAGTCAATTTCTGTTGTCTGCTGGATCTTTTCTCTACCATCCTCTTAAGGACCCGTCACAGCCCCGCTCAGTAAGAAGCTTACAGTACGAGGACCGTAGTGAAAACACACTTGGGCTGGATTCGCACTGAACAAGTGCCTGTCGCTCAAAACCTGTTTAGCAGTCTCCTCGTCCCTCCCCTTCACGGATAATGTGACTATAGTTTAAAGGAGTTTGGAAAAACAAGTTAACCCGCAATGCAGACACACCCACACAAACTGGTGCGCACACACAGTCCCGACTGTCATTTTCCTCCATTCTTTTCCTTACAAGTTGGACCAAACTCATGTTTTGAGCTTTCAATTTGTCTTGTCGGATTAAAAGCCTGGCTGTTGACTTTAATCCCTCCTCATTGACAGACTGGACACACCGGGGCAGGCTGGAGAGCCGCTCAGGGGATATTCTCTTAAACTCCTCGACAGGTGTAAGTGGTAATGCATGTCTGTCTTGGTGTGGGTTAACTCTCGGTGTGGGCATTTCTGGTGTAATCACACACTGAAGGCTTAGGCATGTCTGGATGGCTTCTATGAACTTTGACTTTGCAGCTTTTGCAGACAGTCTATTTTTTGTTGAGTTTGGGGTTTTAGAGAATAGAATAGAAATCGGATGCTGACCGCAGAAATGTTTCCTCGGCCTCTCTTCCCTATTTACAGAACTGAACAAAGAGGACATCCTCATATTGAATTGTTCTAGTATTGGATCTCAGAATTCAACCATAAATGTTGACATTTAATGGATTTTTAGAGCCAACAAGCAATAATCTGAGCGAGGTGAACTCTGCACAGCAAAGATTATGAGCGTTATGAATCAAAGAATGTTCTATGTGGCTTTGGAGTAAGAATTAAAAAAACCTGCAAAGTTATCTTTTCATAGCACCAACTTGCAAATCAAGATAGCAAACGCAGAAGTATTCTGGATGCCTCTGATGGGTGGAATGCTTGATGTGTCATGTGATTTGTGTTAGTCACAGACGGTCACAGCAGCTCTGTGGACTGTATGTTGGACATGCCTCATTTAAAATGAATCTGGAGACTTCCCATTCATTTGTGTCACCCGAGACACCGTCCTCCGAATACTCAGCTGGTGAGTAAGAATCCAGGGTCTCTGCTTTTCTTGTATCGTACATTTCTCTGTTGTGTTTGTGCCAAAAAAAAGATTGTTGATCAGCAGACACAGTTGAAGCCGTGAGCAAACAAATTGAGAATTAATGTCTTCGATTTGACGTAACCCCTCCAGCCCCCAAGTCTACCCTCGAGTCTACATGCACAGTGGTCTTTACACAACAGAAGTCCGAGTTGCTTGTGACACCGTTTATTTCATACTTTGTTGTCATGTTTTCCTGTGTCAGCGTTCCTGATATTATACAAATATCTTGTCTTACATTCTATGTTTTATGCATTTCAAAAGAGTTAATGGTGCCGTCACAGCAGTTCAAAATGTCTCCAGGTTTTCTGTAGCAACATTTAGGTCTTAACCAAGTTATTATACGCAACATATGGCATTTATGTGTTAGGCAGCAGCTCATAAACGGAATGCCTGAGTATCACAAGCATTAAATGCCGCGATGTAAATGTAGCCGTCGTGTCCGCAGACGTGGCCCAGCCAGCTCAGCGGAGGGATTAGCAGCAGGACAGGTGTTTTTAATTGGCCCGTCTCTGGATCGGGCTGGTGGTCTTGCCCTCTGCAGTGAGCTAAATCTCTTCTTAAACATGGTCCTCTGTCCTTCTGTTTGCATTTGAAACCGCCGCTGTAGGGAAAGAGAGCAACGCCACGTTCTGTGATGATAATCGGTGAGACAGCAGAGCAGTTTTGTCGGGTCACCGTGACTCGTTTGCAGAGACGGAGGAAGTGGAGCAAACAGCTGGGCCACAGTGCTTCTGTTGGTCCGTGTTTATTTTCTCTTGAGTAGCGTTTGACTTTGTTTGACAGATTTTGTACGCACATGGGCTGCAGCACATTAAGGCGATCGTGGCTCAATAAGGATTACTAGGAAAAAGAATTGGAATGTTTATGAGAGAGAATACTAGTCCACAAGCTTAACTATGAAAACCACTGCAGCGATCGAAGAGTGAGGCACAAAAGCGAGGAGTCAAACTAAAGCCAATTCTGTTGAATATCACACAATGCGATCATTATTGCATAATGTTATTGTGTCTGTGCTTAAGGTAAGGCAAGGATTCCAAAGCTGATGTTACCAAACCAATATGTTTTATGGCCGTACTCCGCAACAGGTGGTAAGACTGTTGGGATCATTCGATAAGGAGGACTACCCGTTTTATTATGGAAAACCAGACGGCATCGGTTGGGGGGCCGTGGCCTGGTTCAGGTCTTGTCTCAACCAGAATTATTTGTACAAATAGTCAGAGTGTGTGGTGTCCTTGAGATTATTTTACTGCTACCAATCAAGTCGGAGCCTCTCTGATCTTGATTTGCAAATATCAAGTTTTATGTTTACGACTCCTGATCGGGCTGCTTCTGACGGAATAATAGCTAATGAGAACGAGCGGACCGTGAAACGTCTTAACCGGATGTATACTTTAACAGCTCGCGAACAAAAACCCAAACTTCCCTGTACCTAGAGCCGGGCGTATTATTGCAGAAGAAGACCAGCTTGTTGAATTATGGCAACAACATGAGTGCGTTCACACAAGACAGAATACACGCCAGGACAGCCAGCTGACAAAGTTAATCGTCCTCCATATTTGTTTTTCTTCTGAAGTACCTTTTGGTCGAGCAAAGTTTTGGTGCGCTCTTGAGTCTGTGGAATTGCCACGTTGAAATCATTGCTATAAACGGCAGGCAGGTGTGTAGTAATAATTTTCTGGCTGAAATGTCTAGTGGGTATATTCTGAAGGTTATAGTGTTAAAAACACGTTGATACGTCTTATCTCTGTGGTCTCAGACGTCTTTAAAATAGTTTTAATCATTTGGATTCACACCGGCCATAGAAATTCAACTTGACGTGCGTTTGAACAATGTTTATACACTTTCCAGTATAAATGGCTGCAAATGTTGATTATTCAGGTTTACATCTTCATTTTTCAGTCATATTGAGAACATTAGTTAAAAAGAATCCTGTGTCTACTTCTTAATGACAGTGAAAAATAATTTTCCCATCCATTTTTTGTTCTGATTTATACACAAATCACAAGCAGACCTAACAATATAAAGGCCTGCTTAATATTGTGTAGGTGCCCTGGGGTATCTGGGGGCCATGTCTGAGGTATTTGGGGGCCATATCAACAGCAGCTTGAAGTTGTGTTCCTCAAACCAGTCCTGACCCATTTTTGCAGTATGGCAGTGTTTATTATCCTACTGAGAGAGTACTGCCATGAAGGATTACCGTGGCCCTGACTGGGTGTACGTCGTATGAAGTGTGAAAGCAAATGTAGTTCATCTGACCAGGCCAACTCCAAGGCTCAGTGGTCCAGTTTCTAAGGCTGAAGGGCCCACTGTAAGCGCTTTCACAGTAGATAGGGTTCAGCATTGAGATACTTTTCAGCATTTTCTGCTACAGTAGATCTGCTGTGGAATTGCAGAAAAGGGCTAGCCGTCACTCCTGACGCACGTATGGAACCACTTTTAGTAGGTACTAACAGTTTAAGACCAGTAATACCCAACAGCACCTGCAGTTCAAGATGGCCCGCCCGCCCAATTCATCTTGCCATCACAGTTTGGCTTTTGTCAAAGCCGCTCTGATCCTCAATCTGCCGCGTAATATATCCCAGGTGGCATTTTAACGAGATAATCAATGTAGTTCCCTTCACGGTCGGTGGTTATAATCTTGTGGCTGATCAGGGCATGCCTGTATGAACACACGCATTTACCCGACAGCAACAACTCTCGTTGTTGATTTTTGTGAGAAGGAGCTGGAGATGTTGCTCTGCTGGATCCATTAACTTTGAGAGGTTAGTAATGGTTGTGGAAACTTGTGGAAAGACTTTAGAAGAATTTGTGAGAGCCTTCAATATATTTAAGTGGAGATTTTTTTAACCAGAGTGGTGGGATGATTGTTTTTCAGGACACTCCTCAGCCTTTGTCTGTGTTGATTGAACTGCAATCATGGCGTGTCTTATTGTGTTCCTGTGACTCGGTGCTGAGGCGGGAGCGCTCCTCTCAGTCCGGACAAAGTCTCAACCGTTGACGACATTTATCGGAACACGATAAAAGAATGGAGTATGGGCCAGGAAAGAACCCATTACATTTTAGAGCAGATGCAGGATTCTTTTTATTTTTACTTTTTTGAATATGGGGTGATAGGCAGGTTTTACAACATTTCACTCATGACACAAAAATGTCTGAATCAAACTGTCCTGAGAGTTTGTGGACGAGAACTGGACAGCCACGCAACACAATAGGTGAAAGATTGTTGGGCTCTAGTGGGAGTATAAACTCCTCTGAGCTGTTTACGTTATCAGACACTCCTATCCCTCTTTGATTGGCTGTTACTTTTTATGAGATTTAAGTGTTGCTGCTTCCTGTTGTTTCAGTATGCCAGTGTTTTGCTGTGCTGGAGGATGGAGCGTTGGCACACAACCTGCAGGAACAGGAGAGTAAGTACAACGTCAGACTACCATGTGAGCCTATCGCAGCTACACATCAATAACACAGAGTCCTTAAAACTGTATTATGATGGCAGGTTTCCAGTCTCCAGCAACATAATCAACAAACAGCTATGTGTCATCGCTTCAGAAAACTAGTTGGAGATATCTACGTCTCCCATCATTTTCTCGTACCGGGCTGTACCAGAGGCGATTAATAGGATGAATATCCCGAATAGGTCGGGATATATTGAAATCATCATTGGCGCCGTTCCCTGCATCTGCAGATCCTTCTTATTAAAGAACTACCTCAAAAACAATTTCATTATCATATTAAGTTTCATCGTAGACTTTAGTGCTAGGAAGAACTTTATTGATTCTGGGAAAGCTCGGTTTTACATTTCTGTCACAAGTGGGAACTTTACCTCCAAAAGTTTGGGGCAAATTTCTCGGCACTTGGTGCAACTTAGTCCAAATGTGACGCATATGAATGGACTGGAGGAAATCTATTTTTTCTAAACATTTTATTAACTCGCCACTGCAAATTAAATGTTTGAAATGTATATGGGTCGGCTCTGACTGCCCTAGAAAAGATCAGGATTTTTATCATCTGGATGTGTAAATGCCTCACACGACAAAATAATCTGGACTGCAGATTCTCCTTTAGTGTGATCCCAGCTTAAAGAAAATACTTTTTGAGCCGTGTGCTCGGTGCATACTTGATATGTAACACGCTGTTTGATTCCCATAGTCTACTGAAGCAGTCTGTGAAATAGCTTGTGCTGCTTTTTGGTAAATCTTTGACTTTTAACAGTTGTTATGGGATACTTGAACAAACTGACATGTAATTTGGTGTCTGCTTTAAAGACTCATCAAAAGTATTTACAGGGTCCAGCATACCACAAAGAATGTTTTAACTATAGCCCACAGCCGCCTTAACTACTGAGCAGATTCAGACCAGTCATAATATAGTAGGTATTAATTATTGTGACCTAGATCATACATGCACACGCAGAACACTTGTTTACCTTTTCCTCTGCTCTGCACATGTAGTTGAGCAGTACTACAGCACCAACATCCAGAAGAGCCAGCTGGTGCAGAACGACATCAGGGTGGCTAAACAGCTGCAGGATGAAGAGGAGGAGGGGTTGGCCCAGCACAACGCCGTGATCAGACAGGCATCCAGACAACTGTAAGTGACCCCTGACCCCACCGCTGCACTATTCAGACATCAACGTATGTCCTGCACGAACCCCGACCCACGGGGATGTGGAATCCCCGTACAGATTTAAATGTTCAATTAGTTCATGATGGATTTGCGATGGCATCATTTAGTCAAAAGGATAAGAGGTCCATTTCTCTCCTGATGGCTCTATAGGGAGGAGCAGGACTTTGAGTACGCCCGTTTAATTCAGGAGGAGATCCTGCGTTGTGCTGAGGAGGCCCAAAGGAGGGAGCAGGATGATGAGGTGAGCACAAACTACTGTACTGAAACCTAATTATAACTGCATCTACATTGCATTCCTACTCTTAATGCATTTAAAGATGCAATATTTTTAAAAGTTTCACTCTCGATAGGTCGGACGGGTTCAGACTGCCGGGGGTCTCAAACTGTATTTTTTATAAACTGTATTGACGGGAGTTTGTATTCATAGCCTGCCCCTCGGCAGCAGTTACATTAGTGCCGAAGTCTTCACTGTCGTATCCATTCAACCCAATATAAAGTTTTGAAATGTGGGTGCTAACATTTCAACTGTTTCTGCTTACATCTGCTCCTCGTTTATCCCCTTAACACCCACCTCTAGTGTAATACTTCCTATTTATTCTGAAGTCTGTTCTCCTCCGCGTCTGCATAAAACCATCCTTTTACTTGTCTGCTGATATTTACCGTTGCTCGCTGGATGGTTTTACCCCACTGTTGACGCCCTGACAGTAAACTTATTACAACATGCCAGACAAATATAAAGGTCCAATTGAGATGAAAATGTATTTACTATAAACTTATGTATTCAGCTTAAAAACAAATTCAATATTCCTCATCAATTTTAGGCCAGTGGTCATAACAGTGATTATTTCAGACCCTGATTACTCAGTGTTCACCATAAGTGACCTTTTTAAGAAGTGGATTCCCTTTGATTTTGAATATAGGCCTATATAGTTAGGCCTTCTCAAGGAGACCCGGGTTCAGTTTGGATAAATCTTAGTGACCAGTTCTACTCGCCAGGTCAGGGGAAATAGTGGACTCATAGAACAGATGACGTCATGATTGCCCCAAGTGCAATGTAACGTTGGAGTGCTGAAGGAGTCTCATTGCGTCTTTGTGGATTTAGACGAAGCGTGCCGAAGAAGTAATTTAATTATGGGATTGCAGGAGGACGTCTGGAGTGACAGAGAAGAATGTTAGAGCGGTACAGGATATGTAAGAGCAGTGAGGTGCGTAGTAGGAATTATGAATGGGTTCACCATGAAGGTGGGACTGCCCCAAGGATCGGCTCCGAGCCCCCTTTTGTTTGCTATGGTGATAGACAAGATGGCGGATGAGGTCAGGCAGGAGTCTCCATGGACTATGATGTTTATGGATGACATTGCGATCTTTAGTTAAAGCCGTGAGCAGAAGACAAGACAATATGGAGAGACATGAAATGAAGGTTAGTCTCAGTAGTGTTCAGGCAGGGCAGAGCGGGTGGATAAGAGTGTCAGGAGTTATCTGTGACAGACGAGCAGCAGCAGGAGTGAGGGGAAAGGTTTCCAGGACAGTGGTTAGAGCAGCTCTGCTGGATGGTTTAGAGATGGCGGTTCTGACCGGAAGACTGGAGGAAGAGCTGAAGATGTTCAGATGTTCTCTGGGAGTGAGGAGGAAAGACAGGATTAGAAAGGACAGAAAGGACACATCCTGGAGACAAAGTCAGAGAGGACAGATTGAGACGGTTCTGACCCGTGAAGAAGAGGAGGGATAGTGGATCTACTGGTAGAAGGATGCTGGAGGTGGAGCTGCAGGAAGATGAAGAGGAAGATGCAGAAGAGCGAGATGGAAGCAGATGATCTGCTGTGGAGACCCATAAAGGGAGAAGATGAAAGAAGAATGTAATATTTGTCATTAACCACATTAAGCCTTTATTCTTCCATCCTTCCATCAAACAGAGTTAGGATGAATGTGGTCAACAAACATTTAGAAAATGGACGGGGCAGTCCATACCTGACTGTCACAGGTTTAAAACACAAGGCAACTTCTCTGACTCACATGTTTGAACCCGTGGGCGTGAACTCAAACTAAGCTGTAAGTCTTAATCTTATTCATCATGATGATGATGGCAAGCACATCTTCACCCTGGAGATTCTAATGGCTGCAGTAATATAGAGAATGTTTTAAAAGACTTAGACAGGCCTGCAAGATGATGGGTGTGTGGAGACAAGATTGAACATCAGTGTTCCTTTACCTGTCACTCATTCAGTCGTGTTTTAAATTAAACCTCTGTGGTATTAAGCTCAGCTTGAAACCAAATGTTGCTCCAGCCAGTAAGTAGACGTACGCGTGACAGCAAAGATTGTAAAGTGAAATATTTGGAGGGATTTGCTCCTGAGAGAGGAACAAATCCTTTCATGTGGGTGTCAAGTTGCTTGTAGCAACCACTGCAGATCGAGACGCCGTCCTGCATGGGCGGGTTCATTACGGAACAAAGACAACTTGGGCAGAACCAACGCAGGATTTTAAAATAATGCTCTTAAGATTTGAAGGGTTACCACTCACTGTTGGATTTAAGGTTGGTTTTAAGAAGCCTTAGTTTCCCTCCCTCTCAGACAGAATGTCTGCCGTCGGCTTAAATTCACATTGGTTACAATTAATGGTAGTTATATAAAAATATCTGTTACAAATGACCAAGTTTAAGAAACAATAGGCGGTGCTGTGATATAATGTGCAGACATATATGCACGTAATTTAGAGGCGATCCACCACCAGACTTCACAGTGGATATGAGGTGTTTTTTCTTTTCTTTTTTTAGATAAAGCCCGATAACTCAGGGGCGGAAAATATGCAACCGTCCTTTTCCAAAAGTGGGGGCTCAAGTACAAAATGTCAGCAGTATCCTTCAACAGGAGCTCTCAGAGTAACATGGCACTCTGGACATACTTGTAGATGATTTAATTATCTGCCAGTTACCAGCAGGTCAGCGAGGGTCATATGGTTTAGTCTGCCCTCTCAGGACTAACTGAGTCCATAATGAATGTTGCTGCAGCAAAGTGCTGCTCTGGACCCTCTGTGCTTTAAGAGGAGTCAGCTGTTAAACGGAGACAGGAGCCGTCAGCCACCCGTCTCTATGATCCCTCGAGGAATTTCTCTGCGGCGTGATTTCAGATAGTGACCGTAAACGTCTTCTTACGCAGTGCTCCCATGATGGGCTGTGCATGTGTAGAATCAACTCATAAAAATGAAACATTATCCAGGTGTCATCGTTAATCAAGAGAGTGACGCTGTCTTCATTTGTTTCTCCTTTCCGTTAAATGGTTTAACGTTTATTTCCGGACTCGCTTGTGTAAAGAGCTCTGTTTTTTTATGCCCCTACTAAATGGGGGTCATTTAGGGTTCCATTTTCTTTCCATGGAGGGGTATGGGCTATCCACATCTCCACATAAATCACTGGACAGGATTTAATGCAATTTCACACACTCATAAGGGGTTTCCTCAATTTTTCTTTTTTCTTTTTTTTCTACACTTTTTCAGTGCAATTTTTCTCTCAAAGCATTTGGACGACCCACATCTCCTCAAAAACTGAAGGATAGAATTCAGTAAAGTTTCACAAATACTTCTTAGGGCCACTAAAGGTGTGCATTTAATCGCTGGTGTCTTCAGTTTTCTTATTTCCTTTTCAGCGGTTTTCATGTCAGTTTGCTCACATTCACAATATCATCACAAATTCAGTTTTTCCCACCGCTAGACATCTGTATCCTCGGAAGTTCTGAATTTCTTTCTCGAATGGCAACCTAATATAAAGGACAATTCTTTAATATGTTGTTAAGAAAATGGTAAAATCTCAGTATTTTTCATGATTCTCATGTCTGAATATGTTATATTTTGGTAAAAATCCTTCACAGCATTACATCAAATAAATTTTATACCTTTCAGGGAAGCTGTTGTTGCAAACAGATGGCGATGTCTGTCCATCCCAGCAAGAAGATAGGGTCGATAGAAACACTCACGTCTCCATCAGGATGAATTGTTTGGTGATCCAATCACTAGGTCAAAATTAATATGCAAGTGTCTTAGGGTTTTACTTAATATTTACATCCATCACAGCTGTTTTTAGTGATAATTATCAAAGTCTAACACTGAGGAGAGATCATGAACATTTTAAACATCACATAACGTCAGGATATATATATATATATTCTCCTAATTACGAAAAAGCATTAATCTGGCCTCCCAAACACAACAGCACAAGCAGATGTTTCCCATAAATCACCTCTCCCCTGCTGGTCCAGGGTTAATCCAGATACAGGACCTCTGAAAAACTTTCTTTACGTCTGTCCGTCAAAGCTCATGTTCTTATTTCCAAACATGCGTTGCTTGACAAAAACCAAATCCTCAGACTACAGACAAACAGAAACCCAAGGTTGAGATCTAATACGAGTCTTCCCAGCTGGTCCAGTGGAGCAAAGTGCGTCACAAAGCTACTCCAGCATAATATTTTCCTTTACCCTGCAGTTCCCTTTTTAGAGGAGGCTGCCTTGAAGGGGCCTATAAACACTCACAGTTTGGAGGATATGAGTTCAGAGAGGCTGTGGGGCTCATTCATCACTGTTACAGGGGTTGGGTTTGAGCCCCAACAGGAGGTCCTCTCACTCGAGGCCAAATGACAAAGCCTTGAGTATCAACTGGGTAGAAAGTCAGTCAAGGTTATGCAGGTTTTGAGAGTGTATTTATTCCTGTGCGTTTGTCACCGTTTATGTTCGTCAGTGTTGATGTCTGGATCTAACGATGAAGACGTCCAACCCTCCTGTTCGCATACCTTCATTTATGGCTGGCTGATCAGAGGTGGTGATTAAATATTTGCCTCCCTGCAGATCGCGTCTGTAATTAAGGAACAGAAGGCACCAGGCTGAGCTGTTTGAAATGCCAGATCCCCATGGCACTCGCCTAACGTGCCACGGCAAGCTGCTAATTGTCTGCCTGTCTGCTGATGCTGGCAAAAGTTGCTGAACAACACAGCCTGTTTGCGAAGCCAAAGTAGCTGCGCTGGCTTTTAGTTATGATTAACGTTGCAAATGCATTCTTCAGGGGCGTTCTCGTGTTTAATAGAATTTGTTGGAACAGTTAGTTGTTGCATTATTAGCGCTGGTGTTGCTAATATAGGCGGTGCAGACAGAGACATGGTGAGGAGGGGAGGCCGACTGACACAGCTGCTCTGGTACGAGCAGACTTTCACCAGTCAAATGGTGCTGGTTCAGGCGAAGCGGTCCTGCTGACCTGCTTCTGTTGGTGTTTTTCTGCTCCAGAGTTCAGGCCATGTGAGATGAAAAGTTTGCTTGTCTCATAGTTTCCATTGAGTCACCCACAGCCCTTAAATAGATCGTTTCACTACTTTCAGCCGGTTTTGGGCGAAGTATCCACTATTAGGATGTCGGATCACATCAGAGTGGCACTACATCACCCGACATGGCTCTGCGTTCTGCTGCCTGTACTGTACACAGGTCCAGATGTAGACGGATAAGGTTCTCTCATCGGTACGAACCCTGTCAACTCCACCGGGTTGGGTGGAGTTTGGTTCTAGAACAGGAATACATCCGTCAAAAGTGTTGAGCTCACAAAATGATGAGTCTTAAGAAGATACTTACCGGCAGTTTTTTTTCTTCATTGTGGAAAGATTATATTCTAAATTCTAAATCATCCTCGTGTGACTGAGTGGATTTGTTACCTTCCTCTTGCTCTGCATAATCTATGTTATGCTGCCACCTGCTGGTGAGAACATGTACATGTTTCTGATTATTATATCCCCAATATATATGAATCCACTCAAGGAGATTCAACTTGTATAGATCCTGTTTTATTCTAACAGTTCATATTTCATTTACTAGGTTTATTTTTTTTTTTACAAAAAACTTTGTTTTTAATTAGTTTGTAATCGTTGGTCCAATTTAGTCTCAATTAACTTCATAAGGGAGATCTAAGTTGTATTAGATCTCCTTTATGAAAGTACACTTATGCACTTTACGACAAGAAAATAATAATTATAATAATTTTATTTGGATCAATAATTTGATCCAAATGTAAAGTGCATTATAAATTAAAAGTATTATTATTTATTATTATTATTATTATTATTATTATTAGTCACTCACCACGTTTCTTCACTGCCATATGTCCAATTTTCTCAAAACTGACTAATATATATATCTAGTCATGGAAAAATAATTTCACTATAATAGTTCATATTCACTATAATAGTTCATATTTTACTCCTAGGGAACTTTTTGTGGAAAACAGTTTGTCATCAGTAACTTCCCAACTATCAGTCCAATTGTGTCTGAATTTAATTCTAATGATCCGACACAATGAAATCTGTTTAGTTTTATTCTTGAGCTCATACAAACTAGTTAACTGTATCTATCTTCATCATTGAGTCACTATGGGACCTGAACCTAGAGCAGACTGCTGACTTCACAGAAATAGTTAGGTGGAGTCAATACGGAAAGTTTGAGATTATTAATGAGTCACATTTAATTTTATTGTATTGATTGTACAACTGTGATTTATGGCTCTTCCGTTGGTATTTTACATTTTATCTGCTATTTGATTTTTCTTGAATATCTTTCAAATTATTAAATTATTCCTCGGTCAAAGTTTGTGCCGCACTTACGCCTAAAACTTTAGGAGTTAAAGAGAAAAAAAACTTACAGAATACATGATGTGCTGTGAAAAATTCTAGCAGCCATGCCAATAGATGATTGAACTTGAGTGGTATGACCCGACAGCTGAATGAGAGGAAGGAGTCTCAGTGAACTATTTTAACAGATAATCTTATTATTGTCCTTGCTGTGATGACTAAATGAGTTAACAGTGAATAATAGGTGAAGACTGACGGGTTGTAACAATAAATAATCTAATTTGTTAACATTTCAAAGTGTTATTTGATTTAAAATGTGTCTGTAAAGAAGCCTATTTGACAGAATGGCTACATTTATCCACTCTTTTCTTTTTTCGTCACGTCCTGTCTGAATACTCGTAATGTTTGACGATACAAGAGAGTAATCTGAGCTGCTGTCTCCGCAGGAAATCGCCAAACGAATGCAGGAGGAGGAGAAGCAGAGGATCAGGAGCAGAGAGGAGGAGGAAGAGTCCAGTGAGGGTACATTTTAAATTTCCCTCTTACGCGATGTTCATTCGCTGACTCAGCAATCCTCTAATATAGCAAAATCACTCTCCATGAAATGTATTACTATTTTGCATGTTTTATATTTGCAGATATTTTGTT
This sequence comes from Lophius americanus, assembly GCA_037951165.1. Taxonomy (NCBI): domain Eukaryota; kingdom Metazoa; phylum Chordata; class Actinopteri; order Lophiiformes; family Lophiidae; genus Lophius; species Lophius americanus. The sequence continues at coordinate 298,250 of JBBDHG010000262.1, read as the reverse complement.
ACTCTGTTAGTCGTACAAAACCCAGGACCGGCCTTGCTTCTGAACAGCATGCTGTCTTTCACTTCTGCCACTCATTATTGTTATATTTTCGTCGTTCTCCACATGGGTTACAACAACATGAACAAAACACCTCTATTTATATTATACTATAACTAACTATAACTATATTATCATCATAATTTGCTGCATGCCTTGAAAATAACTCCGGTGCATGACTGCTCATCTGTATTTCAATGTAAAAACTATATAAAAAATATAAGAACTAGTCCTACTTAACTGACAAACTGATGTGTTACTGCAAAGTATGACTTCATGATTAATTGTATTGTCTAGTAATACTTACTAATCACGTCACCCATCCTCCCTGCTCTTGTTTGCATGTTTGGCATCACTTAAGGCAGCGCCAGTGAACCCACACTGCCATCACCACACCAGCACACACTCAGCAGGCCTCGTCAGGCAGAGGAGCAGTACTCAACCTCAGCCACCAGGTGGCGACGTTCTACCTCTCACAGCCTGTCTAGTGTATCTGAACCTGAGGCTGACTCCCACAGTGGGGTAACAACTGTGAGAAATACAGCTTCACGGTCAAATCAAGGACACAAAGACTCTTTTAGGGAAATCAGGGGCGGACGGAGAGATCCTCTAAGTGACGATTCAGAAGACTCTGATACAGTTTTCAGTGAACGCCTCTCTGCCGCGTCCCAAAGACTGTACGGGAGGAGCAGCACGGCACCCCCTCGACGACGGGCATCTTTACATCACCCACTAGAGAAAGAGTGCAGAAGTCCCTGCTGTCGCAGCAGCCACACAGATGAGCTGAGAGTTTGGGAGGAGGAGAGAGGAGATTGGGTTGAGGATAGTTTTGTAAATGGTGACCTAGAGAAGCGAAGGGCGAGAGATTGGGATCGGGAAAGAAACACCAGAGAGCAGTGTGAGGAGAGACAAGATCAGGAGGTCAGAGGAAGGCAGTGCAGTCGTAGTGAATCTGTCAGCCTACATGACAGGAGCAGACACAGCAACGGAGATCTAGTGAGAACTTGGAGTTATAAGGAGAACCCTAACAAACATGTCCGTTTTCAGGACAACACCAGGAGCTCCGTCAGGCGGAGTGTAGGCAGCAGCGTTTGGGAGATGCTAGGGCAGGTCCTCAGAGAGAGGGGTGTGCCTGTGAGGTTGGGCGGCAATGGGGCGCCACTGCAAATAGGGCCCCAGCGCAGAGAAAGCCAGGATCTTCACGGGAGTGAGGTCTCCTGCGGAGACTCCCAACCACAACAGAGAGCCTTCCAGAGAGCTAGCACCAGCAGGCACAGTTTCCATGGAGATATCAGGGAAAGGAGGAGATTGTCACACCGAGAGAACAGCGGGAAAGATCATAGAGAAGACCGAGACAGACGCTGTAATATAGTGGAGCATGATGGAGAGGTTTATGAGATTAGCAGTAGAGAGTCCTCTCATGCAAAGGGAGAAAGGGGAGGCAGTAGAAGTTGGGGAGGGCCCAGATTCACAAAAGAAGACACGAGAGAGATGAATGCAAGCGACGGCCGGATCAAGAGGACAGCGAGTGAACGCAGGCCTTGGCACAAGACCACACAAGAACGTAAAAGCTCGGAGGAGCAGGAGGTGGAGAGGAGACGGGAGCAGCCCCGCCGAAGAGCCCCACAGCGTAGCCAAAGCCTGCGCAGCAGCGGGGCTTCAAGCAGGGATAGGTCGAAGCACATGGCAGCAGGTAACACTCAGAACCGCAGCCAACTCCAATCTGCAGAGGAGAATCTGCTCCCTGCCTCTCTGTGTGCATCTGCTCCTCTCATCTTCTCCCAATCAGCATCTGATCTCGGCAAATTTGGGTTTTGTGGTGGCTTACATGGAACATTTTCCTGCTCATACCTGTGATTCCAGGATTCACAGAGAATCTTCCAGCCTCGGGTTTAGCGATGGGAATAAGGTCTGAAGTCTTTTTCCAAACAATCTAGCATCAAGCTGCGTCCTCCAGCTCTTGGCGTGATTCGGATGTCTTCGGCCTTTGTGTCTTTCAGCCTGTGTTTCACTGCACCTATGTTCTGTTTTTACTTCTCTTATCCTTGTTGCTGTCACTCTCTTCATTATATTCAGATTTGACTGATGTCAAACTTCCATCTTAGGAGCATCATTACAACCAGAGCCGAGCGAGGCCAGCTTTGAAATGGGGGAACTGCGGCAGGTCCTAAAGGATGAAGAGTTGGCTCGCAAGCTGCAGGAGGAGGAGGCAACGCTGCTGAGGAGGGTACGAGACCCCTGAGGCTTAGGTCAGAACATCAGCTCCATTTTGACTCTTAAATGTCATGATTTCTAACGGTGTTGTTTCCACAGACCTCGCAGCGATCTCCATGTAGCCCTTACCCCCAGGGAGACTTCAGAGTAGCACAGGTGGCTCAGGATGAGGTACCAGGAAGCGCCGACTCGAACCCTCCATCCCTTTATCCCATGATTAACACCCAACTGTGGAATGATACGCCGTTCTCTCTGGCCCTAGGAAATTGCGCATTTTATGCAGAAGCAGGAAATGAAGACGAAGCGTAGATCGCGTGAGCTGGAGGGCCCGTCATCGTGGCGTGAGCACAGAGCAATGATCGGCCATCATGACAGACGAGCTGCGAGAGACAGACAGGTAGATGTCCTCTGAAAGACGATCGAGTGGAACCTGTCAACAGCCGTTCCTCCAGTGTTGCTCTGTTATTCTGTCTAAAATGAACATTTCTCTTTCTTTGCTTGAACTTGAGATCACATCTCTCTTCATAATTCATAATCCTTTATTTTGTTTGGTAAAATCTTCATTGTGATTAAAAATCTCTTTCCCAATACCGACTTGGCCAAGAGAAATCCATAAAGGATTGCAGTGTAGTTTCACAAACCACCATATTGCCCAAGCATAATATTTGTCGAATCCTTATAGATAGATCTAAACTCCCCAGAGTAACGAGTTCTGACAGTTTCTGTTCCTTCTGTAGATTTTTACAGGAAGAAGGAACAGCAAAACTAAAGGCCTGTTTTTCCCCCTGTGCTCGATTCTGACTCTGGGGACTGTCATCTGTAAACTATTTTAAGAACATAAACTGTGTTGCTTTTGGTTCTAGTAGTTATATATTCAAAGATAAACAAGAAGCAGCCCAAGGAGGGATTTGTAAACAAGACGTGTGCAAGACTTTGCTTAGTCAGAGCTAAGCTAAGTGAGCCAGCTGAGAAGTCTGCCCCGACCCTGAAGCAGAGAACAGGAGTTGTATTTTATCACAGCCAGGATGAATCCACATCCTTACTACTGAGTGGATCCAGGTGACAACAAAAACAAAAACAGGCTTTTAACAGTATATTCACATGCGCTATGTTCGAAACCACAAAGTACAACTCCCATGATCCTCCGCGTTACATCTACCCAATACCAATGAGACCACCCTCTTAAAGAGCCAGACTTGTCGCAGGGAGGATTTGGAACACACCTCGCGGCTCCGCTGCCGATATGAATTCAAATGCTCCCGAATCGTTATACTTCAGAAATAAGATTGTATATCCGTCTGAACGAGGTCGTGACCTTTTAACATATAATCATCCGGCTCAGAGATGGCTCACATGGCTACGGAATCACATATCTTCCATGACTGATGTAATATTCTTTCATTGAATCATTGAAAAGGCGGTTGGTGAGGTTTACACATTTCAACCAGCCTTTCTTCGTCATCGTCTTAACCGGAACCGGTCTCGCCTCTTTTGTTGATCAACTTCAGGATCAACAGGTTGGGAGCGATGTGAACAGTGTCTCCCTCAGGATTGAGAGAAACAACGGGGTTTTTATAAAAGCGGGTCAAGTTTGTCTCGTGTGGAAGTAGATTTTATGAGATTATTTGTAGTCAAATCATTTCTCTATTTCTTTTAATTTTCTGCTGGAAGAGTTAGAGATATGTTTTTCCTTCATTTTATTTTCCTTTGGACTTTCTGGGGAAGAAGGAAGAGAAAACAAAAACTCAAAAACGGGCAGTAACCACTGAGACTAAAGTTTAAGCTCATTCACAATGTCCTCTGGACCAAGTTAAAGTAATGTTTGTTATCTCTGGTACACATTTACTTTTGAAGTTCATCTAAAGGACGTATACTCTATAATATCTTCAAATCAGAACCTTCCTATCTTCAGCCAAGAAAGAAAATACAAGCGGATAATGAATCTCCTCTCCTGGATCACCGCTTAAACTGAAAGTATGTTTTTCTTAGCTTCATATTTGCGATCTTAGACGGGTAAATTATGAACTCCACATCGGAATCCGGACATAGATATAACTTTAGCCGGAATTGACAATGTCAGAAACCTCCCAGAGGAAAAATCAGCTTTGAATAATTCATACGTTTCACACATGTTTCATCTTCGTGAGGTTCTTCTTACTTTCTGCTTTTCATGACATGAGGGAGACTCTTATTTGTTTTTTTCCTGCCTCAGCTCCATCGAGAGAGGCTTGACTCCGAGGGTCTTCCTTCCCCCACCGAGGACTGCTTCCCCGACAACCAGCCACCCAGCCCCCCCTCCTCCTCCTCCTCCGCCACACTGTAACCGTCTTCTCTGAGTATTCATGAAGCCACCCGTCTTACTTTATACTCCACAAGCTCACATGAAACTTCTGCATTTTCCAGACAATCCAAGAATATCAGGAACGTCGCCGAAGAGCTGGACCCGACCTTCCAGGCCCGAAGAGAAGGCACCGGCGCGGGACAAACGGGTGAATGGCACAGGAAACGTATCACTCGGAGGGAAGCTGTCTGAACAATAGCTTGACACTAACATCCTTTTCCCTCCAATGCAGCTCCAGCCTGCCAGACTCTTCCCCCGCCCCATTCCGGAGTACACGACTTACTAGAGGAAACCACTTTCATCCCTCCCACCAAACGACAATCGGACAAATCGGGGCGCCCTAAACCCAAAGAGAAGAAGGAAAACTGCAAGCAACAATAATGGATTCTCACACGCTGTGCTGTTGGAGTGTCAGAACCGCTGCTGGGTTCTCAGTACTTAGTATTTTAAGGCTGAAAATGACAGGAATGACATTTTCTCTACAAGCCACTCCTACCACGAGAACGTTAACCCCGGAGAAACTAAGAAGAGGAAAAGAGAGATTCTGTTCAGACTATTTCTTGATGAAGACGGCGATGACATCACAGTGGGCTCACATCTTCATCATTTGGAAAGGGAAAAATCCGGTTGAGTGGAAATATTGTTTGAATTCTTCAGTGTTAATTTAAACCATATACTTTATAAGTTTTCTATCTTTTTATTTGTTTTTTATTTAGCAAAACAGTTGGAAATCCAAAAAACGGCAAAACGAGACGTTACCGTTAAAAGCCTCGGCTCCACGTGACGCCGTTTAACGGGACGATGCTTGGAGACATGCGCTCTGGGCAGGACTCCAGTCATCCGGCAACAATCCTGAGATATTTAATAATCCAATGTCAGATCCCATAACCTCCCCGTCAACACGTGGAGTGTGTTTGTAGAATTCCCCTGGAGGGTTTTCTCTCAGTCCAAAGACCTTTATGAGAAACTCCTGCAAATATTAACATTATTCGCTGTACGGAATTCTTCCACAACAGGTTCTTTTTTTCTTTCTTTCCGACCTACATGTATCTATTCATTGGTCTCACCTATTGTTTGTTTGTTTGTTTGTTTGTTTGTTTTAGGACGACGGGGTTCATTCTAAGTAGTTTAGTGTGTTTGTTTTTTATACATATGCTGTATGCTACTGCTTATGAGCGCCACTAAGAAGACAAATGTTTTGTATGAGAAAATACAACAAATAAAATGAGTCCTAATCTTTATTGGCTGCTTAATAAAAGAAACAATTGATAAAAGCACATTTAAAGACTACAAAAAAACCCCAAACCGTTCTTACGAACATCAGACAGAAACGCACAAAAGCATTGAATACATCCAGTACCAGCTGACGGGTTTTATGACGTGGATGATAATGACTTAGTCATTAAACCCTTCAGCGAGTCACGGCATCAGCTGCAGCATCTACAATGACTCACCGACTTCTTGGAGAGCCCACAAGGCATTTCAGAACAAGCATTAAACCAAAAAAATCCCTTCAGTGGGAGCTCACTGCCCACTCCTTGGCACCTGATGATTAGTAGCAGCAGTTAGTCACACTGGGGTTTCCAGTGTCATTCTGATTTCACGGTGACTAACTTTTCTGCAGATGTTTTTTTTAACTGCGCGGAAGTTTGACAGGAAACTCATGTTCAGATTGCAGCTATACCTGCTGTGTGATTAATGCCACTTCTTTGACTTGGGATCCGATCCCCACAACCTGTTGTTGAAGAGGCAGGTCTGGGCCTGCAGCAGGAGCGCCGGTGATCCACCGGGAACTCTGATTCATAAGTTGGCAAAAGGAAGTACTTCTAGCAATCGTTCTAGTCAAACCTAATAACTGGAATAACTGCTGATGTTGAGTGGAAGAGGTTTCACAGTCTGCTGCATCCTTTTATAAAACAAGCCTGGTTAACAGTAGCGCTTCTCTGCGCTACACTATTAAAAAAAAAAACTTTGCAGAAACAAAACGTACATTTATTTTCTTTAGCTTGAAATGAGTAAAAAAAAAAAGAATACATTTTGCTAGGGTCAGGTTAATGGAAATGAGGTGTGGCATTTAGATAAAGGACTTGAATCTAGTTAGGAAATGTCATTTATTTGGGATATTTGGGGGTGTTGCTCCAGAAACGCTGAAAAAGGAATGTTTCTTTACCTTTAAACATCCGGGGCGTTTAACTCGACTAAGAACGTGAAATACGATTAGTAAGTGATAATTAAAGTGTGTCTTTACATTAGTTTAAATACTCCTATTGACCATTTGAAGTGTTTTCAACATTATCTACTCTCTTATTATTATTATTATTATTATATCAAGTGCAAAGACATCTTTTGACTACAAATTAGACTTTGAGTTTTTGCAGTGTGTAGTTTCAGTTATCTTTTATTTGACCTCTGATCCAAAGTAACTAAGAATTCCCTCATAATGTGTCGCCATGCAAAAACACAAGAATTAAGACGTCGTTCCGCCTCAGGAGCTGCAACATAAGCCGTTTAATAAATATACAAATCAGAAATAAACAACAGGCAACTAGTAACATTTGAGCTTTGGTAAAATAAACACTTTCATCAGATAGGATACTGAGATACGATAAGTACCTTTATAAATAGTTCAGAACTAGGTTATTAATTAGGCTGCAATCGTTTCACAAGACATTATTAAACATTTCATGCTTCAATTATGTCAAATGGCAAAATTAAATTATGACCGCACTCTATCCTGAAGTGGTAAAATAACTTTTCTCACTATGTAGCAACAAACCGGCGTCTGATAATTTAAAGGAGCTTAAAGATTCTTTCAAGCTTCACAACTTCATTAATAACGTAGTTAGGAACCATTCATAAAGCCTTAATAAGGATAGCTGTGCCTTACAAAACTAAAAAATCACTCAAATGTGTTATTAGTATACCCTTATTTCACAGAAAAATACAAATACTTGCAGTATACATTTTATGTACTCACCAGAAAAATACCTCGCACATATATTCATACTTTGCTTTACACTGACAGAAACGTTTAAGTATAATATTTTGACTTAGAAATACATTTATGAAAGTTACTTGGCTCAATATTTGACCGGTTTTGGTGACATTTTAACAAAAGCATGGTTGTACTGTAAAAAACAAAACTCCAACATAAACTATTTTAGTTTTCAAAGATATGTACTCTTAAAGCAGACTTCCCTTAATATCCTTTTATGTTAATAGTTCCTCTTCTCTCCAGCCAATGCACACTTTTGTATGACTGAAGGGGATTTTTTAAAGGACACAATATAATATACAATATAAAAAATATAATTATAGTATAAAATAAAACCTACATTTAAACTAGTTGTGTGTTCAAAAATTACAATTACAAATGAGACTTTCTATAATCTGAAAGTGGGCCAATTTAATCCCAGGAGGTATAAAAGAACACTATAAAGTGAACTGTTGTAGGATATGCCAATGTAAAGTTGGTAAGGTTGAAAAATTTCCCATAGTTGATTCTGGAAGGAAGCAGATCTAATTTTGGGCTTTGATGTATCTTTCTTTTAACCATTAACCACAGTCTGATTAGCAAAAAAAAAAAAATTCCAACGCTATTTCAGCCCCACTTCATCTTCCAAGGTTGATTTATCGGGGGAAAAGCCTTTCCACTCTCTGCGGTATCTTTCACCATGAATCGGCTGCTGTCAGCCCCAGAATTCCCCTTCCTCCCCCCGGTTTGTTTTCATTAAAACATCAACGGAACCGTATCCTGGTGTCGTCAACAATGTCACACTTGCTTTTGGTTTTTCCCGATGAAAGAGAGCAGGGTGGGTAAAAGGCGGCTGGGTGAAAACTGTTCTGTAGGAGTCAAAGAAGCTGGCAAGCATCCTGAAACTTTATCTCATTCAGGATGTTCCTTCTCCTTTGATGGAAATGAAAGAGAACTTCAGCGGGTGTGTCTGCATGTTAGTTTAAGCCTGTTTCGCTCCCATTTATCCCGAATCCCCTTGGAGAGGCCTGGAAACAAGCAGCTCGGAGCTGCTGCCTTGCTCCTCTTCGGCCTCGTGGAAGCTGCATTCGATGGCTATCAATGTCCGGGGGTCATCTGAAGACAAAAAAAGGCCACAGAACTTTTTATTTTAAGTGTTTTTGCGATTATCGTGATACAGTCTCTTTATTACAATTACCATGTAATAGAAAATAGTCAGGATAGCCTTGTCATAAAAAGGCCAACGCTGTCGTCCTGAACGGCAAGGGTATTAACTCCTCAAATTAAATGTGAAATTATATCTGAAAAACAGTGTTTTTTTTGTAAGAAAGGCTCGCCCTAGTGGGTAAACTATGGAGTATTAGAGTAAAATATGATACATACAAGATATAGCTCCTTGAGTTGAACTATATGATGTATAAAATATATATAATAATGTAAAAAAAAAAATATATATATATATTGTTTTTTTGTTGAAAAAAACCCAATCCCGCCAGTGAGTAAAACGTGATACATTCAAGATAGAGCTCTTTTGGACTAAATTGGACCAACGGTTGGGAAATTATAGCCCGAAAACTGTGATTTTGGAGATCCTCCCCCTAGTGGTTGAAATATGCAACTGACCTTAACCAAATTCTATCAAGTTCTTCCTCGCCCTAAGGTCTATGTGGGTATGAAATTTGTAAATGACCCATGAACTGACTTTACGGACATATAATAAGGAAACAAAGTTGGAATTACCCGTTGGGGTTCTGATGATTGGTGTTTTTGTGATTGTCATTTTCATCTTTCTTTTCTGGATTTTCACGATCCCGATGATGATGGCGATGATGGCCAAGGCCGTCAGTACCGTACTGATGAGCAAAGATAAGACCAACAGCCAAAACTGTTTTCCGTCACCTGATACTAAAATGACAACATATTGAGACAGTGAAGATGGTTTCTCAATAAAATGGGAATGTGCGTACAGGAGAGGATTGGATCACATCCTACCCGGCCATGAACTTCTGACACCGCTGAGTGAAACCTCACACTGAATGTCATTAAAGACATCTCCCTTGGACACCATTATCTGATCTGGATAAGGACATCTTGGAGAAAATGAAAAAGGGACATTTAGGAATAACTCTTCTGGATTTTAATAACATGACTTCAATGGCAGCTCTTAAGAGTTTCTCACTTTGTACTCCAGGGTTCACACTTCTGGTGAGTTTGGTTGTTGAAGGTTCCAGAGGGACACGGTCTGCAAGAACCTGTGAAGACGGTCACCAGATTAATTTATCACTCAGAGGGAGCCGTGAGTTGGTGTTGGGTGGTTTTTGTCCACACTTACGTTTCTCGGTGGGTTCTTGACCTCTGTCACATTTCTTCACACAGTAGGAGCACATTTTGTTGCCACAGGTGAGTCCCTCCACACAGCCACACTGTGTGTCACTGGTGGCTGTGCATGCTCTCACTTGGACAAGAGGATCTGCTCGTACAGAGAGAGAAATTCAAAAACTTTCATTTTGCAGTACGTTACCTTAAAAATGTCTCATGCGGCTTTGAGAACAGTCGGACCAGTAACATACCTACGCAAACTGTGCACTTCTTACATACTCGGTCTTCAGGAAATACCATAAACTCCTTGGGCTCACACGGGCTGCAAAGCTTCATTGGATCAGGGCCACATTTCTGGACCAGCTTGTGTCCTGTGGACACATCTCATAGCATTAGACACTCTAAGTTCATACTGCAGGAAAAATGTAGTCCAGGTCTGGCCCACTTCCATATCTGGTCCTAAAGCAGACACAGGACAGATTTGCTTTGCAATGCAATCATCAGAATGAACCGTCAGATCGGAATTCGTGCGACTTTGACGTCATCTTCCATCGACATTCGTCAGAAAGCTGCGCCGGCGAGAGTCGCTTTTCCCCCTCAAAAACATCACGATAAACCCTATAAACTTCACTATAAAAATCAGCATAAACACTAGAAACAAAAATTGTCACCATAAACGAAAGCGTTCCAAGTAACTTTAGTGGCTTCCATTTTTCTTACGTATTGACAGCAAGAGGCGCGCAGATGGCGCGTGCGACATCTTTGTTATTGGTCCTATGCGCATGCGGGTCAATTTAAGGCAGTGTCCAAACTTCAGTCTGGTCACGTTTTAAAAGCAATATCAACACTAAGACAAACAAAAATCCTGAACATAGCCGGAAGACGTATTAGTATGTGCTATTTTTATCCCACTCATTCTTCTTTGCTGTGGTATTAGTTGGATAACCACCGAAACTTTATTTGGTTACAAACAAAACCACCACAGAGGAAACTGCTCGATTCCATGATTTACTTAGGGGTTTTTTTTTAACCACAGATAAAACAACATAATTGTTTTTATTAATGGGAATGGTATTGTAAAGTGTTGACCCCCTCCTGGTTCCTTCTTCTATTACGTTTAAACGGCAGCATAATGTGTTGAATCTCTACACAAACATTAATATAATACAATGGAAACCTGAAAAACACCAATTGAACTAAAAGGGTCATCCAATACCAACCGAATCGGTTTCATCAAAGTAATTCCCCCTCCTTTAGGAAATAAATCCCCCAAAAAACACCAAACTGATACACAAACATCTGATAACTACTCAGTCACATCATCATTTAATGAGACCGTTTCCACATGAGGGAAATTGCTCCACTGATTGAACAGTTGAACAGTTTCCAAATTCGAAAGAAATTCCAGAAGAGATGAGGGAGAAACTGATTGAAGTGTAACAGTTTGGGAACGGTGGCAAAGCTCCTTCTAAGCCTCTGAGTCTCCACTGATTGACAGTGGGACAGATCATTTACAAATAGTGAAGACTCGGAAAACCTTCCAATACCTTCCAAGAACACGAAGCAGGTTCATAAAGAAAATCATAAAAGATATGAAGGGAAAGATCCAAGGAGCAGTAGAGCGCCCTCACCTCAGTCAAGGTCAGAGCTCATAGCTCCACTTTTGGGAGAGGAAGACCCATCTGAATTGTTTCAGATCCGCCTCTGAATGTCTCGAGAAAGAAAAAAACCTTCAGGTTTTTCGTGGCCGAGACAAACTCTGGACCTGAAACCCACCGACATGTTGTGGTGGGTCCCGAAAAGATCCGTTCGTGCTCACAAAAGCCTCCAGCGTGGCTGCACTGAATCAGACCTGCAAAGAAGAGGGGGCTAAAATTCCACCACAGTGATGTCAGAGGTACAGTCACCAGAAGTGTTTGGTTGCAGGTGGAACAGCAAGCTGTTACATTTCAGGAGGGGGAATCATTTTTTTTTTAAATTCTGGTGATTCAGTTGTTGGATCATTTAAAACTGACTCAGATAACCTTTCTTTTACGTTTTTAAAAAAACAGTCCCCCAGGGCTCCACCCCAGGCACCTTACCGTTTAACATTTACACGCTTCCACTGGGTCCTGTTATAAAAAAATCCTGTCAAATCTTTAGAAATCAGAAATAGTGACTCAAAATGAGCTCAACCAAACATCTGAGCAGGCCATTGAAGGTTTAAACATACAGATATCCAGTGTTTGAGTAAGAACGGTCTTTTCTATTTTGCGACAGCATAAGGACTAAACATACAACAACTCAAAAAAACATCAAATATTAAACAGCACTTTCCAATAAAAGAGTTTTTTTGTTTGTTTCCTCAATCACTCACCAGGATGACAGATCTCACAGCAAACATTTGCTCCACTTAGGGACCACTTGATGCAGCCTCTGTTAGTGGGTCCCACACTGCACAGACTGGACCCCACGAGCAGCCAGAAGCCCACCGTCAACAGCATCGCGTGCATCTCCGACTGATCCAGGCGACACCACCGCCTCAAGAACGAGCAATCCAACCCGAGGGACCCCCTAGATGCATCATTCACTGGGTTTAAAAACAAAAAGTGGGTTTATTTCGTCTTGAGGGGGGAAATCGATGCTGTACTTTCAGTGGTCTCGTAAAAGCTTCTCACCTCCCCGCCGGCCGAGCAGCTAGTCATACTCGAGGGGGCGTGGCCTCTGCCATTGCTCGGGTGCTGTCGATAAGATTCAGAATCAGACTCCAAAAGAAAAACAAGTTTAACTCATAGTGTGCGTGACAACGAAGTAGAACAATATTTACGTTTCCAACACTGGAAGTATCATTTTCATCATCGACAGGTCCAGGTTGAAGTCGTACTTTCATGCAAGCAGCTGCATCTATATCTTTCTTTTTCTTCTTTCTTGTACTTGATTGTTACTCTCATTACTCATTTCATCAAGGCACAACTTCCTCTTTGCATCAAGATGGGCTTTACGGTTCATTTAAATTGAATGAAATAATGCTTTTGTTGCCGCTCTTGTTGAAGCTTGTTCATATTTAGTAAAAGCCGGTAGAAGAATGTCAAGTCTTATCTCAATTTTAAACTTTTTACTACATACCTGCAAAAAAAAAAAAACCCACAGTTTCATCCACACCTCCTCTTTCTGTCTGCCACGGAACATTATTCTGCAATGACAGCTTTTTAAATTCAATACCAGGCCCACGTGACAGCAAAGGCTTATCCCAGAAAACCCGCAAATTCCCTGCATTGTACAAACAATCCCCCTGATTAGAATGAAAGTGTCACATTTACAAGAAAGAGCTCATTGTGTCGATTCACATGCTCCAAATTTGGAGGAAATCCGACCAAACGTTAGGAAGTTATGTCCGAAAAAAGAGCATTCTTTGTATAGAAAAACAAGAAAAAAGAAAAATGCTCCCACTAGTCTGTAAAATATGAACTATTAGACTAAAATATGACGCATGCAAGTTAATATCTTTGAAGTTATCTCCTAAAAACAGTGTTTTTCGTAAAAAAAACAACCACCACCTAGTGAGTAAGGAAATAATTATTACAGTAAAATAAGAAATATACAGATGAGATGAGTTAGATGTCCTTCAGTTGGTAGATATTTACCAAATGTGGACTAAATCGAGCAAACGGTTGAGAAAACATCGCCCGAACAGAATCACTCCATTTCTTTCACTCACTAAAGTTTATCTGGGAATAATATTTGACCGAAACCTGCTGTTAGAAATGGAACAATTACAGAATTCTCTAGAACCCAGGAAATGGGCTTTTAAGCCAGAAATAGTAGCAATAGTTGGCTCTTCCAGTTTTGTCTCATCATGAAGAGGATTTCCTTTCATCATTTCATGATGGGGGGGCTAATGGCGCCCCGATCTCATTCACTTTGAAGTGCATACTTCATTAAAAGAAACAAAACCATGCGTCACTGTTGTGAGGGAATTTCCTGCTGCTTTCATGGATTATGTCATGACAAAGTTGTAAATGCTCGAAACTAGGCATTTCTTATTTTGTGACAGGGTTTTCTGATTACAGCTGAAGTGTGGATATTGGGAAGAGGAGAAGTCTTTTTGCTTATCTACTGGAAATCAGATGACTGTGATGGTTTATTGTGGGTGATTTGTCTTAATCACCAACAAGTTGACTTCTGCTCAAATCAGGAGTTTAGTCAAACACCACGGCGAACTTCCCCTATCAGCCACTATCATAATTCAAAATAGGATTATTACTATTTAAAGAGCTTGGAATTTTAGATCTGGAAAAACACAGAGCGAAAGCGCAAGACGGAATGAAATGAAAACGGGACTTTTGTATTGTTGTAGTTTTTATTTGAATGGCCGGGTGAATTCCGGCAATTCCCAAAACGAGTTCCCCTCCCGTGGAAAGACACAAGGGACAATTTGGAAGGGAATTTGAAAGCATAAATTTGATCGAGGATGACTAAAGAAGTAGGATTGTGAATATCTGTCATGCTCTTTCTGCTGAGTCCTTCGCTTCATTCTTTGTGATCATATGACAACTGTGTGACATTTGGCCGCGTCATCCTTTGACATTCTGATGGATCGGCCTCAGCACACCCGTGTCATCGCCTTAATGAGCCTCAGAAACCGTCACATCATCAGCCCACACACCCCAAGGTGTGAAACACTTCCCACGCTTACCCTTACACTTCCACCTTCTTCAACTTTTGTCAAATGTGAAGCGGCGTGAACCCCCAACGCCTCCTTTAACATACTAAACTCCATAAAGTGGGAAATACGTCAGAACCGTTCAGCCACTCCATCAGTAATGATAATCGTCCAAATGTGATGGACGAAGAGCTCAGACGCTTCACCTTCACCTTCACCTTCACACAAGTGATGATAAAAATCCACCTCAAGTTAAATAATGATAAAACTCCACTTCAAGTTAAATAATGATAAAACTCCACCTCAAGTTAAGGGCCTGCATTCAAAACCTTACTGGAGTGAAAGTATAATCAGCAAAATGTACTTCAAGCATTGAAGTAAAAATACTCCTTGTGCATTAATGTGTAGTTTATTGCGGTGCTGTAGCAGAAGAAAAAAGGTTGAGCTATTTTAATCCCCTTTGATGTCCTGACCAAGAACAAAATAGATGATTCATGCTGATGTCGGCACCATATCGACTTATTTTTTTATTTCAGTCCTAACCACACGCTTACGTTTCCTGTCGCTTAGCTGGAATAACGAGTTCCCTTATTTCAAAATGTCCAGGTTTTAAGTATGGTCACTCGGAATTATGTCAGAGTTCTGACCTCAGGAAACTGTCGTCAGGTTGTTCCGACTGCCGTTCTGAACTGGGTTCATCACATCATATGTTGGTTTTGTTCATGAACAGACGTTTACGCATCAACAGTTAATCGACTCGTGTGCACAAGATTGAAAAATATTTCGAGGGACTTCAGGGGTCTCATAGTCTATCATGATTCTAGACGGGAAGAAAAAATCCCACTTCATACCAAACAGTCAATATTAAATTAAAATTGTGTTTAGTAAGTCCTCACATGCTTTAACATGCTCCCATAAAAGATTCTTACTTTTAGGATAGGACTTCCTCAATAGCCATCGTTAATCCCTTCTCCTCGGCGGCCCCTTTGTCGTGCGCCGTTCCCCAGGGTTCTGTCCTTGGCCCCTTCCTCTTTGCCTTATTAATCCTTTTATAAAAAAGGTTCAGTCACATTTTCCAGTAAGAAATAAGTGTCTCAAAATGAGCCAAACCTTTGATGTAGGGCATTAAAGGGGTCAAACGACTTTTATCTCAAAGATTATCAGAGTCTGTTTTTAGTATCTCTGTCCCGCTGGAACCATATTACCCTTAAAAGCCCAACTTTCCATAAGCTACGTGACATTTTCCAGGTATTGCGTAGCGGTTTTATCGACCCATTTAGTCTTTCTGTTTGTTACACACCTTCGAAACATTTCTTTTTATTTTCTTTTGGAGATACATGAGAGATATGAAGAAATGGTAATCGGAGAAGTTGCCAGTAACAACGGCAGTGAGACGAATGCAGGGGAGTAGAAAGTACACAGTTTCCAAGAATGACTAAATATTTCAAATGTAAGTACATGGAGTAAAAGTACTTAGTGTGTTTAAATGCGTGAATCTCATGTACTGTGGGCTTCACCCTTCGGTTTTGAGAATTACACCGGTGTTTGAAGCTCTTCTAGATATATCTGCGTCCAGAGGCAAGGCCGTCATCGAGGCGCTCTGACATCACTTCCTTCCTGACAATCTCTTTACGACACAACCCTCTCACATGTGTGTGAGTGTGGGTGTGTGTGGGTGTGTGTGTAACAGAACGTGAAACAAAAGCGTCTTCAAATGTCTGCGGCTGGTGGGCTGAGGAGATCCGACAGGGTTCAGAGAACAAGGTCAGCCCACTTGGAAAGTACACACAGCAGCTCTGTTGCTTGGAACTTCCACTCAGAGGGGGTTAAGTTGTTTCAACATTTGCTGTTGCATTAATTTGAAGGTTTGTCGTGTTTGTTTTTCAAAGCTGTCTGGGTTCTGCTCATCTCCTGCTTCATCTAACCAAAAAAAAAGAGAAGTCACCTGTTTCTTTTAAACACTATCATTTAGCTTTTTTAAGACGCCACACAGTCAAATAGGCCCTGTCAATCATAACTCAATATTATATTAGTGTTTGATAAGAAAGATTGCATTTATTCACGTGCGTCTCCTCATCGTTATAATCAATCAGCCATTTCTCCATCCAGACCCCCTCATCCAGACTCTTAATCCGTGAGCGAAGGCTTCATTCCCGCCTGTATTCCGGGAGAAAGAACAGGATTTATAGCTGGAGGCAGAGATTTTCTCTTTACTCTGACTCAACTGAGAGTCACTCTTTCCCATTGGAACACGTTTGCCACTTGTCTGAGCCCGTTTAATTATATGACCTGGGCAGCTTGTTTACGCTGAAGAGTAAATGGCAAAGGACGGCGCCCTGGGGGACACCACATGTCAAAGGTGCCAGAGTGAGAGGTAATAAAAGTGGCTATTGGGAAAGTTTTCCTCCATAATTAGGATGTTTTTCGGCGCATTTAAAGCATGTGAGGACTTTCAAAACAGAATTATGTGACTTGATAAATACCAAAAAAGTCAAATAAGGGTCAAAATGTTTTATAAAAACATGCTTTAGCAAAACAGTTGAGCTAATCTCATTAATAAAATGGACGATTTTCAATGGAATACAAAATTACATCATGAAATTATGTTTTAGGTCATATTTCTGTTTTCTTTTACCGTTTCAACTTGTAACTCCTATAACAGTAAGGGAGCACCACACTTAAATGTGGCATTAATAAAAATCCTAATAAAGCGTCTAAGATATGAAATAAATAAATGGCCCACAGAGATAAAACATGCAAAGTAAAGTATTTTTACATATTTTCATTTTCTCTTGCTGAGGACCTTGAAGGTTGAATTACTTCTCTGAAGAGCTGGATTAACACAAATGAGATTAATTCTGACAGGTAAATGAGAAAAAACGACACTGAAAGGTTCAAGGTTCAAAATGTTGCCGTTTAGAAAGGAGTGAAAAAGAAAAAACGTTAAATGTCTCCATCTAGTGGTTCGATTAAAAAGAGAAATAAAGCCCTTTGTTTGAACATATATCATTTTTTTATTCATATATATATATATATGTATATATATATAATAAATTTATATGTACAATTTATTCATTTTCACTTTTGTAAAGGAACAAAATTAAAGAGAAAGTTTCGATTGCAAACAGTGTTTCATACTAAAAGGTGGGGGGAGGGGGAGGGGGAGGGGGAGGGGGAGGAGAGGGGGCATAATGGAAAAGTGCTCATAAAACTAAGTGTGTTGTTGTTGTTGTTGTTGTTGTTGTTGTTGTTGTTGTTGTTGCTGTCCTCATGTTCTGTAGGTGGGTCCAGCAGGGATTTGTTCTGTCGTTCTTCTACGAGGAGTCCAGAATCTGGAGGCAAGGATTCCCCTTGGAATCTCAGAGTAACGTGTCAGGTGGTGATCATTAAAGCGAAACGCCACAGACAGACTTTTAGGGAATTTCCGCCGCACATTGTGAAGCTTTGGCTTTCACGGGTGACTGCAATGCTTTCACCCCCCTTTGAGTTTGCTTCCACAGCTGCGGCGGCGGCGGCGGCGACGGCGGGTGGCCACTGTTTGCAATCCTTTCGATTAGTAACCATGGCGTTATGGATATCAGGGTTTCATCACCGACTGGAATAATCATACATTCGACAAAAGCACAGCGAAGACAGGGCGACGGCGGCCACCGATTCACAAAGGCCGATGTCTCGATTGTCGGTCAGTAGACAGACTATGACATCATCGATGCAACATGACCACATAAATAACATCACAAAATCATCCAGTGTACAGGTTACTCCGTAGGAGATTTGGCAAGAGGTAAGACCCCTCCTCCCGGTAATACGTGTCTTTAAAGCGTTTTGAGACAGTCATGCAATAGTCAGCCGAGTTAAAACCGAAAGGCTGGCGCTCAGGAAGCTGGAGAAAAGTCCGCGGGTCAGAACCGTGACCGGGTTAGTAGCTGGCAGGAAAGAGCTCGAGTCATCAGATGGCCAGATAAAAGAGATGGGGCCGGAGGTTTCGGTGCAGGGGTACAATCGGGAGAGTCCGTGTGTTTTTGCAGTGCGTGCCGTGACTTTAGGTCCGGGTCTGGGGGATTGAGATCCAGGCCCAGCCAGGTTAAAGGTCTTAGAGAACAGGGAGTGTCTGGATACTGGATAGAGAAACCCCCCCAAAGGATGCCTGCGTGGCGGCTTCAGACCGACAGCACGCCGTAAACCACTATCACACACTGTACACATCACGGCAACACTAACGGGGGTGTCAGCCACGGGGGGGGCTCTTGCCCGGGTGTCGTTTGTTGTGCGCATGCTGCCTGTTTGTGAGACATCACCGGGGGGGGGGTAGGTAGTGGGTCAGTCCATGTACTGAGCTTAAAGGTCTTGAGAGAGGAGAGGGGGGGTTATTGGTTGTTTTGTGCTCGGGGGGGGGGGTTGTTTGAAAGGCACTGTCCTGTCGTCACATGATGTCCACAAAGAACTCGCAGGGATTGCCCATGGCGTGCTGGAAGGACTGGCGACTGGCGGTGAGCTCAGGGGGAACGGCCGCCAGCTCTCTGCCGGGAGGGGCTCCAGGGGGCGTGCTGCTGCTGACCGAGGTCTTGGGGGCCAGTCTGGCCAGACAATACGGTGGGGGCAGGCCGGGGGGGCCGTAGGAGGAGGCGTGACTTCGCTCGCTGTGGGCACACGAGCCTGGCCCCGGCTGCGTGAAGGGGGCGTGGCTGTATGTGAAGGACGGGTGGCTGTTATGCGAGTGGGAGTGGCTCCTATGTGACTGGCTGTGGCTTAGACCGGACCGGGCGTGGCTGTGACTGGAGACGGCGTGGCTGTGACTGGAGACGGCGTGGCTGTGACTGGAGACGGCGTGGCTGTGACTGGAGACGGCGTGGCTGTGACTGGAGACGGCGTGGCTGTGATGGCTCGTTTGGCTGGCGGACCTGTCGCCGCGCCTCCCTCCGCGGACGCGAGGCTCCGATTCGCTGCACGTTGACCTCTGAACCTTCTCCTGTGTGGGGGAGGGTCTTCCTTTGCCTGCGCTGGGGTTGGATCCGCTGCTGCGGCTTCCTGTTCAGAGAGAACGGCCATTTTGAAATTGTACCTTTTAAGTGCATTTCTGCAGAAACAGCCTCACAGAGAAGAAGTTTATCAAGTTTGCTCATAGTATACTTAGAAAAAAAAACAACACACACGTTATACTTCATACACATAAAGTATTGTGTATTACTGTTAGTGTGTTAATATTAGCATACTTCAAAGAGAAGGTGTTCTTGAATTTGACTCAACCAAACTTATAAAAGGGAACTTCTTTTCTGTGAGGGCAGCAGCTGATGAAGGTCATGTGATTTTCCTTCAGATTACATTACGTCACACTTTAAACAAAATGTTTTAGAAAGCTTCATAAAGCCGTTTGACCTTCCTCTCTTCAAAGCCCGCTTTCCCGGAATTTGGTACCAACTGTACCAGATCCAAATGTGCCAACGGTTCTTACAGGGGTGGGAACAACAAAGGAAGTTTCCCCGATGAACTTTAACCACAAATCTCATGGATTTCAACTCTCATAGAGGAGGAGGTGATAGTAGAAGGAGAAAAGGAGGTGATAGTAGAAGGAGAAAAGGAGGTGATAGTAGAAGGAGAGGTGGTGGTGAAGGTGAAAGGAGAGGTGGTGAAGGTAGGAGAGATGGTGAAGGTGGAATAAGAAGAGGTGAAGATAGAAGAAGAGGTGAAGGTGGAAGGAGATGAGGTGTTATAGGGAGAAGGAGAGATGGTGGAGATAGAAGAAGAGGTGAAGGTAGAAGGAGAGGAGGTGAAAGTGGAAGGAGAGAAGGTGATGAAGGCCTCCTGAGTCAGGAGAAAACAAGGAACATCAAAGGTCCATGGATGTGACGTGTGAGGACATTTAGGTGGTGGGTGTGACGGAGGAAGGTGAAGATGACGGGGTTATTATCTGGAGCCTTATTGTGTCTTTGAACACTTTCATCTTTCTGTCATTGCTCAGTTTGGTTTCTGACGGTGAAACCAGTCAGAAACTTCTTCTAGGCGCCTGAATGTGTTTTTCTGTTTTTGTACATCAGCACATTTTGTTAAAAGTGTGACAAGATGTTTTGGTGAGAAGTCTATGAAGAATCAACAGTCAAGGGCAAACAGGATCATCTCAGCGGGTTCCTCTCAGAGTTCCACCCGCAACAACTAAAAACCAGAGACCTCATCCGCTACATTCATACGAACACCAGCATTTACATATCGTAATAAATATGAACATGATACACCCACATCAGAAAAACACTAGACGGTAAAACCATGAAACCGTATGAGATAATAGAGCAGATTTATCTCCTTATCACAGTGTCCTCCAGCGTTACTGGCACACTTCACAGAGGGGGTAAGATGAGATGCAGAAAAATGTCTTTAATCTCTAAAACCCAGGATCTTTAATTCAAATTATGAATTAAATAAAAACATAACATCCTCTTAAAAGGAGTGTGCAACAATGATTGGCACCCTTTGGAAATCCTCTGATTAAAAAGGTAACTGAAGCATATTTTCCAGTCCCACGTTTTATTTTCAGCTTCACCTGCTTGAGCAGGAACTCAGTGTGACTTCCTGTTTCACTGGGGTATAAATATGAGGTGACACAGGCCTGATTCTCTCTGAGGTTCTTCGGATGGGGAAAATGTCTGTTTCAACAGCAAGATAAATGGTGGAGAAGTTTAAAGAGACTGGAAGAGGACGTGTCTGCAAACTGACCCAAAGCACTGTAAGGCGGTTGGGTCCACTGGCTAAAGACTCTCCAAATGTTCCAGGTAGAGAGGTCAGAGGTCAGTTGATCCTTGGAGTCAGACAGTATCCTTAACCACCATCAGATGGCACCGACACCAACACCAGCTGTTTGGGAGGGTAACAAGAAGAAGCCTCTGATGTCGTCCACACACAAGCTAACGCTGCTACAGTTTGACAAACACCAGTGGGACTTTCACTGGAACAAGGTCAGAGGTCAGATGAGACCAAAGTAGAGCTTTCTGGCAACAAACGTCAAAGATAGGTGTGGCGTATCAAAAAAGAACGCCACAGAGAAAAGCACCTCACACCCCCTCTGTAGTCTGGTGGTGGATCTCTGATGTTGTGGGGCTGTTTTTCTTCCAAAGGTTCTGGACATCTTGTTAAAGACATGGTTCCATGGACTCCATCAAACACCAGCAGATACTGGATGAAGACCTAAAGGCCTGTCAGGAACCTTAAAGTGGGTCGTGGTTGGACCTTCCAGCAGGACAATGTTCTGAAGATCACCTCAACATCAACCCAAGAATGGTTCAGAGGTCACAGAATAAAGGTTCTGCCATGACCATCCCAGTCACCTGACCTGAACCCCACAGAACATCTGTGGGATGTGCTGCAGAGGAGAGTCCACAAGCGTGGACCTCAGAACCTGAAGGAGCTGGAGAGGTTCTGTGTGGAGGAATGTTCTCAGACCTCCTCACAGACGTCAGGAGGAGAATCAGGATGTTGTTGAGGTCATAATATTAAATTCAGGAGGCCAATAATTGTGGCACACGTGTTTTTGTTGTATGGTTTTGATCTACATTAAAAATTCAAGGAGCTTTATTGTCAGTTCTGCAGGAATGGACCAGACACACACGGTGTTACGTGAACAGTCAGAAGATAAAACAGTCGCTCACATAATAGTGAGAGGTCTTTAAGGGAGAATTTAGTGTCTTTTTAACGATGTGACTTCAGTTAAAGGTCAGATTCGTGTGAATAATTTCCATTATAGATCATGGGTATAGATAATAAAGACAGTTTGTGCATCTCGTGCTTCTGAGTCTCCCTGTGGTCACTGTGTGTTCCTGCTGTTCGTTGTGTTTTCTCGGTGTCTCACAATGACGGCGGTGTACCACACTGTTGCAAAATCACATTCCCCGCCTCCCCTTCCACCACGAGCCCAACAGCACCGGGTAGAGTGGTGCATGATCGCCCCCTATCAGTGAGAGTGATGACACCATCTGTGGAGGGGTCCTCCTGCATCATGCACCGCCCAGCACACAACGGATGCAAAAGTCCGGAGGAGCAGAGGAGGAGGACGGACGGACGGACGGACCGTCGGGAGAGTCACACACACACACACATGGAAGGAGGGACGAGGGGAGAAAAAGACCCAAAAACTTAAAAATACAAACACAATATGACGGTGGGAAACGTGGAACAAGAGAAAGAGAGGAAGGAAAAGGTGAAGCGTTGAGAGATAAAGGAAAGAGAGGAGCAGAGGCGAGGGGAGGAGGAGAGGAGAGGAGGAGAGGAGAGGAGGAGAGGAGGAGAGGAGGGGTTAGCAGGCTTACCGGTTCCCCCAGTGTCCTGGGTCTACCTCCTCCTTCAGTCTACCGTTGCCCAGCAGAAACAGAGGGAACAGCAGAATTACACACACCTCCCGGCCCAGCCCGTCACACACTGTCTGAAGAGAACCTATAGCCGTGCACCTGACCCGTTTGGTTCGGACCAAACCCATGACTGGATCTCCAAGTTATGCACACATGCGCTCATTCAGACGAGCAGGCGGACGAATAGATGGATATCCGAGCGACACTGACGGAAGCACAAACTCATTCGATATATAAAACACATCACAAGGCCTATTTGGGTCCGGGTCGTCTTCACCGGCCCGAAAGCAAGACGTTGGAAATGTCCAGATGGAAAACAAAATAGACGGATGGAAGGCAACATGTGACTTACCATTATCTTCTCACCACCAGTAATCTACTATCTACCCGCCGCTCCACTCACTGCCTCAGCGCAGACGTGAGGGAAAACATGCAGCACCACAGCGCGAGCACAACCGGAACAAAAGGCTGCGTGAGAAGCGATGGACAGAGATGGACTCGGAGTTCTGATCCAGCTGAGGAGATTTACAGTCACACGGCTGAACTGATTGGGTTTGGCTTCTTTTTTTTTAGTGTGTAAAACCCCAGTACTGCACAGCTGTCCACGGCACGACTCTAGACGCTCATGATCGACCTTGACAATACACCGATTCCATTAACCGAGAGTGAATCCAGAGTGAATCCAGAGTGAATCCAGAGTGAATCCAGAATGAATCCAGAATGAATCCAGAATGAACCCAGAATGAATCCAGAGTGAACCCAGAGTGAACCCAAAGTGAACCCAGAATGAATCCAGAATGAATCCAGAGTGAACCCAAAGTGAACCCGGAATGAATCCAGAATGAATCTAGAGTGAACCCAGAATGAATCCAGAGTGAACCCAGAATGAATCCAGAGTGAATCCAGAGTGAACCCAGAGTGAATTCAGAATAAATCCAGAATGAATCCAGAGTGAATCCATATGAATCTAGAGTGAATCCAGAATGAATCCAGAGTGAACCCACAATGAATCCAGAGTGAATCCAGAATTAATCCAGAATTAATCAAGTTCAGTGAGCCGGAGAGGCTAGCATTACCATGAGTCACACACACACAAGTGTTCACTCTGATGTCATCGATGAGGAATACTCCGGTTACAGAGGATGTCGTGTTGCACGTTGAGTCAAATGATCGCATTGATTAATGGCAGGGCTGACGACGCCCCTTTATAGCCCCTCCCACTCAATGCTCACCCTCGCTCTGCTGGCTGCCGGCGCTCCCGCTGTGGAAGCTGTGGCATGGGTCGGAGTATCCCGGTGGGAAGCTGGGGGGTGCGGTGGGGAAGGGCGGGTAAGGGAATGGCTGCCCGCCCAGGGGCCAGGGGTTACTGGTGGGGGGGAGCGGTGCCAGAGTGTCCTGCTCGGAGCCTCCCCCGCTGGATCCCTCGTTTAGATTGAGGGAGGCCATGTCTTAAAGGAGAGAAGAAGAGAAAAGGGATTTAGTGAGATCCTGCTGACGTGGAGGAGGGGTATCGACTCGGGGACAGGAGGGACGGTACTTTGGCAGAGGTCCCCGAAGGTGTAGTAGCACTGTTCCGAGAAGGTGATCTTGTTGACGGTGTGTCTCAGGTAGCCATGTTTCAACAGACTGCTGGCGTACTTCCTCGCATCCCGCCGGTCCTTGAATCCTTCTACTCTGGAGTACAGCCAGTCCACCACGTCAGCACCTGTCCAACACACACACACATATACACACACGTACACACACACACGCACACAACCGCACACACACACACACAGCCACACACAGACACACACACGAAAATACACACACGCACATACACACACATACAACCACATGAACACAACCACACAAACACACATACACACATACACACACAGACACACACAGACACACACAGACACAGGCACACACAGGCACACACAGACACACACACACACATACACACACATACAACCACATGAACACAACCACACAACCACACAAACACACATACACACATACACACACAGACACACACACACACACGTTTTATTTTACTTTATTTATTTATTTCTATTTCCTGCGTTTTATCCTCCTGTTATGTTTTTGGTTTTTAATTTTCTTTATTTTTTGGGTTTTATGGCTCTACTCAGTGATTGTATTTTTTATTCTGAAGCACTTTGTAACTGGGTTTTGAAAGGTTCTATATAGATAAAGTTATTATTATAACTATTTAGATTTAGATTTCTATCTCGTTTAATAAAAATATCTTTCTTTTTTGCTGCATTCTTAAGAGTTAATGGAATATTCTAACTTCTATGTATTTTCCTAATAAGAACCAAACGTCTGGGATGTAAGCCGTGTGTGCGGTTCTGCTTGAGCCGCCACATTTGAGAGGAAGACTATCCACATCCAAATCTCTTCTGTCTTCTTATCTGTTTCGGAATCTCATGGTCCAGATTCCATAAACCAGGGAACTCCGCCTCACAGCGGCGGGTTTTCCAGGAACTACTCGCCAAACTGGTCAGCAGGCCCACAAAAGATTCCAACTACATCAGCAGTTTTTTTTGTTGCAGAAGGGAAGAACCCGGCATTTAATTCAGACACTTCCTGCAAACACCTGATGGTCTCTGTCATCTTCTCTGTCGCAGCTCTTCCTCAGTCTGCGACAGCGAAGGTGTGAAAACTCTCCGTAGTTCAAAAACGTCTGGAATGAGTGCCGCGATCCTATTTTACTCTACAGGGGAAGTTTGTTTTTTCTGGGGTCCAAATTTAGCTCATATGAACCGCCTCAAGAAGATCGGACTTGTACTTGTTGTATTTTACTCTAATTCTTCATATTTTACTCACTAAGGGGCTTTTTTTGACAAAAAAAGAAGAAGATTTTTGACCATTTCTTCCCGACTATGAGTCCAGTTGTGTCTTAACGTCGCTCCTGGGAATTGAATTGAAGAGAAAATTCTACTTAACTGTATTCATCTTCATCATTGAGTCACTATGGGATGTGATCCTAGAGCAGACCGCTGACTTCACAGAAACAGTTAGATTGAGTTAATATGGACTGTTTGAGATTATTAATGAGTCACATTTAATTTGAGGAGTTCAATCAGGGGGATTGCTTGTAAAACGCAGCGGTTTGGGGGCTTTTCAATGATATACCCTTGCTGTCGGCGACGACAGTTTAGTTCTACGTAATAAGAATATGAACAGTAATAATATATAATACATTTATTTAGTATAATACTTTTCACAGAAAAAAACTTCACAATCCCTTAAAACATACAACCGATATATGAATATATATCTATATATAAAATATATACATGAATAAATAACTATATATAAAATATCAATACATAAAATATATATATGAATAAGTTACTATATATAAAATATATATATAATATATATATATATATATATAAATAAGTTCACATATATTGTGCGTATATATAAGATAAGACATAAATTCTGTCCACGTTTCTGTGTGGCGGCGTTTCTCACCGATGACAGCATTGGCGATGGTGATCTTCAACCACATCCTGTCTCGGATCTCCAGGCCGGAGTCAGGAAGCTGCATCACCTTGACGATGGTTGCCATGTCAGTTTTACTCGCAGACAGGGGCAAGTCGTCAAACTCTGGGGTGACAGAGAAGACAGCGAGGAAACTTAGACCTTTGAGTCTTTTTAAGGTTATCATAGGAAATGAGAGGAGATGGGGGGGGCTGTCTTTACCGTAGTGGGGGTAAGGTCCCGTTAAGGCGGTGGTGTGTGAAATCCAGGCTGCAGGATCGATGGGTCTGACTGGCTCAGCTGAATCAAGAACCAAAAAAAAAGAACCGTTATAAAACGTTCAGCTTGTTCAGCAATGTTCCAAATGTTATAAAAATAAGTCCGATCCAGTGAAAGTTGTATTTGCTAAAAGGACATTAGATGCGTATCATCTTGTTTGCACAATAGAGCCAGTGTGCGTCTCACCACGAGGGATGGTGAAGTAGCTCCGGGGAGACGGGTCCCAACATTTGGCAACAGTGAGACTAATAGGACTGTAGAGAGAAAAGGAGTTAAAAGGAGTTATTGTTTACAACACATGACTGATCTCATACCTCAGGTATCTGTGGAACCGCTACAGATACGTAAGATATCTGCAGCTCCTTGGAATGATCCTGGTCACACTGACTCAGGGAAAACGACGATGATGACGGCCGAGAACATCATCTAAGCCCTCGTTTTCACCGTAGCAACAAGGATATGGTTTCGGGAAACGTTTTTTCAAACGCTGTGCTGTTCTTGGTTTCTTCTCTTCTTTTTTAAAATTTTTATTACTCACCCTGATCTTTTAGCTAAATTAAAGAGATATACGCAAATATGAAAGTGTTATGAAATGTTTTATTTGTCGAATATATGTCAGAAAAAAGAACCGCATCAAAAACTGCACTGTAAAAAGACAATTTGTTTGATGAACTCAAAAAATTGGTTCAACTGTTAACACTCAATTAAATTAAGTATTTTCAACTTAAATTACGGACTCAAAAATACCAATAATTTAATTTAAGTTACTTTTTGAAGTTGTTTTTTTTACTTTGAAGTATTAATACACACAAAGCGTAAAAAAAAGGGGAAATTCCAGCTTTGGAAAGTTTTTTTTCACAATTATACCTTAAACATAAACATAAACAGGAAACAAGTATTTTTCCGTATTGGTGCATAAATCTTATATGACTTTATTACTTCAGCATTTTAAGATAAATATTAAAAAAAAAACTGTAGAAAAATAATTGTTTGATGAACTAAAAAAATTACCAAAACAGTTATGACCTCAATTAAATTGAGTATTTACAACTTAAATTATTACGTTAGATTAAAAAATACCAATAAATGAATTTAGGACTTTTCTCAATTCATTTTCTTTTTTCAGTACAGTACAAAGTGTAAAAAGAAAACTGTTGGTGATTGAAATAAAATGACTTCCACTTGCTGACACAATTAACTAAGTATTAATTAAGTATTTTTAATTTAACATTTTGACTCAATAATACTCAATTTAATTGTGTAAACAGTGAAAAATCTTTCTCCTTTTTTTTTTTGCCGCTGGAAGAGACACAATTAGAAAAAAATAAGTTGTGTTTAGGTTTGTAGATCTCACCAGTAGCACATTATGCCAAAATCAAAAGAAATTCCAGAAGACATAAGGAAGAAGATGATTGAACTTCTTCATCCTGGGAGGTGTAACTAAGCTATTTCTAAGGTTCTGATCCTCCACGGATCCACAGATGGTTCCTTATTTCTCTAACGGTACAGTAAAGGCTCATTAAGGAATTCTGAAAAGATCCAAATAAAAAACAAAACAAGCAACTCTCGTCTCCACGATTTGAAAGACCCCCATGCAGAAATGGCATCTATGTGAGAGCGGTGAGGCAGAACCACGTCTGACCCAGAAGAACACACCTGAGGGATCCACAAATGAATTTTGGATAAATGTTCTACGGGCCAATGAGTCAGAAGTTCCTCTGTTTGGAGGACGGGGGTGTCGGTACATCTGGTGTCAACCAAACTCACAGAGAGTATTGTAATGTAAGTCAAGCACGGGGGTGGCGGCTTAATTTGTTGCATCTGGGTCAGGACGATCAGGACGGCCGGCCAGAATTGGGGGGAAACACAAATCCTGATTTCCACCAGAAAATCCTGAATTAGATTTTTGGATCGGCCTGGTCAGAGTCTGGACCTGAACCACTGCTGAGATGCTGCGATGGGACCAGACTCACAAACCCTCCATTGTGTGTGAATAAAAGCGGTTCCGCCAACGAAGAGCGGGCCAATACTTTCAATTCCACCATAGTGATGTCAGAGCCTGGTCTCCGGTTATGGGAATGTTAAGCTGCAGCTGTTCCTGAGAAAAGACTTTTTACTAGACTACATCATTAACAGCTGTTTTTATTTTATGTTCAATTATGTAGGAGGCTCTGACACAGTCTAGAGCAGAGAACAGGAGGGTGGAGGGGGTCCAAAACGGTTTCACTGTGTTTCATGAAGTGTGAGATTCCACGCAGGAAGTTCTGCTTTCATATGCTAATGTTTTGCTGCAGAGGGCGCAGTGGTCGGGTCGGGCCGGGCCGAGCCGACCGTGTTTCTCTTACCCGGTTTTGGAGACGATCTCTCTGAGGATCCTCACGGCGTCGTCATTGCTCATGTTCTCAAAGTTGACATCGTTCACCTGGTTGGCAGGAAACACGATACATCAGCGCCTAATTACATTATATTTTGGAAAAGTTGCTTGAATGTCAAAAATATTGATCTGATTCTCCGTAGATCTTTTTTTATGACTGTTTATTCCTGCGGCGCTGCAAAAATCTTTAGGTGCTTTCAAAGTGAAACACTTTCAACAATATAAAACCTAAACTGTGAAGTTTGGTCAACAAAAAAATACAGAAAAGCTCCGAAATCGGCCAATTTGTGTCTTTTGGAGATGGAGCAGTCGCAGGAGTCTGCCGGTTACAACAATTGAGCAAATGAATACAGCTGTGAGGCCACAGAGGAAGAGACTCTGATCTCTTCATGTGTCACGTTCAGCTTTCATACTGTACAATCATCATCATCATCATCATCAGCAGCAGCAGCAGCAGCAGCAGCGTCTGCCGGCGTACCTGGAGGAGCATGTCTCCAGGCTCTATTCTCCCGTCAGCGGCCACCGCTCCTCCTTTCATGATGGAGCCGATGTAAATGCCGCCGTCTCCCCGGTCGTTACTCTGACCGACGATACTGATTCCCAAAAAGTTGTACTTTTCTGTCAGGGAGAGAGGAGGTCAAGAGGAAACCGTATTATAGTCAGACCTGAAGGTTACATTCACGTCAGATCTAAAGAGGGCAGGGGCGGGGCTTTACCCATGTTGAGGGTGACGGTGATGATGTTGAGGCTCATGGTGGAGTCGGTGATACTGCTGAAGGATGAAGACTGGGAAGGCAGAGAGAGGATGATAAGATCAGTAAAACCCATCAGAGGATTGGGTTTCGGTCCGCTTGCTCAGCGGGAGAAGGGTGGCATCGGAAAAAGGTGCTCACCCGGTCTATTTTGGCCACTTTGTGCCGCCGTCGGCGCCGCTTGTGTCTGCGCATCAGCTGCGAAGAAGAACTCTGTTCCGTGGTGCTGCTGAGCCTGAGAGACGGAGAGAAAAAATGATGATAGTGAGAGGAAACAAAAGAGTAAGAGAGGATGTTAGTGCATTATCTGTAGGAGGAAGGCAAAATTATAAAAAAGGAGTAAAAGACGTAATGTCAACCGGATCCCAGTGTCTGCATGAGGCATGAAGACAATTCGATGTGAGATGGAGTGTTTGTTTACCTGCTTGCATCCTCGTCTTCCTCGCTGTCGACGAAGGAGCTGGACTCCAGCTCGCTGCTCATGACTGAGGCGCTGTCGTAACCCATGGCCGAGTCCCTCGCCGTGCGCTCTGATTTCGAGTGACCGTTGATGCGGGGCACTGGAGAGAGAGAGAGGGAGAGAGAGGGAGAGAGGGAGAGAGGGAGAGAGAGAGAGAGAGAGAGAGAGGGAGAGAGAGGGAGGGAGAGAGGGAGAGAGGGAGAGAGGGAGAGAGGGAGAGAAGGTGAGTCGGACCAGAGGTCGTTTTACTCGTTGGCGGGGTCAGATCAGGATGAGAGGTCGCGTCCAGGATGGGAGGAGCGTAAGTGAGTGCGGCGTATTTGGAAAGAAAAGTGAAAAGATATGAAGAAAAGTGAGAGGAACTCATGCCTGTGAACGATTTTAGCAGTCTTTGAAACATCAACTGAGCAATAATAATAATAATAATATTTGTGACGGACGGTCCCCTGCAGCAAATGTATATCGCCGAAAAAGACCTTAATACCCTGATTGACTTCCTCAAATTAAAAAGTACGAAATACGAAACATTCCAGTCAAATATGACAAAAACCCGTTAGAACTCTCTGAGGCGGTTCCTATGAGGACATTTGGACTAAATAGGACCAACGGTTTGGAAGTTATCTCCAAAAAAGAACGTTTTTATTCACAGAATAGAATAAAATATGACATCTTAGTCTTCTTCGTCTTTCGGCGGCTCCATTTCCATCCATATATCGGTACCTAACCGTAGGAGTGAGAGGTATTTGTTGACCCGGGTCCTAAAACCGATCCGGTTTGGTAATCAGTTTCATGTTCTGCTGAAGCTCCTATTGAACAATTACGTTTAAATAGAGTCAGATCTACTTCAGGTGGTTCTGATGATGTACATTTGGACTGAATCGGACCAACGGAGAAACAATCATGATTTAGACAAGATAGAGTTCTTTGGGTCGAATCATATGTACAAAATTTAGAACATAAGAAATGAAATTAAAAAAAGAAAAAGAAAAGAGAAAAATCCCCCTAGTGGCAGAAATAGGAAACCAACCATTCCCGAAATCGATCCAGTACTTCCTCGCACTAAGGTCTATAAATTTGAAGATGGTCCATTGAACAGTTTTTGAGTTATCGCGTGAACACGAAGGATCTGCGGCTTTTTCTCGGACATAACAACATCTAATTCCTAGATAATCGCAACAACAACAATAATAACTAATTTAAATACAGAGCCGTTTCTTCATCAGTTGATTTCCTAAAGTTTCCAGTCCAGTCTCCATACATACTCTGACAGTGAGGTGGCGCCGTCTCGGGGTAACAGCGGATCGGCTTGAGAGACCTCATAAAACGAAGAGGGCGTGGCGTCCGGCGCGTTCGCCGAGACCAAACAAAACATTCCAGCAAGGTGCTTGTTCCCATTATTAGCTCCGCCCACAAGGTGCTTTTATGAAAGGTGAGCTACAGAACATCAGCGGCGAGACGCATCCACTGTCAGGATTCACTTCAGGACGTTTTTCACTCCCACGCTCAGAGGAGCGCCACACGGCGGGGGGGGGGCGGGGGGAGGGGAGAAAACAAGCGTCAGACGGCTTCGGCCTGCTTCTGCTTCACAGCGGATCTACAACAGAGGCAGTGACAAACAGAGAGTATAAAAACTGAAGGAAAAGAACTTGTGCATGAATACGAGGGTACGAATAAATGTAAGAACATTTTTGCGGTAAAACGTAAAACAGGAGTGAAAGTCTTTTGTCGTTTTGTGTCGCATGTTCAACGTGAGAAAAACGCCAGAAATGTAAAAAAAAAAGTATAAATTCTGGAACGTCTTCAGGACAAACCAAGTTCTTCCATGTTCAGATGTCATTAATACCAATAAGCCATAACATTAGGACCACCAGTCTTCATTTTTTTTAGGCTCAATTTCTGCCGCCAAAACAGCTCTGTGATGCAACCAGTGTTCTGACACCTTTCTATCAGAACCAGCATTAACCTTTTTTTTTTGTTTGTTTTAAATCAGATTTGGACCTACAGATTTCTGTTTCTGTCTTGGCTTAGACCATTTGATTAAGTACCAAAACACTGACGGCCAGGATCACCGAACAACACCAGCAGTTCTGGAGAGGGTTTAACTGAAAAGACTGGACCACTGGGTCGGAGCCGACCCAGTGGTCCAGTCTTTTCAGTTAAACCCTCATCAAAGCTGCTCACATCCTTAGGATTTAGCTTTTTTTCCTCCCTGCTAACCATTCATCAACTTGAGGGACAGAACGTTAATTGCTCCAACCCACTGACGGGAGCCATGGTGACGCGATAATAATCTCTTCCCAAACTCACAGTGAAATGATAAAAAAAAATCTAAAAAGCATTAAACCGTACAGCGTTTAAAACACAACACAACAAATCCCTCTCACCGACGCCGACAGTGTTCCCTCATCCGACACATACGTAGATGAACTGAGCCGGGAGTCTGCAGGACTCCCTCCCTCTCGCGGTATGCAACTCTAGAAGCAGGGCCGATCTCCCTCGGACCAATCGGGTGACAGCGTTCTCCGAAACACGGGTAATATGGGATTTGGAGAGGATGTGCTGTCCCGTCCCGTCTCTGCCTCAGGTGAAAACACCGTCAGGTTATTGAAAGAAGCCCAGATGCTTTGAGCGGCTTACAAAAACAACATACCTTTCGTGATGAGAGAAAGCGTTTTGGCAGCTGTTGGAGTTAATACTTTAATACGCGCATAAGTGCTTTGGGCTTAGCCCAACCTCCTCTGACCTAAACCTGACATCACGGCAGCGCCGCAGAGCAAGATGTATGATGCGGTGGAGAAGCAGGGATGGAACCGACGTCGTAATCTTTCAATAAATCATCAACACCTGTTTGCACTCACGCAGTATTCACCTGCTCGCTCATTCGTCCGCTCTCTCTCTCTCTCTCTCTCTCTCAAACGCTCCTGCACGCTCAGAAAAATACGCCGAGGTTTGTTTACCGGGGCTGAGCACTTAAAGTGATCGGCGTGAAACACTCTGGCATTCACACGGAGACAAAATCCCTCCGAGCGTGTGTATAAGGTGACAGGGAAATTCCTGCTGCTGATGCTGCAGGCTGTCGGGGGGGATGGATGGAGGAGGCGGAGCTAATGGCTTTGTCTTTTATGTGTCTTTGCCTCCAGGTCACGTGACAGTAACTTATATGGAGACCTGCTGGCCGGATTCAGGAGCCATGAAGGTGCTGCTGAACAAAGACCGACCCACAAGATTCCCCTGGTGGTCTCACCCAACCAGCATCCACGCCAGGAAGCAGGAAGAGGCGACGGCGTGCGTGTCTGTGCGAGAAAAAATGGAGCGGAATAGTGATTCTCTTTAGCGTTTGATGAAATTGAAAATGAAATGAAGTCGTTTTTAGTTCAACTTATTCACATCAATCTTAAATAATGTATTTAATTGTAACAATTCTCTTTTTACAGTGTCTTATATTTGTCTTAAAATTCTGCAGGAATGAAATAATGTCATATTCTTGAATTGAGTGTTCTTCTAAAAAAAAATCTTTTTTGGGTCTATCCATGCACTGTAAAAGGAAATTTGTTAAATAACTTTCAAATGAAATTACTTTACATCGTCACCTTAATGAAATTGAGTATTTTTGAGTCTGACTTATTAGTTTAAGTTGAAAATACTTTATTTTATTGTGTGATACCAGTGAACAGATTTTTTTTTTACAGTGTACCCAGAGGTCCTGAGGTCTGGGTCCATTAATATGCACCAAATCTGGACCAATCCGACCAATAATGGATAAATTATAACCCAAAAACGCAATCAGTTACTGACGTATCCAAAATGAGTCCAGTTCTTCCTCGCACTACGGTCCACAGACGTAGGTAAAACTTGAAAATGATCCATAAAATGTTATTTTGAGTTATCATGTTAACACAAAAGATCCGTGACAGCGATGACGGATCCATAATATTCCGACCTTTCAGGGGATATAATTATCTGCGACCTCATCGCGTCGGACCGTCGCCACTGAATCCCAATGAATCTCTTCCTTCGCGGTGTTTTTTTTCACTGATTTCACGTTACTCTTGTTCCAGTTTGTCGAATGAATCTCATGACTAATTATTCGTTAATCAAAGGACGAACTCTCTATACATAAATATAAATATAATAATGTGCATTTATAGAGCAATCTGTAAAAACCTTCTTACGAAGGGCTGGACGACATGAAATAAAAAATTCAACACCCCGACCTCTCGCCCAGCTCCTCTCTCCCTTGACGTCCCTCTCTCGCCCCGTCCCTCACTCACCTCCTTCTCCTTGACTTCTCAGCCCCTCCCCTCATCCCCTGCTATTAGTTCTATTATTATATGACCTGAAAAGTCCAAGAATTAAGGCCAAATTCCCCTTTTTTGAGCCGTTTTCTGACTAAAACATGGTCATTTAACTAAATATCACACGAGAAACAGCTGAATGAAAACGATAGATGATGAAGAGTGTAATGTAACACTACAATTAAACAATGAAAATGACTTAACATGGTTGACATTGTAGAGATCAACCCATTTAAATACTTATATATACTTATATACTTGGATTATAGAGGGTGGCTCCAGCACCTACATTCTGCAGGGATGTGGGTGACCCGCCATCTGTTTCCGCCGTCACCTTCCTCTTTTGAAATGATGCCACCGCTCCGTTATCTCTCAGCGTGTCTGAGTGCGTATCTCATTCAGCGCTGTGGTTTGAGCTACTAAGTGGCGCCACTTCTGCCGCACCGAGCCCTTTATCAAGAATTTATGAATATTGAACGCAGCAGTCGACTTCCGCACTAAAGCCGATAAATACGAAGGAGAGCCGATGAAGAGATATGAATAGGATGTGCGTGCGTCCAGTTGGCAGTTTGTAGCAGTGATCTGACAAGGAGATGAAGAATAACCACAGGGCCAAACAATGTCGAATCAACAATTCAACCATATTAAGTAAGTTTGCTTTGAGAGTGTCGATAGAGAAGAAACGAGAAGGTCAGAAGGAGTTTCGTCGTGTCTTTCTGGATTTAGAGAAAGGGAATGGCGGAGGGGCGAGGGAGGGATTTTGTGAAATCATGAGGAAGTCTTGAGTGATAGAAAAGTGTGTAAGGGTGCTACATGATATGTGTGAGAGCAGCATGACGGCGGTGAAGTGTGCAGTAGGAGTGACAGGTGGGTTCAAGGTGGAGGTGGGACTGCACCAAAGATGGGGTCTGAGCCCCTTCTTGTTTGCTATGGTGATGGACAGGATGACAGGTGAGGTCAGGCAGGAGTCTCCATGGACTGTGATGTTGGTGGAGGACATTGTCATCTGTAGCGAGTGCAAGGAGTAAGTGGAGGAGAACCTGGAGAGGTGGAGGTATGCGCTGGAGAGAAGAGGAATGAAGGTCAGTGGCAGCGAGACAGAATACATGTGTGTGAATGAAAGGGAGGCAGGAGGAATGGTGAAGATGGAGGAATAGAGGTGGAGAAATTAAAGGAGTTCAAGGACTTGGGTTCAACTGTTCTGAACAAGGGGGAGAGTGGAAAAGAGGTGAAGAAGCGAGTGGAGTCAGGTTGGAGTGGGTGGAGAAGAGTGTTTAAAGTTATCTGGGACAGAAGAGGAGCAGCAGGAGTGAAGGGAAAGGTTTCCAGGATGGAGGTGAGAGCAGCTCTGCTGGATGGTTTAGAGACGGTGGTTCTGACCAGAAGACAGGAGGCAGAGCTGAAGATGTTCAGATGTTCTCTGGGAAAGACGAGGAAGGACAGGATTAGAAAGGAGGACATCAGAGGGACAGTCCAGGTTAGACGTCCTGGAGACAAAGTCAGAGAGGACAGATTGAGATGGTTCTGACCCGTGAAGAAGAGGAGGGATAGTGGATCTACTGGTAGAAGGATGATGGAGATGGAGCTGCAGGCAGGAGAAGAAGGAGAAGACCAAAGAGGAGGTTTCTGGATGTGGTGGGAGAGGACATGCAGTTGGTTGATGTGACAGAGGAAGGTGCAGAGGACAGGGGAAGATGGAAACAGATGATCTGCTGGGGTGACTCCTCAGAACAGCCAAAAAAGGAAAAGAAGAAGAAGAAGAAATATGTTTCTGGACTGCGGTAGGAAACTGAAGTGCCTGAATGGGACCCAGGCCAACGCCACACAGTAAAGCCCAAGGTGGATTTGAACCCAGAACCCTCTTCCTGTGGGGACAAACTACCACCATGTTGTCCCTGCTCCGCCCTCTTCCCTCCAACCTCAGCCTAACGCCGGGTTCTGCCGAACTAATTATATAATGAGCCTGGAGCAGATGATGCAAAGAGCCAGAACCACAGTGGAGAAGAGGAGGGGAGGGAGAAGGAGATAACTGGTTCTGATGTGAGTCAAAACATCCGCAGACCAGCGCGTCACAGTTCCTGTCATGTTCCTGACAGGGATAGAATGAAATGAGTATCTTGTGGAGGACAGCAGCTGCTTTTGAAGAAAGAGGAAAAAATGGATTTCACTGTAAAACAACTGCAGTCGGTTAAAAAAAAGACGTGTTTGCACTTCGTATCTGTTGCCATGCGCTTCTTAAAATCGGCATCCTATCGATTTCATTTCCCACATATAACCAGCGTGATTGCATGAATATTTCAGCATAACCACAAACGGCTGTCCTGCTTTATTTCACCAAACGCTAGTGTCGTCTGACAGGCTGTAATCATCCGACGAGACCCGAGTGTGACCGAAAAGCGGGAAACAGCCTCTGACCATGAACCTCAGCCACTCGCAGGAAACACAAGGACGCCTCCACTATGTAATTGCTTCCTCAGTTATTTCTTCATTCTGTTGAGAAAGCGGATTTGGAATGTGAACCCAGAAGGTCTTCTTCTTCTTTTTTTTTTTTCACGTCTGTCCGCTATTCATGAGTTAAACAAGAGGTTTCCGAATGTAACCACCTCAAAACGACAAGACGGTTGCATTTTTTTCCGCTGACGATACTCACGCTCGGTTTCTCTCGCTCTCCTCCGCGCTCGCTCTCTCTCTCGCTCTCTGCGGTGGCTCAGGAGGGACTCTGTGCCCGTCTCCGTGTCCAGGCCGTCTCGACTGCTCACCGCGTTGGCGCTGCAACACACACAGTGGAAAAGTTCAGTCAGATTCAGTCAGATTTAATCTTGTAAAATAGCATATTTACAAGATTGGTCTCCTCCAATCAATTCATGGGCATCAAATTTGGACTAAATAGAAACCGAATGGATAAAGCTCCCCCTAGAGTCAGAAATATGTTACAGGCCTTTCCCAAAATCAATGCAGTTCTTCCTCCTACTAAAGTCTATGGTGGTATAATGTTTGAAAATGACCCCTGAAAGTTTTTTGAGGTTGAGTTTTTGTGAAAAAAAAAAAAAGCTCCCCCTAGTGAGTAGAATGTGAACCTTTAGAGTAAAATCTGATATATACAAGATAGATCTCCTTGAGTCCATTAGTACGCATCAAATTGGGAATTTGTGGCCCAAAAAACTTGTGGAAATAAACTTCCCCCTAGTGTAAGAAATATGCAAATGATCTCTAAAGAAATCAATCCAGTTCTTCCTCGTACTGAGGTCTATGTGGGCATAAAATATGGAAATGATCCATTAAATAGATTTTGAGTTAAGTACAGAAAACTGTTTTTTTTTTATTTAAAAAGCTCCCCTTAGTGAGTAAAAT
This sequence comes from Lophius americanus, assembly GCA_037951165.1. NCBI lineage: Eukaryota > Metazoa > Chordata > Actinopteri > Lophiiformes > Lophiidae > Lophius > Lophius americanus. The sequence continues at coordinate 260,385 of JBBDHG010000262.1, read as the reverse complement.
ATGAACTACTTGAGTGAAATATAATATTAATTAGATTTTATCGAGTCGAGTCATACTAAACAAATTTAAACTAAATCGGACCAACAGTTGAGAAATTATGGCAGAAAACATTTGAAGATAAAGCGCCCCCTAGTGTTGGAAAAATAGAACACACCTTTCCCAAAATCACACCAGTTCTTCCTCGCACTAAGATCTGTGTGCGTCTAAAATTGGAAAATGATCTAAGAAACAGTTTTTGAGTCATCATGTCAAAGTCAGATTCTGTGGCGGCGGGAAAAAAAATCGACACGCAGCGGCAACGGCGTTTTTACGGGGACATAAAGATGCACATAAACACAAACACTCGTCCAACGCTCCTGAACACAACCCCCAGCTACACCAAACCTCTGCCTGCTATAATATCTCTTCGCCTGCCATTCAGCCTCAGGAGAATATTCAACTCATATCAGGCCTCTGTTTCAAATTCAATCCCTCCTGGCCCACATGGTTTTGTTTTATGGTGGTGCAGCATGTGATATGTTTTTCACTAAGTGTCATTAACGACCGAGACGACCGCCTGAGAGGGAGCCGTCCCGGACGACGCCGGCATTAATGAGACCTATTGAAAGCCCAGATGGTGCCTGGAGTGTGATTGAGGACAGAGGCAGAGAGGGGAGGATGACAGATTGCATTAAAGAAGGTAGATCAGGTGTGGACCGAGCAATAAGCCGACGTGTTCTCTTGAGTTCTGGGATGGATCTGAGGGGTCCGCGAGGGGCGGTTTGTTATTCCGACTGAGGGCTGGTGATGCCGTGGCCTCAGGCGGGCGGGGTTGAGGGACTTAACGCAGCCATCGGGCAGCGGAGAAACCTGAAGCTGCTGAGAACTCTACTCGACCCTGTCAGAGCGTCACACACACTTAGGCATGTGTGCAACGTGTAGCTCACACCTGCACAAAGAACCGCACACAGGCGCTCGTCATCACGAGGAAGGTTCTGGGCTAATAATGACAGGGATGACCTTGACAGGGCTGTCACAATCATCTAGTGTTCGCCTCCAATTAACCCTCACACAAATATGTTGTTTAGAGATTAAAACGTTTTCGTATGTTGTGACGCGTCTCTCCAGCATTCCATCCCTACGTTATAGAATGTGGGGGTTTCATCAAATAGACAAACTAATCCCAAGCTGTTGTCGCTAAAAGCAAGAGTATATCCTCGAAAGCCCCCGATCCTCTGCGTCATACAAGCAGTCCCGCTGATTGAGCTCTTCCAAATTAAATTTGACTCATTAATAATGTCAAACAGTCCATAGTGACTCAACCCGACTATTTCTGTGAAGTCAGCAGTCTGTTCTAGGATCACATCCCATCAATAATGAAGATAAATACAGTTAATTAGTTTTTCTGAGCTCAGGAATAAAATAGTGTCAGTTTATAGGAGCTTAATTCAGACACAATTGGACTTATTGTTGGCAAGTAACGTTCAGAAAGTTATATTTTCTGCAAAAAGGCCTCGTTAGTGAGGGAACTATTCTCAATTAAAGTAAAACATGACAAATGCATCATGGATGTCCTTGAGGTTGTTCATGTGAGATAAATATGGACTAAATCAGAAGAAGATTTTGGAAGTTATAACCAGAAAAACAGTTAAGTTTTCTTAAGAAGAGAAATAGTGAGTAGAATATTTATAGTAAACAATTCTAAAATTAATTATACAATTTTGGACTGAATCAGACCAGCAGTTGAGAAATTATGACCTAAAAAATCAGTGATTTTGGAGATAACGCTCCCCCTAGTGGCGCGAATATGCAACTGTCCTTTTTCAAAATCAATCCTTTCCTTTCTCATGTAGACGTGACATTGAAAAAATAATCACGACTTAGTTTTTGTTCCTGCAGCTGTGACGGCGAAGACGATTCCATAATATCCTCTTTTCACAGATATATAATGTTATTATATCAAAATGTAATAAAGGTGCTACGACAGGCGAGTGCAGTGCATTTGATGAGATTTTCCTTAGATTTGTAGGTTTGTACGTTGTTTTTTGACGCTTGTTCTACCCTTTTACCGACATTTTCACAAACCACCTCTAAGATCTCGAGCTCTCCTTTATCATTTGGCTTAAAAATGTGACAAGTAAAGCTCCCAGAGACAAAAAAAACCCCCGTGGATGCTCTAAAGGAGGATTTAATTCTCACTTCATAGCAGAGTAAGGGCAACCAGATGACGCCGAGAACGCTATTCAAACATAGAAGGCGGAAAATGACATGCAAATAGTCACCAAAGAAGGCCTTTCAGTTCCATCCAGCTGTACGCAGATGAACCGACGCCGTTATAATAATAACAGATCATACTTACGGTCAACTCGAATAATAACAATCAGATAAGAATGTGAAAAGAGTAAGAGTCCTCAGTAAGGGGTGTCTTATCGTAAAGTGGTATCGAAAATGTTTAAATGTGAAACATTTGAAACATTAGAATGCGAAAAAATGAAAACACCAATTATGCGATGCACAACTTTACGTTTTGATACGTAATAAGTGTATCCTGTGATTTTTGGGGGGATTTGGATTGACTCTTCCCCGTCAGACACACACACACACACACACACACACACACACACACACACACACACACACACACACACACACACAACTTATCACTTTTTTGTGATTACTGTAAAACTGTAAAACTGTAAAACTGTAAAACTGTATTGAGCTGCGGTGGATTATTTCACACAAGGTAAAATGAGGCCAGGGATTACTGTAGAGTTGTGGATTTAAGGGACATAACTTTATCCTTTATACGTAACTTTATGAGGACGTTGATGGAGAAAAGTCGTTTACGCGGATCAGTACACAACGTCAGGGTCTCTAGATGAGGAGAAGTACTTGTCGACCGACTAGGGTGGGGCCTATAAGCCCCCTTTTGCAGCAGCACAACAAAACAGGTACAAATTTATACACCTCAGAAGCAAAGTGTTGATTATCTATGCAAATTAGAAAAACAGGAGGGGGGAGTGGGCGCTCAGCAAGACGTGCTAACAGAGCAGTAAAAGGTGAAACCAGGACCTGCACAGGTCGGTGAATGTATGAAAGTATTTCTGAAGATGCCTCGTTTGGACACAAATCTATGGGTAATGATTGGGAAGCGGTTTGATGATTGATGCTGTGGTGGCTGTCTGTCTTTCTGTCTGTCTGTCTGCCTGTCTGCCTGCCAGGCTTCTGAGCAGCCGGGTGGGAAGAGGTGACTCTTCAGATGATCTGGGCTGGGGGGTGCATGCGCTAGGCTGCAGCTGTGAACAAATTTCCCCCACTTTCAACCCGTCCCTCCTACCTTGAACCCCTCCTCTCTACCACCAATCGACGCCGCCCCCCCTCCCCTCTTGGGAAATGTAGATGGCCGCTTTCAATGTCGGTTAATCCGGATTACCAGGCAGAAGCACATCAGTTGTGTCCATTCTCAGCCCGTAACACCTATTCTGTGAGATCATCAAATGCAGCCATTCACGCTGACACAAACGCATGAAATGCATGAATAAAGCACAAAGGCAAATGAAGTGGTAATAATATTCTAGCTATTTACCGACGGGGGGGGGGGGGTGGAAAGGGTGGAAGACTGGATTAATTTCAGAGGGAGAGGAGGTTTGCTGTAGGGAATTCTGCCTCTCTGAGAGAAAGGCCTGCCTGTCTGACTCAAAGAGGAAGAAAGGGAGAGTGAGGGAGGGGGCGGGGAGAAGGGCGAAGGCACACTTGCCTCTCTGCTCCACAAGGTGGCGTCAGCACCAGTCAGAGCAACAATAAAACCATCAAAACAGCTGAGAGCGAAACAGTTGGGAGCGGCCGACAGAGGGCAAAAGCGAGCTGAGATGTCAGACAGTGGATAAAGACGTAGACTGGAACATGACAGATTGCATGCTCTCAATATAGAGCCTCATATTGCTGTCGTGCTGTAATGGCAACAACTCTGCCCACCATTGCCCCCCGGCCCTTTTCTTTTTAGCTATATTTAGCTTAGGACTCCTTCACAGCAAGTAAAGGGATATTCTCCAATCTGCCCTTCTAAGAATCAAAGTGGAGGCTCAGGTGTTAAGTCATAAAATGATTGAAGAGACTCCAGCGTTTCCCCTCAGGTTGAAAATGTACCTGCGGTGGTGGGCGGCGCCGCGCAGCCTGTGCCGGATGGGTTCACTAATAAACCAGTCAAACAAAAAATGGCATCCCTCCCTCCATTTAATGCAAATGAAAAAAACATTTTCTATCTGAAGTGAAGATAAATAAGTATTTAAAAATTAATAATGAATGAATAATCACTCTAAATATTTTTATTTAAACGTGAATGCATAAAAAAAATATTAAAAAAATATCTACATATCAAAATAAATCTCCATTTGTGAATGAATACACACTGAAAATAAATATCTTGCACTTGCTCTATTTCATATTTCAAAATACATAAGAGTTAATAAATAACAATCAGAGGCTCTGGGATTATGGGAGGGGGATTTGGATTAACAGTCATTTATCTTGTGGGCACAAAATAATAAATTATGATCAAATACTTTCTTTTTCTCAAGAGACATCGGGCGCTCAAACGTTTGCCTCTCTTTTTCATTAAGAAAAATATTCAGAGCAGCATCCAATTCAAACAAACACTCCCTTAAGTGTAACTGACGAACATATTTAAAGTGAAATAATTTATTTGTACATCCTTGTTTATTCTTTCATTAAAATCAAAATGCTAATTCCGTTAGCATGTATATGGCAAATCCCTTTATATGTTAGCATTAAGCTAAAGGACCGAGCGCTTATTATTATTCCGCATAAAAGAATAATTCAGACGGCGACTGGAAGCCTTTGTCTATCATCCAAAGAATTGTTTTTGTCCGCGGGACTGTGTGCATCTACCTGGGCGGGTCTTGATTTTACTGGGGGGGCCGCCCAAGCAGAACCTCCGTATAGGAAACGCTGGACTCTCATCCCCAGCTTTTATGCATGTGTGTATTTTTGAGCCGCATATGCCGTCATTAAAAGACTATGGATGACTGGCCTTAGTGTCTGAATACGACGGGCGTCACTGAGTGCCAGTATGTGCCTCAAGACTCCCTCAAGTCTATTTCAAGAATCAAGCAGCGCTGGCGGCGCACGCATCGTGTTTACACAGATGAGCGGACTAACGCCTTACTCCGTGGTTGAGTGGGCGGGACGTGGGAAGAATTCTCACATCCATGCATGTTCCCACACTCAGGCTTTACTTCATGCAGCAATTCACACGCAGGCGTTTGAACCACCTGCACCTCCCGTACGGGCCGATCAGGAAAAATCCCTCCGCATTGTGATCCGCACATATGGCACGCTGTGAAACGAGAAGGTCGCCCGGCGTGCACGCTCGTGTGCTCCGATGGTTCTGCCTAGAAGCTCGTGTGAGTGCAATTGTGCGTATATGAAAGGCAGAAAATCAGCTACTTACTGAAAGGAGGGGGGCCGCGAGTCCCCGATGCCCCCTGTTCTCTCGAGAGGAGGGGGGAGCTCTGGGTGACTCTCTGTGCACTGAGACCCTCCATCGGAGTGGGCGCTCTCTGCCAGGACCAGCTGAGGGAGTGGAGAGATTGGCAGCATTCAGTTTAGGAGCAGATATATTCGGCTAAAAATAATAAATAACGTGTGGAATGATAAGAGGAGGGAGAAGATGAAAAACAAGCCCGACGCTCCAGAACTTAACACACACACTGCCGTGTTGGCACTAGAGGCGGGCAACATTTTGTGTTCAACTACACACAGGAGGAAAAGGCCATGGAAATGAGATGCTGGAAAGAGGCTGAGAATCGACTGGTGGCGCCGCGTAAACAACTTGAGAAGCACAGCGAGCGTTATAGCGACACACAGCCGTCACGCCGCGGAGCGTCGCCACACAGATGAGGCCTCATGACCCGTAGATGCGACTAAAGTCCTTTCATCTGGGCTGGAATAATGAAAGTTAAAGCCGCATCCATGTGGAGAACGAGGCGCTGTGGTGGACTACGATTATTCTAATGCGAGCTTCAGGATTCACAGGTGTCACTAGAATCCCAAATGAACCTTTCTCTGAAAATATAGCCACGTCTTCTCTCACCTTCTGTATCTAGCTCACGGGCTTCCTGACCAGAAAAAAAAGGGTTTTTTTGAAAAAAAAAAAATCAAGATTTTGCTCAAGTTCGTTTTTCTAGTTTCATGGAAGGATTTCACGTTAGAAAAAAAAGAAATACAGTCTTTTACAGTTTTAATACATAGAAAAAATTATTATATAAACATTATTCTGTATAAAAAACACTGAGGTGTCATGGAGGTCTGAGTTGAACCACATTGAAGAAAATGGTGGAGGTAGCAACGGAGTCGAAGTCTGCAAGATGGAGTTGTGACATTTTGATGACGTAGTTTGGCATAAGTTAGCAGTTAGCAGCTAACTCTTGACACCGTTAAGACTAAAAACAGGTAAGTCGTCCTTTTTTGCATTTTAAAACACTTTTGTGTTCATACAACAAAGTTGAAAAGAATTAACATCGATAATACGGATCCGCAAAAAACGACCGAAAATGCTTTGATTCGTCTACTTGACTGTTTGCTGAGGCAGTTTTAATAAACTCAGCAGTAACAAACGAGGCATTATAGTCTATCCGTCTTAAATTCCCCCGTAGGGATGAATAAAGTTTGTGCTCTTCTAGTCAACAAAGTTTTATTTGCTGTTCTTTTCATTCAACATTTGCATTTTGCCTGTTTGCCTGTCGTTTTTTTGCGTGATCTCTGTGTAAAAAAAAGAAGAAGGGGGCTACAAATACAGACTTCCCTCTGTCACAACTTTACATTCTGTACATGTAAGTGCGTGGAGGTCTTTGGGATTATTCTATGCGAGGTAACATGAGGCCAGGGATTAGTCAACAGTTATGGACTTAATGAATATAAATCATTATGGGAACGTTTTATAAGAATGTTGCTGTGGGTCCAGTCTGGTTGATGCTGATCCAACGATTACAGTCAGTCATTATCCCTCCCTGTGCATTTGAATGCATCCTTATACAGTTTATACACCGTATATATGAAAACAAAAAACTAAAACTAATACGATACGACACATAAAACTGAATTTCTGGTTTTTCTCTAAGAAATGACCTTCACAGTCAGATTTGAACACCCATAATACCACTATCCTTACGTTTGATGAAATGATGCTGCAGAATGTTTTTTTTGTATATTTTTTACATATCAAATGGAGCAAATTCTTTTTTTTTTAATCCCTTAACATAAAAATGGCAGAAAATTCAAGCAAAAAACCTTGAATTAATACTTAAATATTTTTAATATTCTACAACAAATTTTTCATTCTTTCCACGGATATGGACATTATTTAATGGAGGTCTTTCGGGTGGTCATCTTTTCCATATCATATCTTGCAACATAAACATGCTAGCTTCCCCTGATATCACACACATATCCACCGTATTATGTAGCTGTACCTTTTTGATGCTCTGAGTTTCATATCAGTCGCGTTTTCTGCGGTTTCCATAGTTACGTGTCGTTTTCGAGGGACTTTGAAGGGTGGTCATTTAGTCCAACTCATACCCAAAACCAAAAGGAATGGAGGACGTGTGATATCAAATCATAGATGATGAATTTCTTGTATAAGGGGACTTTTGATTCAGAACATACTGTATAAAAACAGAATGAAATGAGATTACTTGAAGGGGCTTTCAAGCAGTCAGAAATAATGAGTGTATTAGCAACGACATGTGAGTGAAAATGGGGCTCAAACAAAAGCTTCTTGGTTTAAATCCAATAACAGTTATAATCAGGGTGGATATTGCTGACAGAAGCACTTTTTCCCCCCTTTTTTTTTTTTTTTTTTTTATAAATAAGGAGTTCATAATATTTAAAAGGAAATACAGCAGGAAACACACAATGGCATAGTTGTGCGACTTATACCGCATGTTTAACGCACTATATCGACCTCTTTGTGCATCGCCTGTAAATACATAAACATCTCTGGTGCAACATGTGGAGTAACTGCTTCAAATTAAAATGTCAAATTTGAATTTTGTGAATTTCTGAACAAGTATTATAGTAGCTTTGTGACACAGCGAGAGCACTTTAATTAACAGATCGTATGTTACTGCTATCGACAATGTTAAGTGAAATTGAGCGAGACAGTCTTTAACTAGTCACCAGTGTGTCGCTGATTCTGACCTCTGACCTGTGGGGGAAGCAGAATAATGAATTTCCCTGCTGAGATCAATAAGGTGTAATATTTATAGAAGGGCGTATAAAAACAGACAAATAGCCATCGAGTGGATTAAACGCGGCGGCGCGCGTCAATATTTAAAGCCGCGGCTAGAACCTGTGTTCTTCGTCTGAGGGCGACGATTAAGATGTAAACTTGATTTAAAATCTTTCATTATCCCCGTCGGGACAAGAAATCACTTTGAGCCAGCAGGAGTCAATAAAAGTCATTAGATAGATCCTGGTTTTATAGTCGGCCCCGGTCACCTGTGGCTGGATTTAGTGTCAGCTGCTAAGTTTAATAACTAAAAGAATCACTCGCGTGAACGCGACGGAGCCGAACGGCGAGGTCAAGGTTAAGGGCGTTTGAAAAGCCCTGCGGAGGCGTCCAACACGGCTACATTTACATGAGCGCTGCACATGTCCTTGTTTAGAGCGGAGGCCGCCCAGCCGGGAGGGAAAAGAGAGGCGAGGGTGCCTCATCCATCTCACTTACCCAGGACACCACTCTCCCGTTGAAGCAGGGCAGCTTGGCGTTGTCATCGGAAATCTCTTCTTTAACAACCCTGGGGAGGAAACAAACGGATAGAGTCAAGCTAACGGCCCGGCAGAAGGTCAACGTCGTCAGGCTAACAACAACACCACGTGCGCCATGGAGACCCCCGGCCACGCATGAGATGTGTGCGTTTGTAAGTCATGTGTTTCACGTGGCTTTCAATGAGACGCCCGCCCTCGCTTGAGTTCACCGTGATGACAATCAGAGTCGGCGTGATTTATGGGCATCAAGATTATCCGTCAGTAACACCGAGCATAATTATGTTAAAAGGGCCACGACAGCTGGACTGGATAGGGCGATAAAACCGTAATGAATGGGTGAAGTAGGACATCGGTGTGTTTCGTGATGTCTATGCTAGGTAGCTAGCTCGCTAGCTGTTTATGTAGGTCAACAGGGTGGGGGGAAAAAAATAAAAAATCAATGCAGCTCAATATTTTGTATGGAATTATTGTATTGTGTGCTAAAATGAAGCATCTGCCTTTAATTATATGAACTAAGATCATATAGATAGAAAGAGAGATTTTTCATTACTATTATTCTTACTGGGAATATTTTGGAATCGTGTTTACGCCGTAACCCAAAACCTATGTCATGGATCGTTCTCAAATTGTATATCCACATGCCACTTAATATGAGGAAGAACTGGCTTGGTTTTTAGGAAAGGTTTGTTGTATATCTCCGACACTAGGGGGAGCATTAGGTCCAAAAGTTTCAAGGCCGTAGTTTCTCAATCCTGTGTGTGACTGACTCAATATTTAATGCACATGAATCCATTAAAGGAGATTTATCTCATATGTGTCATGTTTTATTCTAACAGTACGTATTTTACTCACTAGGGGGAGCTTTTTTCACCACCAATTTTTTTTTCCAACTTAAATTGCCTAACCATTTGTCCGTTTTATTCCACATTTGGTTCGAATGAATCGACTCGAGGAGATCCGCGTCTGTATAAATTATATTTTACTCTAATAGTTTGTATTTTACTCAAGAGTTCAATCAGGAGAATCGCCTGTACAACACATGGGAACGGGGGCTTTACCAGGATAAAGCCTTGCTGTGGGAGATGACAGTTTAGGCCTGGTTTTCTAATAAGGTCACAAAGGTGACAATCAGGTTACAGGAAAGAGTTGATAAAGAAAAGGTGGAGAACGTCTTCAGACAAGCATCGTCCACATTTAAACACAACTAACAGACAGACGCCACTGATGTTTAGGGTTTAGTCTCTACGTAGGTACAAAACTATCAACGTGAGGGTTCACCTCAGGTGTCACCGCCCAGAGAGAGCAAAGCTAGCATTAACTTAGTATTAGCGCCAACAATAGAACAACCAAAACTGGGCACACACAAACAACAAACAAGATAGTCCAGAACCTTTTTTTTTCTTTTTTGTAAACCTACGACTAAATGAAGAAGTGGAAACAGGGAGTTTTGCTATTTTGGTCAAGACATTGGAACCGATGTACGTGACGCTGCTGCGATGGAGAGACATTTTCTCACGGACACAGCCGTGCCAAGGAAAAAAGGTGAAGTATAAAAATCAGGAAAATCTGAGTACAGCAAAAAAAGGTTTGCATGAACTTGAGACAAATGATCAACACTTGGACATCCTAAGTGTCCAAGCAGAACCCTGGTTCCCGATGGGGCTGCATACCTTTTACGACACTTTTGCGATGTTATTGCATCGCAGAATGTTCCAGTGTTTGGTTGGTTGGTTCGGTAGGACGGATAGATGAGCGTGGGTGGGAAGAGTCGCGACAACAGGGTGCCAAAGCAACAGAGGGTGTATTAATAGAGTTTTTTCTGGTGTGTGATCCTCCCTCAATGTAGTTGTCTTCAGCTGTAAATTCCCTACAGAAATACCTCCCGGTTACCCTTTGACCTGCTGGGACACAGTTCAGCGGCAGGCCGTCGCCACACCTGCTCGGCTCGTGTCACACGGATCCAGTTGTAATGCGGAAGTCTGCAGGTGACGTGGGCAGATATGCAGATATGCAAGAACACGCGGGGTTGAAACATCCTGATATATTAACCAACCTCCAGTATGAATGTCCTTCTGCACAACTGTATGGTTTTTTTTTATGCCCAGGATTTTCCCCGAATGGGCACAGAAGCGCGTTTGTGAGACTTTGAGGAGATCTCACATTAACTCCTTGGCTTTGAAAGAGGAACATGAAAGGGCAGAGGCAGGACTTTGGAGCGGCAGGGAAGCTTAAGAAGGTTTTACGCCGGGGTGTCCGTGACAGGCTTTTATTTTGGCGCCTCTCGTTTGCCAGAGAACTTCCACGCTCCTGGAATGATTAGCCAAGCTGGTTGTGTTTTTGTCCGCGCCGCTGCTGAGGGAGCCGCTTTGCAGGGAGTGGCGGACGGAGATAACGCAGCGCTGTGGCTGGAAGTGACGACCGCAGGGCCTGCCGCCGCGGCCTCATCCACCTCAGGGAGGAAGAGGGAGGGAAACCAGGTTGCCTGTCGGGTAGGAAGCGTTCGCATCCTCTCTCGGGCCACATTAGCAGCTGTAAGGTGACTTGTGAGGATATGGGAGGGGCGAATCCCTCTTAAATGTTTGACAGGACAGGAATAGGGCTGCCTATTCCAGCTTGTGCAAACATTATTCACCAATGTTGAGGCATTCTGTAAGAACTGGCGAGGAGGGAAAAGAAAGGGGAAAAAAAGAGAAAACCCACTAAAAACATCTGCGTGTCTGTTATAAGAAGTGAAACCAGAAGAACGGAGAAGCGGTGCCAATCATAACAGATGACATCTTGAACATGTGGTTAAAAACCCTTGGCTGGAATTCTTTTCAGCTTCCATCTGATATCAGGAGCGGCGGTGGTTTCACACTGAACACACACACGCACGCACACACATACATATACACACACACACACACACGCACACACACAAACCGTATGACCTGTTGAAAGAAGCACATGTCTGGCATGAACTTTTGTCACAGATCCGACATTTTAGAGAAGACAGCTTAAATAGGTCTTAACAGATTTCTGCCGGGGTATCCGTGTAGGCGAGAAAGATTAGACATGTTTCTGACGGTTAGCTAGTTACAGCCTCAACCAGAAACCAGGAGCAGGAGGACTGGGCCACCTCCGGCCGGCAGCATACGGACATCAGTGGAGCGATGCTCGTGACGCTTTAAAAGGCGAAGGGGAATAAATGGAGTCAAATAAAAACTGCGAGCGGATGGATTTGAATGTGACCCAGTAAAAAGCTGAATCCAACTTTAACCATTTTCTCCTAGGAGTGTGTCTCTTCGTAAAGTTCAGGTGTCTTATACCGTTTTTTCATCCATTATCTCACTGGGTCAAATATTAAAGGGGTCTCTACCGCAACGGCGAGCCCGGTTGTTTAACGCCGGTGTCGCACAAACGCCTCAGAATCTGCCCCATTACTCAAACGGTCAAAAACCAGGGAGGTGAGGAAGGATTGTATTTTTGCCGAGTGCTGCAGATTTCTCTCCTGCAAGGGTTAAGTATCGCTTCCTCGGCAGGAGAAAGATTCCCACTGCCAACCCCCTGTGTTCTAAGGCGCAAACAACACCGTTTGGTTTAGACCTTGGGCTTCGACTGCTGCTCTGTGACTTGAATTATAGTGAGGTCTCAAAGCCCACTCACCACCAGCGTCGATGACAAAACGCCCGACCGTCACCTTGAAATCTCCGAAAGAGCCGAATGGGCCGCTTCGAATCAACACAGCCTCAATTAGTTTCCCGTCTAATGAATATGGATGAACGAATGAACATTACGCACGGGAAAAAAACCCGTGTATGAAATCTGCTCAAAGGGAAGATTCCTTGTTTCCTGGGAGAGGAATTGGCCCCGCCCCTACAGAGCTAATAGGACTTTTTCCACCAGGCTACGCCGAGAAGCGTTGGCGACGAAAGCGTTTATCAGATTCGTGCGGCCGTCGCTTCAAGAGCCGATTTCGCCAGTGCAAAGATTCAGTCCAGCAATCCCTCAAGAAAATGGCTGTTTTTTTTTTTTCTCTGCGCAGCAGGGGGTCCACTACTGAAGACCCAGCGCTGGCTGCTCATTTACATTTCAAACACTGTCTATAACTGCAAGGGATTTGATGTTTTTCCCTCTCGGCTCAGCAGTCTTGTTCCTCCCCAGCTAATTCTCCAGCCGCCATACTGTCTGCGTGTTTGCAGTACAGCCAGCACGGACCACCACAAAGCGCCGCCATCCTCTGTGCCTTTGACTGGCTTCACTTCCATACTGTGCCAGTAGCACGCGCCGCTCGCACAGCCTGAATATTCAACCTCCACTCAAAGGCGGCAGCGCCGACGGGGAGGCCATTATAATCCGCGAGCATCGGGCGCCATTTGAAACGTCCTCTCGCCACCACAATTCCGCACGCTTTAGTCGGCGTTCGTGCTGGAGCCAGTTGGACCACAGTAGCCGTGTGCTCAGCAACACAGAGCCATGTCTCCATGTGGAGAAAGCAAACACACTCTGTTTGTTTCCATAATCTGCTTGTCGATCACCTGAGGCCCAGAGAGCGACCCGGTCTCCAGCGCCACAGAGGCAGGAAGCCGGGAGTGGGGGACAAAGCGGCGTAGCCAAGCTAGCGAGCAACCAGGAAGAGCCGGCTTCCTCCGCAAGGTCAGCCTGCGGTGGAAATGTATGACGTTTGGCTCCAGAGACACTGCCTCCCTCTGCCTTTCTTTCCTCCAGCGCTGTTTGCGATTACAGTCCTAGATATTAATGTGTGGGCGCCCACGTATGACTGATCGGACTGGAATGAGAAGCACGGCCTGACACAAATATGTCATCCTCAGCCCAGGCCCGGCCCGAGTCGGTCCTGCTGACCGAGAGACGCGAACAGCTTTGCAGACCCGGTGAAAACTCCTTAAAATCAGGACTGGGTCAGAAAGCCAGGACAGAAAAGAAAAAAGAAAAAAAGAAGGGAAAGAGGGAAAGAGGGAGGAAAATATTTGTATTAGTCATGAAGTCCAGAAGATTGAAGAAGTAGTTCCATCTCACCATGAAAAATGATACAATACTTACAGAAAGGACAGATTCTATTAAATAGGTCATAAAACTTGCCTCCTAAATCGTTAAAGAGAAAATATTGCTCTATGATTAGTCTTGATGACAGGAAGTGACATCATCATATACTACATTTCCACACAAAGGACCGGATAGATTTACATCTAGGGTGTTTCATTCAGAACATAAACAATAAATCATAATCCGTAAGGATCTATTATAAGGATATAAGTTATTTGTGAGTCAGGCGTGATTACGAGGATGTAGAGCGTCTCGGACGGACCCCCTCTGTCCGGAGTTATCCAATCCATGAGCTGGTTGGCAGGATCGTGTCTAATGACCGCAGCTACCGTCCTGCGGTCGTCGCCTTCCCTCGGGACGCTTCTTATCAAGCACAACTTTCTGCTTCATGGGGAGTCGGTGCGATCATAAACACGGATGATTCACAGCAGAGTGAAACCTGATGAGTAATGGTGTGGACTCGCACACACACCCTGAATATACACACTACTCTCCTGAGTTACTGGCATCCCTGAAAGACATCAGTAAGATAAGGTGCAAAGAATGTCTTAATGGTCTACAGCCAGGATTCGTTATTCCAATCAGAAAAAGTGTAACATTGTACTCAAGTAGAAAAAATAAAATAAAATGTCTGTTCCACAGTTATGGCCACCCCTTGGAAATCCTGTGATAAAAAAGTAACTGAAGCATATTTACACTCATATTTTATATTTTAACGTTCACCTGTGTGAGCAGGAACTCTGAAGTGGTGAACAGGGACTTTCTGTTTGACTGGGGTATAAATATGAGGTGACACAGGCCGGATTCTCTCTGAGGTTCTTCACGATGATGAAGACCAGAGAACGCAGCAATGAGGAGCAAAGAAAAGTTGTAGAGCTGTACAAATCTGACAATGGAGACAAGAACATCTCTCAGCAGTTCAAAATGTCAGTTTGAACATTTAGATCAATAATGAAGAAGTTTAAAGAGGCTGGAGATCTTAGACATCAGTCTGGAAGAGGACGTGTCTGCAAACTGACCCCACACCCCGTGAGGAGGATGGTTCTACTGGCAAAAAACTCACCAAGGATTCCAGCTAGAGAGGTCAGAGGTCAGTTGAATCTTGGGGTCAGAAAGTCTCACTACCATCAGATGGCGCCGACACCAACACCAGCTGTTTGGGAGGGTGGCAATGAAACAGCGTCTGCTGTCGTCCACACACAAGCTAAAGCTGCTACAAGCTAACGCTGCTACAGTTTGACAAACACCAGTGGGACTTTCACTGGAACAAGGTCAGAGGTCAGATGAGACCAAAGTAGAGCTTTTCCACAACGAACAGCTAGGATGGGTGTGGCCTAACAAGAAAGAAAGCCGTAGAGAACCCCCCCCCCCCCCCACACACACACACACACCCACACAAATACACACACACACACACACACTCTGAAGTCTGGTGGTGGATCTCTGATGCTGTGGGGCTGTTTTTCTTCCAAAGGTTCTGGACATCTTGTTAAAGACATGGTTCCATGGACTCCATCAAACACCAGCAGATACTGGATGAAGACCTAAAAGCCTGTCAGGAACCTTAAAGTGGGTCGTGGTTGGACCTTCCAGCAGGACAATGATCTGAAGATCACCTCAACATCAACCCAAGAATGGTTCAGAGGTCACAGAATAAAGGTTCTACCATGTCCATCCCAGTCACCTGACCTGACCCAACAGAACATCTGTGGGATGTGCTGCAGAGGAGAGTCCACAAGCTTGGACCTCAGAACCTGAAAGAGGTGGAGAGTTTCTGTCTGGAGGAATGTTCTCAGACCTCCTCACAGACGACAGGAGGAGAATCAGGATGTTGTGGTGGCAAACGGAGGCGGCACAGAATATTAAATATAATTCTGCCTATAATTCTGGCACACATTCTTTATGCTCTTTATCATCAAAGTTATGTGTTTAGAAGAAACAAGATTTGTTTTACTCGAATAAAAGGTTAGATGTTTGTGAATAATTTGACTTAAATATTATGGTATAGACAAAGAAGACATTTTTAAATCTTGTTTATCACCTATTATGACCACTGTGGCCTGTACCATAGTATAATAAATACTATTATACTGCCCATCGGAACTAAAACCCCCTGATACTTGAATGTAATGTATCCAGACCATAATGCTGTTCTCATGTTGTCTCCTGTGTGCGTGGAGAAAAACCGGAGTCAAATTCGATGCACGTGAACGCACACTTGGCCGATGGTGCCGGTTCCGATTCTGATGCGGACGCTGATGTATGAGGCTAATAAGAGGAGCAGGGGTCCGGGTGAATGCAGGTCTGCGTCATTAGGGGGTTCTGGACGGATCCGGTGTCACTTCAAACACTCGTGTGTCTCCTCCACTGCGCACAGGACACCCTGGAATAATGAGCAGGTGCCACCAGCGTGGAAAGTGACTCGGTTCTTGCGTGGAGCGGCGGTGCTTCCTGCGGGCCCCGGTAATAAGCTTGTTGTAAAGCAGACTGCAGACGCACAGGATGATAATCACACGCCACTTACCCGAAGTCCTGGTCCATGGATTTGAAGAAGAATTTGTAGCTATTGACAGGCCGATTGTTGAGGACATTCTTAAAATCCGCTAAGGTGACTTTGTCCGGAGAGACGCCGAGTTTGACCAGATAAGGAGTCTCCTCCTCGTCTATGTGATATATGATTTTAGTCTCCGCCATGAGAGAGAGGGGAGGACAATCATTGACACGGGAAAGCGCAATAAACAGGCCTGCTCTGTTACCAGCTACCCGGAGAATCACATAACAACATGCCCTAATACGTCAACCGGTCTGACCCACGGAGGGAAAAACAGCCAGGGCTCCGCGTGTCGGAGAAACAGGCAGGAAATCCACTCATAATCGCGTCCACAGTGGCCGTATTCCTGCTGCTGCTGCTGCGTGCGTCGGTACGTTTGGCTCTCTCGGCACTAAAACAGGAAGGGACCGTCCTCATCCCAGCGATAGGAGCTGAACAGTGTTGGTGTGTTGTTTTTTTTCCCCTCAAGGGCGAATTAGTGAGGCGGCAGCGCCATCTAGTGGCCGGATGGGGTAACAGCATGTCGCTGGACACAACACGCGCGTGAAACACGGAACAAAAGACGGGAGCAGCGTGGATTCAGACGATTCCACGACACGACGCTCCCGTCACGGAGGGGTTATGTCAGATATTAGTAATGTCAGGCTGCAACAACTTATACCAGAGCGATTTAAAAACTGGTAAATATCTTCAGAACATTCTGAGGAAAATATGTTTGTTTAGCAAATTTTTATTGTTTTTGATTATTCTTATTATTTAAGTTTTTTTATAATTGGAAAATGTTTGAATAGGTGTGAGCACGTAAAATAAAATAAAAATCCTGAAGAAATCTTAAAAAATAAAATGTAAACCATTCAAAGCTTTTTAAAATATACTATGAGCAATGTGAGAATATTTTTATTATTATTTCTGTTTTTTGATAAATGGCTAATGACTGAATAGTTGTGATCACACAAAGAATTGAAGAATTCTTTTAAAAAAACAATTGTAGCATCATTCTCAAAGCGTTTTCAAAAATATACTATATACTATTATTATTGTTATAATATCATTATTTAATTGTTTTTATATAATTGGAAAATGCCTGGATAGGTGTGACACAGGATATAAAACATTATAAAACTTTTTTTATAAACCATTCAAAGCTTTATATAATTTACTACCAGCAATGTGAGAGTATTATTATTATTATTATTATTATTATTATTATTATTATTATTATTATTATTATTATAGTCTTTGTATTAGACTGTATACAAGGGTTGCTTTTATAGAAGCAGCTCACTGTCATGGATATCATTTTATTTTTTGGATTATTCTAATACTCTCCATCATTAAACAACTGAAATATTAGTATGTTAAATAACGGCGACTTAAAAATCAACTCTATTTTATTCTGGATAATTACATCCGAATGGAAAAAAAAAAATGTCTGGAATATATGGTGACATTATTAATATTAATAATAATGATTAGTATCATTATTATTATCATTAATATTATTAGCAGTAGTTGTGGTAACAGCATTGTTCATATAATTCTTTCTTCTATTCACTCTT
This sequence comes from Lophius americanus, assembly GCA_037951165.1. Classification (NCBI taxonomy): domain Eukaryota; kingdom Metazoa; phylum Chordata; class Actinopteri; order Lophiiformes; family Lophiidae; genus Lophius; species Lophius americanus. The sequence goes on along the minus strand of JBBDHG010000262.1, from coordinate 242,466 downwards.
TTTTATCTGATGGCTTGAACAATGTCTGAAAATCCAAAATTCAAAAAACTCAAAAATTTAAATTTTTAAAAATGATTTTATTCCATTGTTTTTACCCTTTTCTCCGTTATTGTTATGAAATGAACGTTAAATACTGTCGTTAAATCGGTCTGTGCGGTTTTCTCGTTCATCCGGGTCAGGCTAACCCATTCAGCCGAGGACAGCCGTGTCCTGAACGACCTCTATGTGACCCTCTTGTGACCCTCAAGAGGACCCATCCGGGTCTTCATCAGTTCTAACCGACCCCCCACCCAGGAAGCCCCTCAGATGAGACGTCACACATCCTTAATCTAGAACCAGAATATTTGAAAGGAAAGAAAATATTGATGAAGACGAATAACAGCAACGACAAACGACATCGGCGGTAAATTAATGGATTAACCGTTTATTATCCATTCGGGACTTAAATCTTAAACCTTTCTCGGCACATTCCAGTGATCATGTGATCGTCAACAATTATCCCGCCCCCTTTTGTTAAACATTTTATGATCTTCACTACTTCCTCTTCTCTTACGACCGATCCTCCAGACGCCACAGGCATCTGGTCCAAACGCTAAAACCTCATGGATTAATGTATTAAATCATCCAAAATAGTAAATACAAACACATAAAAACATAAAACACAGGTAGTGGGTCAGGAGTCCGGGGCCACAGTCGAGATTCTTTAATACAAAGTCAATTTCTTAGAGGACACCAAAATCAGAAATTTGCACAAGTGTCAAACAATGGTTACGATTATTATTTATCATTAATGAGACTCTTCCTCCTGCAGTACACCCCCCCCCCACCCCCCCACTGCCCCCCTTAACATCCACCAGCAGATTTAGTAATTCAGTGTTTCGTTGTTCATTCTTCATACAAACAAAAGTCCCTCAGAGCCCATTTAAAAACAAATACAAATGGATTTTTTTCTCTTTTCCTGAGTTTCGCTTGACTGAACCGACGGATTCCAAGAGGCCACCGCTTGTATATTCATTCGTGAAATATTATTCAGAAAAGAACGAGTCCGTTTGAGATTTCTGTATTTCTGTCATTTGTCACCATTGTTGAATATTTATTTTAAAAAAAATACAAAAAAATGGATGTTTAAAAAAAAATGTTTTTTTTTTTAACCGTAGCTAGAAGTAATGTGACGCGTGTGTAATGTGTGTATAGTCTGAATACAGCAAATATACCATATAAACCTGATGAAACACCGTAAGAAATGATGGCAGAGCAGCAAAAAAAGAATAAGAAATGTAAAGGAGCTGTGAGCTTACTTCGCTGTAAACACACACCAAACCTACTTCAGGAAGCGGCATGCATTTCCTTTGAAAGAAAAAGTATGAAGACGACGCCGAATAGTCAAAATACAGTAAACCGAAAAAAAAACAGGAATGCAGAGAGTAAGGATCAAATAAATGTTTGAGCCTGTCTTTATAACAGCTGGTGAAGATGAAGGTTATATAATATAATAACATCTAAGGCGTGGTGGCTTTTAGTGAGTAGAGTTTCAGCAGAGGCAGCATCCTCCTGTCCTCTCCTGGGTTTCCTCGCGCTTCTTCTCCTCCTCGCGGTCTTTGACTCTTCCGGTCTTTGCTCTGGACCTGCCAGCAGCATCTCAGAAACGTCGCTCTCACTTCCACAGCTTCCCGTCCAGTTCTGAGGGAGGGTGATGGGAGAGGGGCGACATATCGATCAGAAGTCATGATATTAAACAGCCGAATCCAGAGCAGTCACATCCACAGATGGGGGGAAACTAGGCCTATAATGTGGTACCGAGCAGCGAGGGTATAGCCACGAAAAAACACCCAATCTCCTGCGTTGTACAAGCGAGTCACCTAGCTGAACTCCGTAAAATTAAATGTAAAGCTTTGTGAGAAAAACATTTTTTTTTTGTAGAAAAGCTCCTCCTAGTGAGTTAAATATTATAGTTATAGTTAATATATAACTATTATAGATAAGTTATAGTTATAAGTTAGGAAGTTATGTCCAAAAAACAGTGTTTTTTAGTAAAAAAAAAAGGAAAAAGAAAGTCACCCCTAGTGAGTAAAACATGAACTATTAGAGTAAAATATGACATATAATAATTAATAGTTTGGAAGTTATGTCCAAAAAACATTTTTTTTTGTAAAAAAGCTCCCCCCAGTGACTTAAAAATGAACAATTAATTATTTAATAGTTATTAGTTAGGAAGTTATGACTAAAAAACATTTTTTTTTGTAAGAAAGCTCCCCTTAGTGAGTTAAATATGAAGTAATATATTTATGTAATAGTTATTAGTTAGGAAGTTATGTCCAAAAAACTGTTTTTTAGTAAAAAAGAAAAAAAAGAAAACAAAGAAAGTCACCCTTAGTGACTAAAACATGAACTATTAGGGTAAAATATAACATATAATAATCAATAGTTTGGAAGTTATGTCCAAAACATGTGTTTTTGTGAAAACAAAAAGAAAAAGAAAGAAAGATAGTTACCCCTAGTGAGTGAATTATGAAATATTCAAGATAGATCTCCTTGAGTCGATTAATATGCATCCAACTTGGACTAAATCCAGCCAACTGTTGGGAAGTTAAGTCAGAAAAACTATATTACATAAAGGAAGCGCCCCCTAGCGAGTAACATATGAACTATCAGAGTAAAATATGGACTAAATCACCATTGGAAAAAAAATAAAATAAAATTGACGAACGGTTGAAAAATTGTGGCCAGAAAACTTTTGGAGGCAACACCCCCCCCCCCCTATTTGCAGAAAAATGATACTGACCTTTCCCAAAATAAATTCAGTTCTTCCTTGCGCTAAGGTCATCTAAGTATAATGAATCTTGAAAAATAAATGCTGAGACAAATGTCCCAGATCTGTCGCCTATTTCGTTATCAAAGCTTTACTGCTTCCCTTCACTACAACAGCAGAGTCCAGTTGGAGTCCAGTTGGTTTTGGGGATGCTAGGATACCGTGTGCTAGCATGAGTGGCTAACACACGGTATCCCACTCAGTGACCTCAGCACCGAAAACTGTGTTTGTACAGTCACGGTAAACGGCTCGCCTTCATCACCGCCTGAAATGAAAATAAGTGTCTAAATGATCTAAATATGGAAATATAATGACTTTTCCTTCGGAATAAAAGGGTTTGAAAGAATTTGTCATGATGGTGTCCGCAGCCACGACGGATAATCTCCGCTCGTTTTTTTTGGCTCTGAGAAGCTTCTAGTTCGCTCCATCTTCTCATGTTACTGCTTCATTTTTCTTTTTTAACGCTGAACGGAGCGAAGTACCGATAGGAGTATTATTTTAAGTATCAGTGTAGACAAGCAGTACAAGTATCCCTACAATCCTCGTATCCATCCCGGCGTGAACGCAGGGATCTTACCGACTTCCACAACTTTGCATAGCAGCTACTCACCCATGTTGCAGTCTTTGGCCAAGCCTCTCTCTTTCAGTAGGTTGTTCTTGTAGTCTGCTATTGGATGGACGAGAGACATACAGTCAGAGAGCACTTTTCTGGTAGATCCTTTTCTATTATTGGGTGTGCGTGATGCTAACTGTACCTGAATTCAGTGGTTCCGCGTTGCAGGTCCTCATCTCTGTGCAGTCCACGGATATTTCGCCGTCGTTGATCACATTTCCTCTGAACGGAAATCAGGTAATGCAAGGCTTAAAACGTTTTATTCAAGCGTGGATAGTCCTGCTCAACTGTTTGGTTGAGCACTTTTTGAGTCTCTATTTCTTATTAAAAAAGTTGACTGAACCTTTTTTTGTAATGCATGTATATGCGAAAGAGTAAGGGGCCTCGGATATAGCCCTGGGGGATACCAGGGGTGAAAGGGGGGTCAACGATGATGACGTACGGCGAATGAAAAAGTCCTATTTGATAAGTAGGATTTTTTTTTTGGGTCATATTAAAGCATTTTAGGACTTAGTAAACAGAATCAAGAAACGTAATAAATCAAAGTCTGATAAGGGTCATAAAGTTTTTTTAAAAAAAAAAGCTTTTCAAAAGTTTGAGCTGATTTTATTAAAATGTACAATTTTCCATCAAATCAAAACATTTCATGAAATATTTTTTGTAAGTCTATTTTTTTTTGTTTTTATTGTTTAAAAACATACTTGACCAACCAACTTTTGTTTTTTAATGCTAATTTTAGAGTGTATAAGATATTAAATTAATAAATGCCCCCACAGATAATAGATCCTTAAAAATAGAAAATAAAATAGATAATATTTATACATATTTTAAATCTTGGTGAGGACACCAAAGGGTTAAAGGATTAAAATAAGTTGTTTAAAGTATATTAATATCTTACCGATCTGGTGTGCGAAGCACGTACTCCATCCCTGAAATGGAAGCAAACACACCGTCTCAAACACGCCGCGTCACGTCCCACGTCTTACGATAAACACAACGTCGCCGTGAGGCGAAGGCGTAAAAGACACCACACCTCTACTTTTGCGTCGTCGAGTCAGCAGGATGACGGCGACGACGATGAACGCCAGCAGCAGGAACGTCGTCAGGAAGTAACCCAAGTGCTGCACGAAACCGCCTCGGTGCTCCGGGAGGATGACGTTCACCACACGGGGGCTCTCCAACTCCTCGGTCCCTGCAGGGAGGACACCGATAAACCTATAACGTCTTATTCGTATGAGAATCATCATTTATGAAGGCCGTGGGCAGGAGGTATCGTAAATATTAGATGTGGTTACTAGGACAACAGTGTTTCCCCCGACAGCAGAACAACCCTAGAATCTTATGGGAAATTCAATATAAATAAAAAAACAGTCCTTCTAGTAATTAGAATATGAGCTATTAGAGGAACATTTGATATATTCAAGGTGGATCTCCTTGAGTCCATTTGTATGCCCCTGATTTGGAGGAAATTCGACCAACGATAAGGAAGTTCTCTTAAAAATAAACAGTGTTTTTTGTTTAAAAAAAAACGGGAAAAAACGCCCCCTGTTGAGGAAAGTATGAACTTTTAGAGTTTTATACAAATGACATCACATCGAGTTGATTCAAATGCACTCAACTGGACTCAAACGAAGCAACAGTTAGGTAGTTAAGTTTGAAAAACAAGTGTTTTTCGTGTAAAAGCCCCCCCCAGATAGAAATATGGGAACTTTTAGATTAAAACAAAGAAGGGATATACAAGCTAGATCACCTAAAGTTGATTAGTACGCACCAAATTTGGAGTAAATTGGACCAACAGTTAGCAAGTTATCTCAAAAAGACATAGCTTTTCAGAAAACAGCTCCACCTAGTGAGTAAAACCTTTCCCAAAGTCAATCCAGTTCTTCCTCGTACGGAGGAGTATGGGGGTATAAAATTTGATTTTTTCTTTTTTGAGTTATCCCGTTATCACGACCAATCTGTGGCGGCGGCGGTAGCGGTGGGGATGACGAGAAACGACATCTGGGGAATCTTGAATATAACGGAAAGCTCAGCGTGTTTTCAGTTCAAACAAACGTTGTTTTTTTCCAACTGTGATGTTTTGGAATGAAACACTGGATCGACGTAAAACCTTTAAACAAGGATGAAGCTGAGACACATTTACAGCAGAGAAACCCTTTTCTAATTTCCCCACAGGTTCTTTTAGTTTTTGTTTCCTAAAAGCCAGAGACAGAGGGAGGGAGAGAGAGAGAGAGAGAGAGAGAGAGAGAGAGAGAGAAATATTGACCGAGAGAAAGAGAGAGAGAGAAATATTGAGCGAGGGAGAGAGAGAGAGAGATAAATATAGAGCGAGGGAAAGAGAGAGAGAGAAATATTGACTGAGAGAGAGAGAGAGAGAAATATTGAGCGAGGGAGAGAGAGGGAGAGAGGGAGAGAGAGAGAGAGAAAGAGAAATATAGATCTAGGGATAGACAGAGCAAAGGGAGAGAGAGAGAGAGAGAGAGAGAGAGAGAGAGAGAGAGAGAGAAATACTGACCGAGAGAGAGAGAAATATTGACCGAGGGAGAGAGAGAGAGAGAGAGAGAGAGAGAAATATTGAGCGAGGGAGAGAGAGAGCGAGAGAGATAGAGAAATATTGACCGAGGGAGAGAGAGAGCGAGGGAGAGAGAGAGAGAGAGAAATATTGACCGAGAGAGAGAGAAATATTGACCGAGAGAGAGAGAGAGAGAGAGAGAGAGAGAGAGAGAAATATTGAGTGAGGGAGAGAGATAGGTAGAGATAGGTAGAGAGAGAGAGAGAGAGAGAGAGAGAGAGAGAGAGAGAGAGAGAGAGAGCAGGAGTTTAAAGTGTCAAGATGCTGTTCCCTGGTAATGACTTCCAGAACTGATTCCATGCAGCTGTTATTTTTCTGCTGGCCAGAAAAACACAGACTGGCCATAAAAGAGGAGGAGAAGTGTGAGGAAAGAGACAAATGTAGTTCTGTGGTCCGTCTGCACGTCTGTATTAGTTTTCCATTCCTGTCTTCTCACCATCCCAGACTTGTAGTTTTCTGCACACATGGAAAATAAATCTGTGACACCTTCAGCGAGGCTCATTAGTGAACTCTGACAGTCTGACAGGAGGCCCTGAACGCATCCAGGATCCGACTGCACTGCAGGCAGCGCCCTGAGCCCCTCGCTGCAGCTACATGTTACTGCAGGACAGAAGTGTCCGCACACTAACCCTGAAGCGAATGGGGACAGAAAGTCTTCAATCAGCCCCGCTATGGAGGATGTGTTGTTAAACAAACAAACAAACAAACAACCATGGAGCTTTGTGGGAAGGATGTGTCTCGTACGGAAGAGGATTAGTGCCGCGCAGGGCGACATGAAAACCTTTCTGGAATTCTGACTTTAAACTTAGAATTCTGACAATAATTTCAGAACTCATGAATTCGGAGTTTAAACCCTTAAGTCAGACTTACAACTCAGAACTTCTGACTTGTATCTCATTGTGCCGACTTTAAACTCAGTATTCTGATTTAAAACTCGGATTTCTGACGTTTATGTCAGGATTCCGAGAATTAAGTCAGAATGTCTGGTTTAAACTCAGAATTCTGACATTGTTCTGAAATTAAACTCAATATCCTGACTTGAATCTCCGAATCCTGACTTAAATTTCAGATTTTCGAGTTTAATCTCAGAATTCTGAGAATAAAGTCAGAATCTCCAGTTTTAAACTCAGAATTCTGATTTTGATCACATTATTCTGACTTTAAACCCAGAATTCTGACTCTAATCTAAAAAACCATCCAAATAAATTCATCATTTTGAGCAATTCTGAGAAATAAAGTCAGAATTCCAAAGTTTTTTCAAGTATGTCGAAAAATCATGTAAAACTCTTTGACCCTAATCTTCTGTGGTTTTGGCCCGGACTAGACAGCAATTCATTTTTGCGGGGACCAAGAGCCAACGAGCCCAAATAAAGAATTATTTTCTCTTAAAACACTGTGAGATGAAGAGTTTTCTATCATTTTGCAATAATACTTCAGACATAATGGAGAAAAATCAAACATTTTTTGGATTGCATCTGTGTGTGAGGGGAGTTTGGAGCAGACGCAAAGTTCCTTTTCCCTGATTTCACCAGGGAAACGTCTCATTGAGATTCAAAATCTGGATCCACCAGATTGAAGTATTTGACTGTTTCATATCCAGTAACCTTAAATTATGGTCAGCGGGCTGAAGTTTGGATTCTGGGGCTGATGCTGGATTGAAGTACTTTGAACGGAGGGTTGGGCTCTGGTGGAGGAATGTGGATTCTAGCGTCATTCCTGTTCTCCTCAAAATGCAGCTTGAACCCAGGAGCCAGGTTAAAGAGAAAAAATACCCGACAAGAGCCGTGAAAGCTTTTCCTCTCGAATAATCATCATAGATATCTGGTCTTTTATCAGAGTCATTAAAGTAGAGACAACTTCACCGAAGGCATGACTGAACTTCTAACCAGGGGAAATACGTGATGTCCCCATCTCTGATCATGCTTTCAAAACCAGCCAATCATCGTAATTTATATTTATACTACCTTTAATTACACATCTGCAAAGTGGGAACTGGTTTAGCAATTATTACCTGTCAGCGTTTTATTCACCTAATGTTATTCAAGGTTACTGTCTCCCTCCTACAAGTCTGTGCAGAGTCCCACTCCGCCTGACGAGTGTGTTCCACGTACGCTGATCACAACCCATCCTGTGTGTTTGTTCCAGTGTGTGGAACAAACACTGAGGGGGAGTTGTATAAGCAAATCCCCCCCTGATTGAACTCCTCACATTAAATGTGAAGTTATGTCCAAAAAACATAATTTTTCGTAAAAAACTACAAAAAACGACTCCTACAAGATTATATATAATATATATATATATATATATATATATATATATATATATATATATATTATATATATACAGAATAGATCTCTATGAGTTCATTCAGCTGCACCAAATTTAGACTAAAGCGGTAAAACAGTTAGCAAGTTATGTCAGAAACAAAACCTGGTTTTTCGTTAAAGTTAAAAGAAGCTCCCCCTAGTGAGTAAAATGTGAATTATTAAAGTAAAATACAATATAATTAAGAAATAGCTCCTCTAGTTGATTCACATGTATCAAATTTAGACTAAATTGAACCAATGATTAGGAAAATATGTCAGAAAAAAAAAGTTTTTCGTAAAAAAAAAAAAAAAGCTCCCCCTAGTGGTAAAATATGAACTTTTTATTAAATTAAAATATACCTAAGAAATATCTCTTTGAGTTTATTCATATGCACCAAATTTTGAATTTATAAGACCAATAGTTGAAGTCCAAAAAATGTGATTTTCTTTTCATAATTTTTTTTAATTTTAAACTCCCTCTAGTGAGTGAAATAAGAACTATTAGAGTAAAATATGATAAATTTAAGATAGAGCTCCTTGAGTTGATTCATATTCACCAAACTTAGACTCAATCGGACCAACGATTAGAAAGTAATGTTTGAAATATATTATTTTTTAATTAAAAAAAGCTCCCCCTAGTGAGTAAAACATGAACTATTAGAGTAAAATACGATAAATTTAAGCTAGAGCTCCTAGGGTCGAGTCATACTCACCAAATATTGAATTAATTAAGTCCAATAGTTAGGAAGGCATGTCCAGAAAAACTCTTTTATCTTAAAAAAAATCCCTCTATTGGTTAAAAGGAACTATTGTGCTACAATTATCCCTTTGTCAGGGATGTAATTAGAGTAAATGTGAAAACTCTTCCATGATGTGTAATTGTGTCAAATATGTATAAATATGTAATTACAGATGATTCCTGGAGGCTGTAAGAACACAAACAACCTGGTGATAATCTCACCAGCTCTCAGGGCAGAAGTGCATGAATGACTAGTTGACGTCTCCTCAGAAGACACAGGCGAGACGACCAGCCACAACATTATAACCACTGACAGGTGAAGTCGGAGTAGCATTGATTATCGTGTTACAGCGGTCGGTACCTGTCAGAGAGTGGGATGGCAATGTGGCAAGGGAACATGTTGTCCTAAAGTTGGTGTTGGAGGCAGGAAAATGGGTAGGTGTACGTATCTGAACAACTTTAACCAGGGCGCAAGTGAGATGGCTAGGTGATTCTCAACTGGTGGGTTGTGTTTATTTTATTTGTTTTGCCTGGGCAAAAAAAAAAAGAAATGTTCAGAAAAAAATACTGTGCTTTTATTTTGAAGGGGATTTTTTATGCACTCCTTCACATGCCATATAATGTAAACCATCATTTCATGAAATAAATTTGAGAAGTTGAAAATTTTCCTCAATTTGGGTCGCGGCTTGTCACTAAGGGTAGATGGTGGGACCCCGAAACCGGACCAGTTGAGAACCGCTGGCCTAGACGACTGGGTCAGAGCCCAAGGAAGGCCATCTGGTGAACTGGTTACAGTGTTGTGGGCTCCAAAGGCTCACAGATGTGAGTGGACCCATGCCGACCGATCCGACCACACAGAAGCGCCACTGCTGCACTGATTCCTGGAAGAGTTTGTGATACTTCTCACTAAAAAGGTTTCACAACACAGAATGCCCCGAAGAGCTTTTTTCAAGCCGCATATGTGGGACTTTCACAATAAGAGTCAGGTGGTTTTAATGTTATGGATTTTTGCTGTGACTGACTGAATGCCCAGATATTTTTTAAGTTTTTCTGCATTTATGAGGAAAGTTCAACTAATTACTTTTCAGAGTTACACTTTTTCCTACATTTTCTTGTAACTCCATATGTTTTGATTTTGAATATTTGAGATAAACTGGAGGATTAAGTACTTTTTTATGGGCTGAGGAGATTCTACTTTCACCCAAGATGAATATTTAAAAAAACAAAACAACAACAATGAGTAGCTTTACTTTGATAGTTTGCTGAAAATACTTAAATGCTTTTACTTCAGTGATGCTTTGAATGTACTTTTTTACTTGTATTGCGTATTTTCACCATTTAAAATGAGTACTTTTACTCGACTAAAGGATCAGAGTACTTCGTCTTCCTGCTTCTTCTTCTTCCTCTACTTCTTCCTTCTTCTTCCTCTTCTTCCTTCTCTTTCTTCTTCCTTCTTCTTCTTCATCTCCATTTTCATCTTCATCTTCACCTTCATCTTCATCCCTGGGGTTGCTCTGACAGGTGGACACCTGATGAGGCTGACCTGCATGATCTGAACATGTGGAGCTGAAGGACCGAATGTCTTTTCTTTAAAGAGCGGGACGGTCCATCGTCTCCATGACGACCCCTCAGCTCCGCCCCTCACTTTGCACTTTCATGGCACAGCTGGCCCAGATGTTGAGCAGATGCGTCAGACTTCCTGTTGAGTGCTGGTGATCCCGCCTCCAGCAGAGGCCGATACTCATCGGCAGAGCCGACCGGAAGAAAAGGAGGATAAAGAAGACTGGAGATAAAAATGTAACCAGTCCGGACACGAGGTTGGGACTTTTGGAAAACGGGGTCAGATGGAAGAAAACACCAGATCTCCCTCCCATAACGAGGTCCTGCTGGAGCCTCCTCCTCCCCTGCTGGAGCCTCCTCCTCTGCTGGAGCCTCCTCCTCTGCTGGAGCCTCCTCCTCCCCTGCTGGAGCCTCCTCCCCTACTGGAGCCTCCTCCCCTCCCCTGCTGGAGCCTCCTCCCCTGCTGGAGCCTCCTCCCCTGCTGGAGCCTCCTCCCCTGCTGGAGCCTCCTCCCCTACTGGAGCCTCCTCTCCTCCCCTGCTGGAGCCTCCTCCCCTCCCCTGCTGGAGCCTCCTCCCCTGCTGGGCGCCATCAGAACGTCTCTGCTGTAAAAGTTCAAACCGCTGAGAGCAGAAGGAGACGCTTCCGTTCTGTTCCGTCTCTGTTGTGTTTACTGAAGACGCCTCGTCCAGCCGGAGCTCAGAGAGTTTACAGCGCTGGATCCACAGGGTTCCTCCTCCCCCTCTTTCTTCTCCTCCCTCCCTCACTCGTTCCTTCTTTCTTTCTTTCTTTCTTTCTTTTCTTTCTTTCTTTCTTTCTTTCTTTCTTTCTTTCTTTCTTTCCACTCTTTTGTCCATTTTTTGTACTTCTATCCTTCCTTCCTTCCTTCCTTAACTCCTTTCTGTCCTTCTGCCGTGTCTTTCCTTCCTTCCTTCCTTTCCTTTTTTGTATTGTTTTTACTTTCTTTCATCCTTCGTTCTATAGTTCTCTCGTTTCATGTTATTGATGTTCTAGATTGAATAATTAAAGGTCTTCCTCTTCTCCTTCCTTTCTTTTATCCGTCTTCTCTTTCTTTATTCTTCAGTTTCTTTCCTCCTTCCTTTCTTAAAACCATTCTTTTATTCCACCATGTATTTCCTTACTTTCTTTCTTCCTCCTTCTGTCTCATCTTTCCTTCTTCCCTTCCTTCCTACAATTCTTTCTCTCTTTTATTATTTCTATGTTTATTTCCTCCTGTCCTACCTTCCTTCCTTTCTCCCTTTCCACACACCCTTCCTCTCTGTCCATTCTTTCCTTTCCTTCTCTCTGCCCTTCCTTTCCTTCCTTCCTTTCTTCCATTCTTTTCTTTATTTTTGTCTTGTCTTTCCTTCATTCCTTCCTTAATTACTTTCAGTCTCTCTCTCTTTCTATTTTTCTTTCTTTCTTCCTGTCTGTCCTTACTCCCTTACTCCCTTTCCTTCCTTAATTTCCTTCCATTTTCTTTTCTGTCCTTCCCTCCTACCTCATTATTATTTCCCATCCTTGATTTCTTCCTTCTGTGATGCCCTTTCTTCCTTTCTTTCACATCTTGTCTTTCTTTCTTTCTGCCTGAGCTGTATTTTCTATCTCCCTTCCTTTCTTTCTTTCTTTCTTTCTTTCTTTCTTTCTTTCTTTCTTTCTTTCTTTCTTTCTTTCTTTCTTTCTTCCTCCTCTTGCCTCCACATTCCTTCGACCTCCTCCCTCCCTCGTCTGCTCAAACACAAAAACAGAGCGGACTGAGGGCAGACCTGGCATGAAGAAGAACTGATTTCACTGACCAAGTATGTTCGGAAATAGAACAAAAACCCGGGACCTGCTTTGTCACTCAGAGCAGAATCTGGCGGCGAAACCGTACGGGGAAAAACATTCACCAGAACCCGCGTCTGGAAAAACAAGTGATTTTCTCTCTTAAAGGGTTTTTATTGTGTGTGGCTTACTTGGTTCTGAGACGTCATTCTGGAAAACCTTGGGTTCAGGAGTTGGGGCAGGTGGAAGCGGCGGTCCCACGGTGAGTCTGAAGATGCGTCTCTCCTGGAGGCCACAGTAGTGGTGATGCAGGTTGCAGGAGTACAAGCCTTTGTCCACTGGCCTCAAGTCAGAAATGGCGAGCGAGAAATCCCCCAAAGTAAAGGCGTCCTCCGCCACACTCATCTTGTTCCGAGCAAAGAGCGGTCCATAATCCCGGCGCTCTCCGGACGCGTAGAGGTCCACCAGGCGGTTAGCCTGATCAGGACGCACGCCGGGGGCCTGGAAGTCCCAGTGAGCGACCTGCTGCTGGTCCTCTTGGACGCCCTCCCTCCACAGGGAGCGCCGGTTCACGCAAGGCAAAGCCACGGCGCTGCCCAACAGCACCACGAACACGGTCTTCTCTCCATCCCAGTAACGTTTCTCTTTCCGAGCTAGAGAGACGTAGAAGCAGAAGTGTAAAACAGATGAGTGTGTGCTCGGATCGTGACTCCTGGGACAACGTGAGCCCGCGGCGTTCAGGCGCCTCACCTGACTTGGTGACATTGAGCTGGATTTTGATGGACTGGTGGATCTGGCAGTAGTGATGGTGCAGATTACAGGTATACACGCCTTTGTCAGCTGTGACCACGTCTGGGAAAAGACATCAAAACAAGTGTGAAATGAAATATTAAATTCGACCCACGCCATCTTTCCCGACAGCGAGAGTTTATCCCGGATAAAAGCCCCCAATCCCCTGCATTCTATATGGCATTCACACTGATGGAGCCACTCAAATTTAATGTGAAGTTATTTCTGGCATTAATTTGGGTTATAAATTGAAAAAACTCCCCCTAGTGAGTAAAATCGGAACTGTTACGGTAAGGAAGGTAAGTCCGAAAAAACGTTTTTCTTTGAAAAACAGCTCCCCCTAGTGGGTGAAATATGAAACTGAGTCACTATTTCTTACTGAAAAATGTGACTGAACCTGTTTATAATATGACCTAGTTACAGCTTGTTTATGCAATAAAAAAGGGGCCAAGGACGGAGCCCAGGGGGACACCAAAGGTCAAAGGAGCAATGGAGGAGGGGTCATTAAAAATTGCAATTGATAAATGTCATATTCAAGATGTAGGATTGATTTTGACGTATTAAAGCATTTGAGGACTTACTAAATAAAGTGATTGAATGAATATTTTTTGAGTTAAGGCGTAAACACAAAGACATTTCCATAACTTTCCCGGACTTTTCCGGGATAAATGAAGGAGTTTTCATTTTTGTGACGGTAGAACGACTCACTGTTGATGACGAGGGAGAAGTTTCCATCATTGAAGGCATAGTCTGAGATGGAAATGCGACCCTTGTTGAGGCCATTGTAGATCCTTTGGCGAGCCCCGGGGGACAAATCCAGGATTCGCGCCGTAGAATACTCCGGGCTGCTCCGGACCAGATCCCAGTGCACCACCCTCTGACGGTCCTTCAGTCTGTCACGGGTCCACACCATGCGGGGGCTGTGGCAGGGGAGGACGGCCTCGGAACCGGCGGGCAGGGTTATGTTCATGGCCTCCACCAACGCTCCGCCGCTGCTGCTCTGACCCCAGGCTGAAACCAGGACCGTGAACACATGGGCTCAGACGACGGATCGCAGACGGACGGGGAACTTTCACACCGGATGCATTAAGTTACAGTCAAAAATAAATTACCTTGCGGCAGGAAGAACGCAGCCAGAACTGAAACAGACAAACGTTTAATTAGAGACGCACTCGATACTTGTTCGACAACCAAAGCTTGATAAATGTTTATCTCAAAAATCAGCAGCATCGGTTTTTCATTTGACTTTCGGCGTGGAAGGATAACAGAAAACAGATTTCTGCATTAGAGCGGTGAGAACTGTACAGAAAGCCGAGGGAAACCGAAACAACATTTTGATGCTGGCGTTTCCTCTCTCTAGAGACGGGAGATGGGAAAGTTTCCGACAGCACTTATGCTATTTCTTACGTATTTTTCCCACAGTGCTGTTTGGTTTTCTGTTTACTGGAGGGCCAGCGGCGACGCGTGGAGCCAAAACATACAGAGCCTCTGTTCATCCTGGCCACCGCCGCCGCCGCCGCTGGCCTGCTGCGAGGGCCGTGATCCTGAGGGGATGAAAAAAAATTCCGGCCGCTTTTGAACTCACCTCGCTCGCACTGCCTGCTGCCAAAAAGCGAACACCTGCGTACTTTCACTGCTAATGGAACGCGTAGACTTACACCTGATGAGTGCTGAGTCGTCACCATGATGTCATGTTTGGAGACGTCGGTGAAGTCGTCACATTAAAAGTGACAAAAAAAACCGCTCCATTCTGACTCAGCCTCACTGTTTCTGTGGAGTCAGCAGTCTGCCGCGGGATCAGATCCCACAGTGACTCAACAATGACGAGAAATGAGTGAGTGAGTGATGAACAATCCCAGTGAAATATGACGAAGAGGTCAATTTGGACTCAACTATGAAGTTGGGTTTGGAAGAAAAATGTGTTTTACGTTGGAAATAAAGGTGTAAAATATGAACAACCAGAGTAATTTATATTTTATTTAAGTTTATGTTTTCTATTAAAGAAGTTTAAGTTTAACTTTATGTTTTCTATTAAAGAAGTTTAAGTTTAAGTTTATATTTCCTATTAAAGAAGTTTGATTCATAATCCCCAAATTTGGACTAAATCGGACCAATGGTTGGGAAATTATGGAACCACACAGTGGTGGAAATATGAATCAGATCGTTCCCAAAATGAATACAGTTCTTCCTCACAATAAGGTCTATAAAGGTGTAAAATTTGAAAATGAGTCATTTTCGCGGATATAATAATAATAATGTGTGATTCTTATTATACATTATGTGAACTACAGGAACATCTCAACCATTGACCTTCCAACTGAAGGGGCGGGGGGGGGGGGGGACTCGTCTACCTCCCTCCTATCAGTAATGAACCATAAAACTGCACTTTTAAATTTATAATCCAAAAATCATAATACGCTGGTTTATATTTCAACTATAAATGTTTTATACACGAACCTCTGGAGGAGTTCCACAACAACAAAACAGTAAAGTCTTTATTTTACTTTTCACACATGAACGCCTCACTGGTTTAAATTTTAAGACCGTGTGCTGGAATACTTTGTTGGCGTTTTTTTTTTTTTTTTATTGGAGGGGTGTTAACTTTCCTGCAGAAGGTAAATCAACGTGTCTCAGCCTTTTAATTTACCCTCACCTCTCCTCCAGACACACAGACTGATGAGTCAGGAGGCTGGTTCACCTCTGGGGGATTAACAGCACGCCGCTCCAGTCGCCCGCCGTAATAACAGGCCATTACCGAACGAATCGAGAAAAAAAATCCCTTGCTATTGTTATTTAACTTCGCTCTAACGTCGACCCCCGAGGTGAAACAGGGGGGGGAGAAAAGATAAAAGGTTCCGACTCAGAGGTAAAGCATGTATCTAGTCAGCGTAGCTCCTGTGATTCATGGAGGTTGTGAAGTTTACTCACAGGATGTGAATGAATCGGACAAACGTGTCCGGCTGCAGACTCAGCTTAAAATTCAGACGTTCACTCAGAGGCCCGGATCCGACCGCCTCTCCTCGGCTTTTACGTTACAGAAGAACGGCGGCTGAGATTTCTGGCACTTTCGGGCTCATTAGTTTCCCTGTTTAATGAAAATGACTATGATTCTGAGGACTTTCCACAGAAAACGACCGTCATAATTACCTCCAACCAGGAGGTCGTGATGTGGCCGGTGTTTGTTTGTTTGTCTGTTAGATGTGGTAAATAAAGGTTCCTTCTTCTCCTTAAGCTCAGTGAGAAAGTTATACGTGGGGAGAACCTGTTTTGTTTAGGAAAGGGGTCCAGATGAATCGGTTTCATTCCCACATTCAGACACTTAAAACCTTCTAATATCCTGCACAGCTGCTGTTTGGTTGAGCTCATTTTGAGTCACTGTTTCGTGTCCAAACATGTGACTGAACCTGTTTATAATCGGATCCAGCGGCAGCGTGCATGTGTTCAAAGGAGTAAGGGGCCGAGGACGGAGCCCTGAGGGGCTCCGCAGGTCAAAGGGCCCACCGAGGAGGAGGCGTTAACTATGGCTATTTGAAAAGTCCTCTTTGATAAGTAGGATTTGGTTTGGTATTTTAAAGCATGTGGGGATTTACCAAACAGAATTATGTAACTTGATAAAAGAAGAAAAAGTCTAATAATCCTCAAAAAGTTTTAGAAAACAAACTTTACCAAAATGTTGAGCTAATCTAGTGAAAATGGACTATTTTTCATCAAATACAGAATTTCATAATGAAATTATTTCCATGAGTCAGATAATTTTATATGATTTAAAAACTATGCTGGGCTAAACAATTTGTCATTTTATGGTACATTTAGATATTCTAAGATATTAAATTGATAAATGCCCCCAAAGAAATAAAATATGCAGAAAAGAAACATTTAGCTTTTTTTTTCTTGGTGAAGCCATGAACCAGTTTTTTAAGTAACAAAGATTCTAACGCTTTTCACAATCTGTCATAACTTTGTGACAGAGTTTGATGAAACTTAGTAGGAAATGTTGTAAAGAAGAATCTTTTAAATGTTGTCGTGGATCTGAATAAAGTTAAATTTTTTTTCATTTCCACTTTATTTAATATTGTGTTTTTTGAACTTTTTATTACTCATGACAGATTCAGGACAAAGTCGGTAAAGGGTTTAGGCATAAAACAAGGAAGAACTGATTTTAATATTAGAGCGGATCAGATGAAAGAGCAAATTCTTTTAAAATAATAAAAAAAGATGTCTTCCTTTAAAATGAAAAACAAACTTGAAAGAAAACAAAACCAAAAAAAGGAGCTGAATAAAGGTGGTCAGAATGTTTGAATTCATTTTTTGAACATTACAAAGTAGGTATTTCTGAAACATATCCATAACATTAACGTTGGATTACCAGGTGGGGCCTGTGGATCGGCAAAGTCAAAATAAAAACTCCCACCTATATAACTCTAAATTCTAGTGGCAGGGATTAACATCAAAGGACTCGTCAAACTGTCATCAGAATATTACTTCTAGGTGTTAAAATAATGATAAAATAGTGATAAATAGTGATAAAATAATAAGTTCAACACAGAAGAAAGTTAAAACTCTTCCCGACCATAAGTCTAAATTGAACTCATATGAATTGACATCTTCACGATTGAGTCACTCCGGGATCTGACTCTGGAGCGGATTGCTGACTTCAAAGAACTGGGTTGAGTCAATATGGAGATTATCGATGAGTCACATTTAGTTTGAGGAGTTAGGACGCGGGGTTATAACCCTAGGAGGTAGTTGTCAAAGTAACTCATTCACTCTGATTAGGTACACTTTTAATAAATATATATATATATATATATATATATATATATGTTTTCTGCTGAACAAAGTGGACGTCCTGCCAGGGAAGTTCTGAATCCTGTCGCCTCATTATGTTTCATTTTCTGCCCCGAATGAGAAGCTGCATGTTTATAGCGGACCTCCTTGGCCATTAATTAAGACAGAACCAATCATAAATATTGTTGGCGTGGTAATCCCCCTCCTCCGAGATCCAAAGCATGCAGCCCACTCAGTGGTGAAGCCTTCATTACTGACACACACACACACACACACACACACACATAATGACTGGCTGCTGGATTGTGCTGACTCCAACACCCAGACCGCAGTTAACCAGAAACACATTGGGTCGGAGCCATAAAAACCCACAAACACACATTATGATGGGACCAGAGTCAGACCTGTGCAGTTACTGCTTATGTAAGGCTTAACTTCACCTTCACCGTCCCCGAATCATCAACAACTTCTTAAAAATCCGAGGCCGTGAGTGGAGAGAGAGAAATGATGTCATCTTAAAATACATCAAAATTGCAGAAAATATCATTTAAGATGAGATCAACGACAAAAATCTAAGAGTAAAGCAATAAAGAATAAGAAAATCAACAGACAAATAGACTTTTGCTGGTAAAGAAGTTCAAAGAAAAGGTTGAAATGTGGGTTTTAGGTATCAGTAAATACATAAATAATCAACCATGTGAACATAAAAAAGATAAAACACGTAAAAGAAAGTTACATCAGTTAAAATACTTGCTGTTGTTTCTTGGTCAAATAGTTTTCATTAAGCTAAACATTCAGCTAAATGAAACTAAAACCAAATAAAAGCTTTTTACAGTGCAGAGGAGCTGACCTGAGCAGCTTTTGTTCCTTGATCCAGTTGTGCCTGCAAGAAAAGTTTCTCTCATCTTATTCCCCCCCCCCCCATAAAACCAAGAACAGTGTTTAGACTTACTCTGGAGAAGAATCACGTCGAGGAGCATCTTTCTCCCTGAGCTGACAGAAAAACCCAAAAAACCTGTCAAGAGGCTGCATCAACCGGTAAAACAAAAGAAAAGCTTGAAGTGAAACGCAGCACAGCTGTATTTTGTTGTATTCCTGCAGGATGGCTCCTCTGCATGCCCCGCCCCCCGGCCCCGCCCCCCAGCCCCTCGATGAAACCCAACACTGCTGGGTTCTGCTGCTGCTCCTCCAGAAAACCAGAGGTCTTTGACACGAACCCGCTAAACTCCAGGGAATTTAACTTTAACTGACTTTTATTTTATTTTTTGTTGCATTTTTCTTTTCATGCGGTCCTTATTAACATTAAAACAGTATTCCACATTTGAATCAATAACTGACACTAAAAAAAAAATAACCTGCATCATTCATTTATCAGGGCGACACATCTGGAGCATTTTTGATGCCGTTAGTCAGCATTATTCACAGCAGCCTTCCTCTTCCTCATCATCATCGGGCTGAACTTTTGGAAGTCGTCCGGTGGCAATGAGAATGGCGGTAAAAGTCTCCGAAACTCACGCCTGCACGCCAATCATGTAACCCCCCCAGAGAATTGTCCCAGATGTGATTCTCTGTTTGTGGAGATGTTCTGGTTTTAACAAGGGAGTGGTCGTTTGGGTTTGTTTGGATTTTAAAGAAGAGAAAAAAAGGTTTTCTAAAAGTGGGTCAGGAAATAAGAGGTGCGTTTTTAACTCCAGTGTGGACAGGAGCAAAATGCCAATTTAATGTAAAATAAAATAGGGGTATAATGATGTACCAGCCAGCGAGGGTATATCCCCCGAAAAGCCCCCAATCCCCTGCATTGTAAAAGCAACCGCCCTGATTGAACTCCTCACATTAAATGTGACTCATTAATAAAATCAAACAGTCCTGAGTGACTCAACGTAACTATTTCTATGAAGTCAGCAGTCTGCTCTAGGATCAGATCCCATAGTGACTCAATTATAAAGATAAATACAGATACCCTTTTTTAGACACATGGTTAGGAAGTTAGGCACGAGCAAGTATATATATGTATATATATATATATATATATAAATATATATATATAAATATATATATATATATATAAATATATATATATAAATATATATATATATAAATATATATATATAAATATATATATATAAATATAAATATATATATATATATAAATATATATATATATAAATATATATATATATAAATATATATATATAAATATATATATAAATATATATATATAAATATATATATACATATATATATATATTAAAAAAAACATATATTCAGCCCAACAGTTCCAAAGTTATGACATGCCAGCTTTTAAAGGAAATGCTCCCCCTAGAGGCAGAAACGTGCAACTGACCTTTCCCGAAAATCAGTGCAGTTCTTAGTTATTTAAGGAATTATAAAGTTTGAAAATCCATGAAATAGTTTGTTTAGTTATTGCATTAACAGGAAGACCCCGAGGCGGGGATGAATCCATAATAACCCCAACATTTCAGAGACATGAAAAGAGAGAATGCCCTGTCAGACATAAATACAACACAGCAGTTCAGATAGTTTTCAAGTTTTTGTTTGCGTCTCTTCTGCTCCTACGTGGAGGATCGCAGTTTTTAAACAGGCATATCTCTTCCATCCTAATCGAGAAGCAGATGCAAGAAAAACCCCTCAGCTCTAAATGTAAAGATCTCACTAATGTATGTGGTAAAAGGTTGTTTTTGGTATGAGAACATTCTTTGAAAGCTATTTTATTTATATAAAAGGTTCTGCTGCGTCGGCCAACGGCTAAATGGTGGATGGGTAAATGAATTCCTATTATTTCTTTTAGTTGTGCAACAGAGATTACTTAAGTAAACTAAACAGCTGCTGACGACGGTGATTCCAGGCTTTTTTCTTTTCTTTTTTTCATTCCTTTGCACAATACAGTCACCCACAGTAAGAAAATGAAAAAATGAAAGTTCTCCTTGTGGTTCTAGCATCAGCCCAGAATACCATCGACGACTGAGCAGCATTCCAAACACAGAACCAGAGATCTTTATTCGATTATGTACAAAACGTGGGGAGTATATCCGTCACTAGTACATCCCAAGCACAGAGAATGTGATTATTTTAAATGCGGCGTTGTGAGCGGTCCAGTGCGAACGATGTGACAGAAACTGGAGTCACAATCGCCGTTTCTCAGTCCCTCTTGTTTCCGTGTTGTTTAACGAAGATCTTAGGTGCTGTCCATCCCTCTGGAGCCTTCTTCAGTCCGGCTTGTGTCCAAATCCTCTTCAGATCCTCCTCAAATCG
Source organism: Lophius americanus (assembly GCA_037951165.1). Lineage (NCBI taxonomy): Eukaryota > Metazoa > Chordata > Actinopteri > Lophiiformes > Lophiidae > Lophius > Lophius americanus. Next base: position 221,253 of record JBBDHG010000262.1, on the reverse strand, counting down.
TTTCTGAACAGGACAGACGCACACGGTTGGCCGCGAAAAAAAAGAAAGTGGGTATTTAGAAAAAAACACATCCGGCACACAAGACTTACAATAAGTCTACAAAAAGTTGTTGTCGGTGTTGATATATCTAAAACGTGATAAACGTCACTGAGAAACAGTTAAAGGTAAATCTTATTTGACGGCAGAGAGAAAACTCACCTGCTTTTTCTTCCCCCGGCTCTCCAGCACCCTCCTCTTCAAGAATTTAGTCCGTTTTTGCAGCTTCTTGTATTTATGCCGGTTCATCTTCCGCCGCCTGATCTTCAGGACATTCTTACAGCTAAGGGGTGTTGCGGGACCCTCCCCATCCTCCATGACGGGGACGGCCATGGGCGGCAGCAATTTCTCTACCAACAGCCCTATGTCCTCCTTCTTCGGATCAGGCTCCAGCAGGGGAGGAAGGGAGTAGCGCAGGGAGAGCCAGGTCTCCAGAGGACTCAATGATAGTTTACGCGGCACGAGCGCCTCGTCCAGTTCTGCCTCGATCTGGAGCCATCGAGGAGGCACCGTGTTGTCTGCTGCTGTGGAGTAGTTTCTCAGTTTCTGTTTTACAGACGAGTAGCATGCAGGTAGAACTGGCTGCATACATCCATTCAAAATGTCCCCTTGGACTTGAAGTGTACCTGGCCATTGAGAGGAGGAATATTCAACCTTGACTGTCAATATTTCAAGAGGCAGGATTATTTTACACAGACCGATGAACAGAAAACACGGCTCTGGTTATACTTACAAGATGCCCTGCGTAAAAGGCCGAGGCGAGAAACGGCCTTTAAAGTAAACATTGTTATCGATCACCCAAACCAAGTCATCAGGAAAGAGTCGAATGGTCACCTGTCCTGTGGGCAGATGGAAAGAAGTGTGCGTTAATTAAAACCACATACTGAGGGCCTTGTCCTTAAACTGAGACTCGAATACTCAAATGGAATAAATCCCGTTTCTCCATCCCGGCTAGGAAACATCTAATCTCTGAAACTTTCTGCCTTTACTTGAAGACGGCAATTTGCTATTTATGAAAGCACCTGGGTAGTACCTGAAGACGCTGGCCACTTTATGCCCCTGTGCTTTATGTTTTATTACTGACTGTGGAAGTCAGGTACACCACTGTTTTCTGTACGCTGTTGCTAAGCGCCCATCTCTGTTCATCCGTAGACTACCTGACTGAATTTGTAATACAAAGGTCACAGTAAACTTCTGAAATCACAAATCGTTCATTCTAGATAGTAAATGATTTTAGATACTATAGATACTCAGAGACTGAACAGAATGATCATCATTTGCGTATTAATTGTATGCTGGAATTTCCCTTTTGTCACAGCCATACTCTGGGTCGATGTGATTTCTTCTGAACTTCACTTGATTAGTCTTTTATTTTTTATATTCTTCAATATAAAGTGTATTACAGCTTTGTATATATATTTATATATATTGTAAAACGTCTAACTACAGTAATACATTCTATTCTGCTCTCTTGCACTGCTGGAAAACAGATTTTAATCTGAATGAGGATTTTATCTGTTAAATAAAGGAAATAAATAAAAGTACTTTTAGGTCCTTTGGGGGATTTCTAACAATCCCCAAGGATCATTATGTTGATTAAATGACTGTTCAACCAACCTAAGGCTGCAGCCGAGTCGACTGATCAAGATTTAGGCTGATTTCTAGCCATCAGCTATGCTTGCAGAGACATACTGAAATGCTAGTGATGATGCTAATGCTAGCTAGCATTGTGCCACCGATTTGGCCCAAGAAGTTGAGATTCTGTCGATATAACATCCAGTAAGAATTTTTTCTATCATATAATACCTGAAGAAATGACTAAAATAAGTATTTCACACATTTAATACGTAAAAGAAAAAATTATTCATTACCCAATGTGCCGGTGACCGGGATTGTGTTCTTCAATGTGACTCCAAAAGGCCACTTCCGCTTTGTGCAACATAAAATTAACGCTTTCCGGTTTCTCATAACTGACAAAAGTTCCGCCTGATCAGATACATTTTCTTGTAGGGAAATTAAATATTTCTAATCTGCTTTCCTAACAACCAATAACTTAACAAAAAACTCGTTATTCTCTGCCCCATGATTAATTACATGCATGTTGAAACACAACATTCTTTATTTTTAATAGTCAAAATAAAAAAATGTTCTTTATTTGGGACGCACAATAATATTGGCACATGCGTCATCTTTATCATAATCGGCCGTAAAAATAAGCATTAACAATAAATATCAACCTGAACTTTCCTAATAATTACAGAAAATAAAAAAGTGCTTTAATTGCATGGACTGATCTTATATGCAGCTAGGTTGGAAAAATGGACACTAATCGGCCACAGTAAATGGAAAATGCTATTTTATAAAATTATTATTATAATTCTACACTGCAACATCAACAAGAACTGCTACTAATACTACTGCTTCTACTACTGCTATTACTATTATAATAATATTTCTTTCTCACATTATTATCGTTGTTGTCTTACCTGCTACTGTATCGTTATTATACTGATAATAAGAAAAACATGCAACAGGATGGGATAGAAAATGTTGTTATTGTTTGTATTTAACCTTTTTATTCTTCAGTTATGAAAGAAATAGCATAATCTTTTGTGGGACAATGCTTAGCAATATACAGTAGGTACTTTGAAGACTTATATGATTCCACTGGAGGGGAAGTGACAGTATTTAGTTCAAATGAAACCATAATTGTGTCTATTAAATAGCTGAGCAATCTACTTAAACGGAGGTTTGACTCCTCAGCCTGCCTGAATACATTCAGTCATGAATTATAAATGTAGGTGAAATCACAGAAACTGAGCTCTTGAGAGAACAGCTGAAATATAACGATAAATACAGAAACAGGAAAAACCTATTTTTCATTTCCTTTTACGACCGATTTTAAACCTATAATTTATTTGTATTGTAAGTCAATTTTGTCAATTTTGAAACAGCCAAAAGTAGAAACCATGATTTTGCAAAAAGGTTTACACTAACACTTTCAAGAAAAACATTGAGAAATATATACATTTTATGCCATTAAAAAAACCTCCACCCTAGTTTTTCTCCCTGGTATTTGTGTCACCAGTGGATTTGCTAACGTATGTGGAATGTTTTGTGGTTTTTGGCACGTATTTCACACATGTGGTGAGGGTCTCATAAATGCTCGACGTGGCCCGGGGGCGTCGAAGCACACCTCCTCCTCACAGGAGAGAAATTTGCTTCTCTTGTTTACGCGAAAAACTTGGCATTCACTCGGTAGATTGTCCTGTTTAACCTTTACTTATATAATTATTACTGCTTTAATAATAAACAGAAATGTCCGGACTACCTCCACAAGGTAGAATTGAGTCTTTACTTTTACATTCTCTTTGTAAAAAATTAAATATTCCTACGATTGGAGCCGTTATGAAGCCATTTCCTTCATGATTCATCCTTTAGACGTTTCTTTCCTCGTGTGACACGCTTGTACAGCCGGGGAAACATCCTCTTTCAGATTGCTCTAGTTATCGGCGGCCACATCGAATCATTTATTCATGGTTTGTTGTTTCTTTCTCTGTAAGCTTTCATTAAGATGCTGGGAAGTGGAACATAAACAATTTGTGGGGATTTCACAGCCAGGATTTTCACCGCGCGGCGGTGAGAATATTGTAGTAGTCGGCAGAAAAATGAACAACAAGAAGTCAAAGAACGAACCGTTAAGTTTTCTCAGGGTGTTTATTTACAATAAAAACAACAGCAAACAACCAAACATTCATTCCACTCGTAAATCCCGCTGCCTTTTTAAACGGTTCGCATCACTTTCTGTACTTACGCCATCATTATGTGATGATAAGGCATCTGAAACGATCAGCAGGATGAACTGTGAGATTTCCCTTTTACGCAACCGTCTTTATAGCTTTTAAAATAAATGTATTCTACAAAAATCCTCTCATATAACATTTAATTAAAGGAAGGGGGAACGCCGGACAAAACGACATTAAAATCATTCATCGGCAGGTCAAGGAGTTGGTCATAAACGATTTAAAACCAAAGGCATATACATTATACACTATGTACTCAGTTAACACCTATTTACAGAATCAGTAGTTGTGTTTGGAGACGTTTTCCTCGCCTTAAAAGCAAATAAATATTCACCGGTTTTATAGGAATTGCATTGCAAGTTCGCCGCACTGAGAGGGACGTGACCCTTGAGAGCGAGCGTCGACATTAGAATTGACTCCGAAGCGACATATGCAGTGTTATGGGATGTATGCCGCCACCACAGAGATACAGTATGAACCATAAATGCCACTTCAACATGAAAGAAATCAATAAATAAAAACACGCATTAGAGAGAAGATAGCGACCCGACCGAAACAAATGAAACAACTTTATGAGGAAGATGGTCGCCGTCGGACCAACCGGAAAAAAGCCTTAAATCCGCCATCCGTGGTTAAATCCGAACATCAGCTGACTGTAGGTTTAGAAATGAACCGCGCCACCAATAAATGAGGAGCTAGTGTTCTCAGGTGTAGAACACAGGTAGAAATAATGAGCTAAAATAAAAGCAAAGGACGGAAATACTGTGTGATTAAGTGTTAAGGCCATTTCATATTATCACCGACACGTTGTTCTCCTCAACGTTACCTGTGGAGTTAAGAAGATTTCTAATCTAATGTTCTGGCGATTCGGTTGTTACAGAAAGGCTTACGATTATTTTTACTGCATCTGTACGGGACTTTTATTTGTGTTTACCAAGAAAATAAACCCACTGAACGGCGTGTAACCGAAGATTTCTCAGACCTTAGATCTTGTTTTTAGGAGATATTTATCTTTATTTGGTCTTAATAACCCTTTAATGCCCCACATAACTGTTTTTTCTTTCAGCTAATTTTGAGTCATTATTTCTTATTGAAACGTGACATAACCTGTTTATAACCTGACCCAGTGGCAACATGTATATGTTTAACTGTAAGGGGCCTTGGGTGGAGCCCTGAGGCACACCACTGGTTAAAAGGGATATATGGAAAGTCCTATTTTAAAGGAAGTTTTTTTTTATTTTTGGCATATTAAAGCAGAATTACGAAACTCTCTGGTAACCCTTTTTTTTCCCCATCTAATTTTCTTTCTCGGTGAGGACATTAATGAGTTAATCGACATTAGAGATGGTGGAGCTAGCATCGTCTCAACGCTGCTAAAAGGTCCATACCACAATCTCTTCACGGAGCCTTTAACCTGCGGACCTGGGTCCCAACAGACTAAACCAAAGTTTATCATTTTTAACAAATAAAGTCGGCAACTTTCTGCACGTTTGAAACAAGAGGTGCGGTAAAAACAAACTCGCAGGCAACAGACACGTGAACGGGTAAAAGAAAAGTGGGAAAGGAGACAGCACTGTGCAAAAGCCGGCCCGTCTTTGTGCTTCTTCCTCTCCTTCCTCTCCAGTCTCTTCCCTGTTTCTGGAAATCCCGGCCCCTCACTGACCGGCAGACTGGTCCGAACCCGACGGCTTCTCCTTTCCCTTCTCATCTTCTCCACGTTCCTCCTTCTCACGGCCGCTCATGGCGAACGCCTGCACTCGTCTTATCTCCCAGAGGGATTGTGACCTATGGGAATGCTTTTGGGAAAATCAAAGGAGATGTCTGGGTAAAAATGAAGATGGCGTTCCGTCAATATCGGAGAACTTTGCAAAAAAAAACCCCCCAAAAGTCATCTCAATCATCCTGACAGGCAGCGGCAGAGAATATACAGAACGGTGCAGATACAATACACAAGCATAAGCAAAATTTGGTTTGCGCCCTGTGGGAGCTGAGAACGGCCATGGTAGCAGATATTCATATCCACGAAAAAAGAAGGGATGTCATGGAATCGTCACGGCTGCAAATGCGTTCAACGCAGATGATCGCGAAAACTATCTCACGATTCATTTTTAAATTCTATACCGCATAGACCCTAGGTTGATATTATTTTTGTTTTTTTAATGGAAATTTACCGCGATATTTTCTGCAGGGTCAGCGTACTTTTTACGGTAGAATTCTGGCAGACCTCAGCTGCCGGTATTTTACCGTACATTTAAGGGATTTTCCTTTTTACAGCAGGTAGCTAGAAGCTAATGTCCCGTATCAAGGTGGTGCTTGTGGTGTCGCCATGGCGACGGCACAACAGGCGCTTGTTTTTTTTTCTTTTTAGCGGATAATTCACTCGTTAAAACTGCCAAAAATAAATATCTGCCACCATGGCCGTTCTCGGCTTCCGTAATAACCGGTTTATCTGGTGTCCACGTGTTATCGGGTTACGATCGTTGTTGAGAGACCATGTGATGGCGGAGGAGAACTCTAACCTGAAGATGGAGATCCAGGATACAACCATGTGGGTGGAGCTAACAGCTCTGCACATAGAGATGCACAAACAGCAATAAAACAAAACAGCAAACAAAGCAGAGCGTCAAATCAGAAACAGAAGATCAAAGAGCAATGTTGTTTTTATAAAACAACATCAACAACAACAACAACAACAAGAATAAAACAAGATCTGGGCCAGGAGGTGAGACTCACCGACGAGGACTGATGGTCGTGTGGTCGCTCCAGTTTGATACGGATGTCCGTCCCTTTCCCTCGTTCGGGTTTAGCGGCTCCTGAGGAAGAATCCGGCAGACTTTAAACAGGCAGCTCAAAGAATAAATAAAGAGTTGGAAGAGTTTTGAATATGTTTTTTTGTGAAAATAAGTTTAAATCCATAATAATTGTTTTCCAGGACATAGACGACCCCGACTGACGTGGATAGACCGCACCCACGTCCTGAAGTAAACGTGAGCCAAAGGATGGAGAAAAAAGTCCAAATATGCCTAAAATGTATAAATAAGCAAGTCGAAGACACTAATTATGGGATGCACGCCTTTAGAATGTATGGCATTTAACTGAATTCTGCCCAGCTGTTTTATGATGATGTGTATTTGTTAGACCCTGACCCAGTTACAGACGTACTGTAGGTTTGGACTTGGTTGTCTGTGGAACAGCAGAAAACTCTGATCTTCGAAGTGCTTCGGAGTCAGAAGAATTTATTTTATCCAAAATTGGCATATTCAGAGTATTTTTTTTATATAGTTTTATTATATCCCTAATAAAATAAAAAAAATTATGGAATCGATATCGTCACCCAAATAACTATTTCATGGATCATTTTCAAATTTAATACCAACATAGACCTCGGTGTGAGGAAGAACTGGGTTGATTTCGGGAAAGGTCAGTTGCATATTCTGGCCACCAGAGGGAACTTTATCTCCAAAAGTAGTCGGGCCATAATTTCTCAACAGTTGGTCCGATTTAGTCCAAATTTGGTGCATTAGAATCGACCCGAGGAGATCTATGGTGTATATATATATATATATATATATATATATATATATATATATATATATATATATATATATATATATATATATATATATATATATATATATATATATATATATATATATATATATATATATATATAATGTTTTACTCCAATAGTTCATAATGTACTCATTAGGGGGAGCTCTTTTTAGTAAAAACCCAGTCGATATGGATTCTTTGAGATTATTAATGAGTCGCATTTAATGTGAGGAGTTGGATCGGGGGGATTGCTTGTGCAATGCAGAGGATTGGGGGCTTTTCGGGGATACGTACGCCCTTGCTCTGAGCGTATCCAAATCCGAATCTTATCTCAAAAACAAAATTTAGTTTTATCAAAAATACAGAATATCCCACTTATATCACTTTTGCGCCCGACCGCCGACTCGTGGCTATCCTTCAAATCACAGGTGTGAACAGTCACCTCTGTCTGCCTCTCTCACCTGGGGAGTCTCCACGGCTGTTGGTGCTGGTGCTGCTGATGCTGTCCTCCAGCCAGGTGACGTAGGTCAAGGAATCTCGCTTGTGTGGCGTCCCGGCGGATGACAGACTCTCCTGGAGAGACACGGCGGCATTTCCACGTTTATTAAAACTGACCAACCTCCTGCGACGATCGTCCTGTCGTCACGCAGCGCTCACCATGCCCGTGTCGTAATCCTCGGTGGTCTCGTTGTCCTCCACCACACTGGCCAAGCTGCTGGCGTTGGAGGAGGAGCGGGAGAGAGCCTGACCCTCGGGGATGGACGGGTTCCTGTCATCGAGATACGAACTGAACCTGGGGTTAACCCGCCTGAAACCTGACTTTACCGGGTACGTGAGACTTCTGTCACCTGTCAATCATTCACACCTGTTCTTGGCGGTTATCAGCATCTCAGGGGAGCTCTGAGTGGACGAGTTGTCAGATTTGGGATCTTGAGAGACGTGGCCGCTGTCGGGGGTCTTCTGGGTATTTGGAGATGTGTCTTTACTGCTGGACGAGAACATGAAGGAAAGTATAACTATACATAAACCAAACTTCAATCAGGCTTTTAACTGAATCATGGAGCGGAAACAATCCTATATGCATCTTAGTGGACACGTCTCTTGTCTCTTCTTTGAGCAGGTCGACGGAGAAGGAACAATTTCAGCCGTGTGGATTTATTCTAATCTAAGCTTTGATGGAGAATGCAGAGCAGAGTGTGAACTCCTCTGAGATGTAAGAGAGGAAGTGTGAAGAACAGCTGCTTTAATTGATTTGTCTTGCAAATATTGTCTTTTGTTTTTGGCTTTCACACACCCATACACACACACACACACACACACACACACACACGCACACACACACACACACGGATACATAGCCACACCCAAGATTCCAGGCTCACATGATTAAACCCTCATTCCTCAGAGATCCTCTCTCCCTCCTCTTTCCTCTAACCTTCCTGCTTTCTTGATTTCGGCGATGCCTTTTGCAAAAGATCCAAATAAAAGCCTCAAAAAACAAACTCGCCCTTGTGATGATTGTTTCAGATTCCAGCCACAGAGGGAGCTGCATGTTTTTCAACAGTTTGGACCCCAGCATCAAAGTACGACGGAAATAAATCATGATTTTTTATGAAGTCCTGGATCTGGAAATCAGCTTATTTGACTAAACTTTTACTTCTATATTCAGATTTAAATTTAACATTAGGAGATAAATTTGGCAACATGGTTTAAAATCTGCACAAGCTACTTTTTTCCGGAACGGCGCCGCATCCATATACGGGTAAATTTCCGTATTGTGTAGTTTTTTCTCACCACTTCTCTTGGACCTCTTGAATGTTTTCAATACCGATGGCACTGCTTCTCCTGGAACTGAAAGGTCCAGACTTTTTCCTGGTTGGGCTTTTTCCTGGGATGATCAAAGACTGCCAGGGAAAGAAAAGGAAAAACAGTTTCAGAGTCAAATTACTAAAAAAATATTCACTTAAAACCCCTTAATGTCCTCACCAAGAAAAAAAAAGGAAAAATAATCCCTTTAGCTTTAGCATTTCTTTAAGGTATATTCATTTAATCTCTTAGAGACTCTAAATTTAGCATAAAATGACACATTGTGTCAAAAAACAATTATTTATTCATTATCCGTTTTAACCTATCCTGTTCAGGGTTAATCAAACTTGGAAAATTAATTCATGATAAAATCTTTTTTTCCTTTTTAGAAAATTATTCAAACCATTTTCTGGTCGTATCAAGTTACATAATTCAGTTTAATAAGTCCTCACATGTTATAACGCATCAAAAATAAAAAAAATCCCACTCATTTGAATTGGACTTTTTCATTTGTCCTGGTCAATGCCTCCACATCTGTGTCCCCCAGGGCTTCGTCCTCGGCCCCTTCCTCTTTAGCGTAAACATGCTGCCACTGGGTCATACTATAAACAGGCCCAATCACATTTTTTTATTAATAAGAAATATGAGTTCAACCAGCCAATGGAGCAGGACATTAAAGGGTTTTAACCTGGACAGCTTATCAATATTTACTCTTGTATTCAAATGGAGAAAATGCTTGCTTCAAAAACGCGCTGCCTTGACTTGTCAGGCTAAAACGCTCCCTCTGGGTTCTTACAGTCATTAGATTTGAAAAAAAAAAGTCAAAATATGCACTAATGTGGAGCTCTGGTGTCAGACTTTGTGCCAGAGCAGAGCTCATTCAGGCAGGAGATGAAAAAGAGGGATTTAAAGGCTCCGGGCTCTACTGCTAAATATGCTTCCTCAGCGACTGCTTTCTTCCCTCTATCCGCCTTTTAAAGCTCTCAAAATAAGAACTTGAAAAAGCCTTTCATTCAACGTGGCTTCAGAGAGCAGGAGGAGAACTCTTATTTGATTTATTTTCTTATATATAACCACTGTAATTAAATCATTAATATTCAGCATTCTTAAACACATGGAGAATTAAACATGCTGGAATTTAAATGGAGGAACATCATAGAAGACCACAGAGGGTGGAGACATACTGATGCGACGTGGACGGATTATTAACGCGAGAATTATTTCCGGATATTTGTTTTGTATGTGAAAAAAGTTTGGTTTCCATGGAAGCGATCATTCGTGTTAACGTGATAACTCAAAAATCTTTTCACGGGCCATTCACAAATTTTATACCCCAATAGACCTTTGTGTTAGCAAGAACTGGATTGATTTGGTGAAAGTTCAATTGCAAAATGTCCACCACTAGGGGGAGTTTTGTCATTAAAATCACAGTTTTCTGGTCATAATTTCTCAGCTGTTGGTCCGATTTAGTCCAAATTTGGTGCATATGAATTGATCCAAGTAGATCTAACTTATATCTATATTGTTTTACACAAATATTTCATATTTTATTCACTAGGGGGAGCATTATCTCAAAAATCATAGTTTTTAGGACAAGATTTGACCATCTGAGGGCTCCACAGATGACTTTTAAAAAAGGACTTAAAACTTTCCTTTTTAGCAGAACCTATAACTTTAATTAACATTGCTGCTCTTTGGTCACGTTTGTATATAGTTATTATTTTATATTTTATTGATGCTTTTATCTGCTTTTACTTTCTAACACTCTGAGATTTGATCAAAATGTAAAGTGCGTTAAAAATGAAATGTATTATTATTATTATTATTAAAATTTCTGAAACATCGGTCCGATATTCGTCCAGATTTCCTGTATGTGAATCGACTCAAGGAGATTTATCATGTTTTTAATCCTATTTTACTCTAATAGTTCATATTTGGCACACTAGGGGGAGCTATTTTTTATTTTTACGTAAAACACACTTGCGGACATCACTGTTGGCCTGATTGAGCCCAAAGTCGGTGAATACGAATTAACTCGAGGGCATTTATATTGCATTATATTTTACTTCTTTTTAATAAAAAAAACCCTGGTTTCCAGACACAACCTCCTAACCATTCATCAGATATAATCCACATTTGGGGCAAATTAATCGTTTTAAGGATTCCCAGAATGTGTATTTAATATTTCACTCACTAGGGGGAGCTTTCTTAAGAAACAAAAAGTGTTTTGTTGGACATAACTTCCTAACTTTAGTCTAATTTAGTCCAAATGTTGGGCAAATGAATCAAATTGAGGAGATTTTTCTTGTATGCATCATCTTTTACTCTGATAGTTCATCTTTTAAACACTAGGAGGAGCCTTTTTTAGAAAAAAAAACAGTTTTATGGACATAACTTCACTTTTCATTTGAGAAATTCAATCAGGGGTATTGCTTATACAACGTAGGGGATTGGGGGCTTTCTGGGGATATACCCTTGCGGTTGGGGCCTAATTCCGTTTATGCAACATGTCCTGTGAGTGACACATGGGGCGCACAGTGTTAAAACTTTGCTGACACATGTTATTAAAAGGGCGTGGCCATGCAGGAACAACTGGAGCAAATGCAATGCAAGAAGTTAGAGAAGAGTTAGAATGAGACATGAACCTCTTCTACTGTTCCTATCCCTATGGCGCTGCCTCGGCGTCCATATTTACTGGGACTTTTGCCTGGGATAAGCAATGACTGAGCCACACGGGAGGGACGAGATACAGAGAGGAGAGGGAGAGAGAGAGAGAGGGGGAGAGACAATGAGGACAGAGGACAAAAAGGAAGAGAGGAAGGTAAAGGGCGGGGTTGGTTGGGGTGGGGGGGGGAGAGAGAAAACATGAGATACATACAAATATATATATGAGACACCATGCAGTCAGTTCAAATGAAATACAAAGTACGTGTTAACTGGGAAATACAAAGAGGGACATTTTGGCTCCATGGTTGCGACAGAAACAGCTGATTGGGATACAGAGGATGAATCAGAGATCAAAAACAGCAGCGGAGGACAGACGCTATGTCATACAGTAGGACAGACGCTATGTCATACAGTAGGACAGACGGAATGTCATACAGTAGGACAGACGCTATGTCTTACAGTAGAACAGACGGTATGTCATACAGTAGGACACACGGTATGTCATACAGTAGGACAGACGCTATGTCAGACAGTAGGACAGACGCTATGTCATACAGTAGGACAGACTGCATGTCATACAGTAGGAGAGACGCTATGTCTTACAGTAGGACAGACGGAATGTCATACAGTAGGACAGACGGCATGTCATACAGTAGGACAGACGCTATGTCTTACAGTAGAACAGACGGTATGTCATACAGTAGGACAGACTGCATGTCATACAGTAGGACAGACGCTATGTCTTACAGTAGGACAGACGGTATGTCATACAGTAGGACAGACGGCATGTCATACAGTAGGACAGACGCTATGTCATACAGTAGGACAGACGGCATGTCATACAGTAGGACAGACGGCATGTCATACAGTAGGACAGACGCTATGTCATACAGTAAGACAGACGCTATGTCATACAGTAGGAAAGACGGCATGTCATACAGTAGGACAGACGCTATGTCATACAGTAGGACAGACGGTATGTCATACAGTAGGACAGACGCTATGTCATACAGTAGGACAGACGGCATGTCATACAGTAGGACAGACGCTATGTCATACAGTAGGACAGACGCTATGTCTTACAGTAGAACAGATGGTATGTCATACAGTAGGACAGACTGCATGTCATACAGTAGGACAGACGCTATGTCTTACAGTAGGACAGACGCTATGTCATACAGTAGGACAGACGGCATGTCATACAGTAGGACAGACGCTATGTCATACAGTAGGACAGACGGTATGTCATACAGTAGGAAAGACGGCATGTCATACAGTAGGACAGACGCTATGTCATACAGTAGGACAGACGGTATGTCATACAGTAGGACAGACGCTATGTCATACAGTAGGACAGACGGCATGTCATACAGTAGGACAGACGCTATGTCATACAGTAGGACAGACGCTATGTCTTACAGTAGAACAGATGGTATGTCATACAGTAGGACAGACTGCATGTCATACAGTAGGACAGACGCTATGTCTTACAGTAGGACAGACGCTATGTCATACAGTAGGACAGACGGCATGTCATACAGTAGGACAGACGCTATGTCATACAGTAGGACAGACGGTATGTCATACAGTAGTACAGACGGCATGTCATACAGTAGGACAGACGCTATGTCATACAGCAGGACAGACGGTATGTCATACAGTAGGACAGACGCTATGTCATACAGTAGGACAGACAGCAGGACAGGCTTCGTCGCCTCGGCTGGACTCGTAAACCTTAATAATAAAGTTTCGTTATTTTGAAGAGGATCTGAAACCTGAACTAGAAATGCGATCTGGAAAATAAATCACCAATATGTTGTATTTTAATCACCTCAAACGTTTCTGTCAAATATTATCACGTCAAGTGATCATATGCTGAATAAAGACGGGGTTGTTGAATTTACTTTATTGTGTTATTTCAGCCGGTCAAATGAAATAATTTCGTCCAGATCAAGTTACGTTTCGTAATTGAAATGAAACTCGACTTAAAGATTAGAGTTTGTTGAACAAATTGACATTAAGAAGTAAGTTAATTCAACAAAACCCTTTTTTTTCCCCCCGTCCAGACGATCAACTTCATTCCATTTTTTTCTATCTTGCTTAGAAACAAGATAGTTTTAAATTCCACATAAAATTAATGCATTTCGAATCGGTTGTTTCTGTCTGATCAGAAAAACTGATTAGAAAATCAGCCGCCAGCCTCCTTCCCCTCTGCGGCCGAGCCGAGTCGACTCCGGGCCGCCGGAGGATTCTACATCTAAAAGTAGAATCTCGTCGTGGAAAGTGTGGCGCCCCGTTGTTTTTCCTTGTTGTGAATAATAAGTATGATCGACTTAAAGCGCAAAAATCCTCTCCAGACGTTTGTACAAAGATGGTTGCCCTCCTTATGGAACCGTTCTTTGGACATAAAAGGCGATAAAAAGGACTTTTACTACAAAAACACAAAATAAAATTTTTTTTTACTTTATGCTGAAAGTACCCAAAAAAATCTAGTTATGAATATTTTTTTCCATTTATGAAAACAAACCTTAAGTACCCCCTAAACTTCACGCACTAGCCCTTTAATAATGCTCAAACTATGTAATTTATTCACATTGACTCAATGTGATGGAAGATAATCACAATAAAATAAGATGAGTATGTATATGTAATTAAAATACTTACTATAGGTTGGATTATTATTATTTATATATATATATATATATATATATATATATATATATATATATATACACAGTATTGGCCTCAAAAATTATTTTTCAGGTCCTAAAAAGACAAAAAAATTAAATCATGAAATTCCAAAAAAAAAAGAAGATAAAAATAAAATACAATTAATACACTCTATGTTATGAACACTATATGTAGAGTCACACTGAGTAAAAACCTTGTAATACAAATAAAGTGAGTTGCATGTTTGACTTTCAGCTGAAGGATGAAAATCTCCGCTGTGACTTTGAAGAATATTATATTACATGAATTTCTTAGTCATTCATTTCCCGTCCAGTTATAGAAAAATGCAAAAAAAAATTCAATTTGGCGTACAAGGTTTTCACTTTGCGGACAGAAACAGTCATTTCCCCCTTAATCAAGTTTGTAAATCTTTGTGTAATCACCAAATCACGTCCAGGAAGTTTCGGCCAGCATGCAAACGGGATTCCACCCGCAAAAAAAAGAGAATCCGAGCGGGACGTGGTGAACGATGAAGAGGCACAGGGATTCAAATAATCAGAACGCTGGTAAAGCAGGAAGTATTAAAAGAAACTTTAAACGAAAGGTGGGGGGAAAAATTCCCTTTAATTACAGGAAGCGTTCTTTAACTCTCCGAGGGTCCGGTCGCGTCACCGAGTCGTGACAGACCATGAGAAAGCGAGACGCCGAAGAGCCAGGCATGATCGCTCCACCCGAAAAGCCACCTCTCGGAGAGAAGTTAGTGCAGCAGGGAAGGGACAGGAACTGTAGTAGACCGTTGAAGGAGGCCCCGCTCACCACCAGGAGGAGCAGGACCAGGACTGTACTTACTATCCCTTGGAATTTGTGGTTCTCTGCGGGGTCGTGGTTAAAGTTGCTGCTGAGGCTAGTGGAGACTGAGTGCTGCTTCTTGAAAGGAAAAGCCATGGCGTCCATAGACTGGCTCCTGCCGCGGATCACTCGCTACAGGGAGAGACGAGGAGGAGGAGATAGATTCAGATGGCGCTGACCCCTGTGACCCCTCCCCCCCCCCTGGTACAGGCCCTGAGGAGCCTCAGGGCTGAACAAAGACCTCTACAGGCGGCGAGCAGCGCTCTGATCCTAATCCTGACAGACAAGGAAGCCACAGAGAACACCGCCGAGTTTAAACGCCCCTAGGAGGTGAGTGGGGGGTGGGGGTGGGGGGTTCAGATGAGTCACTGTGTGTGTAGATAGGTGGTTAGAGAGGAGAGAGGAAGTAGAAGGGTCAAGTGGCTCACAGATGTTCCAGTTTAAATACAGCCAGGAGAAACTTTAAAGTCCATTCCACCTCTTTGCAGGCATGAAGCAGAGTGAAGCGGCGGAATTCATCCCATGGCGGAAGAAATCTATCCTTCCCTTCCATCTACCCTTTCACCTTCCGACAGGTAGAGAGGTCTGAATGACAGAGCAGCAGCAGCCAAAAAGCGTGGAAGCAGTGGGAAGTCAAAACGCTGAGAAGCCAAGAGAGGTGAGTTCCAGCAGCGCGGAGCAGCGGAGCTCCCCTTCATTCAGACTGAAGGAGGATGACGATGAAGTCCAGTGTTTTCCCAGAGGCAGAGAGAAGACGACCTTCTCTTTGACATTCACAGGTGAATCACCTGACCCTTGGTTGACATGGGTTACTGTAAGTGCATTTGATGCCAGATGCGGAGCAGTTCCTCTGATTTATAAACCGTCACGGTGACGGTGATGTTTTCCGTCAGTTGTCACTATCGCTACCGCTAACGTGTCGCTACATGAAGCTGCAGCCAGCGGCGCATTATCTGAACACGAGCGCGGGAAAAACAGAATCAGCGTGTGAGGCCGTCTGATGCTAAATCCATCCCTAACGTTAACTAGACCAACACAGGTCTCCAACCCAGAAAAGCCCCCAATCGCCTGCGTTGTACACGCAAATCAGAGCAACTGGGTTTTCCATTTAAAAAAAAAAAACTTCCCCTGGTGAGTAAAATATGAACTGTTACAGTCAGATCATGCTGCTTGTGTTGAATTTGGACATAATCGGACCACCGGCTCAGAAATCATGACCTGAAAGCTCCCCCTAATGGTGGAAATATGCAACCGACCTTTCCTGAAAATCAATCCAGTTCTTCCTCGCACTAATGTCTACGGTGACAAAAGGCTTTTGAGTTATCGCGTTAACATGAAGGATCCGTGGCGGCGCTGCTTCACGATTTCTGCAATATCCCAGACTTTTACGGAAAAAACGACAAATTACGAGGAGTAACTAGTGTCCGAAATATCCGGGCGCGCCACCAGTTTCTTCCTGATTCCAGTCCTCATGCTAAGCTAAGCTAAACTAGCTGCTGGCTGTAGCTTCACATAACATCAACTATCGCTTTGGCAACAAAAAAGCAAACTTTCCAACATCTCATTTATAGGAAAAAAGCTAAAATCCCATCTTTGTAAAGGAGAATATTCCCATTTTAGTGGCGACATACATCACATCCTTCCCGTTCACTCATCACTGACTTTCTTTCTTTCCTTTTGGAAGCAGAGAGCTGCAGAGGGCGAGGCTGTCGGTCTGAAGCCCCGGCCTCTGCTGCTGCTGCTGCCGCCTCTCCGGTTACCTTGAAGGACTCAAAGAAACCCCCTCCTCCTCCACTCCCATTTTCCAGCTTGTCATCCTCTCCTCCGACGCCCATCATGGCCTGGCTGTTGACATGCAGCTCCTCGTACAGCGTCTCCAGCAGAGCCGACCGCGTTCGTTCCTGACGCACAAAAAGAAAAAGGGAGGAAATCAGATTTTTCAAGATGCAAAAAAAATAAAAAAAAACACAAATCCGTTCCAAAAAAAAATAGAACAAACTTAAACTCACCTCTAATTTGGAAAACTTTTCCGCTTTGTAGCAGGCGTACTCGCCATTAATTAGCTTAGTGAAAAGGAATTCATGGAATTCAGGGCCCTGGAATAAGAAGAGGAGCAGAGAGATAAGACGCCCTGTTGGAAACCATCGTCTTCAAAATAAGTCCTTCTCTTACTTTCTTGAAGACAGCTGGGTTTGGGAGGGCGGGTCCAAAGAAGGGGACATCGTCCCGCGCCGTCACCGACACCTGGGGATCAAGTGGAGGTCGCCAAGTGAGAGGAAGTTGAGTGTTTGACACAGGAAGCAGAGTCCAGACCATAATAAGGGAGATTCGGTTACCCTGTAGAGGACGTTGTCTGAGCAGGGCTTGACCGCCTGGACCACAATGTAGGCGTGGAGGAAGTTGGAGGCGATCATGTCCGGAACGAAGGGAGTGTTCTCCTCTTGGAAAATGATGGCGACGATGTCGTTCCCTATGTGGCGCTTTCTCTGCAACTGCAACGCAACAGCAACGCGGCAACTTGTGAACCAGATTGTCCCGGAGACGAGACATCTCCCCAGAACTACATTCATCGGTGTGTGACGTGTGTCGGAAGTTATCGTGTGTTTAAAAAACATCGGAAATCGTGAACGGAAAAGCCTCCCTGTTTTTATTCAGGACATTTTCAATTGGCAAGAAGCCAAGTCAGCTCCACGCCGTTAAATCCCTTGTTTGGGAAAGGGGAGTTGCAGATGTCTGCCACTAGGGGGAACTGTATCTCCATAATCACATTTTTGGTCCGATTTAGTCAATATTTGATGCATCTGAATTGACAAAAGGAGATCTATCTAGTATGTGTCATATTTTACTCTTTAGTTCAGGTTTAACTCAGTAGAGGGAGCAATTTTATTTTATTTTTTTACAAAAAACACTGGCAGTTTTTTGAACATAACTTCCTTTCCATTAGTCCGATTCAGTCCAAATTTACCTCATATGAACATCCTTAAGACGATTAAAACTTTCATCTGTTATATTTTACAGTAATTGTTCATATTTCACGCGGGGGTATAAACGCTGAACAAATTATACATCATCTTAAATTCTTCTCCATGTCCCAGAATTGAAAGCATGTCAGTATATGAATCGCCACTAGGGGGTGCTGTTTCCCCAGACAGCAGCGCTGACAGGCTCATAACACCAACCACAGCTGGGGGGCAATGAACCTATGGCCACAGCCACATCTGTGTTTGCACAGACCATAATAGAATATGCTGTGTGCCGATTAATCAGTGTTTGCATGTAAATACGTAAGAGAGAAGGAGAAAAACAACATGGTGTGAGCGACTGTCGCAACTCAGATTCAAATCATAGTGCTGCTCGTATACGGCGATCAGCCATAACATTATAAACACTGACAGCTGGAGTCAGAATATGACTGATTGTCTTTTTATAATGGGATTTATGGGCATGTCTGCAGGACGTGTTGAGGGTTCCTGGTCTTTATTGGTCAGGCCCTACTGAGGTTGTCCAAAGAAGGACAGCTGGTGAACCGGTGGTCCTTTGTGCCCATATTAGTGGCGTGAACGCTCGCCTGGATCGTGACCTAGATGGCTCTACGTAGGTGGTTTTAATGTAGTGGGTGATCGGTGTATTCAAGCACGCATTCACAGTGACTCACGCTTCATGAAAAGACGAGCCGCTGTTGTTGGGCATAATAATAATGAGGTACGTGCAAAAGGTGGTACTACAATGCCCAGAGGGAACCTGTCTGACTGCTTGCAGTGAACCAGGGAGGGGTGTTGGTTGGGTTTTGCATTACAGTACCTGCTGGGTGTCTCCCTCCGTGTAAGGCAGCTTTGTGGACACATGGAACATGACCTCTTTGTTGCGGTAGTTGCAGTAGATAGATCCTGTGCCCGTCTGCCCGTGAGTCACATCTAACCCTCCGCGAAAACTGGAAGCACACAGAAACCATGTCCGACAAGATATTCTCCAGCACCCCTTGCATTATAAGCAGGACCATCAATCCTGTAGCGGGCCCAATACAGAACATATGATGGAATATATGAAGGGCCTTTGAATTATACCCTTTAAAGTTGTGCAGCTCAATTTTCTCTCCGAGAAACTCCAAGAACTCCACAAAGGCGGGACTTTCGTCACTGTTGCCAAACAGCTCCTCTTCTGATGTCTGTGAAGATCAAGAGAGAAAAAATAGTGAAGAAGAAGTCGTAAACATCAAAACCCGGAGGACCAACGGGTTTCAGGAGATAAGGGTTAAAGCTCTGCAGAAGATAGAAGGTCTACAGTTGGTTAAAGTGTTATTGTTGTGTAATAACTGCTTTATTAAGACAGGTGATGTTTGCATATTAGACTGTCAGTGTTGATACAATGGAAATGTATCCGTTAGGGCCAGTCTGTGGATGCAGGAGTGAAGAGTATATTTTAAATAAATGAATAAAGTTTATAGTTTCAAAAAAAAAGAAAAGGACAGTTTTTATGGTCAAAAAAATATTAAACCTTTCCATCCAAAAATACTCCATCGGCTGCTTACATGACTTTGTTTTCTTTTGCGCTCTAAGAAAATGTTTGCGTTCAAATGAAATTGATCCTTGTGCACACAGATGATTGAAAACGCGGTTCTGAGCCTGATAAGCCAGTTGTTGGCGGTGTGGCGTTTCAATATCAACAGCTTAGAAAAGCACCTCACACCTGCTAACGCGCGTGATACTCCACAATAGTTTTTTTTTTTTCGTCTTTCCACACATGTCTATGAGGATGAAGAAGGTTTGTGCTGACACAAGCTTTTTTTTCTTTTTTTTTTTTCTTTTTTTTTTTTTACAGAATTTGCAGATTGCCCGTTTACATGGAAATGGCAATCGGGGCGTTTTCAAAAGATTTCACTCTGGAACTAATTGTATCCCTGAGAAGTTGCCGCTACGTCCGCACGTTCTTCGCCTTACGGCGATAACTCGAAAACTGTTTCATGGATCATTTTTGAAATTTATACCCACGTAGAACCTAGTTTGAGGAAGAACTGGATTGATTCTGAGAAAGGTCAGTCGTATATTATGCGCTCTAGCGGGAGCTTTATTTCCAAAAGTTTTGAACCAATAATTTCTCAACTGTTAGTCTGATTAAGTGCAAATTTGGTGCATAATAATATTTTGCATATTTTAATGTGATAATTCATATTTTACTCACTAGAGGGAGCTTTTCTTATGAAAATTGAGTTTTTCGGACATAACTTCCTAACCGTTGGTCCGATTTAGTCCAATTGTGGTGCATTTGAATCGAACCGAGGAAATATATCCTCTATATGTCGTATTCTACCGTTATCGTTCATATTTTACTCACTGTTTTATTTTACTCTCTGTTTTTCTGACTCCCCTTCCTGACCGTGTTTCCAGTAAAGTCCAAATGATGTAAATATGAATTGACTCGAGGAGATCAATCTTGTATAGTTCATATCTTACCCTTAAAGTTCAGATTTGACCCACTATGGGAGCTTTTTTGTATGGAAAACATTGTTTTTCTGACATAACTTTACATTTAATTTGAACATAACATAACATAATGTTCAATATGTAAATGTTTTGTATCTTTTGTTGCAGAATTCTATGACGTGTCAGTTATTTAAAGAGTGTATTAGTATACTGAACACAAAAACACACAGGGTTAAGGCGCCCATAATGCGGTTACATCAGATTTTTGCCTCTATCCAGAACCCAATGTTGTGTAATCGGCCGCTCTATCGTCCACACACACACACACACACACACACACACACACACACACACACATAGGTTTTCAGCACCATTTGAATCATGTGGCACTAACGACTCATACGATGATTCGGTAAGCAAACACACCACTTGTGACCTCGGCGGCCAAGCAGAGTGCTGGGAGGGGTGGATGGCGCACATGTGACCTTAATGACTTTTTAGGCTTCAGTACCTGGAACTCAGTCAGATGGAACTGATGACTCATATCAGACTAGTGGTTTTATATCCTCAATTGTTTTAAAAAAAAGAAAGAAAGAAGCCTAGTTGCTTTTTATCAAACCGCTTTGGGCTACGGTGATCTTGATGGATCGGCACGAACATCTTGTTCAAACACGCTGCATTTGCATTTGAGATAATCGAGCGTGCTCCAATTAGTTATATTTGTACCGTCGACGGCGGGTTGACACCACGGCTCTATGAAATATTAATTAGCTGGACATTATCTGCTGTGAGCTGCACACAAAAGCCTGCTATACAAACACGGTTATTTAAAGACAAGAAAAAAAACACCTGAGAAGACGCTCATTGGGTTTTTACTGTTTTGCATGAGCGCTCCCCTCACGCTTCCTGAATAGCAAGTGTTTTGTCGGGAGGAAGAGGAAGAGGGCCCTCGCCGTCCTCTTCAGGTGACCTTGGTCTCATTCTAAATGTATTTAAACGTCTGCAGGCTTTACAGGGTGTAAAGGTCTCCATTGAAAGGTATAAGTGGCCTCGGCAAAGCGTTGAGAAGCTCCGGTTCTTTTCTAGAGCGTAAACAGGAGGGCTGTGAAAGCCTCGCAGGATGAGAGGTTGGAGGCGGGAACAGAGGCTCCCGACCCAAAACCACAATTACGACTGAGTATATTCAGCCTCCTGGAGGAAATCAGATCTTGCAAGGTATGATAAATAGTTGTTGTGCTTGGAAAAAGGATGCATGCACCTACACACCGATCTGCCATAACATAATGACCACCTGCAGCCCTTTTGCTGCGCTTACAGCTCTATAATGCACTCTATGATTAGTTCTGACAGTTTTCTATCAGAACCAGTATTTGTTCAAAATTACATCCCATGTAATGAGCTAATCACTGTAATTCATGGCTGTTGTCGATTCACTGGACTAACAGTGAATCCAGTCCTAATCTGCCTCTGGTTACAATGTTTTGGCTCATCAGGCTACATTGACAGACTTTATATCTCACCTGTCCAAACTTTTGGTAAATGACCCCAAACTTGAAATTGTTGCTTATCACATGTTCATCGAAGGTGACAATAAGTCTTGAAGCCTGTAAAAAAATTTAAAAAAAGACGTTAAAGGAAAGATTCACTTTTTTTTTCTTCACCACAGTCAGGGTGGGGGGTGACATGAATACTGCTATGTCGTTCTAACCGAGCCCACTGGACCAGGACGACGCTCCATTTGGCTCGGTTGGGTAGACTATGGACCCAAAATGGGCTAAAAACTGGATTATGGCACCAGAGAGGGTTTTGGTAACAAAGTACCACCTATGTCCACTAGAGGGAGCGATATGCACAAAATACAACGTTTGGCTCTGACATAAATCACTGTTTATATTAAACAACTACTCTGAAAAGTAGTTTCACCAAGAGTTTGTATTTTCACAGTAAAATTATGTATTTTATGCATATTTTAACCATAAAAAAAAGTTATTACTGTTATTTTATTGAAGATAATTCACCAAATCTACAGCAGTGATAGACCGTTTTTAATTTTACCTTTTATTTTGTTGGTGTACTGTTCCTATTTGACAGTTTTTACTGTAATTAAACAGATTATTTTTAGGATAAGGAAGAAAAAAAAAAGGTTAAAGGACAATTATTGGTGTTTTGAGAAAACAAGTTACGGTATTTCTTGCAAACGTGCAAAAACCTTCATAAAATATCCTCTAAAGTTTATAATCCTCGTCAGTCTGAGCTCAAATCAAGTGGGTATATTTGAAATGTATAATATTTTACGTTTCTTATTGCATCCCCTCCTTAAATATTCAAAAGCTACTCAAAACAATCTTCTTATATATTTTTTACTGTAATCTTACTTTGGGATAGAGAACGGGGAAGAAGCGATCCACGTTGACTTCCTCGCAGACGAGCTTGGAGCAAAAAGAATAAAGGGGAATAAAAGATGTCAGAAAGCATTCCACACCAGATCAGTCTCTGGATGATATGACGACTTCTCCTCACCTTGGCCATCTGGACCACGTTGGGGAACTCTGTCAGGCAGGAGATGGGGATGACATCATGGTGGGTTTTCAGCTTGTTCCTGGCGAAGTCGTAAAACACAAAGACAAACAAAGTGATGCAACATTTCTCAGAACGTATCAGATGGGGAAGAGCTGATCCGATGCAGGCCTTCATCAAATTTCCCAACCTGTTCCTCTCTGTGATCTCTCCCTCTCCCTCCCTCTCTCTCTCTCTCTCTCTCTCTCTCCACCACCCACTTGCTGGCCTTAATAGTCCATCTGTTACTCTGCTGTGGGGATGACAGCTCTGTTGACACTCTCCAGCTTTATAACTCTTGTGACAACACCGGCGCTGGTCGGATGAGTTTATTCAGTAAACACTGAGCATTTCAGGAAAGAAAAACATGATGGATTATACTGCATGTACTTCCCGCTGATCGTTCAGAAAACACTTTGTTTGAACATACACAACCGTCGCGTGAGACGGCCGAGCAGCAGATCGCAGATTAAGAGCTTCAAGCGGCGTTGTGCCGCAGTTTTTACACATAATGAGCAATACCTGAGCATGAGACGGAGATGTTCCTGGTCCCCGATCTCATCATACTTTAGAGAGAACACCAGTTGTCCAAGGGCGCTGTCCACCGAATAGTAGTTAAAATGTTCCTGAGGGCACAGGAATCAGAAACAACCGTTAGTATCAGAACGCTGGTGTTCCTCACGGCGAGGGTATATCCCCTAAATAGCCCCCAATCCCCTGTGTTGTACAACTCCTCAAATTAAATGTGAATTTATGTCTGAATAACGGTGTATCTTGCAAAAAAAAAGGTCCCCTGGTGAGTAAAATAGGAACTATTCCAGTATAATATGATATAATCAAGATAGAACTCCTCGGGTCAATTCACAAAATTTGGATTAAATCGGACCGGCAGCTACGAAGTTATGTCCAACATGAACTTTTAGAGTAAAATGTGACATTTAAAAGACAGATGTCCTCAAGTTCATTCATGTGCGTCAAAGTAGGACTAAACCGGAACAACGGTTAGAAAGTAATGCGCGAAAACCAGAGATGTTTTTTTTTTTGTAAAAATGCTTCCCGTAGTGTGAATAATATGAATTATTACACTAAAATATGATATCCACAAACCAAAATCCGACCAAATCCGACCAATATTTAGGAAGTTATGTTCCAAAAACAATGTTTTCTTAGTAAAAAGGAGCTCCCCCTAGTGAGTAAAATATGAACAACAGAATATGATTCATACACAAAAGAGCTACATGAAATTGATTCATAGACATCAAATTTGGACGAAATCGGAATAACAGTTAGGAAGTTATGTCTGATAACAGTGTTTCTTCATGAAACAGCTCCCCCTAGTGAGCAAAAAAATGAACTATTTATGTAAAACACCATGTATAAAAATAGATCTCCTCGAGAACAAATTTGGACTTAATCGGAGGAATGGCTGAGAAATGACGGCCTGGAAAATTCTGAAGATAAAGTCCCCCTAGTGTCAGAAATATGCAACTAACCCTCTCCATCCTCAATCCAGTTCTTCCTCGACCCTCAGAGTATACCATTTGAAAATATCCACGAAATAGTTTTTTCCGGTCGTAGCGTTAACGTAAAGCATCGGCGACACACGGCAGCGATGGCGATTCCATAATATCCCCCGACTTTTCCTGGATATAATCGGTCCAATCTGAGTTCCCTCTCTTATTCTGTTTCTCCTCTTCCATCAAAGGCAGATGAAATATGTTCACGTTACGCGTGTGTGCGCGCAGGAACAGGTGGCGAGGCCTAATGCATCTTCATTAGCGTCGGCGTGCGACGGAGCCCAACAGAGAGGCTGCTAGCTGTAAGTGGTTCAAATGGATTGCTTATTCATTTCATTAACATAACGAGGAAAGCGGGTGAAATTAACTATGAAATATTGTAAGATGCTAATGAAGCCCATTTGTGGACCAAGTGGGTCGCTTTAATAATGATGGACTTCACGAGTTTGACTTTGAAACTCGCTTTTAAAAAGTAATGAAGTGACCTCAGTGCTGGACTGGCATGATTTTTTTCCATCGCTATTCATTTTGCATCAGCGAGATTGAATTATCTTAAATATCAAGTTAAAGGCAGGGGCAGGATGAAGAGGCACAAGGGGAGATAACATGAGAGGGATATCTAGGCTTGACTGATGAGGGGGATTTGTGGGGGAACACACACTGCTGCCAGTTTCTAGAGAGTCACCACAGGAGAAATACGGATGCACTAGTTTACCACACCAATCTGATTATATCTGCTAAATATACTAAGCAGTGACAACAAAATGATTGAGAAAAAAAAAAATCATCCTTCATTGAATCATGTATGCAGTTGATTCTGTGACGCATTAATTACCAAATTTTTAATTTACACATTCTAGAGCTTCTTGTTTTGTGTTATTACCATGTTATTACACAATTATGACGGAAATTGAAAAAAAAAAAAAGCTTTGAAATAATGATGGTTTGAAAACATGATCATTATTCATTTATATTGAGAAAGACGTATTATTTAAATTCCAACATTAAGGAAACACCTTAAAAAAAAAACATTTTGGGAAAAAAATTGGTTAAGAAAAAGTGATTTCTCTTTCTCACCTTGCCCAGGAAGTGTTTCCGATAGATGCTGGCTGTGGTGTTACATTCCAGTTTGGTCCGGGCGTTTGGGGACAGAGGCTGCAGCTGCTCGGCGTCCCCCATGTCGCTCAGCTCATGGTTGGTCCCTTCAATCCAGTAGCCCCCAAACTGTGGCAGAAGGATTAGAGGAAATGGACTTTTCCTGCCCAACACCTGTTCCAAGATAGAAAAGCATTTTTTTAAAGTTCATTTAGTTCAAGGAGTACTTTGAAATATATTTACGACGAACCCTGAGCATCAATCCTACCTCGTGGACACTTGGGTACGGAATGTAGTCTTCCTCAGTCTAGACAAATAGAGAAAAAAAGCTTTGTTTTCTAAACAAATTATGAAAATAATCAAACTCTCACAAGGGGCACATCCCCGAAAACTTTCCAATCCACTGCACAGTACAAGCAATCCTCCCGATTCATTGTAAAAAATCATGTTTACAAGGTAGATCTTCTCGAGTCGAATCAAGCGCACCAAATTTGGACTAAATTGAAAATAATGTGGAGATAAAGCTCCCATTAGTTTTGGAGATAAACATCCGGACTTTCCCAAAATCAATCGAGTTCTTCTTCACACTACGGTCTAAATGGCTTTTAAATTTTAAAGTGATCCATGAAAGACTTTTTGAGTTATTGCGTTTACAAGGATCTGCGGCGCTGTGGATGACCATTCTATATCCTCAACCTTTCCGGGATTTGGTAAAATATCGCATTTAATTACACCATCTGCATTTTTTCCTAATACTCTTCGTCTCTTGGATTTCAGAGGCTCAGCCTGCAGAGCCTGGCAGCAGAGGATGCATAAATCTGTAGGCATAAACTTTGAGAGCGATGCACAGCGCTATGAGTAATGCTAAGCTACGGCGTGTTGCAAAAATGAGCCTGTCTGGAAAACGAAGATACGGTGAAGCCGTTGTGAGAAGAAATGACCGCATCATGTGACTAAGACTGTCGGCACAAAGGCAATCATACCTTGAGCGGGGGAGGGAAATTGCACCTCTGCTCATCCATCCTGTTGCCCTATGAGGAGAGAGAAGGAGAGGAGAAAAGCAGTAATTAGAGGGAGGGGTCACTGTCGGTGGTCGAGGAAGAGCAGCCGAGAAATGTCAACGTGGATCAAAGCGCCCTCAAGAATTATTGTCAGCCTTTAGAGAAAAATTAATAAAGTGAGATGCAAAAAAATGTCTTTAGTGTCTATACCCCTTAACCAGCCCAACCAGCCCTCTCACAGGGCAGGGGGTCAGTTTGTAGACACGACCTCTTCCTGGTCGATTTTCGTTGATGGATTTTTATTTTTTTTACCAAAAACCTCTGCTTTGGTCTCATCTGACCTCCGACCTTGCTCCAGTGAAAGTCCCAGTGGTGTTTGTCAAACTGTGGGAGCTTTATCTTGTGTTGGACGACAGCAGAGCCTTTTTTCTTGTTGCCCTCCAAAACAGCTGGTTCTGTTGTCGGCGCCACCTGATTGGGTTAGTGACTTTCTGACCCCCGGATTCAACTGACCTCTTGAATTCTCCTAGCTAGAATCCTTGCAGAGTCTTCCACCTGTTGAACCATCGTCCTCACAGGGCTTGGGTCGGTTTGCAGGCATGTCTTCTTCCAGACATCTCCAGTCTCTTTAAACTTCTTCATTATTGATCGAACTGTTCAAACTGACCTTTGAACTGCTGAGAGATGTTCTTGTCTCCATTGAACAGATTTGTGCAGCTCTACAACTTTTCTTTGCACCTCGTTGCTGCGTTCTCTGGTCTTCATCATGGTGAAGAACCTCAGAGAGAATCAGGCCTGTGTCACCTCATATTTATACCCCATTCAAACAGGAAGTACCTGTTCACCACTTCAGAGTTCCTGTTCAAACAGGTGACGCCAGAAATCCAAAACAGGACTGGAAATATGCTCCAGTTACCTTTTAATCTTTCAAAGTTTACATTTTAAGTTAAGAGTTTAATGTTTTGTCGTTGTTTTTTACTCCTTGAATAAGAAGTTAGACTTTTGTGAATATAAAGATCAAGGGTAAAGACAATAAAGACAATTCTTACAGATCAATTTACTCGTTTTTTCACTGGATGCCAAAAATTCCGGAAAATTTCAGCTTTATTAGATAAGAACAGAGTTTTCCTGAGAAATATGCTGGTTTAGTCAGATGATGGATGCAAAGACGCAGAAAGAACACACACAAGAATTGGAGTGAAGACGACCCAGGGATGAAGAAGAGGCTGAGATAACTGACACTGGAACACACATTGGACCTGAGGAATGTTTGTTGTGTTTGTGGGGGGTCTAGTTGTTGCTTGTAGGCCAACTTGCAATGCTAAGTAGGCCTACGACGTCCCGACAGAAAGGGTATATCTGGAAAAAGTCCCCGATCCCCTGCGATGCACAGGCAATCCCCCTATCCGAACTTTTCAAGTGAAACATGAAGATTTGTCGGAAAAACTTTTCTTTTTTTTTTGTAATAAAAGTGCGGAAAATAGGAACTATCAGAGTTAAACATGATTTGTTCAAGTAGCTCCTTTCGAGTCGATTCATATGAACCAACGTTGGACTAAAATGGACTAACGCTTAGAAAGTTAGGTAAAAAAAAAACAGTGTTTTTAAAGAAAAAAGAAAAAAAAGAAGCTAATTTGACCCTCTACTGAGTAAAATATCAACTATTAGAGTAAATAATGATAAATACAAGACAGATCTCCTTTACCCAATTAAATGAACCAGATTAGGACTAAATCGGAACAACGGTTGAGAAATTATGTCCCGAAAACGTTTAGAGATAAAGCTCCCACTAGTGTTGGAAATATAGCACCGACTTTTCTCAAAATCAATCCAGTTCTTCCTCTCACTAAAGTCTATGTTGGTCAAGAATTTGAAAATGATCCGTGTAGCGGTTTTCGCGTTATCGCGTTAACATGCAGAGTCTGCGGCGGCATCTCCGTAACCAACGCAATCAATGTCATTCTCGTGTATGGGACGCACGAAGGCGGCGAGGTAGAGGAGAGGCGAGAGCGCTGAAGAATTAGGAAGAGACACACCGGGTGGTTAGTCACTCTGTGAGCACAGCTTAGAAGTCGGGACAAAAAGTTCAAAAAAAAGATCAAAGCGTCAGCTTACCTGCATCTTTTCAATCATTTCAAAAAAAGCCATGGTCTGCAGAGAGGAGAGTGAGAAGGTTTGAGTTGGGGGGCGTGGAGGTAGAGTTTATCTACAGCAGTAAGTCCGTTTGGTACAGATGTTGTGGAGACCTGTCAAACAGTTGATCGTTCTGTCTTTGTTACCCAGACTGCCCTGCTGCTTTTCTGTGGACCCTTGACTCATTCCTGCAGGAGTCGTTTAATTATCAGAATACATTTAAAGGACAGTCGGTCCTTTAAATGTATTATTATTATCTCGAAAGAAACACACGATGAGAAAAAGATGCTGATGTTCCCCGATGGATGTGTTCTGGTTTTATTATCGCACTAAATAAGGAAATATTTACAGTATTTCATGTGTTTGTTTGTTTTCCAAAAATGTCTTATAGAGAGAGAATTATGTTTTTATATATTGTGACATTCTGAATGCGTGTTTGAGCTAGTTTAGTTTTTTTACAATACGATACGATGTGATACGATATTATACGATATTATACAATATGATACGATATTATACAATATTATACGATATGATACGATATGATATGATAGTATACGATATGATACGATATTATACGATATTATACGATATGATATGATATTATACGATGTGATACGATATGATACAATATGATACAATATTATACGATATTATACGATATAATACGATATTATACGATATAATACGATATGATACAATATGATACAATATTATACGATATTATACAATATGATACGATTCGATACAATTGCATACAATTTCATACAATACGATATGATACAAACACCAACACACACACACACACACATTTACAAACATGTTCAGGGCACTATCACCGATCTTTCTACAATCCTCCCTCTTGTGCGATTATTACCGTAGTAATGCGATATATATGTATATTATAGTGCTTTTTTTAAAATATTTATACTGTATATTGTAATTTTATATTAACCAATGCAACAATGTACATATTATATATTCCATCCAGTGCAAAACTACTTCCTTTATCACTTCAAGCTTTCCAATAGTACAAAACAATAGTTACATATTTAAACCAACTCATTTTTAGGTTTGGACCATTTGACTTTTACTTTAACGGGGGTGTCCTTGGATGACACGCGGGAAGGTGAGCTTGTTTTATTTCTAATGTTTAAGCTAGTCTATAACCTTGGAGTTAAAATCAAACTCTCCTGATTCCAGCTGCCGTGTTTTTTGGGGGGTCTGCGCTGAGGTCCCATAAACAGGAAATAAAAACAGCATCCACAGGATTCAGATGTAGACTTGTTTGAGCTCACAGAGCATTTGGAAGGTCTTTCGTGTGGCGGACTGAAGCGTGACACCGTTTCAAACTAATATTTGTCAACTGTTTGTATAAAATCACCATGATTTGTGTCGTTTGTGACATTTCAAGGCGGTTCTGAACCGCCGCAAATGTGCAATGGGAGCTGGTACGGAGGCCAGAGTGTCTTCAGAGCCGCAAATAGATCATTCTGATTAATCACCTGAAATATTTCTGGGGAAATATTGAATATAAAGATAATATCTGAGCAATATAAAGCCTGTAAAGAACAAAAATGTTGGCATGTCTTGCAACAACGCCAAACATTATCACAGCATGTGATCTTTTTTTTTTTTTCGCTTGACGCCAGCCTCGTCGTGCTTAATTCCTCATATCCCAGCCACAGCGGTTGTGGGAACCATGTTCCGAATCTAAATATACCAAACCTGCATGCATGATTTGAGCGTGACAACTCTCAAAGCTGCAGAAAATGCGGAATTATAACAAGTGGTGGGAAACGTCAGTCTGCAGTAGTCAAGGGAATGCAGAGAGGCGCCGCTAGTAAAGCCTGACAAAGTCAAAAGGTTTGTGTACAGAGCGGTTTTGTCTTAGCTTTCAGTGAGTATGAGTAAAGTCCTCCACCATGTGCAAACAGTAGTCTGCCACAAACCCTGAAAGTAAATAACTCCAGGCTCGACACCATTAACCAGCATTTAGAAGAAGCCAAGCTGCAGAGCTGCGCTTTCTGTTATCTTCCCTCATTAAAAAACAACAACAATAATAAGCAATAAAGCTGTAGGTCGTGACAAACAGTCCAAAAGTGCAGGGATCTGATCATATATTGAAGAAAAAAAAGAAACAAATATTGCACGTTTTCTTTTGCTGAGAGACACACCTGAGAACAGAGAACGCCATAAACCTCAACGTTTCCTTCACCGAAAATATTCAACCATACGAACTGTCAGATTTTGCGTTTGCAACTGTAATCTCAACCTGGAGAGGCTGCAGTCCAACCCGCTGCTGATAAAGCTACTTGTTGTCTCCCATCATGCACGCTCCTGGAGCAGAGCTACTCACACGATTGGGCTTCCTCCAGTGAGTCTTAGTCACCATCAGCGCATTGAGCTGCCTGTCATGATTTTGAGCCATTTCTAACCCTCATCAAAGCGGCGTCCTGCAGCTTCAAAGGACGTGTTTGAGGAGACAGACTTCACACAGGTTCGGATTAAACCCCCCGAGCGGGAAGCTCTCTGACGGACGTGTCTCTGTCAAACGGCCGGCAGCTGACTGAATCCCTGTCTGACACCTGAGGAGAAGCTGCATCCCTCCTCGCTGCAGCCATGACGGGGAAAACGTTGGATCAGAAAAAAAGTTGAGGAGTGGATCCACAGGCACTCCCAGTGTGTGCTCTGTACATACACAAGGATCAGCCAGTGTCAGGTTGCATGTGAAGGTGGCCGATGTTGCCGATGTTGCTGCTGCAGGTGCAGAGCAGCAATGCCGAGGCTGCAGCAGGACGTGTCTCGTCCTCCGCTGGTCCTTCTTTCTGCAGCAGTGCAAGAAGAGAACTGAAAGCCGGAGGTGGAGCCCGACTTCAGCAACGTTTGTGAACAGTCCCTCTACTATTCTTCAAACATGTGAGCGTGAGAGACTCAGGGGGTGATTAGCTGTGAGAGAACCATGTGTCCAGAGAGAGAGAGAGAGAGAGAGACATGCATGTGTCCAGAGAGAGAGAGAGAGAGACATGCATGTGTCCAGAGAGAGAGAGAGAGAGAGAGACATGCATGTGTCCAGAGAGAGAGAGAGAGAGAGACATGGATGTGCCCAGAGAGAGAGAGAGAGAGAGACATGCATGTGTCCAGAGAGAGAGAGAGAGAGAGAGACATGCATGTGTCCAGAGAGAGAGAGAGAGAGACATGCATGTGTCCAGAGAGAGAGAGAGAGAGAGACATGCATGTGCCCAGAGAGAGAGAGAGAGAGAGAGAGAGACATGCATGTGTCCAGAGAGAGAGAGAGAGAGAGACATGCATGTGTCCAGAGAGAGAGAGAGACATGCATGTGTCCAGAGAGAGAGAGAGACATGCATGTGTCCAGAGAGAGAGAGAGAGAGACATGCATGTGCCCAGAGAGAGAGAGAGAGAGAGTCCAGAGAGAGAGAGAGAGAGACATGCATGTGCCCAGAGAGAGAGAGAGAGAGACATGCATGTGTCCAGAGAGAGAGAGAGAGAGAGATATGCATGTGTCCAGAGAGAGAGAGAGAGAGAGATATGCATGTGTCCAGAGAGAGAGAGAGAGAGACATGCATGTGCCCAGAGAGAGAGAGAGAGAGAGACATGCATGTGTCCAGAGAGAGAGAGAGAGAGACATGCATGTGCCCAGAGAGAGAGAGAGAGAGACATGCATGTGCCCAGAGAAAGAGAGAGATATGCATGTGTCCAGAGAGAGAGACATGCATGTGTCCAGACAGAGAGAGGGAGAGAGACATGCATGTGTCCAGAGAGAGAGAGAGAGACATGCATGTGTCCAGAGAGAGAGAGAGAGAGAGATGCATGTGCCCAGAGAGAGAGAGAGAGAGAGAGAGACATGCATGTATCCAGAGAGAGAGAGAGAGATATGCGTATTTCCAGAGAGAGAGAGAGATGCATATGTCCAGAGAGAGAGAGAGAGAGAGATGCATGTGTCCAGAGAGAGAGAGAGAGAGATGCATGTGTCCAGAGAGAGAGAGAGAGAGAGAGAGAGAGAGACATGCATGTGTCCAGAGAGAGAGAGAGAGAGAGAGACATGCATGTGCCCAGAGAGAGAGAGAGAGAGACATGCATGTGCCCAGAGAGAGAGAGAGAGAGACATGCATGTGTCCAGAGAGAGAGAGAGCGAGCGACATGCATGTGTCCAGAGAGAGAGAGAGAGAGAGAGAGAGAGAGAGAGACATGTATGTGTCCAGAGAGAGAGAGAGACATGCATGTGTCCAGAGAGAGAGAGAGCGAGCGACATGCATGTGTCCAGAGAGAGAGAGAGAGAGAGAGAGAGAGAGACCCATGCATGTGTCCAGAGAGAGAGAGAGAGAGAGAGAGAGACCAATGCATTTGTCCAGAGAGAGAGGGAGAAACATGCATGTGTCCAGAGAGAGAGAGAGAGAGAGAGAGACCAATGCATTTGTCCAGAGAGAGAGAAAGAGAGACATGCATGTGTCCAGAGAGAGAGAGAGAGAGAGACATGTATGTGTCCAGAGAGAGAGAGAGAGAGAGACATGTATGTGTCCAGAGAGAGAGAGAGAGAGAGACATGCATGTGTCCAGAGAGAGAGAGAGAGAGAGACATGTATGTGTCCAGAGAGAGAGAGAGAGAGAGACGTGTATGTGTCCAGAGAGAGAGAGAGAGAGAGACATGTATGTGTCCAGAGACAAGGAGAGAGACACGTATGTGTCCAGAGACAGGGAGAGAGAGAGACATGTATGTGTCCAGAGACAAGGAGAGAGACACGTATGTGTCCAGAGACAGGGAGAGAGAGAGACATGTATGTGTCCAGAGACAGGGAGAGAGACATGTATGTGTCCAGAGACAGGGAGAGAGAGAGACATGTATGTGTCCAGAGACAGGGAGAGAGAGAGACATGTATGTGTCGTTAGAGCTGAGACCTCTCGTTATGAGAGTTAACAGGATCAACTTTGAGGTAAGAGGTAAATTAAATGTGTGAGACCTCTCTGCTCCTGAGATCTCTGATGCCACTCATGGACCTTGTTATAACTCGGACCTCCACGTCTACGTAGAAGAAGAAGCAGCGGCTTGTAAGCAATATTTCACCTTTGATGGACATCATGACTGCTTCTCTCAGTTCTGCTTATGTTCTGCTATCATACATTTATGGAGGACTATTGACTAAAACACGTGTGGAACGGGACCACCGGCTCAAAAAAGTTGAGAAATTTCCAAAAAAGTGGGGGGAAAAAGCCTTTCAAGAAAAAGTATTCTTTGTCTAAAAAAATCTTATTTTATTTCTATTTTAAATATGTCTTACTTTCTCTATGTCAGATATTCCAGCTAATATTGAGCCATTTGCACAACTAAGAAGGTACAAACATTGGATGTGGCAGACCTTCCTTCAGCCGAACAAAGACAAAACTGAGGTCGTTGTTTGTGGAGCTATAGAGAGGAAAGGTTAAAGGTCAAAGTTCACCTTCAATCTTATATGTTAAAAAGCAAAGACATAGCTAGTAATTTATGTTTAATCCTGGATTCTGACCCGAGTTTTATCAGCCATATCAAGACCGTTACACAGACCGCCCACTGTCACCTGAAGAATTAGTGAGAATCCGAGGACTGATGACTCAGCAGAATTCGATCAGACGGCTGCAGCTGATCCAGAACACTGCTGCTAGAGTCCTCACCTTTCTTTCAGGAGAGAATTGATTACAAAATCCTGCTGCCATTTTACGAAGAACTCAACGGTTCAGGACCAAAATACGTCTCAGGTCGTCTGGATCAGTCATAATAATAATAATAATAATAATAATACATTTAATTTATAATGCACTTTGCATTTGGATCAAATCTCAAAGTGCTACAAAGTAAAGGCAGATAAAAGCATCAATAAAAAAAATATAATAATAATTATATAAAAACGTGACCAAAGATAATAAAGTTACAGGTTCTGCTAAAAAGGAAAGTTTAAAGTTCTTTTTTAAATGTGTCACTCGTCTGTGGAGCCCTGAGATGGTCAGAGAGGTCATTCCACAGAGGAGGGGCAGCAGAACAGAAGGCCCGATCACCCATGGTGCTGAGCTTAGTCCGGGGAAGGAGGAGACGGTATGAGTGGGTAGAACGGAGGGATCGTGTCGAGGTCAGTGGGGTGAGTAGTTCTTTCAGGTAGGGGGGTGCGTTACCATGGATACACTGGTGAGTGAGGAGAGAGATCTTATAATCAATCCTGGTGGAGATGGAAACCAATGAAGGGATGAAGAACAGGAATGTCATCATCATTTATAAGTGTTTTTTACTATGTCTAATGTTCTTTTGCAATTTAAGTTCAAGTAATTTCTGAAAATAGGACTTTCATACCAGACTTTGCTGGTATGAAGACTTTAATAATCAAATTGAACCATTTTACAAAAGCATACCATAAATTCTACAGACTTGAAATCCTAAAAATATGCTAGATGTATATGAAATAATGCTGAATGTTGAATAAGTTGTTGACTGTATATCTGTTTTTATTGTAATTTATAGCCTTATCTTGTACTTGATGGCCATATTTTTTCTTTTTGTCAGACTTCTGGAAGAACAACTGCCAGTATTTTACTGTAAATTATACAGATTTGTATTTTTTACAGCACAATAAATACAACCAGGGCGCATTAAAGGCTTTTTTGAGTACTTTTGTCTAGTTTTAACACCCCTCATGGTGTTTCTGTGGATTTTTGTGTTTAATTTCTGAATTCTAGGCAAACAAAAAAAAGTTTTCTTCCAAGGCAAATTAAAAAAAATAAAATTCTTTTGACTAAGTTCCAGAGAATTTGATTAGAATTTAACCCTTTGATGTCATCGACAAGAAAGAAAAAAACTGTCAAAGAATTATTTCTTTACATGTCTATTTTCTGTCATACATTTAATGATTTAATATCTTAGACACTCTAAATCTATCATAAAATGACACATTTTCTATCTTTTAAAATAATCTTTTACTGTTTTTACACAATAAAATACATTTCGGACTTATAAAATCTAGTATTTCACGGAAAGTCTCGATTTCAATTCGAAATCTTTGGTAAAGTGCGTTTTTAAAAATATCTATTTGACCCTTATTAAAACATTTTAGGTTGTATTAAGTTACATAATTCTGTTTAGTAAGTCAACACATGCTTTAATGTACCAATAAAAGTCCTCCTCTTCCTTGTCCCCTTTGACCTGTGGTCTCCCTCAGGGCTCCATCCTTGGCCCCTTACTCTTTAGCATATACATGCTAGCCATGGGTCACATTATAAACAATTTCATTCACTTTATTCAATAAGATATTATAATATATATATTATACTCTATATATATATATTAGAGTTATTGTTAACTTAACATAGATCAGTTTTTATTACACCTTTACTTCCTAAGTCGTTAAAACATTTGACGAGCAGCGGTCCGGTAGGATTTAACATTAGCAAAGGGAAAATTCCACCTTAATAATGGATCAGGTTGGATTTTTGTTTTTTTTTGGTCTGGACTATTAGACATTAACATCTAGTGGAAGGTGACCATCCAGTTGGTCATAAGCCTATCAGAAGGTTCTGGGCTTTTGTTCAGATCATGTACCTGCAGAAAACCTTCAAGAGAATTATTATAACAAGGTTATAATAACAATAATAAACTTAATTTATAGAGCACTTTAAAAACAAAGTTACAACGTGTTTTATACGGAAGAATAAAATAAATACGTTTTAGACAAAGTAGAGAATTATAAAATCTTCTTTCTTTTTATTTTAAAGTGTTATAATCAATAAAACAGAGAGAGCATAAGAAGAGTTTAGAGTTACATAATAGATCAAAGTCAGAGCATGACCCCACTGGAAGCGTATTTGCAAAAGCGGGTTTTTTTGAAGGCCCTGACCCAGAAAAGCCCGGTCACCATTGGTGAGCCTCTGATGAGGACCTCCTGGATCAGAAATGTATCTTGGATCGGGTCCGTAGTGGGTCTTAAATGTTATCACAAACATCAATTATAAAAGTAACCAGCCGATGAATGGAGGCTAAAACAGGAGTAATGTGGGTTCTGGTTCTGGTTCTGGTGAGGAGTCTGGCTGCTGCTGGATTACAGTAATCTTAATAAGAGGTTACAAAATAAAATAAAAACTGAAATGGTATTAATCTAACTGTGCAAATATTGATTTATGCATTTCACCAAATATAAATCGAATTTATTTAGTCTTAAAATAATATTTACCGAAAATTTTGATTTTATGGTTCTTTCTAAAAACGCACATAATAATCGTCTCTGCAAACTATTCAGCAATTATTCAGGGTTCTGAGTTTGAATCCGACTCTGGTACCCCTTTTCCAACAAAAAGAACCTGGTGCTAGCTCGGTGCTAATGCCACTGCTCAATTGGTTCAACTCGCGCACCACCCTAAGAACCTGTTTGCTTTTCCATAGGCGAGGAGCCGAGTCAGAGCCACGCAGCTACGTCACCGTATTACGTCAGACCGCCACTCTCTTTTTACCCAGCAACGTTGGCGCCATACTCAAGTCCAACAACAAAGATGGAGGAGCTCATCGTCTCCATGCGAGCGCGGCTCCTGGCTTTGCAAGCCTACGTTGAGAACTACAACCAAAAAGCAACAACTTTTGTAATTCATTTTAAATAAAAAAAATGTAGTGTTTGCGCCGGTCTTGTCTTGTCACAATAACCCCGCCCCCTGACCCTGATGGACTCGGTTCTTGGTTCTAGACCGACAAAGAGTCAGTGCTTGTCTGGCACCAGTTTTGAGAGCCGGAAGCTGGTGCTTAGGCTGTCGGAAATCAAAGAACTGGTGCCAGCTCAGGCTCCGGCTCCTTATAGCGCTGGAACCATCTTGGTGGAAAACAATGTTCGGCCTTCCTGTCTTCCTGTGTGGGTTCTCCCCAGGTGTGAACATGAGCGTTGATGGTCGTCGTCGGTCTCTACGTGCCGCCCTGTTAAGAACTGGCAACTCTCGCCCGATGCCAGCTGGGACGGGCCCCGGGTCCCCCGGCAGCCTTGAACCGGATACGCGGTTACAGAAAAAGACTGAATGAATGTAGTCGTGGTGTTTGAAGTATTCAGCGACCGTAAGAGCTGGTGGGGTTAATTGCAGATTGACCTGGTTTTCACGAGGCCCTGATTAAAGCCGAGCGCTCCTCTGGGTCTCGCCCCACTAAGCCCTCATCACACTGCAGTTCATCGCATTCGCGTTTTGACCCTCAATATCCTCAATTGATACGTTCTTTTTTCTTTTCTTTTTTTTCCCGGAGTCCGAGTCAAAGAGGTTTGAATAGAAATCTAATATTATAACGCTTTTGTCAGAGTGTACGCAATCCTCACACATGGAGCGCTTTCCTCCTGTCGGTGCGTCATTATGTGGACAAAAGTGAGAAAAACCAAGAGACAAAGGGAGGCAAAGAAAAGTCAGACAAATCTTCTCCTTGTGTCTGAATAACTGTGAGCGGTTAGTCAGAAGCACCTACAGATGGTTCGTGCAGCAGGGATCAGGTTTTATGGTTAAAAAAACACCCAAATTCTCCTTTAAGCCCTTTCTCTTCCCACCTCCTCAGAACCACTCAGAGTTACTCAAGTCCAAAGAATCAGAAGGGCCGTCCAGAGTTTGAGCGACCTGATGAGACCCATCCCAAACGAGTGAGACCGCATTCCGCTTCGTTCCGCTTATAACTTCCTGGAATATCTCGGGAAGTTTTTCAAAGTCCGTCGCTCATTGAGGATGATAAGACGTGACAAAATGTGAGGGTGCAGATTCCGGCAGAGAGATGGATGAAATAGGCGATGTGACAGTCGTAATGTTTTCTCTGCAATCTCTTTAATCATTCCCACTTCCTGTCCTTTATCTGCGTTTAAAGCACAGACTTTATTAGCACAGCGGCTTTTGTTCCCACGCTTTTCCTCTGAAAAGGAGAATAATAGATGAAGCCAAGCTGACTCACGAACGCTGGAGATCTTTGAAACATCACTGATGACTGTTTCTGTTCAGAGACAAATCGATTGTGAGTAAAAATGGTGAGAAAGTTTGTGACATAAAATGAATCAAAGGCTAGAAAAACATTACCAATAACGATAAAGCGACGTTACAATGATTGAACCCCCCCCCCCCCCCCCCCCCCCCCCCCCACTGCCTGACCCTCTATTGCAATTATTCCACATGGCAATAATTATTTCAATTTTACTAAAATGTAGTAAAACATTAACCTTATTCTCCTATCAGGTTTTGAAAAAGGGGTCTTTTATTTTGATAGGACAAATACCGATCACGTCACATGACCTACTAGAAACGGGATTTGAATAAATTTGTTCTTCATCAAGAAAAACTGTCCTCATGTTTTATTACAGGTGTACAACTATGTTATTACAATGTTATTACCACGCATTAGAAATAACAATAGAAATCATATTAATCTAACTTTGTGTAAATATTGACTTATACCTTTCACCAAATATAAACTGGATTAATTTCGTCTTGATTTCAATAAAATGATGTTTTACAGAAAAATTGGATTTTATGGTTCTTTGTAAAATCTAACAAAAATCCCCATATCATGTTTTGTTTTTCAAAATACATTTTTATTTTTATATTATCTTAAGTTAATTAAGTATGAGTTAAGTGTCTTAGTTTAGTGACATATTTCAGGGGATGATAGAGATTAAAAATGACAACCAATGACAAAAGCTGTATTTTATTTGTTTTTTAATGAACTCAGACTTCTTCAACTTGGGTCACAGAGGTTGTCGGTACCAAACAGACATTTTTTCTGTTTACAGTGGATTTGTATTAATTCAGTGAAGAACATGTAATCACTCTGAGGGATTTAATTACATACGTAAAAATTTAAAGTGATATTGCAAACAGAGATTGTGGCTCGAAATCCAGAGTTTTAAACCCCTAACTGAATAGTGAGGTCCGGTTTAATCGCACACATGACAAGAACCTCCACAGATTGACTAATCCTGAATCCTCAACATGCACACAATAGGAATTCTAAATTCTGTTATCTGGATATAAACGTGAACTTTCTCCGTTACGTGAATATCGTCTATATTCATATAGAAAAAACATTCTGGGTAAAAAAAAACCTATCATCTCTTTTTAGATGGAAATATTTGAATCATAATCTTTGTTCTAGACGTACTTCGCAATCTGTCATTCCAGAAGTCCGAACAGAATCAGGAATGATTGGAATATAGGAATATGGAATATATCAACAAATGTACGACACCTGATTAAACCTATTTATATATGACCTAGAAGCAGTGTGTATATGCTAAAGGGTAAGGGGCCAAGGACGTAGCCCAGGGGGACACCACAGGTTAAAGGCGCAAAAACAAAAAAATTTCTTTTTTCTTTTTTTTTTATGTTTAAAAATAAGCTTGACCAAACAATTTTGTCATTCATTCGCAAATTAAAGATGTCAAAAATATTAAATTAAAAAATGCCCCCAAATAAATAAAACATGCGAAGAAATCTCTTTTTTTTTTCTTTTTCTTTGTGTCGACTTTAAAGAGTTACATTTTTGTTCTCATTGAAACGAAGTCGCTGCAACTGTTGGCCAGGTCGTCCTCCTAAAAGAGAAAACCCGATCTCTAAGGAGATAACCTGGTTAAAGAAAAGTTAAATCTAAAAATACATATTTTTTTAAAAAGGAGCTTTGAGCCTCTGGCGATGATGGAGAAACGGTCGGAATGACTGATGAAGATGCCGTGGTGATTGTCCTAATTTGTGGAAAGGAACACAAAAGCGATGTGTGTGGATGAGGAGGTGGTTCTGAAGAACCTTCAGAACCTTCAGTGAGGGCTGGTGGTGGGATTTTAACTGTGGTAGCAGTGTGCGAGCTAACGTTAGCCTCAGAGGCTAGACTGTTTACCGTAACCTAGCAACGAGACTCACGTGGCCCCGTTTGGCAAGAAGCGGAATAACCATCCAGATTAACATTCCAGGAAAAAGAAATCAAACATATTTGAAAACGATCGAGAGGCGGCGAGAATCTCAGGAGGTGAAAGTCTCCAGATAATGTGGGCTGACCAAAGGTCGCGTTTTCTCCCCTGATCGTCAACCAGCGAGTAAACGCAGACAGGAGGCGGAGGAAGGCGCCTGAAGGAGAAGCAGGTGCGGCGAGGAGAAGAGCAGATACGCCCGAGAAACATTGCAAAACGAAAGGTCGCACAGATAAGCAGGGAATAAGGTCAGGGGTCAAAGTTCATTCCCCTCCTCCTACCTTGTGAAACGGTGAGGAGGCGTACGGCAGAGGAGGATGGAACAGCTGGGGCTCTAGCGTCGCAGAAATTCTGGAGTCACTCCCATCTTGTCTCCTAAAATCAGAGGAAGCAGAACATCGAGTCAGAGGAGGGGCGACCGTATGAGAAGGAGTAAGAGGAGTAAGAGGACATGAAAGGAGGACGCCGGAGGGAAAAGACAACATGCTTACAGAGGGCAGGGTAATCTACAACACTTTAAAAGAAATAAAAAAAGATTACTTCCTGATGTAAGCAGGCCCAAGGTGTCGGAGTTTCCCAAAATTCCCCAATCCTGTGTTTTAAGATCAATTTCTTTGGTTGAATTCCTTCAATTAAATCTGAATTTATCTCCGATAAACTGATTTTTCTTTTAAAAAAAGGAAAAAAAAAAAAAAGAAGAAGCTCCCCCTAGTGAGTAAAATATGAACTAATAGAGTAAAATGTGACATAAATATATATATATATCACATTTTACTCTATTAGTATATATATATATATATATATATATATATATATATATATTTCCTAGAATGGATTCAAATACACCACATTGGGACTGATGGTTGATAAATCATGGGCATTAAAGCTTTTGGGTATAAAACTCCGGCTGGTTTCGGAACTATACGACCAAACTTTGCCAGAATCAATCCAGTTCTTCCTCGCATTGAGGTCTATGGGGGTGTAAAATTTAAAAAGAAACCATGAAACGGTTTCTGAGTTATCGCGCTGCCATGGCGGTTTTCGGGGATATAATTCCGATTTAAAGCTCTCATAGCAGCTATCCTTTATTTTCTGACTGGGAATCATCTGCCGTGTTTCCTCCACACCCATTCTCCCGTTATTATGGGACATAAAATCCTCCTCATGGACGTATAGTTACGTGCGACACATGCAATAAGCCAGCGCTGGAATCCATCGCTGTGAGAAATAGTTCCAAACAGAGATCCGCGTTATAATCCTCTGCGGACGTTCTCCGTTTCATTTAGTCACAAACACTTCAGGGATCAGGGGACACAACGCTCAGAGTTTCACAGTCATTCAAACGGATCTTCTTCTGTCTCCACACCCGGGAGAGCAGCACATTTCTGCTGCTGCACGGATCCTCTTCTCCCGACTCCATGTCCAGGATGGATCCATCTCCGCGGGTCACCTGATCAATAGCTCCGCTAATTATGGCGCCCCATTGACAGCGACAGCAGGCCAGTTCGCACAACAACCTCTAACAACCTCTCCAATCTGTAATTCGGTTAATGTCACCCACAGAGCCATCAGTGGGTGTGACAGCAGACCTGAGACGGCCATGAAGAAGAGATAAAGCAAAATGATAAATGAATCTTCCTCCCTGTGGGGAACAAAGAAGGCTTCCAGCCGCCAAATGAAATATGGATCAGAGCTCTGTATCCACAGTGTGCAGTGTTCTCCAAATATTATGTTATTACACTGTAATACTCGCTTTCCCTTCATGAGGAGAAAAAAAAGCAGATGGCGCTTCAACTTCACACACAAAAAAAAAGAAAAAATCATCTTCATCTTTTTTCATATAAGGATTTTTTTTTATGGACACACTCAGAAGATGCTGAGGATTTAACACACACTGTAAAAAAAAAACATAGTAATAATAAATACATCTGGATTATTGCTGTGGTTGGCGGGATTCCAGCGTGAAAAGATACAATAACCGTATACGGTAAATTACCGTGGAATAAAATAGATCTACTGTAAACGTGTTTAACGTACGAGGGAATTACATAAACTGTTTTTAACAAACAGTTTTGAAAATTATTCCCTTTTAACATATTTGGTTCTGTTAGAAATGAAGGAATGCCCTCGTTAAACGGTTAAAGTTTTATAGGTTTTTACGGTAAATTCAATGTACATACGGCGTCATACATACGGAATAATACTGTTATTTTTACGGTACTGACCTGTTTGTGACAATGTGGTGTTTTTTTTTCTGTCAATTTTACCAAAAGTTGTTGTTTTCACAGAAAATGTGTTTTTTATTGTTTTGATAATAAAAAATAATCTTATTTACTATTTCAGGATTTTGAGTAATTCGCCGCATCAACTGATATTTTTCAATTTTACCGTCTTTTTCTATCGCACTTGATGTTCCGACTGTAATTTTTTCACAGATTACTGAATTTGACTGAAGGAGGTATAAACATTGAAATTTACGGTAAAAAAAACCTTAAACCGTTTAAGAAGAGCATACTGTGATTTCTACAGAAACAAAATATTGATACTGTATATTTGTGAAACACAGTTGATTTCAAAGGTTTAAACAAATCTGAATTGACTGTAATTTACGGTCACTGTATTTTTTAATGTAGAAATTCTGTCAAAAACAGTATTTTACCGTAAATAAAACCGATTTTTTTCTTTTTTTACCGTCACCAGGATGTGTTTT